>CM024523.1:21722164-22922164 GCA_014182375.1 Eucalyptus virginea | reverse complement strand
ATAATTTTTACAATTTTTTCATTTTTATCTATTTCCCTTCGTTAGAAGAAGAAGAAGAAGTGAATTGACTAAATTGAAATTTTTTTGACTAAATTGATTAAATTGAAAAATTTAGAACTGAATTAATTACCAAACAATAAATTCTCGTATAATTTTCCCCAAAACCTCAGCTAGAGCAATCAAGTCCTAGATTTCGTATGGATAAGCAATTGATTCCACTGGCCATGTCTGTTTTGAATATATAATAAATAAAATCTAGCGCAACTTTTTAATTATTCTGTGTGATATTTTTCGTGGATGCGGCATAGCCCAAAAAAAAAAAAAAAAAATTGGAGAAACTAAAGATGAATAGGGAAAGCAAAAAGAGGAGTGGCGTTATGGCCAACCCCACCTTCACCGATGAGGGCCGGCCCTCGTTGCCAAGACTCAATTGGCACCTGCCGCACTTGCTAAGGACGGGAGGCGCAGTCGTCATCGCATCCTTTCTATATTTCTTATATTATTATAAGGGAAAAAGCCACGAAAAATCCCGAACTTTCTTTCAAAGTGACACATTTGCGTTTCAAACTTTTTTTGTGACGTGAAAAACCCCAAACTTTTCAAACCGTGACACATTTACCCCATTAAGGGCATTTTTGTCTTTTTATTCTATTTTTTCATTTTTCATTTTTTTCTTTTTTTTCTTCTTCTTCCCTCCGCCGGCTCGGCGGAGTCGGCGGAGGGAAGCCGGCGTCGGGCGAGGGTCGCCCTCGCCGGCGTCGGGCGAGGGCGGCCCTCGCGGTGTCGGGCGAGGGCGGCCCTCGCCGGATCCCGACAAGGGCACCCCTCGCCCGACGCCGGCGAGGGCACCCCTCGCCAGATCTAGCGAGGGTCGTCCTCGCCAGACGCAGGCGAGGGCCGCCCGACGCCGGCGAGGGTAGGGACACCCTCGCCCGACCTCGCCAACGTCGGGCGGGGACGGCCCCGCTGGCGTCGGGCGAGGACGACCCTCGCCGGACGCGGGCGAGGGCCGCTCGACGCCCGGCGAGGGCGGGGACACCCTCGCCCGACCTCGCCGGCGTCGGGCGAGGACGGCCCTCGCCGGATCCGGCGAGGGCAGCCCCTCGCCGGACGCCGGCTTCCCTCCGCCGGCCAGCCGGTGGAGGGAAGAGAGAAGGAAAAAAAAATGAAAAAAAAAATGAAAAAAATTTTTAAAAAATGAAAAGACCAAAATGCCCTATAATTTTGGGGTAAATGTGTCACGTAACAAAAGTTCAGGGTTTTTGGTTTCACAAAAAAAATTTGGGGTAAATGTGTCACGGTTGGCAAAGTTCAGGGTTTTTCACGTCTCAAAAAAAAGTTTGGGGTAAATGTGTCACTTTGGGCAAAGTTCAGGGTTTTTCGTGGCTTTTTCCCTTATTATAATCATTGAACTATTTTGTTAGCATGACACGTCATAGTAATTATTAGAAAAGTTCATGTTGAGTTTTTTTCACCCACAAAAAAGACGAAACTAACCGAAATACTTGATTACTCATTTTGGATAAGTTAGATCTATTGCACTTTTGCTATAAGTTTTTAGTGATTGGATGCACTTATTTCTCTTTTCTTTTTATGTCCTCTTACAACCCACATCGGCGACCAACATCCTAGCATTTACGACCACCCTCCCTTCTCCACTCGTTGATTAAATAATATTTGATTAGAAGTTGAGGCGTAAGTGGCTGCCGGCTGCTTGCACGCAATAGGGCAAACATTGGGTGATAGATCTAGGTTTATTGATAATGTTGGCCCGACCATAGTCCGCCATATAGTCAAACAACTCATCGTGGGAGCAACGCATGCTTAGCTTGTCTTTTCATGCATAGACCCTCACGAGCTTTCACCTTACTTCATAAAAGGGAATAATATCTAGGAGCGATCATTAATGTGTTTGAAAATTGTTTTAAAATAAAAAAGGAAAGGAAGAGAGAGTGAGAAAAAAGGTCTGCATGGAGTTCTATTTTTCATATGTACAAAATACTAATTATAATGTTGAGAAACATCAACCGATACATTTTTTGAAAATTTGATTAGGAAGCGTCGACGTACATTAAATAAATGTATAAACTGAGTTTGATGCACCGGGTGCATGAAATTGAGGTTCTGCGATCTAAATGTACGTCATCCAAAATTTCAATGACCGGAAAAATGAAATTTATTCAAGTGAAAAACCCAGAAACACTATTATTCATGGGAGAAAATGCCGATGAGAAGGTTGATTTTAATTAATTAGTGTCGTCTCCTCTGGGCATGGTTGCTATCAAGAACTTATCTCTCACGCAACTGCTTGCGATTTGCAGATCAAATCGACCACTTCCCCTTTGTTATTAGATAGCTATGGATAAGTATTAGGCCACTAATTTGCTCTTAAAATCTTCGCAGCCGCATTAATTATTAAAATATGCTTTTCCAATCATGCTTTGAAACATACCCTTTATTACCACAAAGTCCACAAAATAGGACCTCGCCTGTTTTTCTTAGTCGGTCTCAAACTTTCCAATGTTAATTTCATATAGACATGTCATATGTTTTTAGGTTTTATTTGTTTTGAAAAAAAAAAATAAATGATTTAGAAAATATTTCCCTAAAAATAATTGCTTAAATGAAAATATTATATGTCTAAACATTTTTGTAAAAGTTGAAAAAAAATTTTCGTTCTTTAATTTTTATAAGCAATATAAGTGATTATCTTTAGGAAAATATTTTTCAAATCGTTCGTTTTTCACGAAGTAAATGTACCTAGAATGTAAAAAATGCGGAGATTAGCGATTTCTATATTCAGACGAAAGGGAAAATGATAACTACAAGTTTTTCCAATGGTCCAACAAGCCCACCACTTAGAAATCAAAATCCACTTCTCTTTTTCTCCACCATCTAAAGTCCTATGATTTTTGGCATAAAGTAGGCCCACATGATTCTATCATTTCTTGCAACACACTTAATCATGGTTGAAAGAAACACCCAATAACCCCAAAAACCAAGCGTTGGTTCTCCACGTGGTGGCTGCATTCACCACCCAATCCCACTTTCTCAATTGTGGGATCTTGATCTTCACGTCTACTTCCATTCATGAAGGCAGACACCCACTTTCTTAATATGGAAAATGCTATCTTTTCATCTAGACATTCTGAACACCGAAAAAAGATATCATTGTTTTGTCTTGGGTTGGCCCATAAATCCCACTAACTAGTTTTTCTTTTCTCAATATTTTAGTTTTTCTGGGCCCAAGCACTAAGTGGTTGAGGGCTAGCAGTAGCACTTGGTTTTTTTTTCCATGGGAAGAAAGTGTATAAAGATTATAAAAGGTGCCAAAAAAAAAAATGGAACAATTTTTTATAGCTCCCATGAGGGTAAAGCAAGCTTTAGAGTCAGACCACACATCTAGATTGGCAATAAATTAAGGCTTAATTTGTATTGCTCCAGTTAATTTAACGGTGAGTAATGAGTATGCTTTCAATCGAGAGGAATTAAGAAGAAATATGCATAAATATGATCAAATCATCGTGAGACTGTGGATTAGGGGAAACTGATTTATTTTATGAAATATGAACGGGAAAAAAAAAAGTGGTTGATGTAGCATGAGATTTTGACAAGTCTTGGACTACTTTTACTTTGCGATTAACTGTAATGATGGCAAGTATCTCTCTATCACTAAAGTATAAATTATTATCGACACCCATTAAGCCCTTCCATTCATTACATTCCATACATCATTCTCTTTGCTGACCAATTATTCAGCACTAACAAAAATGGACATCTAAAAGCATTAAGGGGTACTCAGACGTTTGGAATGGAAATGTTAATATATGTAAATGAAATGATACATTGAAATGGACTCCACATCAGTCATAAATACTATGTATCATTAAAAAATAGAAATAAGCATACTAAAATCTTTAAACTTGTCACCAAAATGCAATTGAGTTATAAAACTTTTAGAAATATCTTAAAACATGTCAATGTGATATAATTAAATCCTTTCATTAAGTTTGTCCAACTCGACAAACAGAAAATACTAACAAATTTTAATATTTGATTACACTTATTGAATTTTTTTTATGACTAATTGCATTTTTTAACAAGTGACTAGAATTGATTTCCACAAAAAACAAGTGATTGGACGTACTTTTTTAAAGTTTTAAATTCAATTGTACTTTTACAACGAGACTTATCTCTTAAAATAAGAAAGAAATGAACTCCAAACCATCATCCATCAGAGATCATTACTACAGAAGTTATTTTGATGATGACATATCATGTGGATCGAACCGGTTCATGCGAATTAACCTGTCACCTCCATCCACGAAGCAATGTTCAGGCATGACCCCAACTATAACTCCAAATGCTAATGCTGTGCATCAACAAGTACACTCAGAGACTTTGCTCTTCACGCATTTGCAGTGCAGTTTGGCGAGTGAAAAACAGAGAACAAAGAAAATGAGTCACTAGACATGCAATAGAAGGAAGGCTCAATCAAAAGAATATAAGAGAAGTTCCCAACAAGCACGGTGACATTTAAGCAGTCATATGCTAAAAGACAGGCAGATCAAGCATTACTTCCCAATGGAATTTCTCAGCACATACACAACAAGGAAGAAAGTTTAATGTATAACAAGTTAAATAAATAAAGTTCGATCATTTCGAGAATGTCGTTTTCTGTGACTACTTACAATTACATCCATTTTCCCATTGACCAGGAAAAACGGGTCAGGGTTTTCGATCCTTCAACTAATTGGCGTATATAAACATTCTCATGCACTGACGTCATCGTAACAAGGTGAGCATTACATTGAACATTCTTGGCGTTCAACAGCACCAACTGCAAATGCTAAAAGAAGGGATGCGGCCGGTTTTGCGAATGTACTCTGCTTGTTCCTCAGCTTTTACAGCTTGACGGTTCCTCTTGGCTTCGGCGGCTGCTCTCTTCTCTTCAGCCTTGTGCCTCAGAGTTGCTAGTTTGCTTGTAAGCTTATCGTGAGCCTGTCCCCGTATCCTCTCCACATCAACCTAAAAATTACAATAAAAATTGACAGATAAATAAATGAACGAGTGTTGTTGTTTAGGCAAATGCTGCGATTGCAGATCCCGGCTTCTCTAGTTATCAGATCCATGTCTGAATGTAGACAAGACACAGACAAAATGTCACATCAAGGCCTAACTAACCTAATAAAAGTATCGATGATGAAATTACAAAGTAAACCAGTTCTAAGTCATTGAAGGTGAAAAGTAGTATCAGCTAAAGCAGAGAGGCAGAATGCAGAAAGAGCTGGCAAAACACAGCAATCTCTCCAGTGAAGATAATTGACACAGAACAACAAAAAAAGGGATGCTTTCTGGAGTGGAGAAATTCTGATTTATCAATAATGGCGGAGTTTCTCCTATTATAAATATATGTACACAAGTAATGCAGTTAAGTTTGATCAAAGCTGAAGGATGGCTGACAAAAAGTACCAGACGACAGGGTTAAGAATAGGAACATCAAGCATTTGCTGTTAGACATTATTATCAAGATGGGCTCCAAAGCCCGTGATGACTGATGATCAAGACTCAACACGGAAGAACAAAGAAGGATTGTTGAGGTCAGTGTGAGGTTACAGTTGTGAAAATATTAAAGTGTGACACAGGAACCTTGTGATGCCACCCTTTCCCTTTCCAGTAGTTATGATGGACCTAAAAGTTTCTTTACTCAAGTAAAATCAAGCACGGCAGTTATTTGATCATGCTTGATTACATGGCCCTTCTATGTGCCTATGTTCTTTTATCCTACAACTTTTCTTGTGTCTTTCCTTCTCTACCAAAGTCTGCAAAGACATCTACTTGACATTTAAACAAAATATTCCTGTAAAATGTGAAAGTGGTTACCATAGAAAAGTCTTAACACTTTAATTATTGAGACGTGCATTTTTTTGGCGACAAGTATATTAAAGAGCACCAAGGGGGTGCCTCCCATCTACAACCTAGAACCTAGGGAAAACCTAAGAATAAAAAAAGAAATCTTTGTCTAAAGCACCACATAATGCCAAAAAATTAAGGTGAAAAGCCACATTTCCTCTGCAGCACCATTTGAACTTTCCTCATCTTTGATATCCCGCCTATTTCTTTCCTTTTGGATGACCCATAAAATGGAAGTAGGGACTAAAAGCAAAAATTTTTGCTATTGTTACAACAATACAGCCCAGACCAAGCTACAAGTTCATCTTGCCATTATCCAATTAGCAATTTCACTAATTTTCTACATATTATGGAGATGGACAGATGCTTCAATAATTACAACCCATTCAATAAGCATAAAAAGCTATCATCAATTCTCAACAACATGGAAAATGACGAGAGCTCCATACCATGAAAAAGTCAAACAAACCAACCAGAGAGTCCAATAGCAGTTTGTTGCATCTTCTAAAACCTACGACATCTTGGACTATAATTGGGACACTTGTTCCATGATTACTGAGAATGTGCTGCACTAATTCCTCCGATATTAATTACATTTTATTCAATGCTTCACAAATGAAAAGGAGGAAAAAATGAAACAGTCTGCATTGGAGTATTGACAGCAACAAGCTGCATCCCCCCACAAATTTTTTCTCACATCTCATTGAGATAAGCACTATTTTCGCTGCAATTTAAAATGAGGAGTTCTACATTGCTTCCAGATGATAGTAAATAATCAAAGGTAAAACAATTCCCATTCCGCTTTCAAGTGAGAAAAAACAGCTGCCTAGTGGTTCTCCCTAAACAAATTTACTCAGCAAAGTGTGCTGTCACAGCAAAAAGGTAATGAATTAATCTTGAAGTCTAATACTTTTACTCATGCTTAAAAGAGCTCAACATTAATCTGGATCAGGTTGATGTAGTTAAGCAAAGAAAGTTGGATTTGTATAACTCCATAATATCCCCAGTAGAGAGAAACACAAGACGACTGCTTTATGACTGAAACCTAAATCATTACCATTGTAACATCATCAAACCAACAAGCAAAGGTGAAAGTTTTCTATGCCTACTCGCCCGTTGTCCAGTCATCACTGGCCTTCTTAGAGAATGAAGAACATTATAATTGTATCTGATAAGACTGGACGAACCAGGATTATTTCTGAGAGCGAATTTTGTCAATTGTTTAAGGATTTTTTTACCTTATCAAACAGTATTATCTAAAAGAAAACTGACTGCCCACAATTGACATGTAACTTACGAGATAAAAATCATTATAAACAAAGTAGTGACTTCCTATATTTTAAGTCTTAATTTTAAAAAAAGCTCTTTTCCTTCCTGTTCAATGCAGCCCATGACCAGAAATAGCACATCTACAATTCCTTGACTTGCTTGATGATTTTCTAAAGAAATGCCATGAAAACAAGCAACCATCTGCTTTAGAATCGACAACAACTTAAAGTTTCAGCTATATCTTTGTTCAGTTTCCAGCAAACTTCCCCACCATTATCACTCCATTTACTGTATACAACTGCAACTCATCTGAAAGAAATTCTCAACTCATTTAGAAGATACACACATTATTAGAAGAGTTATTTCTTCATTCTTTTTTCGGGAGGGGGTAAGTTGTCACTTACTAGAAAGACGCATAGTAGTTGCATATGTCATTAGAAGAGTTGATAATTCATAAAGAGCATAATAGTTCCTCATTTAGTTCCTCATTTGAGTAAATAAAATAAAATAAAATGGATAAGGAAGTTATTGATGCCATGAAAAAATGACAAATGGTTTCAATCTCAATAGCATACCTATAGAAATGTGGAAAATATGGAGAAGACCGATATTTTGGCTAATTATATCGTTAACAAAATCTCATCAAAGGGGAAAATGACAAACAAATAGAGATGAGCAGCTATATTGTAGGTATGCATCAAGGTAATATGGAAAATAGTAAGCAAGGAAGGCAAAGCCACAAGTGCTTTACTTTAAGAATCTATTACTTGATTCACCACATGTCCTCCTAAGAAAAGCTGTACAGCGAAACAATTATTAAGGATCTATTACATATGTAAACTCTTGAAAGGGTACCCCTAGGGACCTTGTCAAGCCTTATTTAATGTGCTTTGGAAATATAAATTTATTAATTGAATAAAGTAACTTCATTAAAATATGCAATTCTTCCATTTTCAAAGTGTCTTAGCAAGTGTTATTTCTATTTTTAATAAAATAACTAGTGCCCTAGGGGCACTTGTTAACAAGATCCATCACATATCTCCATGGAAACATGTAGTTACCATTACATATCTGAAACTTGCAGTTATCTTTCTACATAACCTCTATACCCTAATTAGTTCCTCTTGGAAGCTATAAGTCACCTGTTCATTTCTTCTAATACAATATCCTGCTAATTATGAACTTTCCAATTCAAGAATTATCAAGAAAGAATAAAAGCACTATGGTGCAACTGTATAGATTAAGGAGACATAACAAATGGTGCTGCCTACAAAAATTGCTCTCAAAACCACACTGGACCAGCCAATTTGACCAGGTACTAGCACGTGGTCTGATCCGATACTAATATGTAAACCAGAACCTTCTAGAACTCAAACCAGTGGTATTGACCCACTTCATTTAATCAAACCAGAGCGAGATTGGTAGAGATCAGGATCAGTAGGGGTGAGCAAAAATGATGAGCCGAAAAGACCAGACAGGCCTGAATTCTAGGTCCCGCGTAGGCCCGGCCAAGCCCGAGATTTCAGTCTTGCTATTTTATTCAGGCCAGTCCAAGCCTTTGGGCATGAGATCTCAAGCCTGAAATTCCCCAACCGGCCCGATCTAATTTTTGAATATATAAACATACATTAGAAATATAAAATATGAAGATGTAGATAATGGAAAATGCATTTTTATGCTTGAAACACTTTAATGAAGTCACACAATTAAAAAAATCAATAAAATCAAATGACCAAAAATTTACGGATGCTTCAATGAAGTCATAAATAAGTTAAAACAACATTACTTAAATCAAATAAACAAGATTTGATGTGCCAATATAGGTTGAATTCAAAAAAGTGGCAGAAACATATAAAAAGGGTGATTTCTTGAGTGCAATATATAATAACTATTCCATTTTTAACCTAAAGAGAAAAGCAAAAAGAAATTCGGGCTAGGCCTGGCCCTGACCTATTTAGTTTGGTCCAGGCCTTTTCTTGTATGATTGGGCCGGGCCTGGAGATCATGTCTAGAAATTCCAGGCCCAGTCTGTTCGGGACGGGCCAAAAAGTGCCTTGAGGCCCCAGCCCGTCCAGCCCGTGCTCACCCCAAGGAATTGGCTATATGGATTCCAGCAAGGGAATCATAACCACAGCCCTCTAGCTTTTACTTCTAAATTTGATCCAGTTAAGTACCCTTCATGTTTGGCTATATGTTGATTCATTTGAAGCTACTATTTCTCATCCTGTTTGAGGGAAAGAAATATCAAATTGCTCCAAGGAGACTTGAACATGTGAAGCCAACAATGTAGGAAAGTGCCTTTACCATCTCGGCTGAGCAAAGGACACTTTCATATGTTACACTTGTTTCTCTGACAAATTGCTTAATTACAGCAAACAGGCTAACTAATTTAGCTAGTCGAACTAATTAAACTGCATCCGGTTTGACTTTCAATATGGATTTAAAAATTGCTGCATAGAAAGGGATTATATTGATAACTCATACAGGGAAGGTGCTGCAAAGCATAACAATACATAGGTTCAGACTAGAAACATGATTTTCATAAAATTGGTTTTATCGTATGCTTGGTCAATCAAGGGTAAGTAATGAAGTGAAGGAGGGAGCTTTCAATTTACTCAGTGAAAAGGTTGGTAGGAAGAACAGGGGGATAATCAAAATCTCTGCACATGGTTTTCATATACATGCAGAAAGCATATACCATGTGTTCCTAAGAGCCTTCTGGACGGTATAAAAGTAAAACAAGAGACATGATTGAGATGAATCTATCTTGCAAAAAGATAGTGATTGATAAGACAAGTAAAAGGGATGAGGTGGACTGGCGCCCTAGTTTCTTGTGCCATCATAGAATGACAATTCACATTCTTTCTGTAGGCAGCAAAAAGAATAGCGATGCTTTACTCAGACGAAAGACAATACAGTTGAGCATTAACATGTTCAGAAACTAGAAAAATGCTTAGATGAAATAGGTTAGATATCATTCAAAAAGAAGTTTGCAAAACTAGAACTGAGGAAAAGATGAGAAGAAACTTGTTTAAGCCAGTCAAGACACGTAAAACAGTAGCCTTCATAAGCTCAAGTGTGAAGATGCAATGTTACGATGCATATGCAGGTAAAAAGTGTCCACAAAACATAAAGAAAGACCTTGTGTACTTGAATCTCATTGAAGATTATTTTTTTCCTAGAAAAAGCATTGCGACAAAGGGAATCTCCATAACCAACTCTACTTAGTAGGAAAAAGCATTGGTGGTGGAATCTCCTGAGTGGTTCTTTCTTTCTCGTCATTGCTTCATTTTCTGAATAAGCAATGATGGTGTCTGGGGAATGAGCACTCTCTAACTCTATGTAGAAGCTAAGGTAATACAGTGGATGAAAAAGATGTCTAAAAAGATTGGGTATAAATGGACAGGTGGCTTTCTAATTATGCCATCAAAGCTAGGGCTCAACCTTGGACAACTGGTGAAAACTACCAAGCTGGAGTGCAATGGGCATAGGGAATATTCAGTGGAGTAGTGAAAGGCGTAAAGATTAAAGAGAATACCAGCAGGAGAAAGCAGAGGACTTTTGAGCTCTTCAGCTTTTTCTTTATTGGTAATTTCTAATTTCAAGCATCTTTTGTTCATCCTTCCCTCTACTTTTGTGGCGTGCTTTGATGTTTTGTATCTTCTTTCCCCTTAATGTCGAATAAATGTGGCAATGAACTCTTTTTAAGTAAATATGTGTGGGATCTTTATCACAATTGTGGTACATTCTCCTATACCCTTTCTAAATCTCATGGCAGCAATAGCAACCGCCCAAAACTGCATCAGAGAACTAAAGCATTCTATTTTTCTTTTGCAGCTTCGCAATCTACAGCTTTCAGCTTTAACTATACATGCAAAATGTTTCAAAGAAAAAACGTACTTAAAATTGAAATCATATTTTTACTATTTCCTACAACAGGAAGTTTGCATGTAGGTAAATAGGTGTTGCTAATGTGAAAACGCAAGCAAAGTTGTGGGACCTCCTTATCTGGGTAGACACAGAAGAAAAACTTGTTCTTTTAAACTCTCTCCAAACTTTGGGTTGTTTTGGAGAGGGGGGGAGAGAGAGAGAAAGGCAAATTGAAGAGTTTATCAAGGAAACTAACATACTTAGGCCTCGTTTGGTTCGGCATTTGGAAGGGGTTTTTCGGCTCTAAAGAGCTTTGGCCAAATGCAAACACGTTTGGTTCAATTTTTTGGACGACTTTGGCAAGATGCAATTGCATTTCCAAATGGCTCTAAGGGCCTTTAGCCCAATGTAGCTTTGAAGGTACTTTGGAAAGTTGCATCTTCGGAATGCAAGTCCCATGGTACTGTTCATCTTCTTCGGAGAAATGAATAGAGGCTGACGACCGCCGGCCAAGGAGTTGCCCACGCCCGGTGACTGTCGCCTGAGGCGTCGCCTGACCCCGGCGACCGCTGCCTGGGGGTTGCGGCCACCCAGCGACTGTCACCTGGATCGCGCAACCTCAGGTGTCGCTTGAGGTCGCTGACCCAGACAACTGCTTGGGTCACGACCCTAGGCATCGCTTGAGGTCCTGCAACCTCAGGCGAGGCTGTCCGGCGGCCAGATCTAGCCTTCGGACATTGGCCGCCGGTGGCTAGATTAAAAAAAAATATTAAAAACTTTTTTTATATATAAAACTTAGCAAAAGTCCTTTACAAAATGTAGTTTTTACCAAATGGTGTTTAAGCTAAAGTCATTTCACAATGCACTTTAAAACTACAATTTACCAAACACTATTTGCATTTTCACAAACCCTTTTAGCTAAAAAATATTTGCATTTTCCCAATGACATTTGCCCAAAACTGAACCAAATGGGCCCTTAGAGATAGATGGGTCCAAACTTGATTATGATGGATGAAAGGTCAGCATTTTTTAGATATAATTACTGGCAGTAATTTTTTTATTCAAAAGAATTGATGGCAGCAAATTTAAACATTTGCTATATCAAAAATTGTTTGTAAGGATTGATCTTAATATACACCTCTAGGGAAAAACAAGTATACCCTTTTCCTAGGAATTAGAAATTCAGAAACCTGTCTTAACAAAACAAGACTCGTTAGCTGAATAAACTATTACTCACAGAGCTTCTCATACATTAAAACCTTAAAAGTACAAGATCAACATCATTCTGCTTTTACTTCTCTTGAACAATTAAGTAACTGAACTATAATTGAAGTATCTGGCTAATCTAAGAGAAAACAAAAAACATTTCAAGATGTTCATTATCAATCCACTCATTTCTCAGTGATCCACAAAACACTAGACTGATGGGTGGACTTATAGGATGGTAAAATAATATAAGTACCTCAATTTTCCTCATCTCAGCCTCTGTCTTTGCTTTCTCATGATTCTCCCATGCTTGAATCTTCATCTCTTCACGTTTAAACCTAGGTCAGTGCAGTGCAAATATTCAATGTACACCACATATTTAATGGAATTGTAGAGTAACAACATTTAATTAATCTTGGCATATTGGCTGTCGTTTGCCTATTTCCACTCATTCAGTAATGAATAAGTTTCAAAGATCTTGACCCTACAATTTAAATAAGAAGGAATATTGATACTCGATAAGCATCTCAATATATGGGGTTGCCCTAATTAAAAAAATGACAGAGATCATATTTAAGAATGCTCCACAATACCTTCACTATAACATTGATACAGACAGACATCAACTAGCAATGTTCAAGACATATGTTACTGTGCTACATGAGTCCTAATTGTTTAATATGACCCGAAGCTTCTCTTTCTTATTTGTCAATGATGAAGTCGCAATCTCATGCAAAGGTGGAAACACTTAGGTAAAAGAACTACCTATGGCTTCAAGTGAACCAACCTGGCCATGTACTTGGCTTTCTCAGCCTCTTCCCATGCCGCAGCACGTGGTTCTATAGCACTTTTAGCTGGTGGCTTCATAGCTTCAGTTTTCAGTGAAGTCGATATATCTTTACCCTCATCCTCCTTGCCAGCCCAGGCAGCAATGTTCAGTTTCCCAAGCTGTGTCCCTAGAGCCACTATCTCTCTCCTTGTTTTCATTTGCAGCTCTTTTTCAGACATTTCATTTCCATGGTTATTAGATGAATTGGCTTGTGATGATGTTGGCATAGCTCTAGGAGGGGTTGACGGCCGAGAAGAATCTGGACTACGTGTAGGAGTAGTTGCTTTGACAGGAGTTCCTGTTCTAGAAGGTTCTTGGCTAGCAATAGGAGTCATCTCTGTACCCATATCTCTCATTGATACTGACCTTGCTGTTGAAGGTGGTGGAACATAAGTAGTGGCACTATGAATAGCCACAGAATCATGTTGACTGAGACTTACTGCACATCATAGCAAATGCGGATAGATGAGTTAGTGTTTTAGAGCTTACAAAAGAAAAGGATGAATTTACTTTAACTCAAAAAAGAGGAGATGGTCCTAGCCTTTTGCAGTGTTAAACAGTTTAGCCCATGTAACTTTGATCTCGTAGAAGTAGGCATACTTTTGCCTACTTTTACCAGGTGCTCTTTGCACATAAGATCTAATTAAACAACAAGAATACACCAATTCGATATTGTATTATCAAGCATGTGCACAAAAGGGGAATGAAAGATATAGGCATGTTGCCAAACATAAATGCATGTCGTTGCCAAAGCATGATAAAAGTTCTTTAGTCAGCCGAATGACCAGATCCTTACCAGCTGACTCTGCAATCGAATTTTCCACCATAAGGATGGACCTTCCATAAAGATCTGCAATAGGATGCATATCAACCTGCCAACTAACAAACTTCGAGCCTGGACCTTCCTTGCTAGCTTGACTTGTATCGATCCTCTTTGTATCTGGTTCTCCTAAAGCAACTGCTCTCTGATCAGGAACTTCTGTGACCACCTTCAATGATGATTGCCGACTCCCGTAGCTAAGAAGACCTGCCTTCCGAGAATTCGACTTAGCTTGTCCCCCTGTGGTCCTGTTTGATGTGGGACTTGCAATCCATTTCTGGGCATCATCCCATTTAGATGGTGCCGGTTTCGAGAATGGAGCGACAGGCAATCTTTGTTGAGCCCTCTCCGCCTTCTGAAACTCAAAAATGGACGATGAGACACTCACACTGTCACAATCCATGGGAAGATCATCTTGCTCTCTGAATCTTGAATGGACTGAAGAGTTTTCCTTCAGTCGACAGTCCCCACCCATCTCTAAATCAGCCATTGTTGAAGCCGAACATTCAGGAAGAACCGTTACAACATCAACATCCTTGCAATTGTCCGAACTGTCACCACCTGCAGAGAACATAAATTTCGGCTTGCGATCTACTTGATTTCAAAGAAACATCCTATGCTTTAGACCCCACATCAGGGTTACTTGGCAAATCAAGTCATCAAACTTAGAAAATAAACTGAGAGAATGGAAGGATTCCATTAATTCAAAATCAAAACTTTCCAGGGATTAGCAATAAAAGAAAAGGAAGGGAAGCTTTCACCTGCATCATCCGCATTGTTCAACTCAGATCTCATGTCGAAGCCCAAAGAATCAAGACACTCCTCTTCTTTCCTCTTCTTCTCGACTCCACGCAGCATATTCCTCAACTTCCTGGGAGACAATCCCCCACCAACATTACCCTGTGCACAACCAAATGCCCCAAGCCAAACAATCAAGAACGACCCAACACGCCCATTCTCAGCAAATCTCCAAACACATTGATCTCAAAAGACCCATAAAAAGAAAAAGAAGAAAAGAGCCACTCAGAGCAGAATGCGAAAAGACACCCGGGATTTCCGGAAACCCGAAATGCCCATCTCTCACTCCTCTCGTCGCTACAGATGCAGATTCCCACAAACCCAGCACTACGTCGACTAAAAGCGAAATGGGCAGCACTCAAAACCTGAGGCCTTTGGATCCTTTCGTACTCCATGGAGCGAGAAATCTCCGCAAGGGGGGCCCGGGGGGACGTTCGAAAGCTACTGGAGGAAACCTCGACGCATCACGAGGAACGTGCAATGCCGAGGTGAGCTGCTGCTCCCTGAATCTCTGCTCGCTTCTGGGCTTTCCTCTTGCGTGTGTCGTCCCTTCATCTCGACTTCCAATCCGCTTTTGGTATTTTGCCCACCCGGCCAGTCAAAGGAGCGAGAGCGAAGAAGAAAGTCATGTCGCCTTCCTACCTCGGCAGACGGACAGCGCAGTAAGGGAAAGGGATGGGCCCGGTTGGTGTCTCGTCTCGAACCGAACGATTTTATTAATTGGGTAATTTGTACGAATACGCTTTTTGTTCGCTTATGTATGAATTGTGCTTCAAAATTCAAAAATTGAGGAAAAAAGAATTTGAAGTTTCGGAAAATCATGAAAACTTTATATATAAACCATACATTTCGGTATTGATAGACTTTTGAAAATTTTCAAGATATTGTATGTTAAATTAAGGTTAAGTCTCAAAAAGATTTGTGAAAATTAAAAAACTAAAATAACGAGATGTCTTAAAAGAGTAGAATACGACAACTGACCTAAGTATCCATAAGGAAAGTTGCAAGAAGATGCGCTTTGCCATTAAGAAGTTCTTTGCACAGGAACTTTTGGAAAAAAATTGAAATTATAATTCCAAGATCTTCAAATTGAGTAAAATGAAACGATAAAAAAAATTGTTTAAAAGAAATTTATTTTCTATATATTAACCTTTTGGATGGTTCAATGGTTTGAGCAAGATCTACCTAGAGGAAAAAAAATTTGTTCCTTTTACAGGACATTTGAACAATTCTCACCTATTGGAGATCGGCAAATTAGGTCTCTCATTTATTTTAGCTAAATTGGTTTCAAATTTTATTTTAATCAAGGTCTCTAGATGATTGTCCTGCGGTTTATTATCTTCTACCATTCAGCTTTTAATAATAATAAAAAAAAATGTCACACTAGTGTCTAATTGGAGAATGCAATTATGCGAGGCTTGCACATGGACGGTGCTGTATTTAAATGGAACTTCAAAGAAATACCATCCCGCCATTCTACCCTAACAGTATCACATCAGGAGGCTTAGACCTTAAATTTAATGATAAATGCATAAGAAATTTAAAAACTTATTGCGAAAGTAGAATTGGCTTCTAAAATTTTCATAAAAAAATATAATAAAGTAAAAAAAAAACTTATTGTGAAGTGAAATTATTCGTCTCAATCCTTTCATTGAATACATATGGATGTTATGTGTGTTTCTCTCCTTTTCTCAAAAGGGTGGATGAATCTATGGTATTATGTTTGAAAGAACGGTGACACAAAATATGGAAGAAGATACATAAAATTATATTTTCTATCCTTTTCATAAAGAATTTAATTTTGTTTCTTCATATTCTATCCAAACTTTTAATCCCCCATTTCCCCCATTTCTTTTTACTTTCTCAAATATAGCCAAGAGAAGCATGAACTGAATGCTATGTTTTGGTCCTAAATTTTTTTGATTGGTCTTGTGATTGATCTCCAAATGAGTGTGTCTCAAATGTTATCTTATGGTATCGCAACTCATTTAGAGTTTTAGACTTACATGAAATGTAAACCCTACCTCACAAAAATTTATATGTGTATCTGACTCGAGCTATGTTTTTTATAGCGTTGCTAGGTCAAATGAGCCTTTTGTAAATTTAATATCGAGTGCATGTAACCCTTATCTATAAATTTGACTTAAATGCAGCCATCTTATTGCATGATTTCAGCGCATGCAAATTTAATATCCATGCAACATTCAATTACGTCAATCTCATCTTATTCAATAATTCATGTGAACCGGACTCATATGGATCGGCGTCATGTCCTAACTTTGGAGCCTTTAAACTAGGTTATTGATCGTTGTCTCGTCATCTCTATTCACAAACAATTCCCTCACAGCAATGAAACTAAATCTCTGTTCATTTTCATTCCATTATTTGTGGTTCATAGCAACAACTGTGACACGCTCTTGTTCGCACTCAAATCTCCGAAGTCACTTTCACTTGTTTTTCTCCATCGCAAAGTACGCCTCCAATGGCATTTCCGGCGATGGCCGCTCTCTAAGCCCATCCCTCATCTTCGTCCTTATCTCCATGACCGTTCCGAACAGCCCATTCACTGCCTCTGTCAGCCGGTCCGCCCCCTCCTGTAGCACCTCAACTGCCTTCTTCAACGCGGCTGCCATTTCCCTTATCCTCTCAACCATCTCTCCGCTGCGACCTGATGCTGCGATCTCATCCATTGCCTCGATCAGGTGCCTAAGGCGCGCCTCCACGTCCTCAAACTCCTTCAAGACATACGTCTTCCTTTCTCTTTCCTGGTCGCGCCCCAACTCCGCGATAACCGCCATCTCGATTGTGCGAAAAGAGTCGCCCCAAGGAAACTCCTCCGGGACCTGGATGTGGCCAAGTGCCCCCGAGGAAGCATGAAAGGCTGCAGATATGACTCCAGCAACGAACACCGTCACGAAGACGGCAGCATGGATCATGTGGCGGACGGCTCTCTCCACTGGCGAGATCCCTTGTGGAGCCGATGTCCCAATGCTAGCGGCAAGGCCTCTAGTCAGCTCCTCAATGTTGCCAGTGGGCTTCACAATGATATCCCCACCTTCGTCCTCCAAATCTGCTAGCAAATTTCTCGCTCGACGAATTTCCTCCTCCGACGGGTTGGGGTCCAAGTGGAGGTGCTCAATACTGATCCGAAGCTTCATGTGGCAGTCACGCAATCGATTGATCTCGGAGGAGATGCAGTTGCAGAGATCCAGGACCTTCACGCTTTCGTCAAAATACAACGACGAGAGGCCATCGATTTTGTCCAATTCGAGGTCGGGCAGCAAGGACTTCACTACAGAATGAGCGAACTTGAGCACGCCAACGGCAGAGGAGAGCCAGGCGAGGCTGACGGAGGTAGGGCTCAGGCCCTGGAGTTGAGCGAGGAGGGACCGGTCGAAGGATTTGGAGATCAAGTCCAGGTCCTCGGGGATGAGCTCCGCTCCCTTCTTGCATTTAAAAATGGAAGACAAAAGTTCCGAGAATGAGCTCATGTTGATATGCACTTTTGTCAAATAGAACGAAACTTGTCTTCTCCTTTCCCGGAAAACCGAGGCGAGAAAGTGGTGAAAAGTTTTGATGCATGCAGGCGGTGAGCACAGGCTGCATTTATCCAGAGTAGGGTTTTCTCTCCTCTTTTTCTTTGGGTTTTCTCTCCTTGCAATGCAAGAAAAATGTGACTATGGAAATAAATCCCAAACCATTAATTAGGAAGCGAATTCTTGGAAGGTAATTAAAAAGACAATGCCAAATGAAGCATCTCTCTTCATGCTTTTCTCGCCTCCTTATATGTTAGGAGACGATTTGAGACACACTTATCTATTTTATGTCCTAGTCATATTTACCTTTTTATTTGGCCGGTAGTACTAAAAAAGGATCTGACTAACGTAATAGCACCGTCACAGAAAACTTGTAATTGTACAAGGACCACGCATTCCAAAGTGCACCCACAAAATCTATTGGTGGGGCCCGCATCCTCCTTAAAATTCGTGATGATGAATGCACCGTCGCTCTTCCAAGAGTAACGACCTAATTGGCTTATCAATTTCCAACTAACAATAGAGGCATCATGTCATCACCGATAATGAAAATATTGATAACTTGATCATTCCAATTAAGGAACATATTGATTGTTTTCCCACAAACTATTTATTTGATGATAGAAATGTTCGAAATAAATTAGTAACGGACCGTGATGTCTTCATTATCACAATGATCCCGAGTATTTCATCGACCCTAGATACGATTTCCTTATATTTTTTTAACAATACTTCTTTTTGCTTTGCACGGTAGAGTGGTGACCTAAATGAGAGTAAATTATTCGTCAAATGTGGCCCTAGATACACTTTGTTTATATTTCTCGAATAATTATTTCCTTTTGCTTTGCGTGGTGGCGTAATAGCGCAAACAAGAGAAAATTTGTCAATGACCAAATTAGGGAGGTGGATAGTAGTAACGAACTCAAGGAGTAATATACCAATTTAGCATTTATATTGACATGCCTAGTAAGTTTAGGCAATGAACGTATTTCAAACCAAAAGAATTGTAAATATGTTGTGTTTCAACGCTAACAATATTCTTATAACTTCATTCATCAAAGTTTTAACATCTGTACTATCTATTTAAAGAAACAATGGTGGTTTTTGTTGTCAATGTTTTTTTTTGGTAAGAAGTAAGAATATTATAGCTTTAGAACCAAAGAGCTACACAAAGGAACAACAAACAAGCGACTCCAAACATGCACTCAAATTGACACGGGCGTCGGGCGAGTGGACGGGAGGCGGAGGGGCTGCACAGCAAAAAAGAAACAAATGCAGCAAAAGGCCAAACACGACGGCCAAAAGAAAAGAACAGGCAAAAGCCAAGAGCCCGGAGCCACGGACACTGCCAAGACGAGGAGCAGGGGGAGGGGAATAACCCGGCAGCAACCGAAAAAAACAGAACAGCCTTGCGAAGGGAGAGCATGACGCAATTTCAACAACAGCAGCATCTCGCAGCGCAGGGGAGACAGGCCAGGATGGAGACCCTGTCTAGAGACATCAGGAGAAAGGGGTGAACCCAGAAGCAATCGAGGTAGCAAATGCAACCGAAAGAGGGGCAAAGTGATAGAGTATAGGGCCATAGATCAATAACATAATTATTCAAAGATTGCAGGATGGATTCCCCAGCACATTTGTAGCCTTCGGTTACACGGATTATCCGGAACTCTTGAGAATGTGGAGGCTCTATCTTTGACAGCTTTCCGAAGATGTTCTTTGAGAGCGGGCAGGAATAGGCTCTGATTCCGAAAAATTATATTATTTCGCACCTTCCATATGAGGTAGCACATGGCAGCAAACGCAAAGCGAGCAATGGAATGGTGGAAGCACGAGCCCGAGAGATGGCTGACCACCCACTGAAGATTGTCCTTCCAAGGACCATTTCGCCAACTCAAATTACATTTAAAAGCCCAGAACGAAGCCAACCTACCCGTGATTGAGCAACCAAAGTATAAGTGATCGATTGAGTCGGCCTACTTGAGCGAAGGCACGGGAACCATCCAGGGATCCTCCCATACGACGAAGCAAAACCCGGGTCGGCAATCTATTAGGGTGATCAGCCATAGATGGGTCTGATAATGCGGGGGAAGAGTGGAGCTCCAAATAAATCGAGACCAATTAACCAAGGAGCCCCTAGCTCGAAGCATACTCCATGCAGAAGCAGTAGAGAACTGACCTGAAGAGTGGCCAAGCCACACCAGACGATCATCATGGCTGTTGAGGCTGGGGAGTGGATCATCCCAAGTACTGATAACAGCAGCGACATTAGACGGGATAGAGAGGGCAGCAATACCCGTAGCAACGGAAGCATTCTGAGGGATACGAGAGCAATATATGTCACGATCCGAGAATAACTTGTTGAAAGGACCACGAGGGTGCCAGGTATCAAACCAGAATGAAGCCGATAGCCCATTACCAATGTTCCAGGCAAAATAACTCTGAATCAATTCACGCAGGCCAAAGAGTTTCTTCCAAGACCAAGAACAAACGGTCGGCCTAGGCGCAATCCAGAAATTCTTGTGTTTTAAGAAGATGAATGGATCCATTTGGTCCGAGCGATTCCTTATCAGAAAAAAGCAGCCATATATGTTTAGTCATGGCAGCAATATTACTTACTCGAAGTGAGCGAATACCTAATCCTCCTTCCGCTTTAGGAAGACAAACTTCTTCCTAAGAAACTCTAGCACCACCAGATCCAAGGTTCGGGCCATGCCAGAGAAATTGGCGAAAAATCTGCTCAATTCGATTAATAACTGAGGAGGGGAGGATAAAAATCGAAGACCAATACACCTGAATGGAATGGAGAACAGATCTAATAAGTTGGAGTCTACCAACAGTTGAAAGGAAGTGGTTGGTCCATGACTGGACTCTCTTCATTATAGCATCGACCAGAGATACACAAGCTTCCTTGCCTAATCTTGAGGAAATTATGGGAACGCCAAGGTACCAAAAAGGCAAGGATCCAAGGTTGAAACCCGATGCATTAACCATGGCACTCTTCAAAGATTCAGGCCCCCCAGAGATAAAAATTTCACTCTTGTTAAGATTGGGGATGAGACCAGACCAGGCAGCAAAAGTGTTAACTCCATCTATTAAAAGGCTTAGAGACGGCATGTTTGCTTCCGAGAAGAGCACATTGTCAGCGAAGAATAAATGGGACAACTTGGTGGGTTTACACCGCCGAAGAACCGAAATCCAGGCTTGCAGGTGCGGGCATTAATAATGCCAGTGAAGACTTCCATTACAAGAGTAAAAATATATGGGGACACAGGGTCCCCCTGGCGGATACCTCTCCCACTAGGGAAAAAACCATGCAAATCGCCATTTAAAGCTATAGAGAACTTGGGGGTTCTGATGCATGTCATAATTCGATCAATAAATGTAGGCGGGAAGCCAAACGCTTGGAGAGACAACTCAATAAACTTCCAATCAACTGAGTCATAAGCTCTGGAGAAATCAACCTTAATAATGTTCTTTGGAAAGTACGGCTCATGGTGGAAGTGAGCAAATAACTCTTGAGCAAGCATGATATTATCACTTATCCTCCTCCCTTTAACAAAAGCATTCTGGGAGAAACTAATGATAGATGGGAGGACAAAAGCTAACCTGTTGGCTAACAGCTTTGTGATACACTTGTATACGGTGTTGCAACAAGCAATAGGACGGAAATCATTTACCATGGAGGCATTGGGGGTCTTCGGGACCAAGGTCAGAATAGTCGAATTGATCTCACGAAGCAGCTGACCCGTAGAGAAGAAATCCCGAATTGCCAACAGAACGGAAGGGCCTACAATATCCCACGACCGCTTGAAGAAATCAACATTAAAGCCATCCGGGCCAGGGGCCTTTCCGCTGGCCAAAGAAAACAAGGTAGATCGGATTTCTTCATCAGTGAATGGCTGAGAGATGGCTTGGATCTGATTATCTTCGAGAGTAGAAGCCAAATTCGCACGGATCTCATCAACAGACGGAACGGCGGAGGGGGTAGAGGCTGACAGCAGATTTTGAAAGTGATCAACAAAGAGTTGCTGCACTTCAGATTCATCGGTAATTACATTACTACCATCGAAATCGAAAGAATTCTATTAGGAGATGGCCACGCTTAACCGAATGGTGGAAGAACTTGGTGTTTAAATCACCTTCTTTAAGCCATCTGACCCTGGACTTTTGTTTGTAGAAGGATTCTTCCTTGAGGTGAAGGTCAGAGAAGACACGGAGGTGGTCCTTTTCAGCATCAGCTAGAGCTTGATTATGAGGGTCAAGCTGGATAGCGTTCTGAGCTTCCAACAGAAGGCGTCTAGCTTCAGAAGTTCTAGCCGAAATATCAGAGTAAGCCTCCCTGTTTAATAACTTGAGTCTGCGCTTGAGGGACCGAAGCTTACTACAAAGAACAAACATAGGCGTACCAAAGAAACGCAGCTCCTAGATTTGCCGAACCAACTCAAAAAAGTTGGGGTGGGACATCCAGAAATTGAAAAACTTGAAGGGTTTGCACGAGCTAGGAACAGGGAGAATCCTGACCACCATAGGAGAGTGATTAGACACTCCAGGGGCGAGAAAGTTGGCTTCCGAATAGGAGAAGGCCGAGTTCCAAGCTGCATTAGTAAGAACTTTGTCTATCTCCCTTTGCCTTCGATTAGGGCCAGAGGAAGCAGACCAAGTAAACCTGTTACCCACAAAACGGAGATCATCTAGACCCGCTTGGATGAGACAATCTCCGAAATCCTCAAAGGCCGGAATCCAGAATTGGATCTATCCGCTCCGTCGAAGCATAACGGATGGCATTGAAGTCACCAAAGCAACAATCCAAGGGATGTCCGGACAAATGGAACTAGTGGAGATCGAGATCATTCCGGAGCGGTCTTCTCAGGACAAAAGAATGCTCCGCATAGACCACCGAAAGATTAAAGGCAACACCAGAAATAAAACACTCCAAACGACCATGAATGGCCTGAGCAGTACAAGCTGAGGTGCAAAAAGAAGCGGCCAGGGGATTCCAACCCACCCAAATATGACCCCTGATGGAATGAGAATAATTCGTAGACCAAGACCACCCAGGAAGAAGGGAGGCCGAAACAGGGGAATGGGCAGCAGGGGATATTTTAGTCTCCAGACTACCAATACAGCAGAGGCGGTTAGTCCTCACAAAATTCCTAATCTCAGCTTGTTTGAGGGCTTGTCCAAGACCCCTAATATTCCAAACACCAAAAAACATAGGAAGGGGATAATAAAATTACCTTCTCCTACCACCTCGTTTCCTCGCCGAGGGTGGCACAGGCTCCGGGCCAGCAGGAATACTCGCCTCAGCAGATTCAGAGCGGAGGATTCCTTTTTGACGAACAGGGGCCTCCTGAATGACCTTTGGAGGGGGAGTTTTATCGCGTTCCTCCGGTATGGACGAGGGCACCTTACACGGGGAAACAGATTCACCGTCACCGAAGCTGATATCTTCAAATTCTTCATCTGAAGGTCTAGACTTATTCGAGACAGGTGAATCCTGTCTTTGCATCACAGCAGCAGTTCCCGGGTCAATAGATGTGCCAGGGAGCAGATCAAAGGAAGGATGATGATCCTCCTGCCTGGTTAACTCTGGTTGCATATCAGGGGCCACTGGAGTCTGTGGCAACGGATCTCCACTCTGATTTCCATAAGAACGGGGGGACTTGGGGTGATTCGGAATCGGACCATTCATCAGGCCATCATTTGCAGGCACAAGAGTGTGCTTATTGCGTTTACCACGCACTTCACGCCATTCATTTGGACGAGGGGCAAGGGCCTTCGGGACTGAGGGACCAGCTTTAGAAGGACCTGAGGAATTGGGAGCAGGACATCTATGGCCAAAGGAAGAGCAGGTTGGACAAAGTGTCGGGATCCACTCATATTGGACTCATCCACGATCTAAGCTCATCCTTCATCATAAACTCTATAACTTCGGGGAAGGAGTTAGATGTATCGATCTCTATACGAGACTCGAGCAAAAGCCACCATTGCCATACGTTGCATTCGGTTATCAACGAATAGGGGCTTGCCAATACCACTTGCCAGAAAACTGATCCCAGCAGCAGACCATAGCGCCACAGGGACGTTCCTGAGTCGAATCCAAATGGGGACAGTATTATGAGTTGATTTCTTGAGCTCCAACATAGGGTGCCATTGTTGCAGGATCAAAGGGATTTTAGCTACTGTGATCGGGCCTCCATCCAAGACTTTCCTCCTGAATTCACTATCCGGAATGTGGAAGAAGTAAAAACCAAGGTCAGCAGCAATGACTTCAACCAAGTGATGACCCCAAGCGTTCTTGAGGGCGTCCTCTGTGAGCTAGAAGGGCAGTCGCTTACCAATATAATATCCAACCAAACATTCCTCCCATTTCGGGTGAGTAGATTCCAGGATCTCCTCTGGCATCTGCAGAATTTTAGAGTTTTCAATCGTGGTCGAAGGAACAAAGGATAACCCATAGCCTTTGGTTGCCGAACGGGTTACAGCAGCCCAGGAGCGAGCAGGGGGGATGGTTTCCTTCGCAGGGGGGACCTGAATATTCCCAGAGGACTTCTCCAACGCCTTAGTCGGGGCATTCGGACGCCCTTTAGCCTCTCGATCGTGCAGAGCAGGGATCGAATGAGATGCAGTGTCTCGGCTGAAAGAGATTCTCTTCTCCTTACGATTTATACGACCAGAAGAGACGTTATCACGCCCAACAGCATTAAGCCGAGCAGGTATACCCAGCAGAGGTCGAGCCCTTCTAGCCCTACTTCGTCCCCTGCTTCGCGATCGCCCAGAATGGGGTCAAGGTCCTCTCAAAATAGGCTTAGGAATGAAAAATTAGTGCCCAGCCAGTAGGTACCACTTGGGTTCTTGCATCATGCTTGGTTGTTACTTTAAAATTTGTCGAGTTGGTAAATGGAAAAGACTATTCGTCAAAATAATCTATCAAGATTTTAAGGTTAGCTGGCTTCAAATTTACAAAATTCTCATAGCATCTTATTGGCATTTTAACCTTGGCATTCATTTTAATGGATTTATTAGAAGAGATTTATTTTGCAACCATATGCTAGCGAAATAATCTCAAGCCACCGTACCCTTAATGTTTAACTTCTTTCTCTGTTCGACTGAATGGATAAATTATAAATTAGTTTAATCTTATATTCATCATGATTATCAATTAATTGTGAAAAAGTCCACTAGGGTCATCCCCCCCCCCTTTTTTTTTGTAATTTCCAAGTCAATAGTTATGTTATTCATATATTCTTGAGTAACCACATGCTAACTTGACTTTTTGGATTATCACGTGTTTTTTCTATGTTACTATTTTTAATGCTTTGATTAGATAAATAATTGGCCCATCTAAACGACCCATCCATTTTGAATAACTCTACTCTATAGACACACGCTTTGCCATTGACAAGAAAATATTTCCATTTATTCGACTATCTTTTCATACAGTTGAAGATGGAGATTTAGGATTTTAATACTCCGATTTGATATGTTTTAGGATTTTATTGTACTTTTAAAAAATTTCAAATTCAATTCTACTTTTTAGATCAGATTGAAGATTCTTGTTGTAATTATTCCTTGAATTAATGAAAAAGGAGAAAATAATTGGTTGCAAAAGAAAGAAGAATAAGGAGAAAATAAGCCAGTAATAGATAAAACTTTAACAATGGTCAACATTAATGTTGGATTATACTTTGATTCGATTGAGCCCCCGAATTTTTTGTGAAATTGTTCATCCTAGTTGTCCTTTTATGAGATGCAAGTAGATGTTATCTGCCTGCGTGTGTTTTTCTCTTTTATCGGAAGGGCGGATGAGTCTATGCCATGTTTGGGAGAAGGGGGGATGCAAATATGGGAAGAAAAAACATAACATTAAAATTTCCAGCTCTTCCACCAAGAAATTTAAATTTTTCCTCATGTCCTGTCCAAACTTTCGATCCCCGTTTCTTTTAACTCTCCGAAACATAGCATAAAATATTAACAAAATACTATATTTTGGCCGTAAAATGTTGATTTGGTTTTGTGATCATTTTCAAAACGCTTGTCTCAAATATTAATAAATAAAATGATATCAGAACTCATTTAAAGTTTAATCTTTCATAATATGTAAGCCGAACCCGACAAATTTTGAAATGCGTTATTTTTGGTTCGGGTGATTTGTTTTATAAGTTCTTTCGTTTGGCCAGAAAATTCTTTTGTGAGTCTACCACCCGGGTGCATGTAACTCCAAATTTATAAATTTGACCTAATGGAGCTATCTTTCACTGCCTAATCAGTCAGAGTTCGACATTATTATTTCTTCCTCGAAAAGTTCAAAATGGACAATATATACAGAGCAAATCCCTTTATTGCCCGTTTACATTTGTTTCTTAGCAAGCCCATCTCTCAACCTTTCAAAGTAACTACTGCGTGGTCTTAGAAACATATGAATAAATACATGTACAACATTGAATTATGTGAATCTCACCATGAACTTGACTCATACGCACGGGCGTCAACACTAGGAAGCCATTACTAGGGAGGCTTAGGAAAGTAGCGATTACACTGGAGAATGTGGCCGCAGCAATGTCGGAGGAAGAGGACCGGCGTAGGACGGGATGAACGGGCTGTTCCAGACGGTGATGGGGATAAGGATGGACGGAGCGCAATGAAACGGCTGTCGCTGAATATGCCATCAAAGGTTTTTATTTTGCGATAGTGCACAACAAAGTGGAGGTGATACTTGAAATTTGAGTGCAAGCAAAATGGTGTAGTAGTGTTGTTTTATACCGAAATAAAGGAGTAAATGAATAGAGATCGTGTTTCATTGCAGAAAGAATTGCAGGGAATAGAGATGATGGCGATGATTTACTCATATTCATATGAATCAAGTTCACATGAATTATCGGATGAGATGAGATTTGCTAGGATTAGGCATTCAAACACAACAAAATAGAGTAAAAAAGAGAGAAAAATTGAGACACGAGATTTATCCTGATTCACCATTAAATTAAAGTTACATCCGGTATAGGATTCCACCATAATACATTGTACTTTTCTATTTTAACCTTCAATTACACGAGAAAGAGATTATATAAACCCATTGATTATATATGGGTTCAAGCCCAAACTATCAATAAAGTGTGGGTTCAAACTATAAAAGCTTTCCAGTGGTTCAAGGGTGCCGCCCTTGCGACCCTTGCCGAGGTGCCCTGGAAAATCCCCTCCTAACAACTCAATAATATTATGAACAATAATATCCGTGACGTCTGGCTATTGTTGCTTCTGCAACTTTTAAGTCAAATAAAAGAATAGTTAGGAAACAAAATGGTAAGGATATCTTGAACCGCCTCCGAGATATGAGGAGGCATGAAGAGAGACACTTTATTTGACCGCGTCTTTTAATTACTCAAAAAATCTCTTATTAACTGATAATGCTTTGGATTGGAAAGTTAAAAACGCGGACGAATAAAGTGTCTATCTTCATGCTTCATATTCGAGGACGCGGTTCAAGACATAGTTGCCTTTCATTTCTTGACTAAACTCTCCTTTTATTTGAGTTGCAATAGTAAAAAGAAAACAGCAACGACAGGTTGCCACAGAAAATAAAAACGATTTTGTATTTCAAATGATTCAAATAAGTTACATATTGATGAATGTTGTTGAATTTGAATGCGACACTACAAACACCAACCTTTTTTAAAAAAGAAAAACAATTATTTCCTTTTGTTTCGCACTGTGGCATGACGACGCAAATGAGAGAGATTTGTCAAGAAATTAGGAAAATAGTTACTGTTAACATGTTTAAAGATTAATATATCGAAGTATTTTTTTTTTTTTGGTCAGTCATACTCTATTCCTACTCTACACTCACTCGCAGACTTGTGCCCTGCCTCTTGCAGGGCGTGGGAGTCGCAACCCACTCTCGAAACTTACGCGTCCCTACCCCCATCCCCCCTGAGAAAGTGGGGATTTGAACCCCTCACCTCCCCCAGTAAGTTTGGTAATGAAGAAAGAGGCTAATCATTGTTTGGATTGTCTCGCCTTGCTTGATTTCTTGGTTCGCTAGTTATTAACTTGGGGAGTCAATCACATGGGAAGATTTTTATCTGTAGACTACTTTACTAACTGCGCTAAGATTAATTACAGATCTCTTGTTGGATATTTAACGAGAATCTCGTAATTTAGAGGCCCCTGACCTTAGCAAAATTAGTAGATTAGTTTACCAATAAAATCTTCCCATGGAATTGAATCGGAAGCAGGACGTAATGATTCAAAAAAAAGTTTGCTGCAATTTTCATTGCCTAAGCTTACTAGGCACATCGATATACATACTAACCACATCAATATAGTAATCTCTAAACATGTTGCTAGTATGTATTATCCTTATTCAATCGGCAGACAATTTTTTTTTTCTCTTTTGCGGCGTCGCTCTACCACGTGAAATGAAAGGATTTTTTTTTTTTCAATGATATAAGGACAGAGTTTGTAGTGCCGCGTTCAGCAACAATATTCATCAGCATGTAATCAATTTGGATAATTTAGATTACCGGAACTTTTTGTTATCCCCTGGTGACCAGCCGCTGAAGGAGTTTATGCACGTGTTCGCTGAAGGAGTGATTATTTAAATATTGGGAAAATGTCACACAAATGGTCCCTATACTATTGCTCAATGTGCAATTTGGTCCCTGAACTTTTGATCGGCTCAATTTGGTCCTTGAACTATTGATAAATGTCCGATTTGGTCCCTGAACTTTCGATCGGCTCAATTTGGTCCTTGAACTATTTGATAAATGTCTAATTTGGTCCCTGAACTTTCGATCGGCTCAATTTGGTCCCTGAACTATTGATAAATGTTTGATTTAGTCCTTCATTACTGTTTTCCTTTTTTTTTTTTTAATTATTTAATTATTTTTTATTTTTTGCTTCTTCTCTCTTCCCTCCGCCGGCTCGGCGGCGGGAAGCCGGCCCCTCGCCCAACGCCGGCGAGGGGCTCCCTGGCCGGCTCCCTCGCAGATCTGGCGAGGGAGCCCCTCACCCAACGTCGGGCGCTCCTCGCCGGCTCCCTCGCAGCCGGCGTCGGGCTAGGGGCTCCCTCACTAGATTTGCGAGGGAGCCCCTCGCCGGCGTCGGGCGAGGAGCACCCCGACGTCGGGCGAGGGGCTCCCTCGCAGCCGGCGTCGGGCGAGGGGCGCCCTCACCCGACGCCGGGAGGGGCTCCCTCGCCGGATCTGCGAGGGAGCGGGCAAGGGAGCCCCTTGCGGCGTCGGGCGAGGGCTTCCTCGCCAGATCTGCGAGGGAGCCCCTCGCTCGACGCCGGCGAGGGCGCCCTCGCCCTGCGTCCGGCGAGGGCCGACTTCCCTCCGCCGGAGCCGGCGGAGGGAAGAGAGGAGAAGAAAAAAATAAAAAAATAAAAAATAATAAAAAATAATAAAAATAATAAAAAAGGAAAAACAGAACGAAGGACTAAATCAAACATTTATCAATAGTTCGAGGGACCAAATTGAGTCGATCGAAAGTTCATGGACCAAATTGAGCCTTTTATCCATAGTTCAAGGACCAAATTGAGCCGATCGAAAGTTCAGGGACCAAATCGAACATTTATCAATAGTTCAAGGACCAAATTGAGCCGATCGAAAGTTCAAGGACCAAATTGCACATTGAGTAATAGTATAGGGACCATTTGTGACATTTTCCCTTAAATATTTGAGAAAATTATCAATTTAGTCATAAACCTATTATACAGATGTCATTTGAGTTTTAACTTTCCAATTTGTCAATATAGTCCTACATATTTGCGTGATAGTTAAATGTTTAATTTCCTGCCAATTGCCGTCACAAATCGAGATTTTTGGTGGCAATTGGTGGGGAAAGCCTATTTGGAAATTTTACCCAATAGTTTATGATTGCATTAACAAAATTAAAAAAGTAGGGTTGATTAAGTAGAATAATTAATTGTTGCCAAGAAAATTATAACAATTGTAATTCCATTATAAGACAATCTAATCAAACCATTTGCAAATACAAATTTGTTGTTAGTTCTAAATGCATTGAAATTACCAAAGAAGGAGAAGAGAAAAAGGCAAGAAACAATTATAAATCTAGGACTTGTGAGAGATATTATGGTCAATTTAAGATAATGGGGCATCAAAAGTCAAAATATGGATAGACAAAGCACGAGCCTTTATGTTTTTATACTTTTCACATAATTGCTCATTTAAAGGTTAAACTTAACTTATTTATTTATATTTGAGTTGATGCGAGTAAATTAAAGAGAAAGTATGATGAGTTTCTAGAGTCAAGAGCTCTACAATGGTTGGGACAAAGGAGAGTTGAAGGAGGTATTTTTATAATTATTACTATTTATGTGTTAGTACATAATAATTGTCTTGATGATATTTTAATTTGAATCTTCATTGAAAATTAAATTTAAAATATTTTGGATTTTATATGCAATGGGCCTTATTCATGAGAAGTACCTAGTTTCGTATATATGAAATACCCTAGCATTGTATAATTTGATAGCAATTTGCTAAATTAATTCATTTGAACTTCTTGTAGAAGAAAACAATATGCCAAGATGAGGGTACGAGGAATTCACTGATTATCACTCATTTAAGAATCTAGATCAAATGCATCATAGTAGCCTAAGTAGCACCGACATCGACAGGCGATATGCCGACATGTTGTTTATTAAAATATAGAAAATCCCGATACTTTAAGACATATTGTATATTGAATGTATAATTTTATATACACATGATAAATTATCATTTTTATTCTTATTTTAAGTGGATTAATTTGATTCAAATTCACAAATAAATAAATAAATAAAAATCCTAGAATGAATTTTCAATAAAAACATTAATTTACCATTTATTTATATCATTCATTATTTTAATCTGACAAATTCAACTACACTCCAATAATCCATAAAACTTGGACGAAAGAAAAAATATAAGCAATTCACATTATGGACTTGCGAGTTAGAGCGTGTTAGAGCATGTTAGAAGAGAAAAGAAAAAAGCCAACTTGGAGGTGATTTATATGTCATGGGAAGTAAGAGTCGGAAGAGAAAAGAAAACTAGGTTTTTCTTCTTTTCCTTTTATTATTTTTATTATGTTTTTCTTACTTACATATTTATATTTTAACCCCTCATTTATTGAAAATTTTTAAGATTGACCTCCGGATCCCCCCTCGGGAAGGATGACATGGAGGGTGCCCACTTCGCCAAGCCACCGCCTCGCCGCAACCAGAGGCATAGCAGCAAGTGCTTCATCTACGCCCTCGCCCCGATCGTCATCCCGTTCGTCGCCTTCCTCAAGTTTGCCCTCACCGTTCGCGTCAAGAGCCCCGAGCTTAGGCTTCGCTGCGTCGACGTCAAATCCCTCGACTACTCCACTGCGGCCTCCTTCTCAGCTCCCTCAACCGCGTCGCCGGTTGGGGAGGCTGTCCTCTGGAACACTAACTTCGGGGTCTTCGAGTTCTTGAACGACACGGCTGTGAGCGTGATCCTAGCAACGCTGGGCAGGGGGAAGATTGAAGGAGGGAGAGCGGGACCAAGGGAAAGGGCGAGAGTGACGGTGAAGATGGAGGTGAGGTCGAGTGAGCTTGCGACGGACGTTGACGGGAGCAGGAGCTTGGCCAGCGACATCGGCTCAAATATAGCACGAGCACGAGCGCTGGAGAGAGCGAAGATGATGGAACTTGAATTTTGAATTTACGGAGGGAAGGAAGAGGAGAGCTGTGAAGAAAGGAGAAGGTTTGTAGAGGGAAAGACAACTTGCGGAAAAAAAAAAAAAAACCCAAAATTTTTTCAAAATGGTCCCTCATTTTCGGCAGATTATGGGCCCCACGAGGACACGTGTCGCCTTCTTACCACCTTCTTATTTGCCACACTTAGAGGTGTTAAATGGGTTGTGCAACCCATTTATGGACCCATTTAAGGATAAATGGGTCGTTAATGGGTCGGCCTCATTTCTTAAGACACCCTGATGGGTTTTAAAAAAAAAGAACTAAAATAAATGGGTCTTAAATGGGTACCCATTTAAGACCCATTTACAAAACCCATTAAAGTCTGAAGATGGGTTCATTTGATTAACCCACGTCCCGCGATCTCGATTCTCTACTCTACCCTACCCGGCTACCCCTTTTCGCTTCCACGAACCCATCGTCGCCTCATCGCCGTTTGCCACCGCCCATCGTCGAGCACAAGCTCCGCACCGTCGGTAATCTCTCCGGTCCCTTCGTTTCCTCTACTCGAATCTGGAGCTGTTCCTTGCGCCGGAGCCGGATTCGTTTTCGCTCTCTTCTGTTTTTCCGATTTCTTCTTCTCTTTTGATGAATTCTTCTTGGGGGGTGGGATTCGCAGGTTCTTTGTGGCTGAGCGGGATCGCGGGCTCGATCGCCTACAACTGGTCGCAGCCCAACATGAAGACCAGCGTCAAGATCATTCACGCCAGGTACATACCCTTATCTTTTGTGACGTTTTGTTAGTCTGGATACGGATTTCGGAACCCATTTCCCCTGTAATTTTTAGCTTCTTACTGATTGGATTGCTTGTCTCTGGTTGGGGAAATTTGTGCCCTTTGCTTGTCCTTTGCATTCTCCCATAAGCAGATAGGGAGAAGGGCAAAAGTAGAAAAAATGGGCATATCGAGTTGGCTTGATGTATTTATGGTTTTCCTGTTGGGGTTGAGCAGATGTTATGTTTAAATTATATGTGCTCTGTAGATTTTGGCTTAATGGATGTCCAGCACAGTTCTGTGTACACTTTCTCTGCTGACTGCTAAAGTTGTCGAGTGTGCTTTGTTAATCTGTTCAATAGCTTTCTTCCTTATCCCCAGAAATGGTTTGTCCTTTTTGTACAACTTACTATGAACAATTCTTCTTTTGCATTGTCTATTTGGTTATTCCATCTGATTCTTGCGTATTTTCATTTAAGTACTTGTTGATGTTGGTGGAAAACAGATGGGCCGGGTGGAACTCCGGGATGTTAATCGTAAAGAAGAGTTTGTGAGGAGGATTGAAGAAGCTACAAGAAGTAATCAGATCTTGATTTTCAGCTAACTAATAGTGAAGTAGCACATATAATGATGTATTCTTGGTATACGTTTGTGGCCTCTATAGGACTGGGAAGCTACAGTTCCATGCAAGTGATGATGAGATTGTGCAACAACGTGACAAAGTAATGAGGACATTAACTTTTATAGTTCTAAGTTCCCCTTGAGACTCACATAATCCAGCATATTTTTTTTTTGGTTTTTGATGTGCATAGTTAATATCTTGTTGCACGTAATATTTGCTTCAATAATGCACTTTTGACATGTAACTTCTTTTTTGGGGCTTCTGTCAAGGATTAGATGTTGTGGATCCAAACGTGTTGGGTATTGTGTGTATCATCAAATGTGGACTCCACACACATTATGCCACATCTATTTTAAAAACAAGTTTAAATGGGTCGGGCCGCCAGCCGTCGTCGTGGCCGGCAACCGGCCAAAGAAGAAGAAGAAGAAAAAAGGAAAAAGAAAAAGAAAAATTATATTTAAAAAATAAAAAATAAAAATTTATTTAAAAAAGAAATAATTAAAATTCGATTTTTAAAATAATTATTTTAAAAATTATAAAAATTGTCCATTAAATTTGTGTTTTATAACATTATTTTAGCAATACCATTTTTTTAAATATATATATCTATATCTATAAATATAAATTATTAAGTTTAGTTAAATGGGTCGGGTATGGGTCAAAATTTTTGCATTGTAATAAATGGGTTATAAACGGGTTAATGGGTCGATTTGGGTCGGACCATTTATGACCCGATCCAAACCCGACCCGACCCACCCGTTTAACGGGTATAGGCCCACACTCGAGCACAATGAGTACCCAATATTTTCTCTACTCTACTTTCCTCTTCTTCTCGACCCCACGCAGCATATTTCTCAATTTCCTGGGAGACAACCCCCCACCAACATAACCCTGTGCACCACCAAATGTCCTAAGCCAAACAATCAAGAACGACCCGACACGCCCATTCTCAGCAAATCTCCAAACACATTGATGTCAAAAGATCCCATAAAAAGAAAAAGAAGAAAAGAGCTACTCCGAGCAGAACGCGAAAAGACACCCAGGATTTCCAGAAACCCGGAATGCCCATCTCTCACTTCACTCGTTTCTACAGATGCAGATTCCCACAAACTCAGCACTACGTCAAGTAAAAGCGAAATGGGCGGCACTCAAAACCTGAGGCTTTTGGATCCTTTGGTACTCCATGGAGCGAGAAATCTCCGCAAGGGAGCCCGGGGGGCGTTCGAAAGCTACTGGAGGAAAACTCGACGCATCACGAGGAACGTGCAATGCCGAGCTAAGCTGCCGCTCCCTAAATCTCTGCTCGCTTCTGGGCTCTCCTCCTGCGTGTGTCGTCTCTTCATCCCGACTTCCAATCCGCTTTTGGTATTTTGCCCACCCAGTCAAAGGAGCGAGAGCGAAGAAGAAGTCGCGTCGCCTGCCTACCTCGGCAGACGGACAGCGCGGTAAGGAAAAGGAATGGGCCCGGTTGGTGTCTCCTCTCGAATCGAACGATTTTATTAAATGGGTAATTTGTACGAATACACTTTTTGTTTGCTTATGTATGAATTGTCCTCCAAAATTCAAAATTTGAGGAAAAAAGAATTTGAAGTTTCGGAAAATCATGAAAACTTTATATATAAACCATACATTTCGGTATTGATATACTTTTGAAAATTTTCAAGATATTGTATGTTAAATTAAGGTTAAGTCGCAAAAAGGTTTGTGGAAATTAAAAAACTAAAATAACGGGATGTCTTAAAAGAGTAGAATACGATAATTGACCTAAGTATCCATAAGGAATGTTGCAAGAAGATGCGCTTTGCCATTAACAAGTTCTTTGCACAGGAACTTTTGAAAAAAAAAATTGAAATTATAATTCCAAGATCTTCAAAATTGAGTAAAAGAAAAGATAAAAAAGTTGTTTTTTTGGGGAAAAGAAATTGATTTTCTATATATTAACCTTTTGGATGGTTCAATGGTCTGAGCAAGATCTACCCCGAGAAAAAAAAAATTTGTTCCTTTGATAAGACATTTGAACAATTCTCACCTATTGGAGATCGGCAAATTAGGTCTCTCATTTTATTTTAGCTAAATTAGTTTCAAATTTTATTTTAATCAAGGTCTCTAGATGATTGTCCTGCGGTTTATTATCTTCTACCATTCAGCTTTTTATAATAATAAAAAAAATGTCACACTAGTGTCTAATTTGACAATGCAATTATGCGAGGCTTGCACATAGACGGTGCTGTATTTAAATGGAACTTCAAAGAAATACCATCCCCATTCTACCCTAACAGTATCACATCAGGAGTCTTAGACCTTAAATTTAATGATAAATGCATAAGAAATTTAAAAACTTATTGCGAAAGTAGAATTGGCTTCTAAAATTTTCATAAAAAATACAATAAAGCCAAAAAAAAAAAAAAACTTATCGTGAAGTGAAATCATTTGTCTTAATCATTCCATTGAATACATATGGATATTATGTGTGTTTCTCTCCTTTTCTCAAAAGGTGGATGAATCTATGGTATTATGTTTGAAAGAATGGTGACGCAAAATATGGAAGAAGATACATAAAATTATATTTTCTATCTCTTTCATAAAGAATTTAATTTTGTTTCTTCATATTCTATCCAAACTTTTAATCCCCCATTTCCCCCATTTCTTTTTACTTTCTCAAATATAGCCAAGAGAAGCATGAACTGAATGCTATGTTTTCGTCCTAATTTTTTTTATTGGTCTTATGATTTATCTCCAAATGAGTGTGTCTCAAATGTTATCTTATGGTATCGCAACTCATTTAGAGTTTTAGACTTACATGAAATGTAAACCCTACCTCACAAAAATTTATGTGTATTTGATTCGAACTATGTTTTTTATAGCATTGCCGGCTCAAATGAGGCTTTTATAAGTCTAATATCGAGTGCACGTAACCCTTATCTATAGATTTGACTTAAATGCAGCCGTCTTATTGCATGATTTCGGCTCACGCGAATTTAATATCCATGCAACATTCAATTACGTCAATCTCATCTTATTCAATAATTCATGTGAACCGGACTCATATGGATCGGCGTCATGTCCTAACTTTGGAGCCTTTAAACTAGGTTATTGATCGTTGTCTCGTCATCTCTATTCACAAACAATTCCCTCACAGCAATGAAACTAAATCTCTGTTCATTTTCATTCCATTATTTGTGGTTCATTGCAACAGCTGTGACACTCTCTTGTTCGCACTCAAATCTCCGAAATCACTTTCACTTTGTTTTTCTCCATTGCAAAGTACACCTCCAGTGGCATTTCCGGCGATGGCCGCTCTCTAAGCCCATCCATCATCTTCGTCCTTATCTCCATGACCGTTTCGAACAGCCCATCCACTGCCTCTGTCAGCCGGTCCGCCCCCTCCAGTAGCACCCCGGTTGCCTTCTCCAACGCGGCTGCCATTTCCCTTATCCTCTCAACCATCTCTCCGCTGCGACCTGATGCTGCGATCTCATCCATTGCCTCGATCAGGTGCCTAAGGCGCGCCTCCACGTCCTCAAACTCCTTCAAGATGGACGTCTTCCTTTCTCTTTCCTGGTCGCCCCCCAACTCCGCGATAACCGCCATCTCGATCGTGCGAAAAGAGTCGCCCCAGGGAAACTCCTCCGGGACCTGGATGTGGCCAAGTGCCCCCGAGGAAGCATGAAAGGCTGCAGATATGACTCCAGCAATGAACACCGTCATGAAGATGGCAGCATGGATCATGTGGCGGACGGCTCTCTCCACTGGCGAGACCTTCCCCTGTGGAGCCGATTTCCCAATGCTAGCGGCAAGGTCTCTAGTCAGCTCCTCAATGCTGCCAGTGGGCTTCACAATGATATCCCCGCCTTCGCCCTCCAAATCTGCTAGCAAATTTCTCGCTCGAGGAATTTCCTCCTCCAACGTGTTGGGGTCCAAGTGGAGGTGCTCAATCGTGATCCTGAGCTTCATGTGGTAGCGACGCAGTCAATCGATCTCGGAGGAGATGCAGTTGCAGAGATCCAGGACATTCATGCTTTCGACGAAATACCACGACGAGAGGCCATCAATTTTGTCCAATTCGAGGTCAGGCAGCAAGGACTTCATAGCAGTATGAGCGAAGTTGAGCATGCTGACGGCAGAGGAGAGCCAGGCGAGGCTGACGGAGGCAGGGCTCAGGCCTCGGAGGCGAATGAGGAGGGACTGGTCGAAGGAGTTGGAGATGGAGTCTAGCTCCTCGGGGGGGAGCTTCGCTTCCTTCTTGTCGCCAGAACTGGGAGAGAAAAGGCGCGACAAGGAGCTCAGGTTGATATGCATTTTTGTCAGATATGAGATAGAACGAAACTTGTTTTATCCTTTCCCGGAAAATTGAGATGAGAAAGTGGTGGAAAGTTTTGATGCGTGGACTTCGTGAGCACATGCTGCATTTATAGAGTAGGGTTTTCTCTTCTAGGGGTGCAAGAGAAATGTGACTATGGAAATAAATCCCAACCATTAATTAAGAAGAGATTTCTTGGTAGGCAATCAGAAAGATAAAGGCCTAATAAAGCATCTCTCTTCATGCTTTTCTGGCCTCCTCATATGGTAAGGATGCTGTTCGAGAAAACTTAGCCATTTTATGTCCTAATCATTGGATGGTCCAACTACATAACTTTTTCTTTTTCATTACTTCCATGGTCGTGCCTCGTGGCACGGCAGCACCCGTACTATTGAAATGGTTCATCAGTAGAGATGTTCCCATAGGTGCCCCTTCTTCCAATGGAACTATAATTCCTATTCCTATCCCTTCATTCCCTCTTTTGGTCTATCTACATTCCAGGAAATTCATACGCTCCATGGATGGAGCAAAAAGTGGAGTCTTGGTCAGAGCAAGCCACCCTATTCTATTACCAGACATAATTGGGAGAAGCTCATCCGAAACTAGAGCTAGAAAGGCCTCATTTCGTTTCGTTCCCGTTTTTATGTTCCTTCTTCTCGAATCCAAGGGGGTCTTATCATATTTAGAATCTTTCTGCAGTGTGCTCCGTTTACTATTCTTTCGTACTCTCTTCTCTTTACCACGCGATAGGTCAGCGAAGCGTGAGCGGGCGCGGAGAAGGAAAGGCCAAAGACTTTGGCCTAAGGGAAATGAGCAACGAAGAAATGACAAAATGAGGTGCTCTGGGCACTCCCATTTAGAAAGAAGTGTAGAAGGTTTTGGGCTTGTAGCTTTTCCCGTCCCCCCTTCATTGGGTGGTGCTTGTGTGGGGGGTGTGCCACCGAAATCGGGCTTGAGCTCTCGCCTTACCAACGAGCCGACGGCTGATGGCTGTTGGTCATGACTACTACCAAAAAGCTCCAATGAAGATGAATATTTCACATGTAGGAGTGTGCATCTGTATGTTGGGTGTTCTTCTGTCGTGCGACCCGGCGGCTTATGTGCGACTTGTGGCCCACGCCTCCTATTTGTTCCGGGCGGGCGGCGTGAACTCGATTCGATCCGAGGTATTCAATCCCGCCGCCGAGATGCTCGGTTGACTCCTTAACCTTGATAGGAATATGGCTTATTAAAAAATTCGTGCATAAGGCTAAGGAACTTTGGATGAACTAATGCGAATGGGTGTAAGCCTCGCTGCTCGGAAACACCAGTCTGACCACACCGAGAGACACGAAAGCGCGAGGTAACGCCGGTTGGCGAAGTGGCGTTAAGCATCCCTAGGGGTACGAAAAGAGAGGTCGTGATGATATCATCTACGTCCGTACCGCTCTTTGTGGAGTAGATCCCGAATCCAACCAAGTCTTTGACCAGGGAACGGGAGAATTCCCACTACCGCTGGCAGGCCAACCGGGCCGTGAGCGCGGTGGGAATGGGCTTCCCAAAAAGCCAGCCTGGGCTGGGGTCAGCATAGAATGAAGGGGACGGCCCTAATGTTGTGTTGGCAAAGCCAACTTCTTGGCTTGCGGGCGGAGAAGAGCAGACGTGGGGACTCGGGTCAGGGTGCAGCGTAACTAAGAGAGCCATTCCATTTAGGTAGGGCAAGACAGAATGGGCGGGCACGAGCGGTCTGGTGTCCGAGCCAATTGGTCAGACGACGACTAAAGCGGGATCAGAAGCAAGCGGTCCTGGATAAAATACAGTATATATAGCAGGACTTTCTTTTCTCAGATGGCGGATAGATATAGAGAAAAGTATGCTTTTCGAGCTGAATCCGAAATAGGTGCAGCGAGATAGAAGAAAAGAGGTCCGACTTTCTTTTTCAATAACAAAGGAACGTAGTCTTACTCTTCAATCAAATGGGGTAGACACAGGGAAGCTCTTTCAAAGTCTTAAGTATATGAATCCGCACAAGGAAAGAAAGACATTTTCCTAGATAAGTAAGCGAGATATACCTATGGCTGGAAAGATAGCAAGCGCTATTCTCAACTCGGTCTCTCAAAGGCCCCGACTCATCGTAACCCCAAAACACGGCGTTAGTGGGGTTGAGCTCCTCCGCATAGGTACAACAAACATAGGACAGCCGAGAACGATGACCCTTCCCCAAGCAAGCCCGACGCCTAAGTTGGACCTTCTCTTTTCGCCTGCTTGCCACTCCGAAGAAAAGGAATAAAAACCTCCGATTGATTGAGTCGGTGGGCAAGTGAGCTGATCTCGCCTTTGTTGATCCGCTTGAAGAGAGTTCTCACGATCGCGATGTAGCGTGGTGCATGCGCTCCGTCTATGACCTACCGTTTGCTTTGCTAAGCGGTATGCAGGATAAAAAGACAGGTGGCATAGGTATCCCTACCAATAGGATTTGGACACCCTATCTCGTCCTTAACTCATTGCGACTTTGTGAGATCCTATAGTCATGACTTAGTCCAGAAGGGCTATAGGGCTTTGGGCATTATTAAGAAATGTGATTCTCCACCTATTTTCATTCTGTCTTTACTCCCTTCGCGCTATCAAATATTCATATCCCTTTTAAATGAAAAGGCGGGACGGGAAAGTAGCGAGCTTCTTATAACTCTTTAAGACAGGTAAGAACATAGCTTCCTCTCTCTCCACAAGGAAGAGTAGTTTGTTTTGAATGCCATCTTTGCTTTGTACCGGTATTCTACTAGAGCCGGTATTCGTACTCTTTGACCGACCGACTAAAGGCACCGAATGATGCTGAATGAAGGCTTGATTGAGAATTTGAAGGAAGGACTTTCGATCACCTTGTATCGCCGTATCGCCTATGCCTTTATCGGGTGGGATTGAACGACTTTTAGGAACGAGAACAGCAGACGATTGGCTTACTTGCTTGCTAGAAGCTGTACTTTTCTTATTATTACTGAAACCACCGTACCGTATACAACCCCCACCCCCAGCGGAACCTTATTTATACCATTCCAACCCCGAAAGGGGAAAGAGCAAGAACAACACTTGTTGTATCCTTCGCCCTTTACGGCCGATAAACCCCTCACCGACTTGCTTAGCTCCGCTCGGACCCTTTCTCGTGCTAGTAGCGGTGGTAGTCTCGGTTCTTTCTTTGCAAGAATAGGGCGTGAAATAGGAATTGCACCAATAGGTTGTCACCGGTCGATATCCCGCTTCTCTTGGAGGAAGGACGAAGTCATTTCTTATATAAAGAAAGATGTGGACTTTGGAGAGTTGGGATTGAGGTCAATATGCTTAACACATCGTAGTTGGACAGCAACTCGAAGGGAGGAGGAAAAGTCTCTTAGGTGTCGGCATCACACATATAGCATGTGTGCCGTGAGTGAGAGGTCAATCACTCTCAGCTCTTCTTTCGAAATTCTCGAACATGATGAAGAGCTCTTATCGGCTTGAGGCATCTTTTCAAGCTGAGTAGAAATTTCATAAGAGAAGAAAGATCTCCGCGTAGAAAAGAAAGGAGAAATCGTTTTGATTCAAGGCGGATCCCTTTTTGTTTGCCCGAGTAAACAAAAAAGCTTTCTCGTTATTGTTGGTTAGAACACTCGAAAAGCGGCCGTTCACTTCAGGGTCCGAAGGAGATGTAGTTGCTTTTACTTTTTTTTCTTTGTCGAGATTGGCTTGGTCTTCAGTGTACCGCACCGAAGCTTGTGGAGCCTATGCGAAGCAAGCAGGTAGAAGATCGAAAAGAATGCATTGGATGGATGCCCGGGCATTAAGAAGGAAGGACGCTTTTTATTTGGCCGGCAGTACTAAAAAAGGATTTGACTAGTATAAAGGCATGTTTGGTAACACTCCCGGTAATAACTGATTCTATTTTTCTGTTCCCGTAGATAAAAAAAGAACAGAAATCCGTTTAGTAATTTTTTGTTCCCAGGAACATCGAGAATAGATTTGAAATAGAATTAAGAAGTAAAAAAACATTGTTTATTATTCCCGAGAACAATTTCTAGAATTAATTATAATTTTTTCTTTTCTCTTCTTCTCTTTCCTTTTCTTCTTCTTCTTCTTTTGGCCGGTCACCGGCCTCGGCCATGGCCGGTGACGTCACGGGAGTGTTGCCGGCCAGAGCCTCGCCTAGATCTAGCGAGGCCGAGCTCACCTAGCCACGGGTGAGGCTTGGCCTCATTGGCCACCTCCAGGTTGGCGTCACCTGGCGATGGCTCGACGAGGCCAAGCCTCGCAGAGCCAAGGCGAGGCATGGCCTCGCCAGCCGATGCAAGGCTTAACCTCACTAGGCCAGGGCGAGGCTAACAACAAGCTGCCTTGGCGAGGCCAAGGCTCACCTTGGTTAAGCGAGCCTCCGGTGAGTTCGCCAGACCTTGCCCAGTTTGTCATTTGCCATCGCCATGGTCGGCAACCAGCTACCAAGAAGGCGGAAGAAGAAAAAAAAAAAAAAAAAAAGAAAAAAAAAAAAAAATAATAAAAGTTAAAAAATTAAAAGAGACAAAAAACTTTAAGAATCCCATCAAATGCATTCCTACTTCGGAAGTAGAAATTTTGAATAGTTACCAAATGTATTTTTATTTTAAAATTGTTTTTGAGAATAGAATAAAAAATCAATTTTGATAAAAAATTGTTCCCGAGAACCAAATGGTTACCAAACATGCCTTAACAGTATCAATACAGATAATTTGTAACAGAGCAAGAAGGACCACACATTCTGGAGTGCATGCACAAAATCTGTGGATGGGAGCCCATACCTTTGTGAAAATATGTGATGATGAATGCATTGTCGCTTTTTCAAGAGGAACGATGCAGTCGGCTTATCAATTTTCTACTAATGATTGCAGCATCACGTCATCATCGATAATGAATATATCGATTAGTCAAAAATTTCGATTAAGGAACATATTGGCTATTTTCCCATATATAAACTATTTAATTGATGATGGGGGGGTCTGGGGATCCGGAGATTGCGTGATTGCAACAAGGCTTCTATGGTGAAGCACATCTGAACTTTGTTCGCAGATAAGGAGTCGCTTTGGTACAAGTGGATCCACTCCAAATTCCTCAAAAGGAAGAACTTCTGGGTGGTTAAGAAGCCGACCTTTTGGTCTTGGGCCTAGAAGAAAATTTTACAACTCAGAGCAGAAGTCTGACTTAGTTTCTGGTGGAGAATTGGGGATGGCCTTTCTACGTCACTTTGGTTTGATAATTAGCATCCTAGGGGGCCGCTGAATTTGGTTTTCTCGGATGTGTTTATCTATAACTCTAGCCTTTCTAGAGAGGCTTCAGTTGTAGACTTCTATGCGAAGGATGGGCAGGCTTTAAGGTCGGTGTTGGAGTCATGGGAGATTCCCCTCCCCTCCCTCTCTCTTAACCAAGATTGCTTTTGCTGGAAGGATAATCCGGCGGGGTTCACGGTGGCCACAGTGTGGGAGGCCTTTAGGAAGAAGAAGCCTCGAGTTTTATGGCATCGTTTCATTTGGAACAATGCCATTACACTTAGGTACCAATTTCACCTTTGGCTTGTCGCCAAGCATAGGCTTCCCACCCAAACTTTCCTCCTCTCTTATGGCAGGATTGATACTACTTTTTGCCCCTTCTGTGAGGAGGTGCCTGACTTTATTGACCATCTATTTTTTGAGTGTCAGGTCACGGCTGGTTTGGCTTTCTTTTGGGCAACTAGATGTAACCTTCCATGGCAGAACCGGTTTTGGGATGAAAATCTCCTTTGGGCCACAACCTTTCTTGTGGGCAAGGACTTCTTCAAAAGCATGGTGCGGTTTTCTTTCGGCGCTCTCTGTCATATCATTTGGAGGAATAGGAACAATATTCTCTTTCGAGACGAGGCGCTTTTCCAAGCCGGCCATGAAGAATCATCTCCTCAAAGTGGTCAAAGATAAGGCACTCTCTTTTAGGGATGTGGAAGTTTCCTTCAGGAATAGGAGACTACAGCGCAGCTGGGACCTAGATCCGAGTATCTTTGCTTCGCGCGTTTCCCTCTTGGGTGACTATCCGTCTCTAGACCGACCGATGTTGGTGTTTGTGTCGTCATGCTTTTCTGGCAGTTGTTCATGCCGTTTGGGTCTCTTTCTTTTCTTTTCTTGCTCTTGCTGCTTGGCCTCTTTGTCGGCTTCCTTCCACTCATAATGAGCTTATTCATCTTGAGTGCAAGTTTCTGAAGCCGGTTCATTTTGTATTTTTGGTCTTCCCCATTTATATATTGCTTATTTTACCAAAAAAAAAAAAACTATTTAATTGATGATCAAAACGTTCGAAATAAAAGAGTGACGGACCATTATATCTTCATTATCGCAATGGCCGCATGTATTTCATGGGTCCTTGATACACTTTCCTTATATTTTTCAAACAATACTCCCTTTTGCTTTGTGCGGTAGAGTTACGGCCTAAATGAGAGGAAATTAGTTGTCAAATGTGGTCCTATCTACACTTTGCTTATATTTCTCGAATAATTATTGTCTTTCACTTTGTGCGGTGGTGCAACAGTGCAAACGAGAGAAAATTTGCCGATGATTGAACTAGGGAAGTAGATATTAGCAACAAATTTAAAGAGTAATGCTTTGTGCGGTAGAGTTACGGCCTAAATGAGAGGAAATTAGTTGTCAAATGTGGCCCTAGCTACACTTTGCTTATATTTCTCGAATAATTATTGTCTTTCACTTTGTGCGGCGGTGCAACAGTGCAAACGAGAGAAAATTTGCCGATGATTGAACTAGGGAAATAGATATTAGCAACAAATTTAAAGAGTAATGTACCAATTTAGCATTTATATTGACGTGCCTAGTAAGTTTAGACAATGAACGTATTTCAAATGAACCTAAACTACTAAATGGACTGTAAATATGTTGTGTTTCTTTGGTAACAATATTCTTATAACTTCATTCATCAAAGTTTTAACATCTCTGTTATATATTTAAAGAAACAATGGTGGTTTTTGTCGCTGTTTGTTCGTTCAATTTTATTTATTTATACTCCTTAGATTTATCAAAGAGTTTTTGACTCGACATTGATATTTTAACTTTATATCTAGAGGTTTTGGTAATGTTAGGGAATAAATCTCAGCCGCTAATACCATTTGGGAGGTAATTAAAAGCTAGGCTGCCCCTTTTGTAGTTGTTTTACGCTGCGTCACCGGCCTTATCCAAGTAACTTAAGCTTTCCCCGATATACTTTCCTTTTGCTTTTAAAAAAAATTATTTTGTTCCAATAAGAAATAGCCACTTGTTGCCACAAATAAGAGAATTTATCGCCAATAGAATGATGGAAAAAGTTATAAGTGACATTTTTGAACATTCAATGTATCTATTCTAGAATATGGATCGATGTATTTGGTAGGCTTAGGAATGCAATTGCCTCAAAGCAATGAAACTAAATCTCCGATCATTTTTATTCCTTTATATGCGGTTCATAACAATTGTTACACCCTCTTGCTCGCACTCAAATCTCAAAAATCACTTTCACTTTGTTTTTCTCCATCGCAAAGTACACCTTCAATGACATTTTCGGCGATGGCTGCTCCATCATCTTCATCCTTTCTCCATAATATTTCGAACGGCCCGTCCACCGCCTCCCTCAGCTGGTACGCCCCCTCCACTAGCACCTTAGTTGCCTTCTCCAGCTTGGCTGCCATCTCCCTTACCCTCCCAACCATCTCTCCGCTGCCACCTGACGCTGCAACCTCATCCATTGCCTCGATCAGGCGCCTAAGGCACTCCTCCACGTCCTCAAGCTCCTTCAAGATGGACGTCTTCCTTTCTTTTTCCTGGTCGCGCCTCAACTCCGCGATTACTGCCGTCTCAATCATGCAAAAAGAGTCGGCCCAAGGGAACTCCTCCGGGACTTGGATACGGCCAAGTGCCCCCGGGGAAGCATGAGAGGCTGCAGATATGACTCCGGCAATGAACATCGTCATGAAGATGGCAGCGCGGAACATGCGGTGGACGGCTCTCTCCAACGGTGAGGCCTGTTCCTGCGGAGCCGATGTCCCAATGCTAGCGGCCAGCTTTCCAATCAGCTCCTCAATTTTGCCAGTGGACTTCACAGCCCCATCGCGGCCTTTGCCCTCCAAATCTGCGAGCAAAGTTATCGCTAGGTGAATTTCCTCCTCCGACGGGTTGGGGTTCGAGTGGAGGTGCTCAATTGTGAACCTCAGCATCATGTGGTGGCGACACAGTTGAGCAATCTCGTCAGAGATGTAGAGGTAGAGATCTCGTAGATTCGTTTTGTCATCGAGAGACCAGGACGGGAGGCCATCGTCTTTTTCCAATTCGAGGTCAGGCAGCAAGGACTTCACTGCAGAATGAGCGAACTTGAGCACGCCGACGGCAGAGGAGAGCCAGGTGAGGCTGACGGAGGCAGGGCTCAGGCCCTGGAGTTGAGCGAGGAGGGACTCGTCGAAGGATTTGGAGATCAAGTCCAGGTCCTTGGGGGTGAGCTCCGCTCCCTTCTTGTGTTTAAAAATGGAAGACAAAAGTTGCGAGAAGGAGCTCATGTTGATAAGCACTTTTGTCAAATAGAACGAAACTTGTCTTCTCCTTTCTCGGAAAACCGAGAAGAGAAAGTGGTGAAAAGTTTTGATGCATGCAGGCAGTGAGCACAGGCTGCATTTATACAGAGTAGGGTTTTCTCTCCTTGCAATGCAAGAAAAATGTGACTATGGAAATAAATCCCAAACCATTAATTAGGAAGCGAATTCTTGGAAGGTAATTAAAAAGACAATGCCAAATGAAGCATCTCTCTTCATGCTTTTCTGACCTCCTTATATGTTAGGAGGCGATTCGAGACACACTTACCCATTTTATGTTCTAATCATATTTACCTTTTTATTTGGCCGGTAGTACTAAAAAAGGATCTGACTAACGTAATAGCATCGTCACAAAAAACTTATAATTGTACAAGGACCACGCATTCCAGAGTGCACCCATAAAATCTATTGGTGGGGCCCGCATCCTCCTTAAAATAGGAGCAAGTACACTATCAGTGCCAAAACTTGTGTACGGCGCTCACTTTGGTGCCAAAAGTTTCTGTGAAATCATTGGAGAAATAAATGATCACTTTGGTGCCACCGGCGAGAGATTCCGACCAAATTAATTACGTGGCTTTTATATTTAAAAAAAAAAGTTGCGGTGGCTTTAAAACAACGTCGTTTTCCATCCTCCTCAAGAAACGACGTCGTTTTGCCATTGTACATGGACATCCTCACAGAAGTAACGCCGTATAGCTCATATGAGGATTGAAATTAGGGTTTTCGCCGCTTGGCCATCATCATTCACCCGCCATCGCTCAGCCACTGCTCCGCCACCATTGTAGTTGCTCGACCAGGTGAGCGAGGAGAGACTGAGATTGTTGCTCAAGCAAGAAGTGGCAGGAAGAATAGGAGGCAAGGGCGGAGGAGGAGGAGGAGGAAGAAGAGGGGTCGAAGGTGCCGTTGGTGCGCTGTTGCTGCTGCTGCGTTGCTAGTGTGCTGCCACTACTGTTGCATTGTTGGTGCGCTGCTACTGCTGCTACGTTGCTGGTGTGGTTGTTGGTGTTGGTCTTTGAGGAAGAAGAAGACGACTTGCCTTCTCTCTCTCTCTCAATTTGGGGATTTAGGGTTTCGAAGTTGGGGGAAAGACGCCAAACGGCGTTGTTTTGTTATTTGGATGCTGACTGTACTCTCCGACGAGCCATGTTGGCTTCAAAAATTAATAAAAAAGTGGCACGTTGGATTTCCGGCTAATTTCACTAGTGTGGCACTGAAATGATCGTTTTTCAAATTTGTTGGTACTTAAGTGATCCAAAATAAACTTTTGGCACCAAAGTGAGCGCCGTATACAAGTTTTGGCACTGATAGTATACTTACCTCCCTTAACATATGTGATGGTGAATGTACCGTCGCTCTTCCAAGAGTAACGGCCTAATTGGCTTATCAATTTCCTACTAACAATAGAGGCATCATGTCATCATCGATAATAAAAATATCGATAACTTGAACATTCCAAATAAGGAACATATTGATTGTTTTCCCACAAACAAACTATTTATTTGATGATCGAAACGTTTGAAATAAATCAGTAACGGACCGTGATGTCTTCATTATCACAATGGCCTTGAGTATTTCATTGACCCTAGATACAATTTCCTTATATTTTTTGAACAATACTTCCTTTTGCTTTGCGTGGTAGAGTGGTCACCTAAACGAGAGTAGATTATTTGTCAAATGTGGCCCTAGATACACTTTGTTTATATTTCTTGAATAATTATTTCCTTTTGCTTTGTATGGTGGCATGATAGCGCAAACAAGAGAAAATTTGTCAATGACCAAATTAGGGAGGTGGATAGTAGTAACGAACTCAAGGAGTAATATACCAATTTAGCATTTATATTGACGTGCCTAGTAAGTTTAGGCAATGAACGTATTTCAAACTAAAAGAATGGTAAATATGTTGTGTTTCAACGCTAACAATATTCTTGTAACTTCATTCATCAAAGTTTTAACATCTGTACTTTATATTTAAAGAAACAATGGTGGTTTTTGTTGTCAATGTTTGTTCGTTCAATTTTTTTTTTTTTAACTGCTTAGATTTATTAAAGAGTTTTGGACTTGACATGGATATTTTTACTCTATATCTAGAGGTTTTGGTAATATTAGGAAATAAATCTCAACGGCTAATTCCATTTGGGAGGAAATTACAAGCTAGGCTGGCCCTTTTGTAGTTGTTGTCCGCTATGCCACCGACCCTATACTAGTAACTTAACCTTTCTCCAATACACTTCCCTTTTGTTTTTCAAAAAGATTTTATTTGCTGTAATAAGAAATAGCCACGCGTAACCACGTATGAGATCATTTATTGCCAATAGAATGATGGAAAAAGTTCTAGTAACATTTTTAAAGATTCGATGTATTTATTTTAGAATATGGATCGATGTATTTGGTAGGCTTAGGAATGAAAAATTAATGCCCAGCCAGTAGATACCACTTGGGTTCTTGCATCATGCTTGGTTGTTACTTTAAAATTTGTCGAGTTGGTAAATGGAAACGACTATTCGTCAAACTAATCTATCAAGATTTTAAGGTTAGCTGGCTTCTAATTTACAAAATTCTCATAGCATCTTAATTGGCATTTTAAGCTTGGCATTCATTTTAATGGATTCATTAGAAGAGATTTATTTTGCAACCATATGCTAGCGAAATATTCTCAAGCCATCGTAGCCTTAATGTTTAACTTCTTTCTCTATTCGACTGAATGTATAACTTATAAATTAATTTAATCTTCTATTCATCATGATTATCAATTAACTGTGAAAAAATCCACTAGGGTCATCCCCCGCCCCCCCTTTTTTTTATAATTTCCAAATCAATAGTTATGTTATTAATATATTCTTGAGTAACCACATGCTAACTTGACTTTTTGGATTATCACGTGTTTTTTTCTATGTTACTATTTTTAATGTTTTCATTAGATAAATAATTGACTCATCTAAATGACCCATCCATTTTGAATAACTCTACTCTATAGACACACGCTTTGCCATTGACAAGAAAATATTTCCATTTATTCGACTATCTTTTCATACAGTTGGAGATGGAGATTTAGGATTTTAATACTCTCATTTGATATGTTTTAGGATTTTGTTGTACTTTTAAAAAATTTCAAATTCAATTCTACTTTTTAGATCAGATTGAAGATTCTTGTTGTGATTATTCCTTGAATTAATGAAAAAGGAGAAAATAATTGGTTGCAAAAGAAAGAAGAATAAGGAGAAAATAAGCCAGTAATGGATAAAACTTTAACAATGGTCAACATTAATGTTGGATTATACTTTGATTCGATTGAGCCCCGAATTTTTTGTGAAATTGTTCATCCTAGTTGTCCTTTTATGAGATGCAAGTAGATGTTATCTGCCTGCGTGTGTTTTTCTCTTTTATCGGAAGGGCGGATGAGTCTATGCCATGTTTGGGAGAAGGGGGGATGCAAATATGGGAAGAAAAAAACATAACATTAAAATTTCCAGCTCTTCCACCAAGAAATTTAAATTTTTCCTCATGTCCTGTCCAAACTTTCGATCCCCGTTTCTTTTAACTATCCGAAACATAGCATAAAATATTAACAAAATACTATATGTTTTTCTCTTTTAGAGTAGAGTTCGACATTATTATTTCTTCCTCGAAAAGTTCAAACTGGACAATATATACAGAGCAAATCCCTTTATTGCCCGTTTACATTTGTTTCTTAGCAAGCCCATCTCTCAACCTTTCAAAGTAACTACTGCGTGGTCTTAGAAACATATGAATAAATACATGTACAACATTGAATTATGTGAATCTCACCATGAACTTGACTCATACGCACGGGCGTCAATACTAGGAAGCCATTACTAGGGAGGCTTAGGAAAGTAGCGATTACACTGGAGAATGTGGCCGCAGCAATGTCGGAGGAAGAGGACCGGCGTAGGACGGGATGAACGGGCTGTTCCAGACGGTGATGGGGATAAGGATGGACGGAGCGCAATGAAACGGCTGTCGCTGAATATGCCATCAAAGGTTTTTATTTTGCGATAGTGCACAACAAAGTGGAGGTGATACTTGAAATTTGAGTGCAAGCAAAATGGTGTAGTAGTGATGTTTTATACCGAAATAAAGGAGTAAATGAATAGAGATCGTGTTTCATTGCAGAAAGAATTGCAGGGAATAGAGATGATGGCGATGATTTACTCATATTCATATGAATCAAGTTCACATGAATTATCGGATTAGATGAGATTTGCTAGGATTAGGCATTCAAACACAACAAAATAGAGAGTAAAAAGAGAGAAAAATCGAGACACGAGATTTATCCTGATTCACCATTAAATTAAAGTTGCATCCGGTATAGGATTCCACCATAATACATTGTACTTTTCTATTTGAACTTTCAATTTTACGAGAAAGAGATTATATAAACCCATTGATTATATATGGGTTCAAGCCCAAACTATCAATAAAGTATGGGTTCAAACTATAAAAGCTTTCCAGTGGTTCAAGGGTGCCGCCCTTGCGACCCTTGCCGAGGTGCCCTGGAAAATCCCCTCCTAACAACTCAATAATATTATGAACAATAATATCCGTGACGTCTTGCTATTGTTGCTTCTGCAACTTTTAAGTCAAATAAAAGAATAGTTAGGAAACAAAATGGTAAGGATATCTTGAACCGCCTCCGAGATATGAGGAGGCATGAAGAGAGACACTTCATTTGACCGCGTCTTTTAATTACCAATAAATCTCTTATTAACTGATAATGCTTTGGATTGGAAAGTTAAAAACGCGGACGAATAAAGTGTCTATCTTCATGCTTCATATTCGAGGACGCGGTTCAAGACATAGTTGCCTTTCATTTCTTGACTAAACTCTCCTTTTATTTGAGTTGCAATAGTAAAAAAAAAACAGCAACGACAGGTTGCCACAGAAAATAAAAACGATTTTGTATTTCAAATGATTCAAATAAGTTACATATTGATGAATGTTGTTGAATTTGAATGCGACACTACAAACACCAACCTTTTTAAAAAAAAAAACAATTATTTCCTTTTGTTTCGCACTGTGGCATGGCGACGCAAATGAGAGAGATTTGTCAAGAAATTAGGAAAATAGTTACTGTTAACATGTTTAAAGATTAATATATCGAAGTATTTAGTATTTGCATTGACGTGCCCAGTAAGTTTGGTAATGAAGAAAGAGGCTAATCATTGTTTGGATTGTCTCGCCTTGCTTGATTTCTTGGTTCGCTAGTTATTAACTTGGGGAGTCAATCACATGGGAAGATTTTTATCTGTAGACTACTTTATTAACTGCGCTAAGATTAATTACAGATCTCTTGTTGGATATTTAACGAGAATCTCGTAATTTAGAGGCCCCTGACCTTAGCAAAATTAGTAGATTAGTTTACCAATAAAATCTTCCCATGGAATTGAATCGGAAGCAGGACGTAATGATTCAAATAAAAATTTGCTGCAATTTTCATTGCCTAAGCTTACTAGGCACATCGATATACATACTAACCACATCAATATAGTAATCTCTAAACATGTTGCTAGTATGTATTATCCTTATTCAATCGGCAGACAATTTTTTTTTCTCTTTTGCGGCGTCGCTCTACCACGTGAAATGAAAGGAATTTTTTTTTTTTCAATGATATAAGGACAGAGTTTGTAGTGCCGCGTTCAGCAACAATATTCATCAGCATGTAATCAATTTGGATAATTTAGATTACCGGAACTTTTTGTTATCCCCTGGTGACCAGCCGCTGCCGATCTGTTCTTACTGGTACAAGTCAAATAAAAGAAGAGTTTAGTCAGGAAATTAAAAAAAAAAAACATATTTAATTCATTTGGATCATTTGAATAATGAAACCTCATCAATAGCTTCGGGCACGAGCTTCTGCAAGAAAGTGTCTCCCTGCCTCTTTCCTTGCCACATCCTGACATCGCCATAACCGCTGACTCGATCTCGTGGACAGAGTAGCCCCAAGGAACTCCTCGGGGATGCGGACGTGGAGGAACGCCAGTGCGGAAGCGCGCATGGGCCGAAGATGTGGCCGCGGCGATGAACGCAGTCACGAAGCGTGGATTGCGCAGCGGACAACTTGAGCACATGAGATGCCATTGTGGCCGTCCAATTTCAGGTTGTAGATCAAGCATTTCACCGCAAAGTGAGCAAAGGCCAGCAAGTCCATAGCGGGAGAGAGCCTGGGCAGGCCAGCGGAGGCAGGGATTGGGCCGCCCAGGCGGAAGAGGAGGGAGGGGCTAGTAGAACGAAAATGGAGATAGATTCCAGCTCCCTTGGCGGTGACCCCTTCTTGTCGCCGGGAAAGAGGGAGCAAACCGAGACCAGAAAATGGCCGAAAGTTTTTGAGGCGTTTGGGCTATAAGCATGTGCAGTATTTATGCAGGGCGTGTATTTTCTATTAAGAATGCAAGAGAGATGTGACTAAGGAAAGAAAATCCAGAGAATCTTCGATTTATAAAAATTTCTTGGAAAGCAATTAAAAGAAGGGCCAAATAAATTTCTTCTTCATGGTTTTATGAGCTCCTCATCTTCTAGGATGCAGTTCAAGATATACTTGCCTTTTATTTATTAACTGAACTTGCCTTTTATTTGACTCGCAACAGCAAAAACAAGGGTAGCATGCCTCGACATGTAATAAAAAAAAAGTATCGGCAATTGAAATGATCCAAATAAGTTTCATATTGAGGCTTAAACACGGACAAAAGTATAATTTTCGACAGTAGAAATGTACGAAATAAATTAAAGATGAATCATGACATCTTTGTAATCGCAATGGTGTTACGGGCTAGTATGGAGATATATTAGCAAAATAAAATGTTAAAATATAATGACTAATAACCATTGGGAAAGAAATGGAAAGCGGGGTAAGTAGGAAAGTCTCTTGCTTCATGCTTTTTTCTGGCCTTTTTGTTGTGGTTGAATTTTGGCGCCGGATACGCTCCCCTTATGTTATTGGAACAGTCATTTCCTTTCGCTTTGCGTGGTAGCGCAGAGGAGAGAAAATTGGTCGACCACCAAATTACGGAAATAAGTACTAAGGACATGTTTACGGAAATAAGTACTAAGGACATGTTTAGAGATTATTATATAGATGTGTTTAGTTTTTATATTGACATGCTTAGTAAGTTTAAGAGAACAAGTATAACAGAAGTATCATAACTTTTATACGGTACTCACTTAAGTATCATAACTTTTCTTTCGTTCAGGTAAGTGCCACATCAAAATAAAATATATGTTACATATTTTTTATAATTAATTTCCCATTTCAACATAGATTTGTTTTTTATTTTTGAATTTTTTTATTAATTATCCACATCAGCGCCAATGATAATCAGTGTCTATGTCGGATTTTCTGGTGAGGCTAATTACCGATGGCATTGAAGTAATCGATTTTTCAAATTTATGGCATTTAAGTGAGCGTAATACAAAAGTTAAAAATATTTATAGTGTACTTATCCCAAAAATGTTTATGCACGTGTTCCCTGAATGAGTGATTATTTAAATATTTGAGAAAATTATTGATTTAGTCATAAACCTATTATACAAACGTCATTTGAGTTTTAACTTTCCAATTTGTCAATATAGTCCTACATATTTGCATGATATTTAAATGTTCTATTTCCTGCCAATTGCCGTCACAAATTGAGATGTGGAAATAGCCAATTGTGCATGTTAGCATGCCATCTAAGATGGCTAGCAATGACTAGACGCCACCTCAGTGATTTTTGGTGGCAATTGGTGGGAAAAGCCTATTTGGAAATTTCACCCAATAATTTATGACTGCATTAACAAAATTAAAAAGTAGGGTTGATTAAGTAGAATAATTAATTGTTGACAAGAAAATTATAACAATTGTAATTCCATTATAAGACAATCTAATCAAACCATTTGCAAATACAAATTTGTTGTTAGTTCTAAATGCATTGAAATTACCAAAGAAAGAGAAGAGAAAAAGGCAAGAAACAATTATAAATCTAGGACTTGTGAGAGATATTATGGTCAATTTAAGATAATGGGGCATCAAAAGTCAAAATATGGATAGACAAAGCACGAGCCTTTATGTTTTTATACTTTTCACATAATTGCTCATTTAAATGTTAAACTTAACTTATTTATTTATATTTGAGTTGATGCTAGTAAATTAAAGAGAAAGTATGATGAGTTTCTAGAGTCAAGAGCTGTACAATGGTTGGGACAAAGGAGAGTTGAAGGAGGTATTTTTATAATTAGTACTATTTATGTGTTAGTACATAATAATTGTCTTGATGATATTTTAATTTCAATCTTCATTGAAAATTAAATTTAAAATATTTTGGATTTTATATGCAATGGGCCTTATTCATGGAAGTACCTAGTTTCATATATATGAAATACCCTAGCATTGTATAATTTGATAGCAATTTGCTAAATTAATTCATTTGAACTTCTTGTAGAAGAAAACAATATGCCAAGACGAGGGTACGAGGAATTCACTGATTTTCACTCATTTAAGAATCTAGATCAAATGCATCATAGTAGCCTAAGTAGCACCGACATCAACAGGCGATATGCCGACATATTGTTTATTAAAAAATAGAAAATCCCGATACTTTAAGACATATTGTATATTGAATGTATAATTTTATATATACATGATAAATTATCATTTGTATTCTTATTTTAATCGGATTAATTTGATTCAAATTCACAAATAAATAAATAATAAAAAAAGAGCCTAGAATGAATTTTCATTAAAAACATTAATTTGCTGTTTATTTATATCATTTATTATTTTAATCCGACAAATTCAACTACACTTCAATAATCCATAAAACTTGGAGGAAAGAAAAAATATAAACAATTCACATTCTGGACTTGTGAGTTAGAGCATATTAGAGCATGTTAGAAGAGAAAAGGAAAAAGCTAGCTTGGAGGTGATTTGTATGTCATGGGAAGCAAGAGTCGGAAGAGAAAAGAAGACTAGATTTTTCTTCTTGCCCTTTTATTATTTTTATTATGTTTTATTTACTTACATATTTATATTTTAACCCCTCATTTATTGAAAAATTTTAAGATTGACCTCGGACATATTGGAATCACGTCTCAAAATTCTGAACTTGCATGTCAAAATTCCTAACTTGCCTATTGGAAAGTGTCGGGATAGTTAACTAGGTGTCAAATTTTTCGACATGTGTTGACCAAGTGTTGGACATGTGTTGAAGTGTCTGATATTACAGGAAGGCTCTTAGAGAGTGTTGATGCTTCCTAGATAGTAGCTAGTCTCAAAATCTAATTTGCAATTAAAGAATAATTGAGGGATTTCAATTGTAATTGGTACAAATAAATTACTTTGTTATGAAATGAACTACTTTACTATAAACGGACTTTTTTTTATCTACATGAAAAAATATAGGATCATGTGTCGTAGTGATGTGAATCTTCTTAATCAAACCAAACACTTGAGCTATATCAAGTAAAATTTGTATGGAATTTATTAATAATCCTTGTTTTTATTCCAAACGTTAGCATTGACTCATGCGATCCTCATATTAATCTTGTAATGCTTTAGGATGTTGCATATCTTTATCTACAAGATTCAAACCAACAGGATAAATTTTTTTTGTCTACTATCATTATCTATATATGATCTTGTCTTTAGTTCATCTGTGAATTGATATCGCTTTCTTTATTTTTAGGTCATAGGAGAATCGTTCTATAGCAATTTGATTTGATCAAAAAGAATGAGAAGCCATTCAATGCACAGTGAATTCGTTAATTTGCAAAGTCAAAATTTCAAGTGTTTTTTATTTTCAAATTTTAATAGATCTTTCTAATGACATTGATGATTTCCTTTCAATTAGCTTAATATTTTGCTATATGTGATTAACTATATTTCTGTATTTATTTTTTTCTTTTTATATTCCAAAAATTTCACTTTCTGGGCTTCATGAGAATTGTTGACGCCTAAAATTTCCTTTTAATTAAGTGGGTTTTACTTTATTATCTTATTTTATTTTATCTTTTTTTTGGATAATAAATAAACAAAAAAAAAAAAGAAAAAACCAAAAAACCAAAAAAAAAAAGAAAAACGGCAAAAAAAAAGAAAGAAAGCAGAAAGCCCCCTCCTCCGGGCCTCCTCGCCCACTTCCGCCTCAGCTCGGCCCAGCCGAGTCTCCTTCTTCCTCGCGCCATTGCAGCACACGCGTCGGAGGCGCGACGCCGGAGCAAATGGAATGAACAGCGACGCACGTGGAGCAGTTGGCACCGGACGGCGATGGGACGTGGAGTAGGGGGGTAGCTGGCGTCGGATGGGACGCCGGTTCAGCCGGCGAGGGCCACAGCAGCCGACGGTCGAGCTCTGTCGACCGGCCACCCCTCGGCCTATAAATAGGCCCTCCATCCCTGACGAAAGACACACACAGACGGCGAAGAGGAGATCGCCGACGGTAAGCTTTGATAGCTTCCCCTGAGAGACTTCAAGGGAGGCCTGAAGACGAGCCGCCAGAGATCTTGAATCTAGCCGGAGAAGCGAGCACAGACACACACGGAGGAAGGAGAAAGGGAGAGGGATCGAGGTCGCGACCCTTGGACACCCCATTGAGAGACTTCAGGGGGGCCGAGGGCTCGCGGCTTCGGATCTAGGCTTCACCGGAGTAGAGAGAGAGAGAGAGAGAGAGAGAGAGAAACGCAGGAGCGGAGGGGATTCGTGTGGGGTCTCGCCGTCGTCGCCGTCTTCACCCTCACCGCGCCGTCGTCGAGCAAGTATCGCATCGTCGCCGTTGCCCTTGCTGTCTCCCTCTCCGTAAGTCCAGTCATTGCCGCCGTCGCCGCCATCTTCATCATTGTTGCCGCTGCACCTCTTCGGCGCCCCCAATTCGGAAACCCTAGGGTTCCCGATTTTCTGGGTCGTCGGGTCGGACTCGGATCGGGAACCGGGTAGGGATTCTGCAAATTATGGAGGCGGCGGGAAGTTGGGTAGCGATTCGGGTAGGATCCGGGTAGGGTTTTCGCCGGGGAGCTGGTTGTCGGAGCAGGTCGTCGGGCCGGGCCGGGCGCCCCAAAGCGCTCGGCCACGACGCCGTTTCGTTTTTTTAAAAAAAAAAGGAGAAAAATCCGAGTCAGGCTCGCGTCGCGGGCCCGTCCGCGTTCGGGTCGCCGGCCCGGGTCGGACCCAACCCGCGGATACGACCGGGTCAACCCTTTTTTAAATCTTATTTTAAATAATATTTTAAATAAATAAATAATTTATTTTCCAAAAAATCAAAAAATATAATTTATTTTCGAAAAATATTAAAAAATATTTTAACTTCCAAAAAAACCAAAAAATATTCAAAAATATTAAAAAATATTTTATTTTCCGAAAAATCAAAAAATAAAAAATATTCCATATTTTCCAAAAAAGCCAAAAATCCAAAAAAAGCAAAAATTCATGAAAAAGCCAAAAAAATTCAGAAAAAGCCAAAAAGACTTGTATTTTTCCAAAAATACCAAAAAATATCCAAAAAAAAAAATCCCTTTTATGTCCCAAAAATTAGAAAAAGACTCAAAAATGTTTTTCCTCCCAAAATGCATGGAAAATCCCTCGAGCATCCAAAAAATCTCAAGGTTTAAACAAGATTAGGTACCGAAAGGGCATTAGTGATTAACTAGTGTAATCAAGTCCCCGATCCTAATTTCTCTGGTTACGCAGGAGCGAGTATTTCTCCCAATATTTCGCTTGGGTTTCTAATCGACCCACCCCAAACCGATTAGTGGCGACTCCGTTTTAAAATTGACTTACAGGTTAAAAATTTGAACCATTAAGTCGCGAATTGGTGGACTTGGGAGAGTCCGGGCATAATTAAATTCAGCCGAGCCATTAGCCTCCTTAGGCGCTCGTACCCGATTGCGGGCGCCGAAAAAAAGAGGTCGCGACAGCTTGGCGACTCCACTGGGGACATTTGAGGACTTAGGCCATTCTATCTTGTTTAAACACTTTACTGACTTATTTTTGTTTTTTTTATGCAAGTCAGTAGCTTAGAAGTTTATTTTAATTTTGCTTAAAATAGATTATCTTGTGATTATAAACTGTTGTGCATGTTTTACTGTTTTAAACACTACACGTGGCACACACAACCCGGCCGCCGGACCTGGGCCGCCATAGGATTTCTAGGATGGTGTTAAGAAAGATACGACCTCGAACGCGAGATTACGATGTAGAGGTTGCCTTTCTTTTCCCCGAATTTCTTAGCCGAGGTTAAGGGGGTATGCTGCTAATGCGAGACTGCGATGGGTGGATACCCTTTTAATTTCAACAAACTCTCTTAGTTAGAAATCGAGCCGCACGTCCCATGCGCATGTCTTTGTGCTTGCCATTTTTATTTATAAGCAAAGTGATTTATTTACTTTTACTCAGTCTTTTTATTTGGCTCATGGCAATTTAGGATAAGCTTTTCAAGTCCCAGTTTATATGCGATGGGGAAAGACGATATCCAGTTCATTCCTACTCCCAAGGTAGAGCTCTTCAGATGGTGGGGTCAATTAGATCAGTTTGCCAAAGAGCGTGTGAAGGCCAAAGTCAGTCATCTCCTATCGTTGATCCAAATCACTGTTCGCCCTGAAGTCATACAAGCCATGGCACATTTCTGGTGCCCGAAGACACTTACTTTTATGTTTGGTAGGTTTGAGCTAACCCCAACCTTGGAGGACTATAGCATCATCATTGGAATGCCTCTTAAGAAAAAGCTTGTCAGGCCATCAACATGCATCATCCCGCTGCGTGGGTTAGCGCGGCTTTGAAGAACTGAAGTCCATGCTATGATACAAATTCTTGAAAACAACCATAATACCTGCCCACTAGAATTTATGAATGCCTGTTTCCAAAATCAGCCTATGACCCAAAAAAGCGAGATTTTCCTCCTAGTCTTTTTCGGGCTCATCATCTTCCCCTATCAAAGAAATGCCATAAGTCCTAAGATGGCATGGATAGTTGATAAGATCTTAAGAGGGGGGAATTATGTCAACATGATTTTAACTGAAACATTCTTGTCCTTTAATCGTTTTAAAGACAACACGGAGAAAATCATGCGAGCCTCTCCTGAAATTTTATAAGTCTGGTTCTTTTCTCACCTAAGCGAATTTCGAGACTTCATGCGATCGTCTGAAACAAATGCTTTCGAAAATCCGTTACAAAAATTTATGGTTTTAGGACTGTACATTCCCAATCAAAGATGTTTAAATTGGATAAACTTCCTAAGAGACCCAACTCCTGAGACATTCCAATGGTGTGCTGGTTGGTTCCATGAAAAGAGAGCTCGCTTCGCTTACAAACGCTGCCACCCAATTCCGTTGCTCGGCCTCACCAGCGCCATTCCCTATTACCCATATCGGGTGGCACGACAATATGGAGCCCTTCAGGAAATCCCACCGCATTTCAAGAGGATGATCCCTCCAGTTCTTTTCAACACTAGCCATGACTACGCAATCGAAATTTCTATTGCTGAGGAAACCTGGGACAAGTGCCATCGCAAAAGGATCGTGGTACCTGAAGGACTTGAGGGAGAAGAAAAAGCCCACCACGCCTCCATGTCCTACATCTACAACCATCGTATCCCGACAAAATGGAAGCCATCAGTCCCTCACTCAATCAGCGAGAGCAGCTAGCACGAGCAAGCAGAGCTCATGGAGAGGGATTTGGGAATGGACTGGATGCACACCTCAGAACCAGTCCAAGGAAGCAGGCATCCTCGCAAGAACAAGGCTCCCCGTCGCATATAAATTGGCAATCGTGTGCCCTTTAGTGTTAATATTGTGAAATTTTTTGTCCCATTGTTTAGGGACTTTTGTTTAATATCTAGTATTTCATTTTGTCATTTCAATTTCAAGTTTTAGATGTCAGGAGTTGGCAGTCTATAAATCCTCTTTTGATAAATAAAAAAGCAGTTAGACCATTGCCATGGGTCAATCTTTGTTTACTTTCGTGCTCATTCATTGTTTTCGCAATGATAGGTAATTATGAATCACCGGCCACCAATCGCTCGCGAATGGCCTCATGCAATAAGGCCCGATCAGAATGATGTACAAAATCGCCTCATTAACATTGAAGATGGCGTAGGACAGATGTCCATTGTCATTCGACAACTCTCGAGACAAATGAAATCTACTCAAGCTGAGCCCAGCTCTGTAGTTGCCTTAAACACCATCATGACACCCGCAAATTTGCCAGAAAATAGCCAGTACCATAGACAGTTTGAAAGGATCATGAAAAAGTTAAGCCAGCTGCAGGAGCAGAATCCCATGGACCTGTCCAATTACGCCAACATTGAGATCCCTGAAAAACTCAAAGCACCTGAATGCGAAAGGTATGCTGATACCTCCTGCCTAGAGACCTACTTGCAGGCTTACCTGGTTCGAAGGATGATTCAATCGTACCAATCGAGCTTGACTAGCTCTGCCTTGCGATGGTACATTGTCAGGAAGATTAGTCCCCTTAAAACTTGGAGGGAACTAATTCATGTTTTTCATCAAGAATATGATATTGACATCAGCCTTGACATAGCCTTGCCCTACAAAGAACTGATGATCGCGGAGCACGAGGAACCGTTAGTTGCTGAGATAGGAAATAAACGTGTCAATGAAGCCTTGCATAATGAGTGGGCAGTTGAGCAGCATCCTATTACTGAAAAGTTTCCCACTAGGAAAGGCAAGGAGCCTTTGTACGAGATCCAAGACACAGAGCCTGTTCAAGACCGGGACACGATAGGTCAACTCCCCAAGCTTACTGCAAGAGCTAGGGTTCAGAGAATACCGACCCCTATCAACCTAAAAAGTGAATCAGAGAGTGACACTCTAATATCTTCCACTTCCCTGGACAGGATCGAGCTGGCAAAGCGAAGAGCCTTACTCAAAAGGTCTGGACCGGGAGCCAAAAAAAGAAAGCCTAAGCAAATCGATTCAGCATCTGCCGACGAGCCACCGCACCAAAGCTTCGAGCATTCCCAAGAATACAGCTTTGAAGGCTACCATCCTCTAGAGTACGACCCTGAAGACTTCCCGGCCCTAGAATACAATCCCAAGGACTTCCAGCATTATTTCGACAATGAAACTGACGATTCATCGTAGAACTGTTTCCTACTCTCGCCCTGGGATGAAGGCCTGTTAGAAGAGGAAGCATACGTCTTTATCTGTTACGATCCTAACGAAGTATTAAGCTCGTCCTCTGACCATGAGGATAGCTTTAATACTTCATCCTCATTCAGAAATTTTGACCAAGAAGAAAGCAATGGGGTAATCTCGGTAGAGTCCAACTTCCCTGAAACAGAAAAATTCATCACTACAACGAATATGTAGTAGGAAAACCAGTGGCCTAACCAGGATATATCAAGCCCGTCTTGCGCTCATAGGATCATGACCCCTAGAGAGATGTGGATACCTAATCTCCGTAAGTATGGCACAACTTGCCCCGTGGCTCACTTGCAGTATCTCCACGCTGAAATGAGTCAGTACTATGGCTCGATGTTATTTACAACTCAAGCGTTCCAAGAAACTCTCACGGGATCCGCGTTGCAATGGTCCGTCACAGCAAATATTCATCTCCTAAAAGATTGGAATGAGCTGAGTTCCACATTCTTGCATCAGTACCAAAACCAAATTGGAACTGAGTTGCCTTGTGAGAGTTTGGCCCACTTCAAAAGAGGACCAATGGAAGACTTCCGAGCGTATGCAGGGAGGTGGAAGGCTTTCATGATGCAAATCTACCTTGAATTGGCCAAAGAAGAATTGGCAAAGCAGTTCATAGAAGTTTTGTCCTGCAAGCATCACTGTTGGCTGCACGGGTTACACTTCCGCAACTTCAACGAGGTAGTCCTCGCATGCGAATACTTCGACTCCACTGAAGGCGAGGGATTCAAAGACGCTTAACTTCAAGACCAGCACTATCAAAGCACTCCTTCGCACAGGAGTTTTCATGGGTTTTAATTGTTTTTATAATTTCATGTTTCTTATCTTGTCTAGTGTGCTACTGTTGTATTTTCCATTCCAAGTACTCTAATGTATAATTCTAGTATTTTGTTTTGAAAGCATGAGGCGGTATTCCAAACCAGCCCAGTGATGTTATCTAACCATGAAAAGAAAATATCATCCAAGGAGAATATTGAGGGCTGGGCTTCCTCATGCTTTTTCTCCCCCAAAGACGTATTTTGAAAATAAAAAATATTTCATTACCAAAAAGCTTTTGTTAAAACAAGACAATAAATTTAATCATGTTTGTCTTTCTGACTCACTCACTTCATGTCTCAGAAGATCATTCCCGTCTCCTTTGACTTAGTGTGACAGGGGGCATTTGAAGCAAGCGCATCAGGTGAACTTGCCAAATTCAAAGACACCCTGCCAAGAAAACAGGGGCAAATAGAAAGAATCATCCTACACCAAAAGAGGGTAAGTCTTATTCTCTGAATATAATTTGGAAATGATGTCCTCTCTCTTCTATTTACAGGAAATGGAAGATAAGACGTAATAGGTACAGGCATACGGTTGAAAATCAAGCCGTCCCTAAGAGCTCTGTGCACTCCACCTCGCTCCTGCCCAACTCCTTCACAAGCCAGAGCAATATCCTTTCCCCACAATGTGCCTGAGCAACCAGATGCCGTGGTTTCATCAACAGGACTTCCAGCTTCGACAAGCCCAGAAGCACAAGGAAGGGATCTTTTCTCTTTCTTTGAATTGGCTACTGTCAATAGAGAAAATCCAGACAATCAAGGCGATCTATAGCCCCACACCCTGGACAATGACTTTGGAATCTAGAAGCTTCACTCCAGACGCATATTCTTCCAAGAAGTAATTGCCATTAGAAAGCTTGAGATTTTTTATCTCAGATTCCATAGAAGCTTGAGGTACATGACTTTTGCCCAATGATGCTATAGTTAAAGACAGAAAGAGAAATTCCACAGAAGGAAGGCGTTGAAGATGAATCAACGACCAGCAATTATGCATACATGGTCACAAACGAGGAAGGTCAATTGAAGGAAACATTGAACTATGCCAAGATAAAGAGGCCATCATCGACAATCAAATATCCTTTAGGAGCTAGCACAGACGAACTCTGGGGAAGGGTAATTTGGTATCGTTTCCAATACTCCCACTATCTGAACCCCCTTTTGACATATTTTCCCTATTTGACAGGAAGCATCAGGATTCAAGAGCCAAACTTGATGGTTAGGCAAATCAATATTGGCCAAGCTAATACGTGGAAATGACCCACATCAAATTCACCTAGCTTCGTGTAAAAAGACATGTCATCCAGGAGCCAATTAAGGAGAATAATTGACCTGACGAAATGGAAGACACGAGACTTCATGTCCTCCTTGTACTCCAGGTCCACTTAATCGTTTGCAAACCAGTGAAGGGTAATGTTGTATCGCTTCCAATTATTCGACTCTTGAAAGAGTTCATGACTAACACATTCCCTCTTGTTTGTTGCAAGATCACTTGACTGTCAAAAGCAAGGATAACAAATCAATGAAAGGCATGTCAGACTTTGATAAGCTTTCCCAAACAAAGTATCATCAAAGCAAATGACAGAGACCCTTCAGGCCTCAAGTCACTTATGATCTTGGCCCTACTGGTTGAGCTATTTCCACATCTTCTCTTCTGTAGGGGCAAAAGTAGAGACGCTCGATTAGATTCCCAATCCTTGGCTGATCATTCATGTATCATATCCCTAATCAATAGGGACAACCATCGACACCCTTTTGCGAATAACCATTTTTGATGTTCAAATCTCAACACATTTGTGAATACCGTTCCACCAAGTAAACACCCCTAAAGCTGTTAATAAGTTTTTATTGAGTAAAAAGCCATTCATTTATTTTGAGAGTACAAACTCTATCACATCATGTTGCATGCATTTCCCAAATGGATTTTTGCATGATGATTTTGTCTGTCTAAATCTTTGATTCTATTAAGGATTATTAGAATAGACAGCTAAGTGAAGAATACAAGATTAATTGAGCATGCTGGATGAGGCGCATCAGAATGATGACAGGCAAGCCATATCCTACACACAGTCCCCTATCTATACACTTGTGAGATGAGTGTAGAAGATTCCATGGCTGCAAGGTAAAGAGTTCTCTCACGAATGGTACGATAACCAAAATAGTGAGAGGCATTTCATTACTCACCCCTTTGAGCTCCTTACACTGGTGAAGCTTCTCTCATATCCTCGTCAAGAACCACCCCACACTGGGGCAGATCAGAGGCAAAGCAGCATCACAAGGTGAGAAGAGGGATAGAAATTTTCTTGCTCGCACTTGCATCAATCTTCGGGTGTCTTTATCGCATATGAACAATCGCATTAATTTAAGTGCCCTAGAATGACAAAGAGCAATTCTTTCTCTACGCACTTGTATTCATTGTACAATCCAATTGAGTCTGTAATTTCACCCTCACGTGGAGGTAAAACAAAAGTTACTACCATTTACGCAGCATAGCTAGGAGCGCTAGCCGAAGACGAAGACTCAAGAGTCCAACAACAGTGTCGTGATTGAACTTGCCTAGGCTAGTTCCTCTAATGACAAGAATGAAAAATAGGGGCATAAAAAAGCAGTGTACCTGGTAAAAGCAAGGTCAATGGCCATAAAAGAAGAACTGGAATAAAAATAGGGGTATGAAAAAGCAGTGTGCTTGGTAAAAGCAAGGCCAATGCCCCCCAGTCAAAAATACAGCCAAGAAAAGTTGTTGTTGTGGTCCATAGAACCTCCATCTGACAAGAAAGACTAGTGACAAATGCCAAGATAGTCACCAACTCTCACCCTCTTACATGTGAGCCAAGTCTACATCCCATTGTAAAAGTCTCTTCAGACTAGGGCACTCCAATTAATGTAGGATTTCATATGTCTATAAACATCGCTCGAAGAAGTACGAGTAAGATTATTCTATCTCTTTTCGCAGGATTCTTGACTTGCAAACCCGGAGACGATCGTGCGGCACTCCATTCATAAGCCTTGACCTTGATGGTCCCCTTCGATGAGCTGCTAACCAAGACTTCATCACAGTTTCAACAAAGACCTCTCACATTGGTAAAGTCGTACCGTTTGTGAGAATACTCAGACCCCTGCTGACATGATAACAGTGAGATAGTGTGGTCCTTATAAATCCTGCATTAATGGTCAGGATAGCCTTTTCCATGAGAATGAGCGAAAAGTCCTTTCAAACTGAAAGTCCCTCATCTGGCATGCTCAAGACATCTACATTCTAAATGAAGGTTGTCTTTCAAAATCTTCCCCGGTGGAAATCAGATGATGCAAAATTGACAAAATTATCATGCATGAATCTCATTTGAACTCATGAATTTACAGCATATACAATCATGTGTGCATATTGTGCAAATAGCAGACATACTCTCAGAGATCAGAGATATTGCCAGGTAAGCATATTCTTATCCCCACTTGTCTTAAAGTACCTACCACTGTCCAGGTACTCTCTTCTTGACACTTGACCTATTCGAGTTGTCCCCATAGTATTGATACTTGTGATTGACCAAATATCCCTTTATCGTTGAATAGCTACTGCTGTCTAGGTATCCCTATTGTTTTTGAGTACCAGCCACCGTTCGGATACTCCCTTTTCCTGACACTCGACCTGTTCGAGTTGTCCCCAGTATTGATACTTGTGGTGACCAAGTATCTCTTGGAATACCTCGCTGTCTAGGTATCCCCATATCGTCAAGTACCCACCGTTGTCTAGGTACTTCCTTTTCATGACACTCAACCTGCCCGAGTTGTCCCCAAATAATATAGCAGCTGTTCAAGTATTCCATTGCTTTGCTTGGCACCGCCTCCAGGTATGCTTTCTAGCACTTGGACCAGCATGAGTGGTCCCAGATCATATCATTAAATACTTGTGTTCATCCAAGTATTCCAGTACTTTGTACACCTGTGGCTATCCAGGTGTTCCACCCCTTTAAGTGCCTGCGGCAATCCAAGTAAGCCTCATACCACATTCAAGTTTATAATACCAGGAGGTGAGAGACCTTCACGAATATGCGGGGCACGCCCTCGATATTCCCATTACCAGGAGGTGAGAAACCTTCACGAATATCTCAGGTACGCCCTCGATATTCCCAATTACCAGGAGGTGAGAGACCTTTACGAATATGCGGGGCACACCCTCGATATTCTCATTACCAGGAGGGGAGAGACCTTCACGAATGTGCGGGGCACGCCCTCGATATTCCCAATTACCAGGAGGTGAGAGACCTTCACGAATATGCAGGGCACGCCCTCGATATTCCCATTACCAGGAGGTGAGAGACCTTCACGAATATCCCAGGTACGCCCTCGATATTCCCAATTACCAGGAGGTGAGAGATCTTCACGAATATCTCAGGTACGCCCTCAATATTCCCAATTACTAGGAGGTGAGAGACTTTCACGAATATCCCAGGTACGTCCTCGATATTCCCCTTTACCAGGAGGTGAGAGACCTTCATGAATATGCGAGGCACGTCCTCAATATTCCCAATTACCAGGAGGTGAGAGACCTTCATGAATATCCAAGGTACGTCCTCGATATTCCAACTACCAGGAGGTGAGAGACCTTCACGAATATGCGAGATCTATCCTCGATATTCCCACTACTAGGAGGTGAGAGACCTTCACAAATATCCCAAGTACGCCCTCGATATTTCCCAATTGCCAGGAGGTGGGACACCTTCACAAAATCCAAGGTATGTTCTCAATATTTCCAATTATCAAGTACCCCCTCGACACTTGTGAATGTCCAAGTATCCCCCAAGAATTCATACTTGTGATCATCCAAGTACCCCTTCAATGCCTATGGTCAGCCAAATACCCATTTTGACACCTGCAAAGGCCTAAATACCCTTCAATTTAGTACTTGTGAATATCAGGTACTCTTTGATATGCTTGTGAATGTCCAGGTATCTTCCAGAATCGATGCCCTGAGAAAGGTCGGCGCATCCTCCCGAGAAAAGTCGGGTACCAGTTGTTGTCTTTGACAGAGGTTAGACACCCCCACAAAACAGATGCCCTGAGAAAGGTCGGCGCATCTCCCGAGAAAGGTCGGGTACCAACTGGTGTCCTCGATACAAATCAGGCACCCACAAATGAGATGCCCTGAGAAAGGTCGGTGCATCTCCCGTCAAGGCGATCGAAGAAAGGTTCGGGTCCTAGACAAATCATTGATTATTTTAACGGGCGACCGAAGAATGGTTCGGGTCCTGGAGGAGCAATTTCCCGTCAAGGAGACCGAAGAAAGGTTCGGGTCCTAGACAAATCATTGATTGTTTTAATAGGCGACCGAAGAATGGTTCGGGTCTTGGAGGAGCAATTTCCCGTCAAGTCGACCGAAGAAAGGTTCGGGTCCTAGACAAATCATTGATTGTTTTAACAGGCGACCGAAGAATGGTTCGGGTCCTGGAGAAGCAATTTCCCGTCACGGCGACCGAAGAATGGTTCGGGTCCTGGAGGAGCAATTTCCCGTCAAGGCGACCGAAAAAAGGTTCGGGTCCTAGACAAATCATTGATTGTTTTAACAGGCGACCGAAGAATGGTTCGGGTCCTGGAGAAGCAATTTCCCATCACGGTGATCGAAGAATGGTTCGGGTCCGAGACAAACCACTGATTGCTCCAACAGGCGATCGAAGAATGGTTCGGGTCCTGGAGGAGCAATTTCCCGTCAAGGCGACTGAAGAAAGGTTCGGGTCCTAGACAAATCATTGATTGTTCTAACAGGCGATCGAAGAATGGTTCGGGTCCGAGACAAACCACTGATTGCTCCAACAGGCGATCAAAGAATGGTTCGGGTCCTGGAGGAGCAATTTCCCGTTAAAGCGACCGAAGAAAGGTTCAGGTCCTAGACAATTCATTGATTGTTTTAACAGGTGACCGAAGAATGGTTCGGGTCCTGGAGAAGCAATTTCCCATCACGGCGACCGAAGAATGGTTTGGGTCCGAGACAAACCATTGATTGCTCCAACAGGCGACCGAAGAATGGTTCGGGTCCTAGAGGAGTAATTTCTTGTCAAGGCGACCGAAGAAAGGTTCGGGTCCTAGACAAATCATTGATTGTTTTAACAGGCGACCGAAGAATGGTTCGGGTCCGAGACAAACCACTGATTGCTCCAACAGGCGACCGAAGAATGGTTCGGGTCTTGGAGGAGCAATTTCCCGTCAAGGCAACCGAAGAAAAATTCGGGTCCTAGACAAATCATTGATTGTTTTAACAGGCGACCGAAAAATGGTTCGAGCCCTGGAAAAGCAACCTCCTCATATCACCAGGTAAGATGACGCCTTGATACTTGCCAAACTCGGGGTTCACACCCTATCTCACTCACTCCCGGTAAGTAACTACAGGTATCTTCTTATTTGTCCTAGCATATGTAAATGTTATATTGCTCTTTTTGCATAGGATAATAGGTCCCAAATAAAATATAATCTACTATGCATGTATGGATAAAATTTAGGCATCAATTTGTCTTTGAATGCAACCTCTGCGAGCTTACCTTCAAAGAGGGGCAGCTGTTGATGCCTAAAATTTCCTTTTAATTAAGTGGGTTTTACTTTATTATCTTATTTTATTTTCTCTTTTTTTTTGGATAATAAATAAACAAAAAAAAGAAAAAAACGAAAAAACCGAAAAAAAACAAGAAAAACGGCAAAAAAGAAGAAGCTGAAAGCCCCCTCCTCTGGGCCTCCTTGGCCCACTTCCGCCTCAGCCCGGCCCAGTCGAGTCTCCTTCTTCCTCGCGCCGATGCAGCACACGCGTCGGAGCAAACGGAATGAACAGCGACGCACGTGGAGCAACTGGCACCAGACGGTGATGGGACGTGGAGTAGGGGGGTAGCTGGCGTCGGATGGGACGCCGGTTCGGCCGGCGAGGGCCACAGCAACCGACGGTCGAGCTCCGTCGACCGGCCACCCCTTGACCTATAGATAGGCCCTCCATCCCCGACGAAAGACACACACAGACGACGAAGAGGAGATCGCCGACGGTAAGCTTCGATAGCTTCCCCTGAGAGACTTCAGGGGAGGCCCGAAGACGAGCCGCCGGAGATCTTGAATCTAGCCGGAGAAGCGAGCACAGACGCACACGGAGGAAGGAGAAAGGGAGAGGGATCGAGGTCGCGACCCTTGGACATCCCATTGAGAGACTTCAGGGGGGCTGAGGGCTCGCGGCTTCGGATCTGGGCTTCACCGGAGTAGAGAGAGAGAGAGAGAGAGAGAGAGAGAGAGAGAAACGCAGGAGCGGAGGGGATTCGCGTGGGGTCTCGCCGTCGTCGCCGTCTTCACCCTCACCCCGCCGTCGTCGAGCAGGCCATCTCCCTCTCCGTAAGTACAGTCATCGCCGCCGTCGCCGCCGTCTTCGTCATCGTCGCCGCTACACCTCTTCGGCGCCCCCAATTCGGAAACCCTAGGGTTCCCGATTTTCCGGGTCGTGATCCCGGGTCGTCAGGTCGGACTCGGATCGGGAACCGGGTAGGGATTCCGCAAATTATGGAGGCGGCGGGGAGTTGGGTAGCGATTCGGGTCGAATCCGGGTAGGGTTTTCGCCGGGAGCGGGTTGTCGGAGCGGAGTCGTCGGGCCGGGCCGAGCGCCCCAAAGCGCTCGGCCACGACGCCGTTTCGTTTTTTTCTTCTTTTTTTTTAAAAGGAGAAAAATCCGAGTCGGGCGCGCAACGCGAGCCCGTCCGCGTTCGGGTCGCCGGCCCGGGTCGGACCCAACCCACGGATCCGACCCGGGTCGGCCCTTTATTAAATCTTATTTTAAATAATATTTTAAATAAATAAATAATTTATTTTCCAAAAAAATCAAAAAATATAATTTATTTTCCAAAAATATTAAAAATATTTTAACTTCCAAAAAAACCAAAAAATATTCAAAAATTATAAAAAATATTTTATTTTCTCAAAAATAAAAAAAAATCAAAAAAATTCCATATTTTCCAAAAATGCCAAAAATCCAAAAAAAAAAAGCAAAAAATCATGAAAAAGCCAAAAATTCAGAAAAAGCCAAAAAGACTTGTATTTTTCCAAAAATACCAAAAAAATCCAAAAAAATCCCTTTTATGTCCCAAAAAATTAGAAAAAGACTCAAAAATGTTTTTCCTCCCAAAATGCATGAAAAATCCCTCGAGCATCCAAAAACCCTGAAGGTTTAAACAAGATTAGGTACCGAGAAAGGGCATTAGTGATTAACTAGTGTAATCAAGTCCCTAATCCTAATTTTTCTGGTTGTGCAGGAGCAAGTATTTCTCCCGATACTTCGTTTGGGTTTCTAATCAACCCACCCCAAACTGATTAGTGGCGACTCCGTTTTAAAATTGACTTACAGGTTAAAAATTTGAACCATTAAGTCACGAATTGATGGACTTGGGAGAGTCCGGGCATAATTAAATTCGGTCGAGCCATTAGCCTCCTTAGGCGCTCGTACCGATTGCGGGCACAAAAAAAAAAAAAGAGGTCGCAACAAGAATATCACTTTTATGGTACATAAAATCAACGGGGAAAAATTGGATGGTAAGTCCAAAACCTCATGTATGAAATACAATTGAGTGTTAAACATTTTCAATAAACAATACCAAAAATTACCTGTGTGTCACTCAAAAAATGCTTGTACAACATCCTTAAATTGCACTTTTCAACATAATTTATGGGCTTGATTTCCTTTTTCGAAGATGGTATAGGACATGATTGAACCAATGAAGATGTTTAGAACTTGTTGCACTTTTGGTAAATGTTTAGCATTTGATTGAACCAATTATAAGGTTTACGACTCAATGGCGTTTTGTACATATCTTTAGGACTTGTAATGTGATTTTCTCGAACAACTCCTACATATTTTTGTTTGTGCTCAAATCATAGGCATCGCCCTCATATTCTTGTGCTCCTTCACTTTGTTATTTTGGCTTGGCTTTTTTTTTTTTTCTTTTGTTGAAAGAAAATTATATTAATTGCTCAAAAGGATACATGATAACTACATAGACTTCATGGCAAAATAAATTGAAATTGAGCAAAACCTAGAATACTACAATATAAAGCCAAATCCACAAATTAAGGAGGATAACCAAAATACCATCAAGGTTAAGCACACACTTGTTCCACAAGGGCGGATTTGTTAGGCAAAACAATCAATGGTTAATCATTGAATCTCGTATTTTTGCTAGTGATAAGTATGCATCGGAAATTTCTTCTCTTATAACTACAACATAACCTTTTGGCGTTGCATGCCTAGGTGCAACTTTCTTTACACCATTGTAATAGGGAGAGGTAAGGAGAGAATCAAAATAAGTTGAGCGAACATAGATCTATTATTGGAAGAGTAAATTGCCAAGATTTGATGAGAAGCCAGAGCTCCAACGATCACCATTGAAGCTAGAGGTAGACCTATATACGGGCAAAATAGAGTTGTATTGAATTCCCAAAAGGATATTTATTAAACTCATAGATTTAGAACTAGATGGGGATAGTTTAAACTCTTATAGCTAGAACTAGATGGAAGAAGAGAGCAGTGACCGGTAACAAAGAAGGAGGAAGAAGAAGAGAAAAAGGAAAAAAGAATTAAAGAATAAAAGAATAAAAGTATTAAAATATTAAAAAAATAAGAATCATACTAAACATATTTCTGTTACTGGAATATAAATTTTATACAGTTATCAAACATTTTCTTTTACTTATAAATTGTTCCCGAGAACAGAAAAAAAAAAAAAAACATTTCGATAAAAATTTATTTTCGAGAATAGAATGATTACTAAATGCACTCTAAGAAAATGGAAGTATTTCATGAATTTTAAATTTTAAAATTTCCAGGGATTAGCTCTAAAAAAAAAGTGGGGAGCTTTACCAGCATCATCCGCATTGTTCAACTCAAATCTCATGTCAAAGCCCAATGAATCAAGACACCGCTCTTCTTTCCTCTTCTTCTCGACTCCACGCAGCATATTCCTCAACTTCCTGGGAGACAACCCTCCACCAACATTACCCTGTGCACGACCAAATGTCCAAAGCCAAACAATCAAGAACGACCCGACACGCCCATTCTCAACAAATCTCCAAACACATTGATGTCAAAAGATCCCATAAAAAGAAAAAGAAGAAAAGAGCTACTCCGAGCAGAACGCGAAAAGACACCCAGGATTTCCAGAAACTCGGAATGCCCATCTCTCACTTCACTCGTTGCTACAGATGCAGATTCCCACAAACCCAGCACTACGTCAAGTAAAAGCGAAATGGGCAGCACTCAAAACCTGAGGCTTTTGGATCCTTTCGTACTCCATGGAGCGAGAAATCTCCGGAAGGGAGCCCGGGGCGCGTTCGAAAGCTACTGGAGGAAAACTCGACGCATCACGAGGAACGTGCAATGCCGAGCTAAGCTGCTGCTCCCTAAATCTCTGCTCGCTTCTGGGCTCTCCTCCTGCGCGTGTCGTCTCTTCATCCCGACTTCCAATCCGCTTTTGGTACTTTGCCCACCCAGTCGAAGGAGCGAGAGCGAAGAAGAAGTCGTGTCGCCTTCCTACCTAGGCAGACGGACAGCGTGGTAAGGAAAAGGGATGGGCCCGGTTGGTGTCTCCTCTCGAATCGAACGATTTTATTAAATGGGTGATTTGTACGAATACACTTTTTGTTTGCTTATGTATGAATTGTCCTCCAAAATTCAAAAATTGAGGAAAAGAGAATTTGAAGTTTCGGAAAATCATGAAAACTTTATATATAAACCATACATTTTGGTATTGATATACTTTTGAAAATTTTCAAGATATTGTATGTTAAATTAAGGTTAAGTTGTGAAAAATTTGTGGAAATTAAAAAGCTAAAATAATGACATGTCTCAAAAGAGTAGAATGTAATAATTGATCTGAGTATCCATAAGGAAAGTTGCAAGAAGATGCGCTTTGCCATTAACAAGTTCTCTGCACAGGAACTTTTGAAAAAAAATTGAAATTATAATTCCAAGACCTTCAAAATTGAGTAAAATGAAATGATAAAAAAAAAAATGTTTTTTGGGAAAAGAAATTTATTTTCTATATATTAACCTTTTGGATGGTTAAATGGTCTGAGTAAGATCTACCCCGAGGAAATTTTTTTTGTTCCTTTCATAAGACATTTGAACAATTCTCACCTATTGGAGATCGGCAAATTAGGTCTCTCATTTTATATTAGCTAAATTAGTTTCAAATTTTATTTTAATCAAGGTCTGTAGTTTCAAATTAGTTTCAAATTTTATCTTCTACCATTCAGCTTTTTATAAAAAAAAAAAAAAAAAAAAAAAAAATGTCACACTAGTGTCTAATTTGAGAATGCAATTATGCGAGGCTTGCACATGGCCGGTGCTGTATTTAAATGGAACTTCAAAGAAATACCATCCCCATTCTACCCTAACAGTATCACATCAGGAGTCTTAGACCTTAAATTTAATGATAAATGCATAAGAAATTTAAAAACTTATTGTGAAAGTAAAATTGGCTTCTAAAATTTTCATAAAAAATACAATAAAGCCAAAAAAAAAAAAAAAAAAACTTATCGTGAAGTGAAATTATTCGTCTCAATCCTTTCATTGAATACATATAGATGTTATGTGTGGTTCTCTCCTTTTCTCAAAAGGGTGGATGAATCTATGGTATTATGTTTGAAAGAACGGTGACGAAAATATGGAATAAGATACATAAAATTATATTTTCTATCTCTTTCAATCTCAATTTCAATTTCAATTTCAATATCTCTTTCATAAAGAATTTAATTTTGTTTCTTCATATTCTATCCAAACTTTTAATCCCCCATTTCCCCCGTTTCTTTTTACTTTCTCAAATGTAGCCAAGAGAAGCATGAACCGAATGCTATGTTTTGGTCCTAAAATTTTTTGATTGGTCTTATGATTTATCTCTAGATGAGTGTGTCTCGAATGTTATCTTATGGTATCGCAACTCATTTAGAGTTTTAGACTTACATGAAATGTAAACCCTACCTCACAAAAATTCATATTTGTATTTGATTTGAGCTATGTTTTTTATAGCGTTGCCTGGTCAAATGAGTATTTTATAAGTTTAATATCGAGTTCACGTAACCCTTATCTATAAATTTGACTTAAATGCAGCCGTCTTATTGCATGATTTCGGCACACGCGAATTTAATATCCATGCAATGCTCAATTACGTCAATCTCATCTTATTCAATAATTCATGTGAACCGGACTCATATGGATCGGCGTCATGTCCTAACTTTGGAGCCTTTAAACTAGGTTATTGATCGTTGTCTCGTCATCTCTATTCACAAACAATTCCCTCACAGCAATGAAACTAAATCTCCGTTCATTTTCATTCCATTATTTGTGGTTCATAGCAACAACTGTGACACGCTCTTGTTCGCACTCAAATCTCCGTAATCACTTTCACTTTGTTTTTCTCCATCGCAAAGTACACCTCCAATGGCATTTCCGGCGATGGCCGCTCTCTAAGCTCATCCATCATCTTCGTCCTTATCTCCATGACCGTTTCGAACAGCCCATCCACTGCCTCTGTCAGCCGGTCCGCCCCCTCCAGTAGCACCTTAGTTGCCTTCTCCAACGCGGCTGCCATTTCCCTTATCCTCTCAACCATCTCTCCGCTGCGACCAGATGCTGCGATCTCATCCATTGCCTCGATCAGGTGCCTAAGGCGCGCCTCCACGTCCTCAAACTCCTTCAAGACATACGTCTTCCTTTCTTTTTCCTGGTTGCGCCCCAACTCCGCGATAACCGCCATCTCGATCGTGCGAAAAGAGTCGCCCCAAGGAAACTCCTCCGGGACCTGGATGTGGCCAAGTGCCCCCGAGGAAGCATGAAAGGCTGCAGATATGACTCCAGCAACGAACACCGTCACGAAGACGGCAGCATGGATCACGTGGCGGACGGCTCTCTCCACTGGCGAGACCTTCCAATGTGGAGCCGATGTCCCAATGCTAGCGGCAAGGTCTCTAGTCAGCTCCTCAATGTTGCTAGTGGGCTTCACATTCCCATCCCCGCCTTCGCCCTCCAAATCTGCTAGCAAATTTCTTGCTCGACGAATATCCTCCTCCGATGGGTTGGGGTCCAAGTGGAGGTGCTCAATCGTGATCCTCAGCTTCATGTGCCGGCGACGCAATCGATTGATCTCAGAGGAGATGCAGTTGCAGAGATCCAGGACATTCATGCTTTCGATGAAATACCACGACGAGAGGCCATCGGTTTTGTCCAATTCAAGGTCGGGCAGCAAGGACTTCACTGCAGAATGAGCGAAGTTGAGCATGCTGACTGCAAAGGAGAGCCAGGCGAGGCTGACGGAGGTAGGGCTCAGGCCTCGGAGGCGAATGAGGAGGGACTCGTCGAAGGAGTTGGAGATGGAGTCCAGCTCCTCGGTGGGGAGCTTCGCTTCCTTCTTGTTGCCAGAACTGGGAGGGAAAAGGCGCGACAAGGAGCTCAGGTTGATATGCATTTGTGTCAGATATGAGATAGAATGAAACTTGTTTTCTCCTTTCCCGGAAAATTGAGATGAGAAAGTGGTGGAAAGTTTTGATGCATGGACTTCGTGAGCACAAGCTGCATTTATAGAGTAGGGTTTTCTCTTCTAGGAGTGCAAGAGAAATGTGACTATGGAAATAAATCTCAACCATTAATTAAGAAGAGATTTCTTGGTAGGCAATCAGAAAGACAAAGGCCTAATAAAGCATCTCTCTTCATGCTTTTCTGGCCTCCTCATGTGGTAAGGATGCTGTTCGAGAAAACTTAGCCATTTTATGTCCTAACCATACTTACCTTTTTATTTGGCCGGCAGTAATAAAAAGGATTTGACTAGTATAAGGGCATGTTTGGTAACACTCCCGGTAATAACTAATTCTATTCTTTTGTTCCTCGAAATTAAAAAAAAAAGGAATAAAATCGTTTAGTAAATTTTTCATTCCGGGAACAAAAATCAACATTTTTGTTCTCAGAAATAGATTTGAAATAGAATTAAGAAGTAAAAAAAAAAAAAAAGTTGCTTATTATTCCCGAGAACAATCGGAGCGTTACCGGCCAAAGCCTTGCCTAGATTGTTTTTTTTTTTTTTTTTTTTTTTTTTTTGGCGCCCACATCGGTACGGGCGCCTAAGGAGGCTAATGGCTTGGCTGAATTTATTAGGCCCGGACTCTCCCAAGTCTACCAATTCACGACTTTAATGGTTCAAGTTTTTAAACCCGTAAATCAATTTTTAAAAGGAGTCGCCACTAATCGATTTGGGGTGGGTTGATTAGAAACCCAAGTGAAGTATCGGGAGAAATACTCACTCTTGCACAACTAGAGAAATTAGGATCGGGGACTTGATTACACTAGTTAATCACTAATGCCCTTTCGGTACCTAATCTTGTTTAAACCTTGAGATTTTTTGGATGTTCGAGGGATTTTCCATGCATTTTTGGGAGGAAAAATATTTTTGAGTCTTTTTCTAATTTTTAGGACATAAAAGGGATTTTTTTTTTTGATTTTTTTGGTATTTTTGGAAAAATACAAGTCTTTTTGGCTTTTTTCTGAATTTTTTTGACTTTTTCATGAATTTTTGGCTTTTTTTGGATTTTTGGCATTTTTTCGGAAAATATGAAATATTTTTGATTTTTTTGATTTTTCGGAAAATAAAATATTTTTTAATATTTTTATTTAAAATATTATTTTAAAAAAGCCGACCCGGGTCGGATCCGCGGGTTGGGTCCGGCCGGCCGGTGACCCCAACGCGGCCCTGCCTCGGATTTTTTTTTTTTTTTGTTTTTTTGTTTTTTGTTTTTTGTTTTTTTTTTTTAAAAAGGCCCAAACGGATTTTGGCCCACTTTTTAAAAAAAATTTCGGCCCAACACTACCCAACCCACGCATGCAGGTCCGACTGGGAAACCCTACCGGAAACAAGGAAACCGGGTCGGACGGCGGGTCGGATTGGACCCGCGAATCGACCCGGTTCCCGGCCTCCTCTCTCCCATTTGTTCTCTCGCGGTGCTGGTGAGGGGGGAATGAGGCGTCACCGGGTAGACGACGGCGACGGCGGCAACGACGGACTAGACGGCGACGATGGCGGCGACGACGGACTAGACGGCGACGATGGCGGCGACGGCGGTGACAGCGGCTACAAACCGATTACGAGGATGGCGAGGACGAGCGACAACAGAGCTGTACTGGTGTGATCAGTGGCGGCTCGGTTCGAGAGGGGGAATGCGACAGCGACTATGCGACTAGAGGCGGCGGATACCTGGTGGTGGCGAACGGTGGTGGTGACGACGACAGGGCAGCGATGGCAGTCCCTCAACTCTCAGATCCGGTGTGGTGTTGGCGGGTCAGTCGCGGCACGGTGTCGGGGCGGGGAACAGCAGCAATAGAGCAGCGGTCGCAGGTGGCGGAGAGCTTCCGGCTTTCCAGATCTGGCCCTCCCTCCTCCGGCTGACCTCGCTCAGACCCTTCACCCGCTCAGATCTCTCTCCCTCGGGCTCGCTTGCCGTCGGCCTCCCCCGAAGTCTCTCGGAGGGAGGTCGTTCGAGCTTCGCGACCCGATCTCTCGCGTGCTCGCTCTTTGATTCTCCCCTGAAGTCTCTCAAGGGAAGATCTCCGAGTTCGCCGTGTCCTTCGACGGAGGTGGTGCCTCGCTATTTATAGGCGAGGGGGCAGCCGATCGATGGGGCTTCGACCGCCGTTCTTCGCACGCCGAACGGACGCCTGCGGCCGAACCAGCGTCCCATCCTTGCTCCTCCAACAAAGCGTGCTCGGCATTGAAGGTAGCCATTAATGGCGCCTGAGATCTGTCATCTCCGGCCGACGTCGGCCTACCCTCCTCGGCCATAGGTTTTCTTCGAGCGCGTGAGTTGCAGAGGCGTAGGGGGAAGAAGGGGGAAGGAGGAAGAAGAAGAGGAGAAGAGAGAGGGGCTGGGCTGGTTTGCGCGGGCCGGGCCATGGGGCTTGTGCGAGAGAGAAAAGAGGGGAGGGTCTGGGCAGCCCTAATGGGCTGCTTTTTTTGTTTTTTCTTGTTTTATTTATTTATTTATTTTTGTTGTTTTTGTTAGAAAGAAAAATAAAAGAAATTAAAGCCTAATTAATAACCTAATCAAATTTTAGGTGTCAACAGCTGCCCCTCTTTGAAGGTGAGTTCGCAGAGGTTGCATTCAAAGACGAACCTTATACCTAAATTTTGTCTATACATATGCGATAGATTATATTTTATTTGGGACATATTGTCCTATGCAGAAAATGAGCAATATAATATTACACATACTAAGATAAATAAGAAGATACCTGTAGTTACTTACCGGGAGTGAGTGAGATAGGGTGTAAACCCTGAGTTTTGGCAAGTATCAAGGCGTCATCTTACCTGTTGCATGAGGAGATTGCTTCTCCCGGACCCAAACCATTCTTCGGTCGCCTATTGAAGCAATAAGTGATTTGTCTAGGACCCGAACCTTTCTTCGGTCGCCTTGACGGGGAATTGCTTTTCCAAGACCCGAACTTTTCTTCGGTCGCCTTGACGGGGAATTGCTTTTCCAGGACCCGAACCTCTCTTCGGTCGCCTGTTAGAGCAATAAGTTGGTTTGTCTAGGACCCAAACCTTTCTTCGGTCGCCTTAACGGGGAATTACTTTTCCAGGACCCGGACCTTTCTTCAGTCGCCTGTTAGAGCAATAAGTTGTTTGTCTAGGACCCGACCCTTTCTTCGGTCGCCTTGAGGGGAGATGCACTGACCTTTCTCAGGGCATCTGTTTGTTGGGAGATAGTACTTGGATGATCACAAGTACAAACTCTTGGAGGATACCTGGATGATCACAAGTATCGAAGGGGTACCTAGACGATCACAGGTACAAACTCTTTGGGGATACCTAGATGATCACAAGTATCGAAGGGGTACCTGGACGATCACAGGTACAAACTCTTTGGGGATACCTGGATGATCACAAGTATCGAATGGGTATCTGGACGATCACAGGTACAAACTCTTTGGAGATACTTGGATGATCACAAGTAACGAAGGGGTACTTGGACGATCACAGGTACAAACTCTTTGGGAATACCTGGATGATCACAAGTATCGAAGGGGTACCTGGACGATCACAGTACAAAACTCTTTGGGGATACCCGGATGATCACAAGTATCGAAGGGGTACTGGACGATCACAGTACAAACTCTTTGGAGATACCCGGATGATCACAAGTATCGAAGGGGTACACGGACGATCACAGTACAAACTCTTTAGGGATACCCGGATGATCACAAGTATCGAAGGGGTACTTGGACGATCACAGGTACAAACTCTTTGGAGATACCTGGATGATCACAAGTATCGAAGGGGTACCTGGATGATCACAAGTATCGAAGGGGTACCTGGACGATCACAGGTACGAAACTCTTTGGGGATACCTGGATGATCACAAGTATCGAAGGGGTACCTGGACGATCACAGGTACGAAACTCTTTGGGGATACCTGGATGATCACAAGTATCGAAGGGGTACCTAGTTGATCACAAGTACAAACTCTTTGGGGATACCTGGATGATCACAAGTATCGAAGGGGTACCTGGACGATCACAAGTACAAACTCTTTGGGGATACTTGGATGATCACAAGTATCGAAGGGGTATCTGGACGATCACAAGTACAAACTCTTGGTAGATGGAATATCGAGGACGTACCTGAGATATTCGTAAAAGTCTCCTTCCTCCTAGTAGTTAGAATATCGAGGACGCGCCTCGGCTATTCATGAAGGTCTCTCACCTCCTAGTAAAGGGGAATATCGAGGACGTGCCCCGCATATTCGTGAAGGTCTCCCACCTCCTGGCAACATAAACTTGAATGTAGCATAAGGCTTACCTTGATGGCCGCAGGTGCACTACGCAGTGGAATACTTGAACAGCTACTAGTATTCAACGATGCAATTTTGAGGACAACTCGAACAGATCGAGTGTCATGGAAAGGGAGTAATCCAATGGTGGCCGATACTCAAAAACAAGAGGATACTTGGACAGTCACGAGCATCCAAACTCTAAAGACAACTCGAACATGTCGAGTGTCAACAGAGGGAGTACCCAGCAAGTGGTGGGTACTCAAAAACAGGGGATACTTAGACCATTGCAATTGTCCAAACTCAGGCGACAACTCGAATAGGTCAAGTGTCAAGAAGAGAGTACGTGGACAGTGGTAGGTACTTTAAGACAAATGGGGATAGAAATATGCTTACCTGGCAATATCTCTGATCTCTGAGAGTATGTCTGCTATTTGCACAATATGCACACATGATTGTATATGCTGTAAATTCATGAGTTCAAATGAGATTCATGCATGATAATTTTGTCAGTTTTGCATCATCTGATTTCCAGGGAAGATTTTGAAAGACAACCTTCATTTAGAATGTAGATGTCTTGAGCATGCCGATGAGGGACTTTCGCCCGAAAGGACTTTCCACTCTCTCTCATGGAAAGGGCTATCCTGACCATTGATGCAGGATTTATAAGGACCACACTTCTCACTATCATCATGTCAGCAGGGGTCTGAGTATTCTCGCAAGTGGTACGACTTTACCAATGTGAGAGGTCTTTGTTGAAATTGTGATGAAGACTTGGTCAATAGCTCATCAAATGGGACCGTCGAGGTCAAGGCTCATGAACGAAGTGCCGCACGATCATCTTCAGGTTTGCAAATCAACAGTCCTGCAAAAAGAGATAGAATAGTCTTGCTCGTACTTCTTCGAGCGATGCTTATAGACATATGAAATCCTACGTTAATTGAAGTGCCCTAGTCTGAAGAGACTTTTACAATGGGACGCGATGTAGACTTGACTCATGTGTAAGAGGGTGAGAGTTTGTGACTGTCTTGGCATTTGTCACTGGTCTTTCTTCTCACTGTCAGATGGAGGCTCTATCAATTGAACCTCAACAGCAACTTTTCTTGGGAATACAATTGACTGTATTTTTTTTTGTGGGGCATTGGCCTTGCTTTTATCAGGCACACTGCTTTTTCATGCCCCTATTTTTTATCCCAACTTTTCATTTATGGGCATTTGACCTTGCTTTTACCAGGTACACTGCTTTTTTTTTTTTTTATGCCCCTAGTTTTTTCATTTTTGTCGTTAGAAGAACTAGCCTAGGCAAGTTCAATCACGACACTGTTGTTAGACTCTTGAGTCTTCGTCTTCAGCTAGCGCTCCAAGCTATACTGCTTAAATGGTAGTAACTTCTGTTTTGCCTCCACGTGAGGGTAAAATTACAGACTCACTTGGGCTGTACAATGAATACAAGTGCGTAGAGAAAGAATTGTTCTTCGTCATTCTAGGGCATTTAAATTAACGTGAGTGTTCATATGCAATAAGAACACCCGAAGATTGATGCAAGTGCGAGCAAGAAAATTTCTATCTCTCTTCTCACCTTGTGATGCTGCTTTGTCTCCGATCTACCCTAGTGTGGGGTGGTTCATGATGAGGATATGAGAGACGCTTCACCAGTGTATTGGGCTCAATGGGGTGAGCGATGGAATGCCTCTCACTATTTTGGTTATCGTACCATTCGCGAGAGAACTCTTTACCCTACAACCATGGAATCTTCTGCACTCATCTCACAAGTGTATAGATGGGGGACTGTGTGTAGGATATGGCTTGCCTTTCATCATCCTGACGAGCCTCATCCAGCATGCTCAATCAATCTTGTATTTTTCACTTAGCTGTCTATTCTAATAATCCTTGTAGAATCAGTGATTTAGACAGACAAAATCATCATGCAAAATCCATTTGGAAAAGGCATGTAGCATTTTAAATGTGGTGGAGTTTGTACTCTCAAAACAAATGAATGGTTTTGACTAAAAAAAAAGACCTTATTGACAACTTTAACATAATGGTGTTTCCAAATATGTTAAATTTTGAACATCAAAAGGGTTATTCACAAATGGATGTCGATAGTTGTCCCTATTGATTAGGAATATGACACATGAATGATCAGCCAAGGATTGAGAATATGATCGGGCATCTCTGCTTTTGCCCTTGCAGAAGAGAAGATGTACAAGTAGATCAATTAGTTTGGCCAAAATCAAATGTGAGTTGAGGCCTGAAGATTTCTGTCATTTGCTTTGGCAATTACTCAGGATGTCATTTCGCTTAGGAGAGCCTATCAGAGTTTGACATGTCTTTCCTTGATTTGTTGTCCGCATTTTTTACGGTCAAGTGATCCTGCAACAGATAAAAGGGATCATGTTAGTCAGAAGCTTTTTCAAGAGTCGGATAACTTGGAAGCGATACAACATTATCCTTCCCTGGTTTGCAGATGATTGGATGGATCAAAAGTGCGAGTGGGACATGAAGTTCTATGTCTCTTGCTTCGTTAGGTCAATTATTCTCCTGCTTTTGCAATTGTAGGAGAAGCAAATTTTTTTTTATTAATTACTTTTCTTTTGTTTTTTTCTACCAAGCGGTTAACTGCCGCGTTGGGAATTTGAACCCCCGACTTCGGACCATTTTGCTTCTTCCCGGGTACCACTCGGCTAGAGGCGCCGACGGTGTCCATAGGGTGCTTCTTTTTTCATTTAACCGAACTGGCTCCTGGACAACACATCCTTTCATACCAAGTTAGGTAAATCGATATGGGTCATTTGATTTGCCCAAATTAACCATTAAGCTTGTTTCTTGAATCCTATGCTTCCTATCAATAGGAGAAAATATGTCAAAAGTGAGTTCAGATACTAGGAGTATTGGAAACGATACCAAATTACTCTTCCCCAGAGTTTATATTAGCCGACTCCTAGGGATATTTGAATGTAAATGACGGCCGTTTGTCTTTGACAGAGTTTAATGTCTCTTTTGATTGGCCCTCCTCATTCGTGGCCATGTATGTATGATTGATGATTTGCAACGCCTTCCTTCTGTGGAATTCTGTCTTTGACCATATGACCATTAGCAGCATTGAGCAAAGTCATGGACTTCAAGCTTCTAAGGAATCTGATATGGACAATCAAAACCTCTAATTCTCTAATGGCAATTACTTTTTGCGAGAGCATGCGTCTGAAACAAAAAGTGAGGTATCCCAGATCTAAGGTCATTGTCTGGGATAGAGGGCTTCTTTTATTTAACTGGACTGGTTCCTGGACGACGCGTCTTTTACACCAAATTAGGCGAATTCGACATGGGTCACTCATATGCGTTTGCTTGGGTAATATTGATTTGCCCAAATTATTCCATCGAGTTTGCTGCTTGATTCCCGATATTTCTTTAAATGCTGGTGATTACAATTCATTCTTCTTCGTTGAATCACCCAAACAGATTTTTATGATGGTGTAAATACATCACTCATATATAAAAGGTGCATAGGCATTTTCATTCCGATAGAGAAATGCTTGGCAATGCCAGACAGTGAACATCTTTCAAGGGTAGTACTTTTTTATAGCATCGGAATTGACCGGTTTGGAGAATTCTCGCCCATCCATTTCAGTCAGGATCAAGGCTCCTCCGGGGAGTATCTTCTTTATTACATAGGGACCCTTGTAATTTGGGGCAAACTTGCCTCCAGGCTCTGGAAAGATTGGCTGTGTTTTTCTCAAGACTAGCTCGTTTACCTCAAAGTGCTTGGGTCGCACCTTTTGATTGAACGATCGAGCTACCCTCTGCTGGTAACACTGACCATGACAGAGGGCTTTCAGTCGTTTTTCGTCGATCATATTCAGTTGCTCGAGCCTTTGTTGTGTCCATTCTTCCTTGGACAATCCTGCCTGGGATAAAATTCGTAGAGAAGGGATTTCTACTTCTATAGGCAAAACCGCCTCCATGCCGTAAACCAGGGAAAAAGGCGTTGCCCCAGTGGAAGTTTGAATCGAAGTTCGATATGCTGTTAGTGCGAATGGTAACCTCTCATGCCAGTCGCGGTAGTTTTCAGCTGTCTTGGATAGGATTCTCTTGATGTTCTTGTTGGCGGCTTCCACGGCTCCATTCATTTGTGGACGATAAGGAGACGAGTTCAGATGTTGGATTTTGAATTCAGAAAACAATTGATCGATCAACTTGTTATTCAGGTTTGACCCATTGTCGGTGACGATAGCTTCTGGCACGCCATAACGGGCGATTATGTCACGTTTGATGAATTTCATAACATTTCGTGCAGTTACGCTCGCATAGGATGCGGCCTCGATCCATTTTGAGAAGTAATCGATTGCGACCAAAATGAACCGGTGCTCGTTTGATGCCTTTGGATTGATTGGGCCAATTACATCGATGCCCCACATTGAAAATGGCCACGCCTCAGATAACTGATGCAATTCAGTTGGAGGGACATTTATCTTGTCCCCGTGAATCTGACAACGATGACAGCTTCGCACATGCTGGGCACAATCGCTCTCTAAGGGGAGCCAATAATAACCCAATCTCATTATTTTCTTGGCCAACATACGTCCATTCATGTGAGGGCCACATACTCCCTCATGTATTTCTTGCATTATTTGTGCGACTTCATTTGCATCCACACACCTTAGCAGGACTGAGTCATATGATCTTTTGTACAAATTTTCACCGCTGACGAAGAACCTCGAAGCCATTTTCATTAGGTATTTTCGATCATAGGGAGTGCTTTCTTTAGGAAATTCCTGCTTCTGGACATATTTCATGATATCATAATACCAGGGTTTCTCGTCGGGTTCTTCAGTTATAGTCATGCAATGAGCTTGTCTTGCCAGGACTTCAATCTTCAAAGGCTCCACTTCTAACCCTTCTGTTTCTTGTAACATAGATGATAACGTTGCTAGCGCATCAGCGAACTGATTATGAACTTGTCGCGACCCGATCTCGCCGCCCCTCGAAAAGAGTATCCAAAGAGGGGAAAGGTCGGGTTTAGGGATACTTGATCTCAAGATCATGAGCTCTCCCAAGCTCGTACCCCGCGTGACAGCGGATTTATTTATACGGTCTAATTGTTTAACAACCTAAGAATATAGACAGGAGTCGCCACTAGCCTCAACTTTGGGGGTCGGCTAGAAACCCAATCGAGGGTCGGGAGTGTTCCCTCGATTCCTACGCAACCAGATATCTAGGTTCGGGGACTTGGGTTACGCTAATATTGCTATTAGCGCCCTTTCGGTACCTAAACAGTATGTTGTGTTTTTCCTAACATGTCCATGCGTTTCTTTTTACATTTTTCAGGATCGTCAATTCTACACTAAATGATCATGCGTGATGGATTACTTTCATTCTATTCTATCTCTAAAAAAATGAAAGGAAAACAATCAATAAAATTGAAAGTGCAAGACATGAAGTAAACAATCAAGAAAAACAGTTAAATCTAATCATGCAATTCTAAAAATATAAAAGAGAAGACAATTGGGAAAGAAAGAAAACCCGCAACTCGTCGGGTTTTATACAATGCATAGAACCCGAGACATATATCGGGGAGGCAAATAGTACAAGACAATGGTCGGAATGGACATCGACCTCCGCCATCTTCACGCTTTATCCATGTTCAGAATCCTATTCTAAACCTAATCTAAGAAACCCGGATGACTAGATGCGTACAAATGAAAGAAACAATCATCACGTATCAAAACAAACAAAAGCAAGACACTTTTTATATTCACAAACGGTGACTAAAGTTACGAAGTCCCTAAGTCAAGTTCTATGTGACATTTCAAGGTTCGGCATTGTTATGTGCCACACCTAAATCATTCATCTAATGATCACATGCAAAGCATATAATATGACAAGCATCCAAGCCATAAAATCTTGGTTCTCAGTTAATCAAACAAATGAATGAGCTGACTAAGGATCACTTACTAAAAAAATGCATCTTTGAACATGTAAAATTGACAAAAGACTTGACACGTGATATCATTGTCCCACGGGCAAATAATCTAAGACAAAATCCATCTAATCAATGCTTAATCCACAACTTCCAGCATACAATCAGAATTGTAACAGAGCACATTAGACTGCAAATTGTTTGATGACAAATTGCCATAAAATTGAAGCTATATCTTCTCACAAGCACGTATGGGTCTACTTGATCAAAATGGCATCAATCCATAACCAAACTAGCCTCAAGTAAAGCCATTTGTATAAGTGGTCAGATCAAATCATAACAAGCAGAACACATCTGCAGATTAGTGCTCTTTGCAAGAAGCATCAGGCAGGGCAAATGACGGCCAAATCGCACACATGATATGTCTATGGAAAGCTTGAGAAGTCTATTACGAAGCTCTAGAAGACATTAAGTCCTAATAACCTCATCTACCAGTTCATATCAAGCGATTTACACAGAAGGTCATCCAAAACAGAAAAACAAATATTTGGCAGATTCTGGACCTAACTTTGGACAGGCAAAAACCATATCAGATGAGATTCAATCAGGGCATTCTATAGCTCATTGGAAAGATATTCGAACCATCTTCAACTTTCATGAAGACTTCGAACACAGAAAACCACAACAACCAGCTCGTATCAGGTCATTTGCACAGAAGGTCAGATCAGCGAAAGAAACAGAATAACAGAGCAGAACAACAAATCAACCTAAAAAAAAAACTACTGCGGAATCAACAGATTTTGTAAGTGTTTTTCAGTGACCAAATGACATCCGTTATGGGCGTGCGACATATCAAATCGAAGCTCTAAAAGTTTATTTTATATGTCTAGAAGGGCTCGAAGTCAAAAAAACTTATCTAACACCTCGTTTCAGTCAAAACAGAAAGTCTATCACAAACACACGAAATTGCAGATTAATAGAAATCAAACTCAATCAACCTCAAGTTTGTGATCATTGATCATCAAATTAAGGTGCTTATCAATGTGTACACATACATCATTTGCGCTATTCCTCACATAACAGAACATGTAATTCATATTCACTCTCGGTGGACAAAATCAGAACATGCTGAGCATCCAGATCAACTCAATTTACTCAAATTTGGAGAAAAATGTTGCAATCAATTTCTGGGAAAACAACATTATCAGATTCAGCATGCATATTTTTCTAAAAAATTCAAGAGCAGGGATATCTTTACAATGCAGCACTTCTCTTCTTTTTAATGATAGAAGCTCATCAAGAATAAACGCTAAAGATATTGTGAATCCACTAGTAGATATGAAAATCTATTGCTGCATGCTGCAGTCAAGAATCTAAGCAACAAGAATGATATTTACATGATTCACGTACTATTCTATATAGGTAGAGAGGAAAGTAATGCAGTACATGCGCAATTGAACTACATATAATGTTCAAAGACTTTATCTATAACCAGGAAATATTGCCAAGACGAACAACAACGACAGTTCTGAACCTATACACAGGTTCCATGATCTAAATGAGACACTTGGAAAAATTTGAGCATAGACAATCAGACGCATTCATCCAAATGATTCGGTCCTTCGATATCAGCATACTCTAAAACCACAATTGATGGAAGACTAGTGATAACAAAATTCTCCACTCCCGTGTATCAGAACAGAACAATCGCCATTATTTCAAACAGAGACATCAATCCAACTTTCAAACCATGGCGAAATGTAAATTACTCACTCTCTGCCCATGGAGAGAACACTCAAGCTGCTCGGAAAAATAAACCGCACGACAAAATTACAAACAAAACGAGATCATTACCCTCAACAGAGCTGATCAAAATCTAAAAGAAGCGAAATAAACACCTCACCTGATTTCACCAGTCGCCGAGAACCACGACCTATAGAAGAGAGTGTTCTTTCTGACGTCGTAGAACAAACTCGTGCTCTATTGGCAGGCACGGCGATTCCAGTGGTTTTCAGTCTCACTTCAGGAAGATGCCATGTTCGGTCGGTTCAATGGCTGAATCGACAAGAGGAGTATCCCCCATCGTCCGTTGGCGTGAAAAAGCACATGTTCGAAGGGAACAAAGAAAACGAGATTTGAGAAGGAAAACCCTTGGAAACGACTTGATCGAGAGAAAAATCGTTGGCGAACCTTCTTCGAACTCAGCGCGGATCCGAGCCTCGTACGTCCAACTCCTCAACCGGCAGTTGCTCAAGCCAGCCGGATCGAGAGATTCCGATCCTCAGAGACAGAGTCGAGAAAAACCCCGACGGTAGATGATGAACAGGAAGATGATCGGAAGCCGATGTCGTCACCGCCGTCGATCGAGCTTCGGATTTCTATCTTTGAGGCTGAGCTTCGCGATTCGAGCTCCTCCACCGGTCGCTGCCCCGTCTTTTAGGGCTCGAAGAAATGCAGAGGGAGAGGTCGAGATTCCTGAGAGCTCTTAATGTTTTCGCATGAAACGAACTCCCACGAACTATCACCGAGCCACCACAACCCTTAGGAACGTCAAGGACTGTCCAAGAGGGACTGAGATTGCAGGAGATGCTGAAGATGACACCGGATTTGCTCTGGTTTGCTGCTGGACAGAACAGCCACCAGATTGGGTACAAAAAGATCACCGGCGACTTTTCCGGTTAATCACAGCCACCTGGGACTTGAGGAAGGACAGAAGAGCGTTGAGGACGGTTGGCAACGCCGGAGAGCTCGCCGGCGAGAGGCTGAACGCCGACGAGGGGTGATGCGGCCAAAGGAAAAAAGCGCGCGAAGGCGAGAAGGGAAAGTCGGTCGGAGAGAGAGACGTCGAGAGAGAATTTTTAGAGAGAAATAGTGAGAGAAAGTAGATCTGGAAAAATGGCCCCCTCGAGAAAAAAAAAAAAAAAAAAAGAGACCCTTTTATATATTTTTTTCTTTTATTTTTCTTTTATTTTTCCCTTTTCTTTTTCGTTTTCCTTATTTCTTATTTTTTCTCTTTTCATTTCATTTCATTTTTTCTTCTTGTTTTGTTTTGTTTTCTTTTTGTTTTCTTTTTCTTTTTGGCTCTTTATTTTTTATATTTTTGCAAAATTGATGATTAAAATGTCGATAAAAATTTCGGGTGTCAACAGAACTCTAGGTAGGTATTCAAACGAGACGTCCTGGAATTCTCCCACCAATTCTTCCAAGTATTCATGATAAGGCACAAGTTTGGCGTCTCTTGTCTTCCACTCGCCCAAAGTCTGGAGAATAATTAAGGCGGAGTCACCGAACACTTTTAGTTTTGTTACTTCCATTCCAATAGCCGCCTGTAGGCCGAGGATGCATGCTTCATATTCGGCTATATTGTTGGTGCATGGAAACATCAATTTTGCAGCCACAGGATAATGCTACCCATTTGGGGATATCAAGACCGCCCCGATGCCGGAACCTGACAAATTTACAGCTCCGTCGAAGAACATAGTCCATGTGTCCTCTTCTACTGTTGAAATTCGGTCGTGTGGGGAATTATCCTCACGTATTTCCTTAGGGCAATCTGCTAACATATCGGCAATTACCCGACCTTTAATTGATTTTTGCGACATCACCTAGATGTCGAATTCTAAGATCAGGATTTGCCATTTGGCCAATTTTCCCACCAAGGCCGGGCGACCAAGCAAATACTTGATCGGGTCACTCTTAGTTACAAGGAATGTTTGGTAATGCAAGGTATACTGCCGGAGTCTGTGCAACACCCATACCAATGCAGCGCATGTTTTTTCTGATTTGGAGTAGTTTTGCTCCGACGTGGTGAACTTTTTACTCAAACAGTAAATGGCTCGCTCCTTCCCATGATGGGGGCCTTTCTGTGCCAACATTGCACCTAGGGATTCACTGTTGATGGTAAGGTAGAGGGTCAAAGGTGTTAGGGAAATCCCTTATGATGTTTTGAAGATGACAAAATAAATCAAAGGCTACTAACATGTTTGATGGTTGAGTAATAGACCATGCAAATGATAGAACATGTAAAGGATATTATCAAGGCCGAAGACCGAACGGAACATATGTCCAAAGTATATTTCGAAGATTTCCAGACTTCGTGTCAAAGTCGAAGACTACCTGGACTCAAGACTCAAAGTCCGAAGACGCGAGACTTTAGTGTCAAAGTCCTGTTCTACATCGTAAGTCCGCTCACTCGACCAACCCGGGATCGACCGTGAATGATGAACCGTAAGACGACTCTATCTTCAAGCCGAACCAGAAGATAGACTCTATCTTTGAAGCCGAACCGGGTATGACCTTAAAGCTAAATCTGTTCGAAGCGAGATATGTTCGGACCTGCATTGTAAAGTCTACAGACCCAGATTGTAAAGTCTACAGACTCAGATTGTAAAGTCTAAAGACTCTCAGACTTTACATCCAGGATTCGATGAATCGTAACTCAAGCCCAATCATACAACGGCTAGTGATCTGGTTTGGATTCCACATCAAGATTGACTTGATTGATTCAATCTAATTGATTGACAATTGGATCTTGAAGACATTTCTATACGAAGAAGCTTTACTTATGGAAACCAAGATTCCGTTTGTATGGGCGATCGGAATCAATTTGGGATTTTACCTTTGTCACTCAACGGCTACCAAATCTTCTAAATACGAGCTGTCCAATGGGTATATTGGAAGACGATTCTCCGGGATGCTGTCCAACGGGTAGTTTGGAAGTGGAGGAGTATTTAAGGAGATCATGGACCGATGAGCAAGTAAGAGATAGAGCGTAGAATTTATAATTCCAAAGTCTCGAGCGATCTTTGTTCATACACTTGTCTTTGGAGAGCTTAAACGTTTGTAATCGTGAGAGAAATACCAAAAGAGTGACTTAGTGAGATAGTGTGATCTACTACTAAGTGTTTGCACTCGAAGTTGTAATCTCTTGTTGATTGCATAGTGGAATCCAGCCAAGGAGGCTGTTAGCGTGGGAGAGTGGACGTAGGCTTGGATTAAGCCGAACCACTATAAATCTTGTGTTCTTATTCTCTTCCCTAACTCCTTTATTTTGTTCATACTAGCTCTCTCAAAAGGGTATCCTGGAGTCGGGGGTACTAAAACCGGGGGCTTCATCAGGTACTGCTTTAGATTTTCGAACGCCAGTCAGCAGTCATCATCCCATTTGATTTGTGCATCCTTCCTGAGAAGCTTAAAGAAAGGTTTTGCAGTTTCAGAAAGTTGGGAAATGAATCGCGCAATGTAATTTAATCTTCCCAGGAGGCTCCGGACTTCTTTTACAGTCGAGGGAGGAGGCATCTCAAATATCGCCTTGGTTTTTTACGGGTCTACTTCTATCCCTTCACAGCTCACAATGAACCCAAGTAATTTGCTAGAAGTTGCCCCAAACACACATTTTGCTGGGTTCAAGCGCAACTTGAATTGGCGAAGCCGATCGAATAATTTCTCTAGGGTCTTCACATGGTCTTCTCCATGTCTGGTTTTGGCGATCATGTCATCGACATATACTTCAATTTCTTTGTGCATCATGTCATGGAAAAGGGTGACCATGGCACGTTGGTAAGTTGCTCCCGCATTTTTCAGGCCAAAAGGCATGACCTTGTAGTGGAAGGTTCCCCATGGAGTGATGAATGCCGTTTTTTCTTTGTCTTATTCTTTCATCCTTATTTGGTTGTATCCCGAGAATCCATCCATGAAAGAGAAAAGTTTGAATCCAGTAGTACTATCCACAAGAACGTTTATGTGGGGTAGTGGGAAATCATCTTTTGGACTTGCTTTGTTCAAGTCGCGGTAGTCAACACAAACCCGAATTCGACCATCCTTCTTCTTTACTGGTACAACGTTCGCTACCCAACTGGGGTATCGTGAGACTTCGAGGAAACCCACTTCAAGGAGCTTCATTACCTCTTCTTCAATCTTTTTTGACAATTCCGGCTTGGTTCTTCTTAGTCGCTGCTTCTTGGGGGCTACATCAGGGTTGGTTGGCAAGCTATGCTCCACGATCATTGGATCGAGGCCTGGCATATCGGCATATGACCATGCGAATACGTCTTGATACCTCTTTAGGAGGGTAATTAAGCTTGCAGCTTCTTCTTTAGGAAGGTTCGCGCCAATCTTTATCTCCCTTGGACCTTCTGTGCTGCCTAAATTGACAATGACAGTGTCTTCAGTAGTAGGGGGCCTTGCTTCTTCGTGGCGCTCCCAATTCCGTTGAATTTCGTTGGAATCATCAAAATCATCATCCGAGTCATCAGAATTGCTATCATGGCTACTTACGGTGTTGGTTTGGACCGTTCCCATACCCTCGCCTGCCGCTAGATTACTCCTGTGTCATATAGTAGATAGGCTAAGGGAACAAATAAGGCTAACAACATGAATGCTTCTTTCTTTTGAAAAGGTGATGAATTGTTTTTGAAGATTTAAGACGAGGAAGCATGAGGAAACCCGGGCCTCAGATTTCTTCTTTCATTTCGCGGCTGGATATCATCAACGGGCCGGTTTGGTGTGTTTCCTCAGGCCCTCAAAATGTTTTCAACTTTATTTAATAGTAGGTGGATTTACATTTTGGAAGAGTGATTTCAAAAGTTAGTTTCTTAAGTGGAACTGATGTTGAAAACAAAACAAGATAGACTTAAGAAATATGTACATGCTCCCACATAGGGGAATATGCAAGGGAATTAAAAAGGGTTCTACTCGAGCGGGCCTGCACCCATTTCCCTTGACAGTCCTTTGTTGATAGAGCCCACGAAGAAGTCTTCATACCAGTCACCAGTCATGCCTCCTTGTGCTCCCTGCTTTGTGAATTTCAGATCGTCCATGCCTCCCCATCCATCAGGGACGATGCTCTGATGATGGTCATAGAAACCTTGGGGAATTGAATAGTTGACATAATAGTCGAATTTACCACTTGGTTGGCCCAAAGTGTCCATGATTGCCTTCCCTCTATGCGCTTCCTTAACATGCCCAGGGAGCATGGTATGGGTGCTAGGTACCATGAGGAGGTCATCCTTGCCATAACATAGCCACGGGGAGCGGAACGTGAATACCCCAGCATTCAAAAGATCTTGAATCTTGTCCCTCAGGATGGTACAGTCATCTAGCGAGTGTCCTAATTCCCTTGAATGATAGTCACAGTACTTGGATGGATCATAATCAAGGAAGTACTCGGGAGTAGGACGCCTCAGTTCCCTAGAGATTATTCCTTGCTCTAGGAGAATGGGGAAAATAGTGACCATCGATTTAGGAAGAGGCAAATATGGCCGCGTGCTTCTTGAGGACTGGGGTAGCCGAGCCTCTTGCCAGATTGTGTCAGTAGGGTCTTCTGCATTTACTTTGGCTGCTAATTCCTCATTGTGACGAGAGCAGAATGCACGGGTAGCTTGGGCGAAATTTTCTGTCAAGTGGTATTTTGTCTCACGTAGTTCATCGACTTAACGTTGAAGCTGGGTGAATGAAAAGTTATCGCATGTTTCTTCTATCTGTTCCTCCTCAATGGCGCCTACGAAAAGGTCTCCAAACATGGTGGTCATGTCTTCTGGCCCTTCTTTCTTTGTAAATACGGGCTGAGTTATGCTCTTCTGACCCATGCCTAAGTAAATGGGAAACTTCAAGCTTTCATGGTTGAATTGCTTTGGAATGCCAATCATTTCTTCTTCCTCATGCATCATCTTCGCAGGGCCTGGGAAGGTTTCCTCAAGGCGCGGGTATACAAGGCCGGTCTTCTTTTTTGCCTTTCCTTCCCGGTATTGCTCTTGATATCCTAAACCAATGGTGTGAGGTCTCCTCCAGGCTTTGATAGGCTCGCGGATGCCTTGGTTTCCCCTGCCGAGCCCTTGACCCGGGATAAAACTGTATCCAATCATGATTTTCCCTACCATGATTGCAGTGCTTGATATTTCGGGGACAAGGGGTGGAGTCCCTCGAGTTTCGTGTATAGTAGACACAAGCTCGAACGATTGATAGCTGGATTCATTTTTGTCACCAGGTTCAACATAAGGGATGGCCGTCTCGTGGTAGATGCGGTGATCTTCTTCTCCGCGGACCGTGATCAGTTTTCCTCCAATCACGAACTTTACATTTTGGTGGAGGCTTGAAGGTACTGCTCCAGCGACGTGGATCCATGGGCAGCCTAAGAGGAAATTGAACGTAGTGGGGATATCCATCACCTGGAACAAAATTTTGAATATGGTTGGGCCTATTTGAATGTCGAGCTCGATCTCTCCCACTGTTTCCTTCTTTGTTCCATCGAATGCTCATACGGAAGTCTTGGGTGTCTGGATTCATGATGTCTCTATTTTAAGACGACAGAGTGTCGCTAGTGGACATATGTTAAGAGCAGATCCATTGTCAATTAGTACTCGAGCGACGTGAGATGCGTTGCACTTGATTGATATGTAGAGACTCTTGGTGTGTCCTCTACCCTCCTCGGGGATCTCTTCATCAGAAAATGCCATTTGATCTTTTAGAAGGATGGTACTAACAAACTCCTCGAGTTTGTCATGCTCAATTGTTTCAGGGACATGTACTTCACTTAGTACCTTCATGAGGGATATCTGGTGCTTGACAGATGTCTGAAGTAATTCCAGCAAAGAGATCTGTGCTGGTGATTTCCGTAATTGTTCAACCACATTGTACTCGCTGGCTTTAACTACGGCCAAAAACTCCTTGGCTTCTTCGTCAGTGACGGGTTTGGCAGGCTGCGTATTGGCTTGAGCATAGGTTCGGCCAGATCTCGTGACTAAACCAACATCGAGGTTGTAAGACCACGGTACTACATTGTTGCCTTCGTATTTGGAGGGCTGGGGGATCTCAATGACTATAGCTACCTCTGCTGTCGATGCTTGAACTATGGCTCCTTTCCCTTCAAAGACACCCTTAGGTGGGGTGGAATCCTTCTTCTCCCTCTTTGCGTTTAGTGTGGCAAATTCTTCATCCCAGTTGATGACGACTTGCGATATAGTAGAAACCATGCCAGTGTGGCCAGCGTACACAATTATTCCAGCCTCTATCATTCTTGATACCTTTTCTTTCATTGTTGCTAAGGGTGGTATTTCATCGCTTGAATAATACCCGGCTTCTACTAGCCCTCGATAGATGTCAACAATATGTGCATTGACATTTCTGATTTGGCTGGCTTCAGAACTGAATATCGCATTTACTTTGTCAGTGTGATCGGGGAGCGGATTGCTTTGGACATTTGGTTTTGTAGTATGGAATGAGAAAGCCTTAGTATCCAGCAAGTTTTGGATCCGATGCTGAAGGATGAAACACTCGTCAGTTGAGTGGCCTACTTCTCCCATGTGATAGTCACATTTTTTGGACGGGTCATAGCTGGAGAAGCTTTCAGCGTTGGGTCGTTTTGGCTCAATTGAGAGGAGGTTCTTGTTCCAAAGGATGGCCAAAACCTGTGATAGAGATCCAGGAAGCGGAGTGAATTGTCTTCTATTGTTGTAGCGCTGGGGTGGTTGATGACTAGTGGTCTGTTGTTGGCCTGTGCTTGTCTGAACGGTCGGGAGGTGACCGGTATTTGCAGTGTAGGTTGCATTGACATCTACCAGGGGTTCTTTGTCTTTTTTCAGGTTGAGCCTTCTGCTGACGGGTGCAGGTTCAGTGAACCAGCCATCCCTTAACCCTATCTCAATCTGCTCTCCTACTGGAATGAGTTGATTGAATGATTCAGCAATCGTAGTCACCATTCGGTTGCGGTATTCATAGGGGAGGGTTTTGGTGAACATTTTTCTTAGTTCAAAATCAATTGGTTCGGGACTGATCTGGGCGGCTAGATTCCTCCATCTAATAGCATATTCTTTGAAAGATTCATGCTTTTTCTTTTCCGTGCACTCGAGATCTTCACGAGAAGGGGTAATATCCATTATGAACTTGTACTGCTTGAGGAATGCCTCACTTGCTTCACTCCATGTTTCGAGGAGGTTCATATTTTTTGTGATGTACCACCTCAGGGCGAGACCTACTAGACTTGACTGGAACAACTGGATCATTAAAGGCACATTATTAACGTACTGGGTCATTTGAACCAAGTACATTTGCAAATGAGCCCTTGGGCAAGTCGTGCCATCGTACTTCTCAAACTCAGGCATTTTGAATTTTTCTGGCATTTTGACCTTAGAGTAGATGGAGAGGTCTGTTGGAGTAGGATCTTGGAGGCCCTGCAGTTGTTTTAGCCTCTCTTCAAGCTTCTCGAGGCGTTTGTCATGTTCAGTCTTAGACAAACTGTTGGGCTTTGCTTTCTCAACTATGATTTGGTGCGTGTCATCCTCTAATTCAGGCATATTATCATCGGTATCTCTTCCTTGTTCACCTCGGATAGACGATTATGGCAACAACACTTCGATTGAGGCTGGGGCGGGAGCCAATTTGCCTTGGATGGAATCTATTTGCTTTGAGAGTTGTTGAAGCACATTGAAGACTTGCTTCATTTCACTTTCCATAATCTCGACATGGCTTGGTACATTTTCTTCAGCCATTCTAGCTTTTGGATTTGGCGAATACGACTATGATGTGATTACCTGGTAGCACAGAAAATGGAGAAAACATAAACGAAGGAAACACATGGAAAACTGGCTCATGGCAAGGGTCGAGTCATTCTTATTTATTTACAGGAGATTTATACAATGCCAAAAGGGCTTTTTACACAAGTCAGAACGACCCTAGATATTCACATTAGAAATATTCACATCAAAAGTCCTGCTGCCCATTTTTATATGCAATGGGAAGTTCCAGTCTTGTGAAGCTGTTTGCTCCTTCGTACTAGCTTTGATACGTGCCTCCTGCTTGTCTCCAAACTCTTTTCAAGAGATTCAATTCGTCTTTGAAGAGTAAGTTTATCAGCTACATCGGGGATTACTGGTTGCAACTCTTCGGGAATTATATGGTTGAGGATGTAGAAAGTAGACGCATGATGAGCTTTTTCCTGCCCCTTCAACCTTCTGGGTACGATGATCTTCTCGGTGTGACATTTACTCCATGCATTATGAATTATGCGGATCTCCTCCAAGTAGTCATAGCTCGTATGGGTGAAAAGAATTCGAAACAATCCTGATTTGAGCGGTGGTGGGATTTCTTGGAGGGCCCTGTACTGACGAGCCACCCTATATGGATAATATGAGGTAGCTCCGGAGAGGCCCAGCAGCGGGATGGGGTCGTAATAATTCAGCGCAAAGCGCGCCTCTCCTGCAATGAACCATTTAGTTCGCCATAGGAATGTCTCGGGGACAGGGTTTTTTAATAAGTTAATCCATCGAGAATATTCCTCGTTGGGAGAGTATTTTTCCAAGCTTTGAAACTTTTGCAGTGGGTGTTTGAATTCATTGATTTCAAATATTTGCGTGAGGTGCCCAAATCCTTTGATATGGGAAAAGAACCACATTTGTAAAATTTCTGGGGCGGCTCTCATGATTTTTTCTTTGTTTTCCTTAAAACGATTAAGGGATAAAAACGTTTCGGCTAAAACCATGTTCACATATCCTGCTCCAAAAATGACTTGATTTATCACCCATGCGATTGAAGGATTTATAGCATTCTTTCGATAGGGGAAGATAATAAATCCAAAGAACGCTAAGAGGAAGATCTTGGTTTTTTGGGTCATTGATTGTTTTTCAAAACATTCGGTTAAAGATGATAGCAGGAAAGTATGGTTGTTGGCTTGAACAATTTCTCTTACCGAATGATTTTTTAAAAACCGTGATAGACTAACCATAGGGTCAATGCCGATCGGTGGCTTGGCAAGCTCCCTTCCCAGGGGCATTCCTATGGCGAGACTATATTCTTCCAAAGTCGGAGTCAGTTCAAATTTGCCGAATATAAAGATGGATGTTTTAGGGCACCAGAAATGTGGTAATGCTTGCATGACCCCAGAGTGGACGTCGATTCGGAGTAATGGGAGGAGATGGCCAATCCTTGCTTTGACACGTTCTTGGCCAAGCTGATCTAACTGATCCCACCATCTGAGGAGCTCTTTCTTAGGGGTAGGAATGAACTGGATATCGATTTTCCCATCGCATATAAGAAAGGGAGTTACACAACCTGACCCTATTTTGCCATGAGCCAATAAAAGACTGAGTAAAAGTAAAAATTACTTTGCTTTTAAAGAAAAATGGCAAGCACAAAGACATGCGCATGGGACTGTGGCTCGATTTCTAACTGAGAAGGTTTGTTGAAATTAAAAAGGTATCCGCCCGTCGCAATCTCGCGTTAGCAGCGTACCCTCTTAACCTCGGCTAAAGGAATTCGGAGAAAAGAAAGGCAACCTCACGACGCAGTCTCGCGTCCGAAGCCGTTTCGTTCTTAACACCATCCTAAATATCCTATGGCGGCCCAGGTCCGGCGGCCGGGTTGTGTGTGCCATGTGTAGTGTTTAAAATAGTAAAGCATGCACAATAGTTTATAATCACAAGATAATCTATTTTAAGCAAAATTAAAATAAATTTCTAAGCCACTGACCTGCATAAAAAAAACCTAAGTCAGTAAAGATATTAAACAAGACAAAAAAGGCCTAAGTCCTCAAAGTCCCCAAATGAGTCGCCAAGCCGTCGCGACCTCTTTTTTTTTTTTTTTTTTTTTTTTTTTTGGCGCCCACATCAGGTACGAGCGCCTAAGGAGGCTAATGGCTCGGCTGAATTTATTAGGCCCGGACTCTCCCAAGTCTACCAATTCACGACTTTAATGGTTCAAGTTTTTAAACCTGTAAATCAATTTTTAAAAGGGAGTCGCCACTAATCGATTTGGGGTGGGTTGATTAGAAACCCAAGTGAAGTATCGGGAGAAATACTCACTCCTGCGCAACCAGAGAAATTAGGATCGAGGACTTGATTACACTAGTTAATCACTAATGCACTTTCGGTACCTAATCTTGTTTAAACCTTGACGTTTTTTGGATGTTCGAGGGATTTTCCATGCATTTTGGGAGGAAAATATTTTTGAGTCTTTTTCTAATTTTTAGGACATAAAAGGGATTTTTTTTTTGGTAGTTTTGGAAAAATACAAGTCTTTTTGGCTTTTTCTGAAATTTTTTTGACTTTTTCATGAATTTTTGGCTTTTTTTTTTTGGATTTTTGGCATTTTTTGGAAAATATGAAATATTTTTTATTTTTTTTATTTTTCGGAAAATATAATATTTTTTAATACTTTTATTTAAAATATTATTTTTAAAAAAGCCGACTCGGGTCGGATCCGCGGGTTGGGTCCGACTCGGGCCGGTGACCCGAACGCCGGCCCGCCTCGGATTTTTTTTTGTTTTTTTGTTTTTTTTTTTTATAAAAAAAAAAAAAGGCCCAAACGATTTTGGCCCACTTTTAAAAAAAAAATTTCGGCCCAACACTACCCAGCCCACGCGTGCAAGTTTGACCCGGGGAAACCCTACCCGGAAACAAGGAAACCAGGTCGGACAGCCGGGTCGGACAGACCCGCGAATCGACCCGGTTCCCGACCTCCTCTCTCCCCTTTGTTCTCTCGCGGCGCTGGTGAGGGGGGAATGAGGCGTCACCGGGTAGACGGCGGCGATGACGGACTAGACGGCGACGATGGCGGCGACGGCGGTGACAGCGGCTACAAACTGCTTACGAGGATGGCGAGGACGAGCGACAACAGGGCTGTACTGGTGTGATCAGTGGCGGCTCGGTTCGAGAGGGGGAATGCGACGACGACTATGTGACCGAAGGCGGCGGATACCTGGTGGTGGCGAACGGTGGTGGTGACGACGACAGGGCAGCGACGGCAGTCCCTCAACTCTCGATCCGGTGTGGCGTTGGCGGGTCGGGTCGCGGCACGGCGTCGGGCGGGGAACAAGCAGCGGCAACGAAGCGGCGGTCGCAGGTGGCAGAGAGCTTCCGGCTTTCCAGATTTGGCCCTCCCTCCTCCGACTGATCTCGCTCAGACCCTTCACCCACTCAGATCTCTCTCCCTTGGGCTCACTTGCCGTCGGCCTCCCCCAAAGTCTCTCGGAGGGAGGTCGTTCGAGCTTCGCGACCCGATCTCTCGCGTGCTCGCTCTTTGATTCTCCCCTGAAGTCTCTCAAGGGAAGATCTCCGAGTTCGCCGTGTCCTTCGACGGAGGTGGTGCCTCGCTATTTATTAGGCGAGGGGGCAACCGGTCGATGGGGCTTCGACCGCCGTTCTTCGCACGCCGAACGGACGCCCGCGGCCGAACCGGCGTCCCATCCTCGCTCCTCCAACAAAGCGTGCTCGGCATTGAAGGTAGCCATTAATGGCGCCTGAGATCTGTCATCTCCGGCCGACGTCGGCCTACCCTCCTCGGCCATAGGTTTTCTTCGAGCGCGTGAGTTGCAGAGGCGTAGGGGGAAGAAGGGGGAAGAAGGAAGAAGAAGAGGAGAAGAGAGAGGGGCGGGCTGGTTTGCGTGGGCCGGGCCATGGGGCTTGTGCGAGAGAGAAAAGAGGGAGGGTCAGGGGCAGCACTAATGGGCTGCTTTTTTTTGTTTTTTCTTTTTATTTATTTATTTATTTTGTTGTTGTTTTTGTTAAAAAAAATAAAAGAAATTAAAGCCTAATTAATAACCTAATCAAATTTTAGGTGTCAACATAGATCTAGCGAGGCTGAGCTCACTTAGCTACTAGTGAGGCTCGACCTCACTAGCCACCTCCAGGTTGGCATCACCTGGCGATGGCTCGGCGAGGCCAAGCCTCGCATAGCCTCCCCAACTGGCGCAAGGCTTAGCCTCACTAGGCTAAGGCGAGGCTAACCTCATGCTGCCTGAGCGAGGCCAAGGCTCCCCTTGGCCAGGTGAGCCTCCGGCGAGTTCACCAGACCTTGCCCAATTTGTTGTCAACCGCCGCCATCGTCGGCAACTGGCTACCAAGAAGGTGGAAGAAGAAGAGAAAAAAAAAGAATAAAATTATTAAAAAATTAAAAGAGACAAAAAAAAAATTAAGAATCCCATTAAATGCATTTTTACCCCGGAAGTAGAAATTTTGAACCGTTACCAAACGCAATTTTTTTTTTAATTTGAGAATAGAATTAAAAAAATCAATTTTGATAAAAAATTGTTCCCGAGAACAGAATCATTACCAAACACGCCTTAATAGTACTGATACAAATAATTTGTAACAGAGCAAGAAGGACCACACATTCTAGAGTGCACACACAAAATCCGTGGATGGGAGCCCATACCCTTGTGAAAATATGTGATGACGAATGCATTGTCGCTCTTTCAAGAGGAACGATGCAGTCGGCTTATCAATTTTCTACTAATGATTGCAGCATCACGTCATCACCGATAATGAATATATCGATTAGTCAAAAATTCTGATTAAGGAACATATTGACTGTTTTCCCATATATAAACTATTTAATTGATGATCAAAACGTTCGAAATAAAAGAGTGACGGACTGTTATATCTTCATTATCACAATGGCCGCGTGTATTTCATCGGCCCTTGATACACTTTCCTTATATTTTTCAAACAATACTTCCTTTTGCTTTGTGCCATAGAGCCGCGGCCTAAATGAGAGGAAATTAGTTGTTAAATGTGGCCCTAGCTACACTTTGCTTATATTTCTTGAATAATTATTGTCTTTCACTTTGCACGGTGTTGCAACAGTGCAAACAAGAGAAAATTTGCCGATGATCGATCTAGGGAAGTAGATATTAGCAACAAATTTAAAGAGTAATGTACCAATTTAGCATTTATATTGACGTGCCTAGTAAGTTTAGACAATGAACGTATTTCAAATGAACCTAAACTACAAAATGGATTGTAAATATGTTGTTTTCTTTGGTAACAATATTCTTATAACTTCATTCGTCAAAGTTTCAACATCTCTGCTATATATTTAAAGAAACAATGGTGGTTTTTGTCGATGTTTGTTCGTTCAATTTTGTTTATTTTTACTCCTTAGATTTATTAAAGTGTTTTTGACTCGACATATATATATATATATATATATATATATATATATATATATATATATATATATATATATATTAACTTTATATCTAGAGGTTTTGGTAATGTTAGGGAATAAATGTCAGCCACTAATACCATTTGGGAGGTAATTAAAAGCTAGGCTGCCCCTTTTTGTAGTTGTTTTACGCTGCGTCACCGGCCTTATCCAAGTAACTTAAGCTTTCCCCGATATACTTTCCTTTTGCTTTTAAAAAAAATTATTTTGCTCCAACAAGAAATAGCCACTTGTTGCCACAAATAAGAGAATTTATCGCCAATAGAATGATGGAAAAAGTTATAAGTGACATTTTTGAACATTCAATGTATTTATTCTAGAATATGGATCGATGTATTTGGTAGGCTTAGGATTGCAATTGCCTCAAAGCAATGAAACTAAATCTCCGATCATTTTTATTCCTTTATATGCGGTTCATAACAATTGTTACACCCTCTTGCTCGCACTCAAATCTCAAAAATCACTTTCACTTTGTTTTTCTCCATCGCAAAGTACACCTTAAATGACATTTTGGGCGATGGCAAAGTCCACCGCCTCCCTCTGCTGGTACGCCCCGTCCTCTAGCACCTTAGTTGCCTTCTCCAGCACGGCTGCCAACTCGCTTATCTCTCCACTGCCACCTGACGCTGCGACCTCATCCATTGCCTCGATCAGGCGCCTAAGGCACTCCTCCACGTCGTCAAGCTCCTTCAAGATGGACGTCTTCCTTTCTTTTACCTGGTTGCGCCACAACTCCGCGATTACTGCCGTCTCCATCATGCAAAAAGAGCCGGTCCAAGGGAACTCCTCCGGGACCTGGATGCGGCCAAGTGCCCCCGAGGAAGCATGAGAGGCTGCAGATATGACTCCGGCAACGAACATCGTCATGATGATGGCAGCACGGAACATGCGGTGGACGGCTCTCTCCAACGGTGAGGCCTGTTCCTGCGGAGCCGATGTCCCAATGCTAGCAGCCAGCTTTCCGATCAGCTCCTCAATTTTTCCAGTGGACATCACAGCCCCATCGCGGTCATCGCCCTCCAAATCTGCGAGCAAAGTTCTCGCTAGGTGAATTTCCTCCTCCGACGGGTTGGGGTTCGAGTGGAGGTGCTCAATTGTGATCCTCAGCAGACTGTGGTTGTGACCCAGTCGAGCAATCTCGTTGGAGATGCAGACGTAGAGTTTTACGACATTCATTTTGTCATTGAGATACCATAACGGGAGGCGATAGTGTTTTTCCATTTCGAGGTCAGGCAGCAAGGACTTCACTGCAGAATGAGCGAACTTGAGCATGCCGACGGCAGAGGAGAGCCAGGCGAGGCTGACGGGGGCAGGGCTCAGGCCCAGGCCCTGGAGTTGAGCGAGGATGGACTGGTCGAAGGATTTGGAGATGGAGTCCACCTGCTTGGGGGTGAGCTCCGCTCCCTTCCTGCGTTTAAAAATGGAAGACAAAAGTTGCGAGAAGGAGCTCATGTTGATACGCGCTTTTGTCAAATAGAACGAAACTTGTCTTCTCCTTTCCCGGAAAACCGAGGCGAGAAAGTGGTGAAAAGTTTTTATGCATGCAGGCAGTGAGCACAGGCTGCATTTATACGGAGTAGGGTTTTCTCACCTTTTTTTTTTTTTTTTTTTTTTTGGGTTTTCTCTCCTTGGAATGCAAGAAAAATGTGACTATGGAAATAAATCCCAAACCATTAATTAGGAAGCGGATTCTTGTAAGGTAATTAAAAAGACAATGCCAAATGAAGCATATCTGTTCATGCTTTTCTGACCTCCTTATATGTTAGGAGGCGATTCGAGACACACTTACCCGTTTTATGTCCTAATCATATTTACCTTTTTATTTGGCTGACGGTACTGAAAAAGGATCTGATTAACGTAATAATATCGTCACAGAAAACTTGTAATTGTACAAGGACCACGCATTCCAGAGTGCACCCATAAAATCTATTGGTGGGGCCCGCATCCTCCTTAAAATATGTGATGGTGAATGCACCGTTGCTCTTCCAAGAGGAACGGCCTAATTGGCTTATCAATTTCCTACTAACAATAGAGGCATCATGTCATCACCGATAATGAAAATATCGATAATTTGAACATTCCAATTAAGGAACTTATTGATTGTTTTCCCACAAACAAACTATTTATATGATGATCAAAACGTTCGAAATAAATTAGTAACGGATCGTGATGTCTTCATTATTACAATGGTCCCAAATATTTCATCGACCCTAGATACAATTTCCTTATATTTTTTGAACAATACTTCCTTTTGCTTTCTGCGGTAGAGTGGTGACCTCAATGAGAGTAAATTATTCATGTTATGTAATTTTTTTTATTAATTTCCCATTTAGACATGGATTTGTTTTTATTTTTGAATTTTTTTATTAATTATCCATGTTAGCATTGGCGATAACCAGCGTCTATGTCGGATTTTCTGGTGAGGCAAATTACCGATGGTATTGAAGTAATCGATTTTTCAAATTTATGGCACTTAAGTGAGAGGAATACAAAATTAAAAATATTTATAGTGTACTTATCCCAAAAATGTTTATGCATGTGTTCGCTAAAGGAGTGATTATTTAAATATTTGAGAAAATGATCAATTTAGTCTTAATCTATTATACAAACGTCATTTGAGTTTTAACTTTCCAATTTGTCAATATAGTCCTACATATTTGCACGATATTTAAATGTTCTATTTCCTGCCAATTGCCATCACAAATTGAGATGTGGAAATAACCAATTCTGCATGTTAGCATGCCATCTAAGATGGCTAGCAATGACTAGATGCCACCTCAGTGATTTTTGGTGGCAATTGGTGGGAAAAGCTTATTTGGAAATTTCACCCAACAGTTTATGACTAAATTGACAAAATTGAAAAGTAGGGTTGATTGAGTAGAATAATTAGTTGTTGACAAGAAAATTTTAACAATTGTAATTTTCATTATAAGACAATCTAATCAAACCATTTGCAAATACAAATTTGTTGTTAGTTCTAAATGCATTGAAATTACCAAAGAAAGAGAAGAGAAAAAGGCAAGAAACAATTATAAATCTAGGACTTGTGAGAGATATTATGGTCAATTTAAGATAATGGGGGCATCAAAAGTCAAAATATGGATAGACAAAGCACGAGCCTTTATGTTTTTATACTTTTCACATAATTGCTCATTTAAATGTTAAACTTAACTTATTTACTTATATTTGAGTTGATGCGAGTAAATTAAAGAGAAAGTATGATGAGTTTCTAGAGTCAAGAGCTGTACAATGGTTGGGACAAAGGAGAGTTGAAGGAGGAATTTTTTATAATTATTACTATTTATGTGTTAGTACATAATAATTGTCTTGATGATATTTTAATTTCAATCTTCTTTGAAAATTAAATTTAAAATATTTTGGATTTTATATGCAATGGGCCTTATTCATGAGAAGTCCCTAGTTTCATATATATGAAATACCCTAGAATTGTATAATTTGATAGCAATTTGCTAAATTAATTCATCTGAACTTCTTGTAGAAGAAAACAATATGCCAAGATGAGGGTACAAGGAATTCACTGATTTTCACTCTTTTAAGAATCTAGATCAAATGCATCATAGTAGCCTAAGTAGCACCAACATCGACAGGTGATATGCCGACATGTTGTTTCTTAAAAAGTAGAAAATTCCGATACTTTATGACACATTGTATATTGAATGTATAATTTTATATATACATGATAAATTATCATTTTTATTCTTATTTTAATCAGATTAATTTGATTCAAATTCACAAATAAATAAATAATAAAAAAGAGCATAGAATGAATTTTCATTAAAAACATTAATTTACCATTTATTTATATTATTCATTATTTTAATCGACAAATTTCACTACATTCCAATAATCCATAAAACATGGAGAAAAGAAAAAATATAAGCAATTCACAATCTGGACTTGCGAGTTAGAGCTTGTTAGAGCATGTTAGAAGAGAAAAGAAAAAAGCCAACTTGGAGGTGATTTGTATGTCATGGGAAGTAAGAGTCGGAAGAGAAAAGAAGACTAGGTTTTTCTTCTTTCCCTTTTATTATTTCTATTATGTTTTATTTACTTACATATTGATATTTTAACCCCTCATTTATTGAAAAATTTTAAGATTGACCTCGGACATATTGGAATCACGTCTCAAAATTCTGAACTCGCATGTCAAAATTCCTGACTTGCCTATTGGAAAGTGTCGGGATAGTTAACCAGGTGTCAAATTTTTCGATACGTGTTGACTGAGTGTTGGACACGTGTTGAGTTTCCGATATTACAAGAAGGCTCTTAGAGAGTGTTGATGCTTCCTAGATAGTAGCTAGTCTCAAAATCTAATTTGCAATTAAAGAATAATTGAGGGATTTCAATTGTTATTGGTACATACTATTACTTTGTTATGAAATGAACTACTTTACTATAAACGGACTTTTTTATCTATATGAAAAAAATATAGGATCATGTGTCGTGGTGATGTGAATCTTTTTAATCAAACCAAACACTTGAGCTATATCAAGTAAAATTTGTATGGAATTTATTAATAATCCTTGTTTTTATTCCAAACATTAGCATTGACTCATGCAATCCTCATATTAATCTTGTAATGTTTTAGGATGTTGCATATCTTTATCTACAAGATTCGAACCAACAAGATAATTTTTTTTGTCTATTATCATTATTCATATATGATCTTGTCTTTAGTTCATTCGTGAATTGATATCGCTTGTCTTTATTTTTAGGTTATCGGAGAATCGTTCTAGAGCAATTTGATTTGATAAAAAAGAATGAGGAGCAATTCAATGCACAGTGATTTTGCTAATTTGCAAAGTCAAGATTTCACGTGTTTTTTATTTTCAAATTTTAATAGATCTTTCTGATGACATTGATGATTTCCTCTCAATTAGCTTAATATTTTGCTATATGTGGTTAACTATATTTCTGTATTTATTTTTTTCTTTTTATATTCCAAAATTTCACTTTCTGGGCTTCATGAGAATATCACTTTTATGGTACATAAAATCAACGGGGAAAAATTGGATGGTAAGTCCAAAAACTCATGTATGAAATACAATTGAGTGTTAAACATTTTCAATAAACAATACCAAAACTTACCTATGTGTCACTCAAAAAGTGCTTGTACAACATCCTTAAATTGCACTTTTCAACATAATTTATGGGCTTGATTGCCTTTTTCGAAGATGGTATAGGACATGATTGAACCAATGAAGATGTTTAGAACTTGTTGCACTTTTAGTAAATGTTTAGCATTTGATTGAACCAATTATAAGGTTTATGACTCAATTGCATTTTGTATATATGTTTAGGACTTGTAGTGTGATTTTCTCGAACAACTCCTACATATTTTTGTTTGTGCTCAAATCATAGGCATCGCCCTCATATTCTTGTGCTCCTTCACTTTGTTATTCTTGCTCGGCTTTTTATTCTTTTGTTGAAAGAAAAATCGAAATTGAGCAAAAACTATAATATTGCAAAATAAACCCAAATCCACAAATTAAGGAGGACAACCAAAATACCATCAAGGTTAAGCACACACTTGTTCCTCAAGAGCGGATTTGTTAGGCAAAATAATCAATGGTTAATCATTGAATCTCGTATTTTCGCTAGTGATGAGTATGCGTCGGAAATTTCTTCTCTTATAACTACAGCATAACCTTTTGGCGTGAATGCCTAGGTGCAACTTTCTTTACACCATTGTACTATGGAGAGGTAAGGAGAGAATCAAAATAAGTTGAACGAACATAGATCTATTATTGGAAGAGTAAATTGCCAAGATTTGATGAGAAGCCAGAGCTCCAACGATCACCATTGAAGCTAGAGGTAGACCTATATACAGGCAAAACAGAGGTGTATTGAATTCCCAAAAGTATATTTATTAAACTCATAGATTTAGAACAAGATCGGGATAGTTCAAACTCTTAGAGCTAGAACTAGATGGGAGAAGAGAGCCGGTGACCAGTCACAAAGAAGGAGGAAGAAGAAGAGAAAAAGGAAAAAAGAATAAAAGAATAAAAGTATTAATTTTTTTTTTAAAGAAAATAAGAATCATACTAAACACATTTCTGTTATCGGAACAGAAATTTTATACAGTTACCAAACATTTTCTTTTACTTAGAAATTGTTCTTGAGAACAGAATAAAAAAGAGTCGTTTTTGATAAAAAATTATTTTCGAGAATAGAATTATTACTAAATGCACTATAAGAGAATGGAAATATTTCATGAATTTTAAATTTAAAAATTTCCAGGGATTAGCTCTAAAAAAAAAGTGGGGAGCTTTACCGGCATCACCCGCATTGTTCAACTCAAATGTCATGTCAAAGCCCAATGAATCAAGACACTCCTCTTCTTTCCTCTTCTTCTCGACTCCACGCAACATATTCCTCAACTTCCTAGGAGACAACCCCCCACCAACATTACCCTGTGCACGACCAAATGTCCAAAGCCAAACAATCAAGAACGACCCGACACGCCCATTCTCAACAAATCTCCAAACACATTGATGTCAAAAGATCCCATAAAAAGAAAAAGAAGAAAAGAGCTACTCCGAGCAGAACGCGAAAAGACACCCAGGATTTCCAGAAACCCGGAATGCCCATCTCTCACTTCACTCGTTGCTACAGATGCAGATTCCCACAAACCCAGCACTACGTCAAGTAAAAGCGAAATGGGCAGCACTCAAAACCTGAGGCTTTTGGATCCTTTCGTACTCCATGGAGCGAGAAATCTCCGCAAGGGGGCCCGGGGGGGCGTTCCAAAGCTACTGGAGGAAAACTCGACGCATCACGAGCAACGTGCAATGCCGAGCTAAGCTGCTTCTCCCTAAATCTCTGCTCGCGTCTGGGCTCTCCTCCTGCGTGTGTCGTCTCTTCATCCCGATTTCCAATCCGCTTTTGGTATTTTGCCCACCCAGTCAAAGGAGCGAGAGCGAAGAAGTAGTCGTGTCGCCTTCCTACCTCGGCAGACGGACAGCGCGGTAAGGAAAAGGGATGGGCCCGGTTGGTGTCTCCTCTCGAATCGAACGATTTTATTAAATGGGTAATTTGTACGAATACACTTTTTGTTTGCTTTTGTATGAATTGTCCTCCAAAATTCAAAAATTGAGGAAAAAAGAATTTGAAGTTTCGGAAAATCATGAAAAATTTATATATAAACCATACATTTCGGTATCGATATACTTTTGAAAATTTTCAAGATATTGTATGTTAAATTAAGGTTAAGTCGTGAAAAGATTTGCGGAAATTAAAAACCTAAAATAACAGGATGTCTTAAAAGAGTAGAATATGATAATTGACCTAAGTATCCATAAGGAAAGTTGCAAGAAGATGCGCTTTGCCATTAACAAGTTCTTTGCACAGGAACTTTTGAAAAAAAAATTGAAATTATAATTCCAAGATCTTAAAAATTGAGTAAATGAAATGATAAAATAGTTGTTCTTTTGGGGAAAAGAAATTGATTTTCTATATATTAACCTTTTGGATGGTTCAATGGTCTGAGCAAGATATACCCCGAGGAAAAAAAAATTTGTTCCTTTCATAAGACATTTGAACAATTCTCACCTATTGGAGATCGGCAAATTAGGTCTCTCATTTTATTTTAGCTAAATTAGTTTCATATTTTATTTTAATCAAGGTCTCTAGATGATTGTCCTGTGGTTTATTATCTTCTAGCATTCAGCTTTTTATGATAAAAAAAAAAAAAATGTCACACTAGTGTCTAATTTGAGAATGCAATTATGCGAGGCTTGCACTTGGAAGGTGCTGTATTTAAATGGAACTTCAAAGAAATACCATCCCCATTCTACCCTAACAGTATCACATCAGGAGTCTTAGACCTTAAATTTAATGATAAATGCATAAGAAATTTAAAAACTTATTGCGAAAGTAGAATTGGCTTCTAAAATTTTCATAAAAAATACAATAAAACCAAAAAAAAAAAAAACTTATCGTGAAGTGAAATCTTCATCTCAATCCTTTCATTGAATACATATGGATATTATGTGTGTTTCTCTCCTTTTCTCAAAAGGTGGATGAATGGTATTATGTTTGAAAGAACGGTGACGCAAAATATGGAAGAAGATACGTAAAATTATATTTTCTATCTCTTTCATAAAGAATTTAATTTCGTTTCTTCATATTCTATCCAAACTTTTAATCCCCCATTTCTTTTTACTTTCTCAAATATAGCCAAGAGAAGCATGAACTGAATGCTATATTTTGGTCCTAAAATTTTTTTTTGGTCTTATGATTTATCCCAAAAAAAGTGCGTCTTAAATATTATCTTACCAAATGGTATCACAACTTTTAGATTAATGTAAACCCTGCCTCACAAAAATTTAAATGCGTATTTCATTCGAGTGATTTTCTTTTTATAGTGTTGCTTGGTAGAACGATTCTTTTATAAGTTTAATATCACATGCATGTAACCCTTATCTATAAATTTGATCTAAACGCAGCCGTCTTATTGCATGATCTCAACGTGCGTGAAATTAATACACATGCAATGTTGAATTACGTCAATCTCATCTTATTTGATAATTCATGTGGACCGGACTGTATGCATCGGCGTCGTGTCCTAACTTTTCGAGACTTTAAACTAGGTTATTGATCGTTGTCTCGTCATCTCTATTCACAAACAATTCCCTCATAGCAATGAAACTAAATCCCTGTTCATTTTTATTCCTTTATTTGCGGTTCATGACAGTAACTGTGACACCCTCTTGCTCGCACTCAAATCTCCGAAATCACTTTCACTTTGTTTTTCTCCATCGCAAAGTGCACCTTCAATGGCATTTCCGGCGATAGCCGCTCTCTAAGCCCATCCATCATCTTCGTCCTTATCTCCATGACCGTTTCGAACAGCCCGTCGACTGCCTCTGTCAACCGGTCCGCCCCCTCCAGTAGCACCCCGGTTGCCTTCTCCAACGCGGCTGCCATTTCCCTTATCCTCTCAGCCATATCTCTGCTTCCACCTGATGCTGTGACCTCATCCATTGCCTCGATCAGGTGCCTAACTCGCGCCTCCACGTCCTCAATCTCCTTCAAGACGGACGTCTTCCTTTCTTTTTCCTGGACGCGCCCCAACTCCGCGATAACCGCCATCTCGATTGTGTGAAAAGAGTCGTGCCAAGGGAACTCCTCTGGGACATGGATGTGGCCGAAGGCCCCCGGGGAAGCATGAAAGGCTGTAGATATGACTCCAGCAACGAACACCGTCACGAAGACGGCAGCATGGATCATGTGGCGGATGGCTCTCTCCACTGGGGAGACCTTCCCCTGTGGAGCCGATGTCCCAATGCTAGCGGCCGGGCCTCTGATCAGCTCCTTAATGTTGCCAGTGGACTTCACAACCCCATCGCCTCCTTCGCCCTCCAAATCTACTAGCAAATTTCTCGCTCGACGAATTTCCTCCTCCGACGGGTTGGGGTCTGAGTGGAGGTGCTCAATTGTGATCCTCACCTTCACGTGGCAGCGATGCAGTCGAGCGATCTCGGAGGAGATGCAGTTGCAAAGATCCAGGACCTTCATGCTTTCGACGAAATACCATGACAAGAGGCTATCGGCTTTGTCTAATTCGAGGTCCGGTAGCAGGGACTTCACTGCAGAATGAGCGAAGTTGAGCACGCCGACAACAGAGGAGAGCCAGGCGAGGCTCACGGAGGCAGGGCTCAGGCCCCGGAGGTGAATGAGGAAGGACTCGTCGAAGGAGCTGGAAATAGAGTCTAGCTCCTCGGGGGTGAGCTTCGCTTCCTTCTTGTCGCCAGAACCAGGAGAGAAAAGGCGTGACAAGGAGCTCAGGTTGATATGCATTTTTGTCAAATATGAGATGGAACGAAACTTTTTTTTTTTCTTTCCCGGAAAACTTGAGATGAGAAAGCGGTGGAAAGTTTTGATGCGCACAGGGCGAGCACAGGCTGCATTTATACAGAATAGGGTTTTCTCTCCTAGGAGTGCAAGAGAAATGTGACTATGGAAGTAAATCCTAAACCATTAATTAAGAAGAGATTTCTTGGTAGCTAATTAAAAAGATAAAGACCAAGTGAAGCATTTCTCTTTATGCCTTTCTGGCCTCCTCATATGGTAAGGACACGGCTTGAGACAGACTTAGCCATTTTATGTCCTAACCAGACTTACCTTTTTATTTGGCCGGCAGTACTAAAAAGGGACTTGGCTAGTATAACAGTGCTGTTACAGAAAACTTGTAATTGAGCAAGAAGGACCACACATTCCAGAGTGCACGAACAAAATCTATCAATGGGGCACCATATCCATGTGAAAATATGTGGTGATTAATGCATTGTCGCTCTTTCAAGAGTAATGGTGCGGTTGGCTTATCAATTTTCTACTAACAATTGCAGCATCATGTCATCACTGATAATGAAAATATCGATTACTTAACATTCCAATTAAGGAACATATTGACCGTTTTTCCTGCATATAAACTATTTAATTGATGATCGAAATGTTAGAAATAAATGAGTAATGGATCATGATGCCTTCATTATCACAATGGTCATCGGCCCTAGATAAACTTTCCTTATATTTTTCTAACACTACTTCCTTTTGCTTTGCGCGGTAGAGCGGCAGCCTAGATGAGAGGAAATTAGTCGTCAAATGTGGCCCTAGATACACTTTGCTTATATTTCTCAAATAACTATTGTCTTTCGCTTTGTGCAGCTGTGCAAACAAGAGAAAGTTTGTCGATAATCGAAGATAGTCGCAACGAATACACAGAGTAATATACCAATTTAGCATTTATATTGATGTGCCTCGTAAGTTTAGGCAACGAAGGTATTTCAAATGAACCTAAACTAATAAATGGACTGTAAATATGTTGTGTTTCTTTGGTAACAATATTGTTAGTTTGTTACAACTTCATTCATCAAAGTTTTAACATCTTTGCTATCTATTTGAAGAAACGGTGGTGGTTTTTGTCGATGTTTGTTTGTTCAATTTTATTTATTTTTACTCCTTGGATTTATTAAAGAATTTTGGACTTGACATTGATATTTTTATTTTATGTCTAGAGGTTTTGGTAATATTAAGAAATAAATCTGAGCGGCTAATAACATTTGGGAGGTAATTAAAAGCTAGGCTGCCCCTTTTGTAATTGTTGGAGGCTGCGTCACCGGCCTTATCCTAGTAACACCGGCCTTGTCCTAGCAACTTAAGCTTCCCCGATATACTTTCCTTTTGCTTTAAAAAAAAAATAAATTATTTTGCTCCAATAAGAAATAGCTACGCGTTGCCACAAATGAGAGAATTTGTTGTCAATGGAATGATGGAAAAAGTTACCAAGTGACATTTTTAAAGATTCAATGTATTTATTTTAGAATATGGATAGATGCATTTGGTAGGCTTAGGAATGCAAAGTTAGTGCCCAACCAGTAATTACCACTTGAGTTCTTGCATCATTCTTGGTTGTTACTTTAAAATTTGTCGAGTTGGTAAATGGAAAAGATTATTTGTCAAACTAATCTATCAACTTTTTAAAGGTTATTTAATGATATCTAATTAACAAAATTCTCATAGCATCTTAATTGGCATTTTGACCTTGGCATTCATTTTGATGGATTCATTAGAAGATTTATTAGGCAATCATACGCTGGGAAATATTCTCAAATCATCGTAGCCTTAACGTTTAACTTCTTGCTCTATCTGACTTGATAAATAACTTATAAATTAATTTAATCTTCCGTTCACCACGATTATTGATTAATTATGATGAAACGCACTCTGGTCATCCTTTTTTATTTTATTTTTCCAGTCAATAGTTAGGTTATTCACATTTTTTTTATTATCCCCATGCTAATTTAACTTTCTGGAGCGAGGAATCTCCGCAAGGTGGGGGGAAGGGGGCGGGGGACGTTCGGAAGCTTCTCGAGGAAACCATGACGCATCACGAGGAACGAGCAATGCCGAGCCGAGCTGCTGCAGCTGCTCCCTCCCGAGTCTCTGCTCGCTTCTGGGCTTTCCTCTTGCGTGTGTTATCTCTTCATCTCGACTTTCATCAAATCCGCTTTGGGTTCTTTTGCCCACACGAGTCAAAGCAATGGGAGTCTATTAGGAACGCAAATATATGAAGAGAAAAAATATAAGAAAAACAAGCGAGAACTAAAGGTGGAGGAAGGAAGGGTGAGGTGACAATTCTTGCAGCCTTAAAGGTGGAGGACCAGGAGGGTGAAGGGGGTGACGTCCCGTCAGAGGTGACCCATGTCCTTGACACATTCAAGGACGTGATGCTCTCGGAGTTGCCAAAGAAGTTACCACCTAAGAGGGAGGTGGATCATTGGGTCGAGCTAGTGCCTGAAGCTTGAGCGCCTGCCATGGCACCTTACCGCATGGCGCCCCCTGAATTGGAAGAGTTGAGGAGGCAACTCAAGGAGCTACTCGATACGGGTTACATCCGGCCGTCCAAGGCTCCATTCGGTGCGCCGGTCTTATTTCAAAAGAAGCATGATGGGTCACTCCGGATGTGCATCGACTACCGGGCGCTAAACAAGCTGACTGTGAAGAACAAGTACCCGATCCCGCTCATCGCGGATCTCTTTGACCAACTTGGTAGAGCTCAGTGGTTTACCAAGCTGGATCTCTGATCGGGCTACTACCAAGTTCGGATCGCTGAAGGGGACGAGCTGAAGACCACATGCGTGACGCAATATGGATCCTACGAGTTCCTCGTGATGCCATTTGGCTTGACCAACGCTCCAGCTACTTTCTGCACAATGATGAACAAGGTACTCCACCCTTTCCTAGATCGGTTTGTAGTGGTTTACCTAGATGATATTGTGGTCTATAGCCAGACGTTGGAGGAGCATGTCGAACACCTAAGGCAAGTCTTCCAAGTCTTGCGCGAGAACGAGCTATATGTTAAGCGCAAGAAGTGCGTATTTGCCCAAGAGGAAGTTCTATTCCTAGGGCACATCATTGGGGGTGGACGTGTGCGAATGGACAAGGCAAAGATCTAGTCGATCGTCGAATGGGAGCCGCCAACGAGGGTGACAGAGCTGAGGTCGTTCCTCGGCCTTACCAACTGCTACCAACGGTTCATTCGGAGCTACTCGAGCATCACCGTGCCACTCACAGACCTCTTGAAGAAGGAGAAGCCGTGGGAGTGGACGGATCATTGCCAAAGAGCGTTCGATTGACTGAAGAAAGCCATGACGGAGGAGCCGGTGTTGGTGTTGCCCGACCACACCAAGCCTTATGAGGTAGAGACTGACACCTCGGATTATGCTATCGATGGTGTGCTTATGCAGGATGGCCATCCGGTGGCGTACGAGTCGCGGAAGTTGAACGATACCGAGCGTTGATATACCGTTCAAGAGAAGGAGATGACCGCGGTGGTCCATTGCCTTTGCATGTGGAGGCATTATCTCCTTGGGTCGAAGTTTGTTGTGAGGACGGACAACGTGGCCATGAGCTATTTTCAAACGCAAAAGAAGCTGAGTCCGAAGCAAGCTCGATGGCAGGATTTTCTTGCGAAGTTCGACTACGCGTTGGAGTACAAGCGGGGGAAAGCCAACTCCGTGGCAAACACGCTAAGTCGAAAGATGGAGCTAATGAATCACACGGTGAGTCGACTGAGTTGTCTTTGGGTCGACTGCATCAAGGAGGGGTTTACGCATGATCCAAGAGCTCAAGCCCTCATCAGGTATGCAAAGGAATGCAAGATCTGACAATTTTGGTGTGAGAACGAGCTCCTTTACACCAAGGGAAGACGACTGTATGTGCCTTTCCATGGGAAGCTGAGGAAGGAGATCTTGCACAAGTGCCACGACTCGAAGTGGACGGGTCATCCAGGGATCCATCGCATGCTGGCCCTTGTCGAAGATCAGTACTACTAGCCTCAAATGCGGGACGACGTGAAGACTTATGTGAAGACTTGTCTCATATGCCAACAAGACAAGCTAGAGCAACGTTCATTGTCGGGCCTGTTGGAACCACTTCCCGTTCCAAATCGTCCATGGGAGAGTGTCTCCATGGACTTTATCGTCAACTTGCCAAAGTCCGAAGGGTGTTGGACTCTCATGGTCATGGTAGATAGATTTTCCAAGTACGCGACCCTCATGCTGGTGACAAAAGATTGCCCAACCAAGGAGGTGGCTAAGCTATTCATGAAGCACGTGGTCAAATACTGGGGTGCGCTACAAACGATCGTGAGCGATCGTGATCCTCGCTTCACGGGGCGTTTCTGGTCCAAGTTATCCGAGCTACTGGGGTCGGAGTTGAACATGTCAACAAGTTTGCATCCCCAAACCGACGGTTAGACGAAGCGGGTCAATGCACTCTTGAAGATCTACCTTCGGTACTACGTGAGCACAACGCAAGTGAATTCGGTGAAGTTGATCGACATAGCTCAGTTCTCCTACAACCTACAACGGAGTAAGTCAACCGGCCAGAGCCCATTCGAGATTGCGATCGGGCAGCAACCGAATACCCCTAGCGCTATTGCTTCAGGTTATCGAGGGAGTAGTTCGCTTGCATACAAGTTCGCCAAAGATTGGCAAGAGCAAGCTGACTTAGCGAGGGCGTGTCTACACAAGGCCTCCAAACGCATGAAGAAATGAGCCGATAAGAAGCGACAGCACGTGGAGTTCCAAGTCGGAGATCAAGTGCTGGCCAAGCTACACGCGGTCCTTCGATATAAGGACGTGCACAAAGGGTTGATCCGTCACTACGATGGGCCGTTTCGTGTGCTACAATGGGTTGAGAAGGTTGCATACAAGCTGGAGCTATCACCAAAACTCAAGGTGCATTCGATTTTCCACGTAAGTATGCTCAAACCTTTCCAAGTCGATGAGGAAGATCCGGATTGTGGGGAGTCTCATCGGGTGCCACTCGGGGCAAAAACTTCGTATGATCGAGAGGTCGAGAGCATCTTGGCGGATCGAGTCATACGGAAGTGGTATTGCACACCCAAGCGAGAGTATTTGATCCGATGGAAGGGTCTTCCGGAGAGTGAAACAAGTTGGGAGCCCGTGGAAAGTCTTTGGCAATTCACGAAAGGAGATCGAAGCCTTTCATGCTGAAGACGCGACGAGGGCGTCGCCTAATTAGGTGGGGGAGAATGTCACGGCCCAAAAGAAAGCATGTCCAAGAGGTTCCTACGGGACGGGCGTGACACATTCGACCCTAGTCTTATCCCGTCCACTAGGGTTTTCTCGAGTTTTCTAGAATACTCCTGGGGGCGGGCGGTAAAGTAATTGTACCGTTATGTAATAAATGTAAGTAGCTGGTAGTTGAGGAGATGCGATCTCCACCGTTAGATCTAAGGGAGATCTACGAATATGGTTTGCTTTGTACTTGTATATAAAGGGGTGTTCCCCCTCATTGTAAATCATCTCATTTTCAAGTGAATGAAAATCCAGAGCTTCTCTCTCTAGAAGTCTCTCTCTCTCTAAGATCCTTGTGAGTGAGTGTTGAAAGGCTTCTTAGGGGTAAAACCTTAAGGCCGCACAGGTCAGCCTATGTGTGATTGAGAGTTGATCGATCGGCCCCTGACACATGTCTGAAGTCTAGACATCCAACTAATTGCGATGCCACCTAAGGTAAAAACCATAACCTGAGGTGCTCTTCCTATTATTCAAATCACCACCAAGATCTGCATCAATAAAACCTTGTAAAGTTACACCATTTTTTATAAAACATAATGACATACATGAACTCTCAGATATCTTAATAACTACTTTACAGTTTCTTAATTCTTTATTCATAAATTCGCCATGTATTTGCTCACAACTCCCATTGTGTGAGCTATCTCTAGCCGAGTACGTACCATAGCGTATATCAAAATGCCAATAGCTAATGCATAAGGCACTTTAGTCATATACTCCTACCCTTCACCTATCTTCAGTGACTGCTTCTTTGAGAGCTTGAAGTGACTTCCTAAAAGAATACTTTTGGGCTTTGCATTTTGATCTCCGAATTTGTCTAGCACCTTTTCAATGTATTTTTCTTAAGACAATTTTAAAATTCCTTTGGATCTATCTCGTGTGATCCTCATCCCATGAAACTGATTCCCTACGTGAAAGTCCTTCATCTCAAACTCTTACGACAATTGCTGCTTTAGTATGCTGATCTCCCTCATGCTAGATCCTACAACTAGCATATCATCCATATATAACAGTAAAATAATATAGCAGTCGTTAAATTTCTTGAAGTAACAATACTGATCCATATCACTTTTAATGAACCCCTTACCACACATAAAACTGCTTTTTTGTAGTACTATCGAAGAGCCTGTTTCAAGTCATATAGACTTTGTTCAATTTGCAGACATAATTTTCTTTTTCAAAAACTTAAAAACCTTTTGGTTATATTATGAAATATCCTCCTCCAAATTACCATGGAGGAATGCAATCTTAACATCTAACTGATCTAGATGTAAATTCTTAGTGGCAACAATACTTAATACTAACTTGATAGTAGTCAATTTCACAACTAGAGAAAAAATCTCTATGTAAGCAATTCTTTCCTTTTGCTGAGACCCTGTTACTACTAACCTTGCTTTGTACCTTTTGTTGCCATCAGGTTTTTTTTTTGCCGAATACACCCACTTATTCTACAATACTTTCATCCTATCTAGTAGACACCCAAGTTCTATTTTTCTTGAGTGAATCTAACTCATCCTACATTGCTAACCCCAACTTAATAAAATCTTTAACCTACATTGCTTCCGCATTTTTTTTTTTTTGGTTCGCTAGCATCAGTCAAGAGCAAATAATGTAATGATAGAGAATATCTTTGTACAGGTTTAGGTGTTCTATTGGATCTTCTCAAAGTGGGTTTAGATGTATGTAATTCTTGTTTTGGTTTTGGATTAGAGTCCAAAACAACAGTTTCATTAATTTCAACCAGAATACTCCTAGAAACCTCCTCTAATTTAATTTCTCCGGTCTCCACTGTTTGTTTTTTCACACTAGATTATGCTGTAGATTTGTCCTTATACAACATGTTTTCATTGAATGCAACATCAATAGTTCTTATTATTTTTCTATTTTATTTATCCCAAAATCGATAACCGAAATAATCATAACCATGTTCAACGGATTTTTTTTTTTATAGCTTTTGCATCAAGCTTACCTCTACTTTCGGAATATGTGAATATACGAATCACGACCAAAAACTTTCAGATGTGAGAGATTTATTTTCTTTCCACTCCACTCTTCTTTTGGTAGCTTAAAATCAAGTGGAACTGAAGGTCCTCTGTTAATCATATATGTTGCAATGTTAATTGCATCCACCTAAAACATCTTGGGTAATCTTGCATGCAACCTCATACTTCTTGAATGCTTATTCAAAGTTCCGTTCATACTTTTAGGGCGCGTTTGTTTGTGTTTCTGTTCAAAAAGTGTTATAGGGAACAAAAATAGAAAAAACTATTTCTGTTCCGGGAAACAATTTTTTACCAGAAAGACGCGTTTGGTAAACTTGTTTCAAGAATAAAAAATGAATAGAAACATGTTTAGTAAATTTATATTCTTTTTTTGTTTCTTTTAATCTTTTAATATTTTTATTTTATTTTTCCTTTTTCCTTTCTTTTTTCTTTTTTTCTTTTTTCTTCTTTTGGCCTATCGTCGGCCATGCCGAGGCCGGCGATCGGCCAACGGGGGCCAGCAGCCTCGTCCGGCCACGGCGAGGCTCACCAGCCCGGCCGGCCGAGCCTCGCCGTGGTTGGGCGAGCTTGGCCTCGCCCAGTTCGGCGAGGCCGAGCGTCGCGGCCCCTGGCAAGGCTTGGCCTCGCCGGATCCGGGCGAGCTCGAGCTCGCCTAGCCATAGCGAGGCTCGGCCTCACCGAATCCGGGCAAGCTCGAGCTTACCTAGCCAAGGCGAGGCCGAGCGTCTACGGCGTGGGCGAGGCTCGGCCTCGCCTTGGCCGGGCGAGCTTGGCCTTGCCCGGATCCGGCCTCGGCCTCACCAGATTTGGGCCAAGGCGAGGCCGAGCCTCGCCAGGGGCCGGCGACGCTCTGGCAAGGTCGCCGACCCTTGACGGCCGGTCGCTAGCCATGGCCGAGGCCAGCGACCAGCCAAAGAAAAAAGAAGAAGAAAAAAAAGAGAAGAAAAGAAAGGAGAGAGAATTTTTGTTTCTTCAAAAGTGTTTCTAGAACAAAAAACAATTTTTTTTTGTTTCTTATTTCCGTTCCTATTTTGTTCCGGGAACAAAAAAATAGATTTTGAACAAAAACACAAACAAACGCATTTCTACTCTTTTTTTATTCCCGGGAACAAAAAAACAAAACTTTTGGTCATAAACAAGAAAAGAGAACATAAACATGCACACCCTTAGTAACTCCATCTTACTATGGTCTATTGAGAACAGTTCTTGTCATTCTGATTCCATTCTCTGCACAAAATTGTTTGAACTCCTTGCTATCATACTCACCAATATTATCGAACCTTAGACATTTTATCTTAGGCCAGTCTCATTCTCCACTTCAATTTTCCATTTTTTAAAAGTAGCAAACACATTAGATTTATTTTCCAAAAAATAAATTTATACCTTTCTAATGGAGTCATCAATGAACGTGACATAATAGCATGAGCCTCTTGTTAGGGAAATCCCTTATGATGTTTTGAAGATGACAAAATAAATCAAAGGCTACTAACATGTTTGATGGTTGAGTAATAGACCATGCAGATCATATAACATGTAAAGGATATTATCAAAGTCAGAAGACTGTCAAAAGACTGAACGTATCACATGTCCAGAGTATATTTTGAAGATTTCCAGACTTCTGTGTCAAAGTCTGAAGACTGCCAGACTTTAGTGTCAAAGTCTGTTCTACATCGAAGTCTGTCAACTCGACTAATTCCAGCATCGAACGTGAATAATGAACCAGAAGACAAACTCTATACTGAAGCTGAACTTATTCAAACGGTGTTCAGACCTTAAAGCTAAATCTGTTTAGAAGCAGAATATGTTCAGACTCAGATTGCAAAGTCTATCGCACTCAGACTCAGATTGTAAAGTCTATTGCTCTCAGACTTTACATCCAGAATTCGACAGAACGTAACTCAAGCCCAATCATATAACGGCTAGTGATCTGGTTTGGATTCCACATCAAGATTGATTTGATTCATTCAATCTATTTGATTGACGATTGGATCTTGAAGACAAGAACTTTCTATACGAAGAAGCTTTACTTATGAAACCAAGATTTCGTTTGTATGGGCGATCGGAATCAATTTGGGATTCTACCTTTGTCACTCAATGGCTACCAAATCTTCTAGATACAGAGCTGTCCAATGGGTATATTGGAAGACGATTCTCCGAGATACTGTCCAACGGCTAGTTTGGAAGTGGAGGAGTATTTAAGGAGATGAAGGACCGATGAGTAAGTAAGAGATAGAGCGTAGAATTTATAATTCCAAAGTCTGAGCGACCTTCGATCATACACTTGTCTTTGGAGAGCTTAAACGTTTGTAATCGTGAGAGAAATACCAAAAGAGTGACTTATTGAGATAGTGTGATCTACTAAGTGTTTGCACTCAAAGTTGTAATCTCTTGTTGATTGCATAGTGGAATCTAGCCAAGAAGGCTGTTAGCGTGGGAGAGTGGACGTAAGCTTGGATTAAGCCGAACCACTATAAACCTTGTGTTCTTATTCTCTTCCTTAACTCCTTTGTTTGAAGTTTATTTTATTCCGCATATATTTGCCAAGATTTATTTTAAACACCTATTCACCCCCCTCTAGGTGTTCGTACTAGCTTTCACAATTGGTATCAGAGCCAAGTGCTCGGTTTATAAAAGTGTTTTTACTTTTGAGCTAAAGATCTTTTATGGCTAGTATCTTGGCACCAGGACTTATGGAGGGACAAAGCAACACAAGGCCACCATATTTTGATGGAAAGGAATACGACGTATGGAAGAACAAAATGAAAGCATTCCTAAGATCCAGAGATCTCTTACAATGGGATGTTGTGGAAAGAGGAATCAACCCCATTGCTGCGTCTACATCAAATAAGAATGGCAAAGACAAAGAAACCAAACCCCCCGCTCTTATGTCTCGGACGGAGTTGTCCAAAAGAGAAGCGCTTGATGCAAAAGCTATTTATTCTTTATATTGTGCATTGTCTCCTGCTGAATATAATAGAATCTCTTCATGTGAAACAGCAAAAGAAGTTTGGGATAGACTTCATGTTACATATGAAGGGACCGATCGTGTAAAAGAGACAAAAGTAAACTTCTTGCTTGGCCAATATGAATCATTCAAGATGAAGCAAGGAGAGTCAATTGGAGATATGTTCAGCCGTTTTACAGAAATTGTAAATGGTTTAGCATATCAAGGTCAGCAAATTTCTACCCCGATGAAGGTCAACAAACTCTTGCGAGGTCTCTCAAAAGATTGGAACCATGTCAAGACCTCAATCCGGGAGACTCAAAGGATTATGCCACTCTTCGTTGATGAATTGATTGGCACTCTTCAATCCTATGAAGTGGAACAACTCAACGATGAAGATCCCGAAGGTAAGAAGTCCATTGCTTTAGTATCTAACGCTGTTTTTGATGAAACAGACTCAGAAAATGACGTGGACAACGAAGAATTTGCTTTTATGATCGAGAAATTCAAAAGCTGAGTAGAAAAGGAAGGAGGTTTAGTGAAAGAAGACAATACAAGCAGAATGGCCAGAAAAGAATAATGAAAGAAGATGATGAGCAAGGAAATATATGCTTGACGGCACATTCAGAATCTGAGTCTGACTCAGACACAGACTCAGAATCAGAGTCTGACTCAGACACAGACTCAGAATTCGATGAGGAAATCGAGGTAAGTCATTCAAAAATTCCTATCAAAGTTTCAAGGTATATAAATGAGCTTTGCTTAAATCTCAAATCTTCTCTGAAAAGGATCTCTGAACTTAAAAAGGAGAATTCTCGGTTTAGGCAACAAGATCTTTCTCAAAAAGAAAATTTTGAAATTTTGCAAAAAGATTTTCTACAAACAAAAGAAAGTCGAGATTTACTTGTCAAAGAAAATGATTCTTTAAAGAAAGAATTTTCAAATATTTCGACAAGATTTTCAAATGGTTCAAAAACATTAGAGCATATCCTTTGTATACAAGTTCCTTACTATAATAAGTCGGGACTTGGTTTCAATAAGGAAAATGATTCTCTAATTAATTTTCCTAAAGTCAAGGAGAGACTTAAACAAAGACCTCCAAAGACATTTTACAAAAATCATTTTCAAAAAGTGTTTGTAAATCCTGTTGGTCGAAATGCCCTCAAGTGTTCAAATTGTGGAGATTTGGAACACTTTGAGAAAGATTGTCCTAAAGTCTGGAGACCTATTAAGAAAAATTGGGTAAAAACGGCATATTGTACTAATTCTCATGGACCCAAGAAAAAATGGGTACCAAAGAAAAGATGAGTTATTTTTGCAGGAAATAAAGGAGAAGAAGAAGGAGAGTTTGGTAAGAATTATGTATATTTTATTCTTAATTTGGTTTGAGTACACAATTTAAAATTTTTCATTATGCTTGATATTCGATATATCTTTGGTTGATTGAGATTTTATATTGATCATATTTTGTTTCATTGAAGAAAGAATCGTATAATTTGTTTGTGATTCGTAAGTTGAGATTTGATTTAATACGTGTTATCATTTTGTTAAGAGACAAATGAATTTATTTGGTTTGATTTCATACTCTCAGATTTAATCATATTTTGCAAAGTGAAAATATGTTTTACGTGATGATGCAAGATATTCTTAGATATTCAAAGATTTTATTATCTCTGTTTTTATCGTACTATGACTAAGTGAGAATTTATTTTTCAAAATATCATTGTGCATAATATTCTTTATTTGAATACTTTGTTATGATGAATTAAGAAAGAATATTTGTTTATGGAGATTTTATATTTTGCTCTAACGTCATGGAAGGATCCAAATTGATGGATACCAAAAAGGAAATGAGTTGATTGCAGGAAATTCTTTAAGGGATGAATGATTACAAATCCACACAGATTTTGGTGCAATCAGAAAAATATCTCCGATGAAGATTGGTAATGATTTTTATTTTCAATGGTATATTTCAAACATATACCTGGGTAAGAGAATTATTTTTTATCATCCCACCTTATAAATTTCTACGTGCATTTATCATAATTTTGGATGATTGTTTATTATATTGCAAATATCTTTTGTTATAAATATAAGGCATTGCAATTTTGGCACGTGACAGAAATATCTATTTTCCTTTTGCAAAATGCATATCTGAAATTTATGCTCAAGGAAATCTCTTTGATCTTGAAAGATATTATTGCATATTTATGGATATTCTTGCTATATTCTTAGAAAATATATTATATCTAGCAAGTTTGATCCGCAAATCGAAGAAAAATATTACGTGACATTTTTTGCAAAGATGATTATCTATTATATAAGAATTTGCAGGTCACAAAAGAATCTTCCATATGAATTTTGGAAAGCTTGATCAGAAATTGTGAAGATTCTATACTATCTTCTGGAGGTTCAAAGATTCCATTCCTTATGCAAAATTTTTGCAAATTATTGAGGAAATCCCTTATGTGTTGTACGTAAGGTTGAATAGTTCTGAATTTTAATATTTGATAATTTTATATATGCTATTCAATTTATTTGAAGAAAGGGCATTATATATTATTACAGATTATTTGTGGAAAAAGTTTGTTAAGTTTATGCATGTTGAATTCGAGATGAGCTTGGTTAAAGAAAATAAATTTTTGCCTCGAATTTCAAAATGCAAGTGATCGTTGCAGATATTGTTGCTACAAAGGAAATACTGGAAAAATATTCTGTTCAATGTGTACAAGCAACAATTGTTTCTATCTGCAAATATTGTCATGATCACAGGGGGAGAAAGCAAATCCAAAAGAAAAGGAAAAGAATCGTGATCATCTCAAAAAGACAACAAATTGAGGGGGAGCTTTGATCAATTATGGAAAAATCTTTTTGGATTGACCGTGATCTTATTATGGATGGAAGGAAAGGTAAATGTGTCAGAATTTGTTCAAAAAATCCGGTTAGTGCATCTTTTATTACCTTTTGTCATTAACAAATCTCTTATTAATATTATCATTTTATTATGACAAAAAGGGTACGTGAATTTTATGATGCATCCGTGATTTTTATTGGATATTTGTTGATATATATTATCGAAGTGAGCTATATTGCATATCTTCAATATTCGATTTACTTTATAAAAACCGATTTTTGGAAATTGTGATTCATGCAAGATATTTGTTATCATTCTCTACGTGACACTTTTTCTATTATTATCGCTTTTTGATTATGACAAAAAGGGGGAGAAGATATGAATATGCATACGTGTTAATTGGTTGATATTATTTATTGCATAATATTGAGCTGCGATTATTTTTCTATATATTGTTATGCTCAATTTATTTGTTATCTTATGAAATCCTTTGATTTAAATTAATATTTTTAAAAGTATGTTTACAAATCTGCATATTCAGAGATTGTTTTGTCATCATCAAAAGGGGGGAGATTGTTAGGGAAATCCCTTATGATGTTTTGAAGATGACAAAATAAATCAAAGGCTACTAACATGTTTGATGGTTGAGTAATAGACTATGCAGATGATAGAATATGTAAAGGATATTATCAAAGTCAGAAGACTGTCAGAAGACTGAACGTATCACATGTCCAGAGTATATTTTGAAGATTTCCAGACTTCTGTGTCAAAGTCTGAAGACTGCCAGACTTTAGTGTCAAAGTCTGTTCTACATCAGAAATCTGTCAACTCTGACTAATTCTAGACTGAACGTGAATAATGAACCAGAAGACAGACTCTATACTGAAGCTGAACTTATTCAAACGGTGTTCAGACCTTAAAGCTAAATCTGTTTAGAAGCAGAATATGTTCAGACTCAGATTGCAAAGTCTATCGCACTCAGACTCAGATTGTAAAGTCTATTGCTCTCAGACTTTACATCCAGAATTCGACATAACGTAACTCAAGCCCAATCATATAATGGCTAGTGATCTGGTTTGGATTCCACATCAAGATTGATTTGATTCATTCAATCTATTTGATTGACGATTGGATCTTGAAGACAAGAACTTTCTATACGAAGAAGCTTTACTTATGGAAACCAAGATTTCGTTTGTATGGGCGATCGGAATCAATTTGGGATTCTACCTTTGTCACTCAACGGCTACCAAATCTTCTAGATACAGAGCTGTCCAATGGGTATATTGGAAGACGATTCTCCGGGATACTGTCCAACGGCTAGTTTGGAAGTGGAGGAGTATTTAAGGAGATGAAGGACCGATGAGTAAGTAAGAGATAGAGCGTATAATTTATAATTCCAAAGTCTGAGCGACCTTCGATCATACACTTGTCTTTGGAGAGCTTAAACGTTTGTGATCGTGAGAGAAATACCAAAAGAGTGACTTAGTGAGATAGTGTGATCTACTAAGTGTTTGCACTCAAAGTTGTAATCTCTTGTTGATTGCATAGTGGAATCCAGCCAAGAAGGCTGTTAGCGTGGGAGAGTGGACGTAGGCTTGGATTAAGTCGAACCACTATAAACCTTGTGTTCTTATTCTCTTCCTTAACTCCTTTGTTTGAAGTTTATTTTATTCCGCATATATTTGCCAAGATTTATTTTAAACACCTATTCACCCCCCTCTAGGTGTTCGTACTAGCTTTCACACCTCTAAGGGAATTCACAGGAGCTGGTCTCCACATATCTGGAAACACTAACTCTAACTTTCATTTCTTTAGTTCTCTCACAATCTTCAAAAAACTGACATAATTCTGCTTGTCCAAAACACAATCTTCACATAGACCAATATCTATGAACTTCAAATTAGGCAGTTTTACCCTAGATGCTAATAATTTCATCCCCTTCTCGCTCATGTGCCCAAGCCTATGGTGCCATGATATGGAAATCAGCTTCAGACTCAGCAACTATTGCGGTTTCTCTACTGTTTTCAGTTATGTAGAGTGTTCTAACTTTGTTCCCAGTGCTACAACCAAAACACCTTTAACTATTTCCCAAGAACTATCCCTAAAAATAGTTTTGTATCACGTGCTATCTAGAGATTAGATTTCTCTTAAGTCCCGGAACATATCTGACATCATGTAACTTCCATTGATATCCGTTAGTAGTTATTATATAAACATCACCCTTTCCCATAATATCCAAAAGTTCATCATCAGTAAGATAAAACTTTCCAAATATTCTAGCAATACAATTGCGTATTAATTCTTTGCACGAAGCAGAGTGAAACAATGCATCTGAGTCAAGAGTCCAAGATTTAATTGTTGGAGAAATCTTCGTGAAGTGTTTTGATGCTAACAAAACGTTTCCATCAGTCTAGTCTGAAGATCTCCAGACTCTGCTATTTAAAGTCTGAAGACCTCCGGACAGCCAGACTCAAGACTCAAAGTCTATCCTCATTGAGTCTCTAATCCGTTGAAGAAAGACTATCCGAACTGGATGTTTCATTAAGGATACGATCTTATCGACCGGAGAAGATCTCTTGGCTGGATATGACATAACGGAATCCTTTGATTGATCGAGATTGATTCGAGGATTAAGGATCCGATGATTGGCGAAATATTCATGGAAGGTTCTACTTATGGAAACCGAGATCCGATTGTATGGGCGAACATGATTGATGGGCTATCGACATGTTCCTTTAATAGCTCGAATGATTTTCCTAATTGATTCCGTCCAACGGGTAGATTGGAGGAACTCCTTTGGTAAGTGCCAACGGGTATGATGGCATGAAGGAGTATATAAGGAAGACGTTCTAAGTTGTTCGACGTGTGCGCGATAGAAGAATTCCAAAGTCTGAAGCTCCTTGTTGTTTAGTCAATTCATTTGAGCGAAAGCTTGTACGCAAAAGAGAGTCTATACTTGTGAGAATCCTTGAGGAAGTGTGGTAGAATATCTACACTTTGTGGAATCAAGGAAAGACTGTGTGCTGTAACATCTCTTTTGTTCATAGTGGAATCCAGCCGGTGGGCTGTCAGTGCGGAAGAGTGGACGTAGGCTTGGAATAAGCCGAACCACTATAAACCCTGTGTTCAACTTTCTCTTCCTTACACTATGTTTTACTTTGATCGTATTTCATTTTGTTAACAAGAAGAGAATTCCCTTTCTATCATTTGTCTAGTATCACTTCCGTATCTCGAGAAATTGTTTTTACACCTATTCACCCCCCTCTAGGTGTTTATACTAGTCATCTCATCAATAAGCTTGTCAATGCTAAAAATTAAAGCATCACTATCATGCATCTCTTCAAGAGTCGCATTCATAGATTTTTCTTCCTCTTAATTTCGATCTTGATATTGAAAATTTTTCTTTAGGGCTCCACAATCTCGTTTCAGATGGTCTTTCTTCCTCTACCTTCAGTATTTAAGGCAACACCTCAAAATTTACCAGATACTCTTTTGCGAATATCCTTGCGAAGAATCAAATCTCAAATTGCTTGAAGCTTCAACTTTTTCTTTCTAGACAAACTACTCACTGCAATCACAGTTGCACTTCAACTTTCAGGTAGAGAAAATAATAAGATTAAAGCCTTTACCTTGTCATTGAATTTGATATCCACCAAACTCAATTGAGTTGTAATTACGTTGAATTCATTGATGTGATGTGTCATAGAAGCACCCTCATCCATCTTCAAATTGAAAAGACAACGCATCAAATATACCTTGTTTGATGCAGAAAGCTTCTCATACATATTGTCGCGACCTTTTTTTTCGGTGCCCGATCAGGGATGGGTGCCTGCAGAGGGTAATGGTTCGACTAAGTTTATTAGGCTTAGCCCGGGCTCTCCCAAGCCCACCAATTCACAACTTAATGATTTGATATTTTAATTTATAAGTTAATTTTAAAAGGAGTCATCATTAATCGATTTGGGGTGGGCTGATTAGAAATCCAAGCGAAATATTGGGAGGAATATCCGCTCGTGCGCAACAAGAGAAATTAGGTCCAGGGACTTGATTACACTAGTTAATCACTAATGCTCTTTCAGTACCTAATCTTGTTTAAACCCTAAGGCTTTTTGGATTTTTAAGGGATTTTCCATGCATTTGTGGAGGAAAAACATTTTTTTTGGGTCTTTTTCTCATTTTTTTGGACAAAAAAAAAGCATTTTTTATTTTTTTTATCTTTTCTGAAAATATAAATCAGTTTTTGCTTTCTTTTTTTGATTTTTTTTGGATTTTTTTGGAAAAACATGGAACTTTTGGATTTTTTAGACTTTCTAAGAAAATATGGGACATTTTTTATTTTTTAGAAAATAAATATTTTGAAATATTATAAAAACGACCCATGTCGGATCGCCAATTGGGTCCGGCCCGGTCGTCCACCCGAGACCCGAATGGGCCTGCAACGTAGGCCCAATCCGGGATTTTTCCTCTTTCTTTTTCTTAATTATAATATTGTAATAATATAATATAAAGATGACCCTGGTTGGAACCCTAGGTTGGGATCGACCCAGGTTGCCAACGATTGGCTCGGATGGGCCAGAAACAATGCCCAATCCGAGCCTCATCCCCTAAAAACGGCTCGCCCGCAAGCCTACGTTTTAGCTAGACCCGGACAGGTATACCCGGCTCGGCTCGCAACCCAAGCCCAACCCAATTCCTGGACGAAACTAGGGGTGAGCATGATTTGGATTGGGCTGGTCCACCTCCTAACCCTAGGACCAATCGGCACAATACTGGTCCTCAATTTTTGGGACCGAGGACCAACTCTATTGAGCTTGGGACCGAGGACTAGACCAACCCAATGGGTTTGGTCCGGTTCCAGGGTTAATCCAGAACCAACTGATAATTTTTTATTTCATTTTTTGTACTCCTTAAAAAAGCGATTGAGGACCAAACTGACCCAATGAATTCAGTTCGATTTCAAGATCAATCCAGAACTAACCAATAATTTTTTTATTTCATTTTTTGTAATCCTTGAAAGGACAACTGATGAATGTATCGACCCAATGGGTTCAATAATGAGCAAGGTCAACTAAGAAAGACAAGCGGTGATGGTCAAGTGGGGTGAGTGTCAAATAGAATGATCATTGAATGTCGAGCAGGGAGCAACAAGCCAAGCGAGCATCGAGCGATGAGCAGCACGAGTGACCCAAAGAGAGCAAGGCGAGTGTCGAGTGACGAGCGGAGAAGTTGTTTTTTTCAATTTTAGCAAATTGAAGACTAAGAGGATAAATAAGATAGGAGAGAACGAATACTAGAGGAAGATGCCATAAGGTGCCTTTTTGGACGCCGTGAGAACTCCTCACAAAAACATTTTCCTCCTTTGTAAATTATGACTATTGACGTCATAAAAGACATTAAAAACCTAAGTTATTAAAGAACAATGTAAAATTACTTGATCTCCTCACTAAAGAGCTGTTTAATGTTATTGATGCTGTTTATTTTAAATTTTTATCTATATAAAAAAATTATAAATAATATATTAGATATATATACAGTTAGGGTTGGTCCGGGTTAGACCGACCTGGAACTCTCAGAATCGAGGACCGACCTGCACAGTGCTGGTCTAGGAATTCTAGGACCAAGGACCGACCTAGTCTCCCTGGGAACTAGACTAGGACTGGCAGGGTTAAGCCGATCCAGGGTCGGTCCAGGGTTGACCCTGGATTGATACTCACCCCTAGAGAAGCCCTACTCAGCAGGGCTTTCGTCCGACCCGACCGCGACCCGATTTCACAACCCTCATCTCCAGGGCCTCTTCGAGGCACTAGAAGGGGGAGAATGGCGACTTGGTGCCGGCAACGTGGCGAGCAGCGGTAGCCAGCTATCTAACGGGGACAATAGTTAAGGTTTAAAGAGGGGGTGGAGCAACGGCGACGACGCAGCGAGTGGTGACAACGATTAGGGTTTCAAGTAGGAGGAGAGTCACTACGACGACGCAGTGAGCGGCAATGATTACCTATCCGTAGCGTCGGCACGATGGCGTGTGAAGCGATGACGGCCCAGCACACCCGAGGAGGGGGGGGGGACTTTGCGACCAGGCTTCGACTTGCGTTTGGATTTTGAGCTCGGGAGTAACCGTGGATCTGGAGGGGTAGCAACTTGTCGTTGGGCGACCACAAGTCCAACGGCGGGGCAGTGGTTGGTAGCGAATCGACGGTGCAGCCATGCTGATGCAAGTGGCGTCGGAGGACGATGGCTCGACTTGAAGAAGTTGGTTTGAGGCTCGATCACGACGGCGGCGGCGGCCTTGCTTCAGTAGAGATCTGGTGCTGCGATGTCAGGGACGGCAGCATCTTGGCTTGGGGCGACTCGGCATGGTGGATTTCCAGATCTCGACCCTTCTTCCTTTGCCCTCTACTCAAATCTCGAACCCCCTCGGACCCATGCCCCTCCCTCCGATCGCGAGGCCTCAAATCTCTGCTCGCAAGGGTTCGGGCCTCCTCCGAAATCTCTCGGGGGAAGCTTTCGAAGCTCGCTTGCGTCGATCTTGCTTCGCGTCCTTGGGTGCCCTTTGTCGTCATGGGGGGGGGGGGCTATTTATAGGCGAGGGGGCAGCCGGTTGACGGAGTGCCGACCACCGATCCTCACACGTTGACCGGCCTTGGGGCAATTAGACCGGCATCGCCTCAGCCACCTATCCATCCTTTGGCGCGTCCCATGTCACGCCCCGAACCCCGAGCGCGCGCACATCCCGCTACGGTCGATCAAATACGACATTCCCAGGTAGTGTTGCCGACCCCATTCATTTATTATTGCGCAAGCGGAACGTATTATAAAACCCCCGACAATGAAATACGGGATAGAAAGGCAAGAAGTAAAATCACAACATAACACTTTCATAATTCAACAGAATTACAAACAAAAGCCTACAGCCAAAAGTCTACAAAAGACTGGCTCTTAAAAAGGAACTGTCCTACGACCTACAAGTCGGACACGTTCTCCAATCTTATGACTTCACCTCTGCAACTCCTCAAGGTTAACCAAAGCTATCTAGCCGCTCCGTCCACCAGGGACCTGAAATTGTAATCCCCAAACCGGGATGAGACAATGTCTCAGCAAGTTCAACCCCCTAAACCCCTGTTAGAAAGAAAATACGCTTAAGGATGGCCTAGCCACATCACACAGAAAACTTACCTCGCCTCAATTCCTTCCTGCAGGTTAGTACAATTCAAATCACTCAATCACAAGTAGAAATAGAAACTTAAACAACCAGAACGCATTCACTTTCATATAATCAACAACCACGGGGTCCTAATTATAAGACTGAATCATTATGACACGTCCCATTCTATGCCACACAATTCCGTCTCATAATCCGGCACATCAACCACACTCAACATGCATTCCAATTGTTATTCACTGCCACACAAGGGCATAGCCTACTCGCAGTTCGGCTATCTACTGGCATATAGCCAGGCATCGCCTCCCCACCTTGGAGTGCGACTTCGTCAGTACGTCGACGGCATTCCCGAAAGAGCATGGGCCCAGAATCTACCGCAACCCGCAACCACCGCGTGAGCATCCCATATAGGGGCAAGTCCGGCTCAACAGCCCAGGACGATTCCTCTTAGTTATCACATGCCCAAAAGCATACTCGGCCCCTAGGGACACTTTGTATTTCACTCAATGCTTTCACTTAAATAGTGATCCTGGCCATTTTTCTTCATATTAAAAATATTCCAAAAATTACTCACGTGTGTGGGGGCACGCTAATTTCGAACCAAAAAGCCGATATCTCACTTTTTCAAACCCCACTATTTAATATAATATTGAAAATCCAATTTTTGCATTAAAACCCGACACTTGGGTTTTTATGAATAAAATCCCTATTTATCACAATCAGCACTCAATTTGCCACATCCATTCATCAAATTCAAATTCTAAATGCACAAGAAATAGCCGATCGGCACGAAATTTCGAGAATTTAAGATCCCAAAATAATTTTCGGAATTTATTAAATAATTAAATTTATTCCGAAAATTAATTAAATAATGATATCCATATTTTTTCACAATCCACACTCAATTTATAATATCCAATCATCAATTTTAAAATCTGACTACACACAGCCACGACCTAAGACGAAATTCTGAGAATTTAGGGCCCTAACAAAATTTTCGGAATTTAATAAATAATTAAATTTATTCCGAAAATAATTAAATAATAATATTTTAATCATTTCGAATAAAAATATATTATTAAATTATTAAACAATGTCGAAATATTTATTTAATCCCAAAAGTAATTCATTTATGCCAAATCACCATTATACTAATATAAACATCAATTTAACCTTAACTAAACCTACTTTAAGTTAATCTAACCTCTTAATCTAATTCACAATTAAATAAACTAAACTAACCACCTAAGCTTAATTAACTCAAGCTAAGCACATCTAAAGCATAATTAACCCTCTAATCGAGATTTAGTGAATTAAACTCACCCAATTAGCGAGCCAAGCGGACCAAAACGACGAGGACGACGCGAGGATCGACTTTCCTCAAGGCGGGCCAAGCATCCGGGCTCGGGAAGGCGGCCAAAACGGGCCAAGACCGGGCTGAGATACCCATTTTCTTGGCTGCTGATCGGGGCCGAGAGGGAGCAGCTCCGGCATCGGAATGGGCGGAGGAACGGCGAAGAAGAGGGGCGGCAGCTCGGGCGGGCAAGGCGGCAGCTCCGGCGACCCTTCGGCGGCGGTGGCAGCAGCTCGGGACGGCCTGGTCGACGAGCTGGAGGCTCAGGCGGACGAAGGTACGGCCGAGGCAGCGGCGCGAGCTGGCGAGCGGGCGAGCGGTTGAACGGCGGCGAGCTGCAACGGCGAGGAGCTCCGACTGGCGGCGTGCGACGGCCATGGCTGCTCGGGCTTGCTGCTGGGTTTCGAAGCCTTCAAGGCACACCAAAGAAGGAGGATAGACGGTCGAACGGCAGGGGGAGAGAGGGAGAAGGAAGGCAAGCGGCGGTGATGGCGGCGAGCGGCTTCGGCGACGAGTGAGTCGGCGGCCGAGCGAGCGATCGGGCGAAGAGGACGGCATCGGGCTTGGCTGGCTTCTGGTCGCGCATCCTCCCCCCCTCCTTTCTCTCTCTTCTCAAGGTCCCAAGGAAGAAGATGATGTTGATAGGTGAGAGGGGAAAACTCCACTTTATGAGGGCCAATGGGCTCTTGCCACTTGTCAACACCCCATTCGCTTGGCTTCAATCAGCATGACATCACCCGCATGATGTCATCTTCCACTATCTCCTCTCCCACAACATTATTCAATGGGTGCAATATCATTTCGTCGGGCCCAAATCCTCAGACATCCAATTTCTTCAATTTTTCTTTCAATTCTCTTCTAACTGAATCCAATTAAAATCCACAAAAATTATCCCATGATCATAATAAGATATGTGACATAATTGGGCTTCCAACTTCTAAATTCAATCCCAATTTTACGGTTGAATTCAATCTAGTGCGATTTCAAAGACGCCTAACCTACTGGGGTAGCTTTCGGGGAAATTTTCGCATCCGACCTGAGGGTGATCGGTCCCCAATTTTGACGCGTTAAAATCCCTTAATGCTTTCGTCCAATGGCTAGCTTCTCTCATGAGTGAGTGGCCAACTCGGAGAGACGAACTATATGCACGAGATGAAATGCCCGACTCAATCAGCTGAAAATAGAATTAGAAAAATCGGGATGTCGCATCCCATCCATTGCTAGCTACTCCACTTGCATTGTCGTCCGCTTGCTCGTTCAGCATCGCGTGCGTTCGGCTTCCGATGCGTGCGTTGCAGAGGGAGGGGAAGAAGATGACAAGGGAGCTGAGGGGCTAGGCCAGGTTAGGAAGAGATGGGCCTTAAGGGCCCATGCGGAAGGGGAAAAGAGGGGCTCGCCACAAAAGGCTTAGCCCGAACGGGCTGCTATTTTTTGTTTTCTTTTTTTTTTGTTATTTATTATTTATTGTTATTATTATTATTAACTTATCCAAAAAAAAAAAGGAAAATAAGAAAATAAGGCCTGATTAAAAAAAGCTAATCAAAATTTAGACATCAACACATACTCGACAATGCTGCCATCAAATCCAATGACAAGCAACATTCCATGCCAATGTGAGACAAATCAAACCTAGAGCTTGTCAATCTAATAATTCCCACTCTTCTTGCTTCCTAGAATTTGGTTTCTCTCCAAATAGAGGTTGATACAAGTTCTTCTGATACAACATATCCTCAATTTGCATCTTTTAGAAACCAAAGTCCTTGCCATCGAACCAATCAAATCTTTACCTTCCCTTCATCCATATTTGCTTCTACTATTTCGCCAAAACTAGGCTTTGATACCAATTGTTAGAAACACGAATATATGAAGAGAAAAAATAGAGAAGAAAGCAAGTGAGAATTTTTGCATGAAAAACTCTTCCCAAAATCAAGAAAGGGAAAAAACACAGCGTCACATTAGGCAATCTTTCCACTATTAATATTAGTGTTATAAGCTTAGCGTTATAACTATAAAAGATATTGCCCTATATATAGCAAGAGTTTAGGGCATACATAATATGTAAGTCATTAGCAATAATAAAATCCCTATTATCTGCTTTAACATTATAAGATGGGTGGCTGCCTAAAATAAATTGTTCTTGCACTTGAATGTTATTTTCCTCTATCAGACTCCACAACTCCATTAATGTCACCTTCCTACCTCGGCAAACAGATAGTGTAGTGAGGGAAAGGGTATGGGCCCGCTTGGTGTCTTGTCCGGTTCTGTTTGAAGTGAATGGTTTTATTAAATGGGCAAATTGTAAGAATACACTTTTTATTTGCTTATGTATGAATTGTCCTTCAAATTTCAAAAATTTGAGGAAAAAAATTGAAATTTCAGAAAATCATGAAAACTTTATGTATAAATTGTACGTGTTAGTATTGATACTTTTGAAAATTTTTAGATATTGTACATTAAATTAAAATTAAGTCAAGAGAAGGTTCGCAAAAATCAAAAACCTAAAATAACGAAGAGTAGAATATGATAATCGACCTGAGTGTGCATAAAGAAAGTTGCAAGAAGATGTGTTTTGCCATTAACAAGTTCTTTGCCCAGGAATTTTTGAAAAAAAAAAAATTGAAATTGCAATTTCATGATCTTGAAAATTGACTAAAATGAAACAATAAAAAAGATGTTCCTTTTCGGAAAAGAAATTTATTTTCTATATATTAATCTTTTGGATAGTTCAATGGTTTGAGCCATATCTATCCCGAGGAAAAAACTTTGTTTCTTTTGTAAGACATTTGAACATTCTGTGAAACTTCTCACCCATTACAAATCGGTAATTTAGGTTTCTCACTTTATTTTAGCTAAATTATTTTCGAATTTTATTTTGATAAAGGTCTCTAGGTGATTGTCATGTGGTTTATTATCTTCTACCATTCAGCTTTTAATAACCGAAAAAAAAAAAAATGTCACACTGGTGTTTAAATTGAGAATGCAATTATGCGTGACTTGCACATGAATGTTGCCGTATTTAAATGGGACATCAAAGAAATACCATCTCTGTTAACAATACGGTATCAGGAGTCTTAGTCTTTAAATTTAATGATAGATGCAAAAATAATTTTAAAATTTATCACAAAAGTAAAATTGAATTATAAATCATCAAAAAATGCAATAAATTAAAAAAAATTATCGTAAAAATGAAATTATTTGCCTCAGTCCTTTCATTGCATACATCTTATGTTGTGTGTGTATTTCTCGGATGAATTTATGCTATGTTTTAGAGAAGAGTGATGAAAATATGGAAAAAAATGCATAAAATTATATTTTCTCTCTTTCATAAAGAATTTAATTTTATTTCTTCATATTCTATCCAAACTTTTAATCCCTCATTTCTTTTTACCTTCTCAAATATAGCCAATACATGAACTGAATGCTATATTTTGGTCCTAAAATTTTTTGTTTGTTCTTGTGATTTATCTCAAAACAAGTTTATCTGAAAAATTATCTTACAAAATGGTATCGGAACTCATTTTAAAGTTTAAACTTACATGAAATGTAAACCCTACCTCACAAAATTAATTGCGTTATTTGATTTGAGCGATTTCTTTTCTAATGTTGCTTGGTTGAACGATTCTTTTGTAAAGTTTAATATCGTGTGCACGGAACCCTCATCTATGAATTTGACCTTAACTCAGCCGTCTTATTGCATGATCCCAATGCACACGGATTTAATACACGTGCAAGTTAAATTACGTCGATCTCATCTTATTCAATAATTCATGTGAACCGGACTTAGACACATCGATGTCATGCCCTAACTTTCGAGCCTTTAAACTAGATTATTGATTGTCGTCATCTTCCTCATCTCTATTCACAACAATTCTTTCACATCAATGAAAACAAAATCTCCGTTCATCTTTTATTCCTTTATTTGCGGTTCATAACAACAACCGTTACATTCTATTGCTCGCACTCAAATCTTAGAAATCACTTTCACTTTGTCTTCCTCCATTGCAAAGTACGCCTTCAATGGCATTTCCGGCGATAGCCGCTCTCTAAGCCCATCCATCATCTCCATGGCCGTTACGAACAGCCCGTCCACCGCCTTTGTCAGACGATCCACCCACTCCAGTAACACCCCGTTTGCCTTCTCCAACGCGGCCGCTATCTCCCTTATCCTCCTAGTGATCTCTCCGCTGCTTCCTGATGCTGCAACCTCATCCATCGCCTTGATCAGGTGACTAAGGCGCGCCTCCACATCCTTAAACTCCTTCAACATGGACGTCTTCCTTTCCTTTTCCTGGTTGCGCCCCAAGCCCGCGGTAATTGCCCTCTCGATAATGCGAAAAGAGTCTCCCCAAGGGAACTCCTCCGGGACACAGATTCTGGTAACTCCCACCGGGGAAGGATAAAAGGCTACATGCACGACTCCAGCAACGAACCCCATCATGAAGTCGGCAGCATGGAACATGTGGCGGATGGGTCTCTCCACCGCCGAGACCTTTCTCTGTAGACCCGATGTCCTAATGGTATGAGCCAGGTCTCTGATCAGCTCGTCAATGTTGCCGGAGGACTTCACAACCCCATCGCTGTCTTCTTCCTCCGAACCTACGAGTAAATTTCTCACTCGGCGAATGTCCTCCACCAACGGGTTGGGATTTGAGTGGAGGGGCTCAATCACGATCCTCAGCTTCACATGGTGGTCACGCAGTTGAGCGATCTCGGAGCGGATGCCCAGGACCTTCCTGCTATAGTCGGAATACCACGACGAGAGGCCATCAGGTTTGTCCAATTCGAGGTTGGGGAGCAAGGCCTTCACTGCAGAATGAGCGAAGTTGAGCGCGTCAACGGCAGAGGAGAGCCAGGCAAGGCTGACAGAAGCGGGGCTCAGGCCCTGGAGGCAAGCGAGGAGGGACTCATCGAAGGAGCTGCAGATAGATTCCAGCTCCTCGGGGGTGAGCTTCTCTTCCTTCTTGTCACCGGAACGGGGAGAGAAAAGGCGCGACGAGCTGCTCAGGTCGATATGCATTTTCTCAAATATGAAGAAGGAAGGAACTTGCTTTCTTCTTTCCTGGAAAACTGAGACGAGAAAGCGGTTGGAAAGTTTTGATGCTTGCAGGCAGTGAGCACGGGCTGCATTTATACGAAGGAGGGTTCTCTCTCCTAGGAATGCAAGAGAAATGTGACCATGGAAATAAATCCCAAACCATTAATCAAGAAGAGATTTCTTGGAAGGTAATCAAGAAAATAAGGCCAAATGAAGCATCTCTCTTCATGCTTTTCTGGCCTCCTCATATGGTAAGGACGCGAGACGCATCTAGGCATTTTTATTTCTTAACCACACTTACCTTTCTATTTGGCCGGCAGTACTAAAAAAGGACCTAACTAGCATAACAACACCGTCACGGGAAATTTGTAACGATCCGAAAAGGACCCTGCATCCGGAGCGCACGCATAAAATCTGTCAGTGAGGGCCCACATCCTTGCGAAGATATGAGGTGGAGAATGCACCGTCGCTCTTTCAAGAGTTGCGGCATAGTCGGCTTATCAATTCCCTGTCAACAATAGCGGCAGTACGCCACCATTGATAATGAAAATATTGATAACTTAAACCTCCCGATTAAGGAACATATTGGCCGTTTTCCCGCGTATAAACTATTTATTTGATGATTGAAACGTTCGAAATAAATGAGTAATGGACTGTGACGTCTTCAGTATCACAATGGGGTCGCGGTAAAATAAAAACTTTCCAGTCATTTGACTTGCAGCAGTAAAAACAAAACAGCCTGGGTCGCTGCGGCCAAATAAGTTACATGTTGATGAATGCTGTTGTCTAATGCGGCACTAAAAACATTTTTATTTTATTTTTTTAAACAATTATATCATTTCTGTTTGCATGGTGGCGCAAATGAGAGAGAAATTGCCAACGACCGATTAGGAATATAAACGCAAGTGACATGTTTAAAGATTAATATATCAACGTACTCAGTGTCTACATTGAAGTGCGTAGTAAGCTTTGACAACGAAAATAACGGCTGATTATTGTTTTTATTGTTACGTCCTAAAAATCATCAATTAATAAGAGATTTCAAATATGAAAAGAAACCCAGATAATCAGTAATTAATAAGAGACAATCATATGATGTTTACCCACGCCAGAGGTTGAGTTTCATTAAAGAAACAATCGTAGGCAACAGAGATGATGGCGATGATGACGATGATGAACTCATATGCATATGAATTAAGTTCACAAGAATTATTGGATAAGATGAGATTTGTTAGGCTTAGGCATTTAAGCAAAACGAAATATAGAGTAAAAGTGAGAGAGGAAAATTTACACATGATGTTTATCCTAATTTACCCTTAAACTAGAGCTACATCCAATAAAAATTCCACTATAATTATTACCTCTCACATTTATGTTTTAACCCTCAATTATAGAAGAAATAGAATATATACACTTAGTATCTATTCATAACCAAAGTCTGAACTGCCAATAAAATATGGATTCAAACTATAAAAGCCCTCTAACAGCTCAAGGGTATTGCCTTGCAACCCCCATTGGGGTGTCCCTCCAACTCAATAATATTATCAGCAACAATATCCATGGTGCTGCGCTGTTGCTTTTGCAACTTTAAGCAAATAAAAGGAAAGTTCAGTCAGGAAATAAATGGCAAGTATATCTTGAACCACGTGCTGAATATGACGAGATTAAGAGGCATGACGAGGCACTTTATTTGTCGAGTCATTTATTTGCTTTCAAGAAATCTCTTATTAACTAATATGCTTTGGATTTTTTCTATATCACATTCTTCTTATTCCTAGGAGAAAACACACACCCTATATAAATACTATCTATACTCATAACACGTTTGTCATGGAATCACATCTATGCCCTGTGTGCTTCCCCCAAGGGCAGTTGTCCACATCCGCATCCCAAGGATATCCCCTGGCGCAATCACCATGCGATCAAGTTGGCAGTTGCATCTTCCTGTCTCTTTCCTCATTGTGTCCCCCGGGGCGACTATGTTCGCATGATAGAGTCGGCGGCTATCATAGAGTCAAGATGTGGCGAGGAAAGAGACATGAAGACGCTAGTCAAAAAGGAGCTTGACAACATGGAAGTATGCGCGAGGGATGTGCTTGAAGCGATGAATAGATGGGACATTAGGGGGCAGCTGAGAGATGGTGGGGAGGTTGAAGGAGGCGGTGATTGGGCTGGAGAAGGCGACTGAGGCTTAGGTTGCTAATGGATTATGAACAATACGAAAAATTCTCTAGCTCAATCGCTGCCTCCTGCAGCCTTCTCACCCTCTCTCCGCCGCTCCTTGATGCTGCATCCCGTCAATTGTCTCAAGCATATGCCTCCTGCATGCCTCCACGTCGTCGAGCTCCTTCAAGACTTACGTTTTCCTGTCTCTTTCCTTGCCGCATCACGGCTTTGGGATAAACATTTAATTTATCGTGCGGACATTGTCGCCCTAGGGGACATATGGAGGAAAGAGATAGAAAGACACAACAACTGACTTGATCACATGGAGTAGTCGAGCCAGGGGATGGGATGTGGATGCAGACGACCGCCCATGGCAAGCGTGCAAGGCCGAAGATATGATTCCGATGATGAACACGTTTTGAGTAAGGGTAGTATCTATGCAGGGCGCTAGGAATGCAAGAAAAAAGTGAAAATGGAAAAAAAATCCAAAGCAATATTAGTGAATACGACACTTCTTGGAAAGTTAAATAGACACGATCAAATAAAGTATTGTTGAACGAGATTCAAGACATAGTTGCCATCTATTTCTTAAGTAAACTTTCCTTTTATTCGACTTGCAATAGAAAAAACAAAACAGCAACAACACATTGCCAAATTAGTTGCATATTGATGAATGTTGCTGAATTTGAATGCGACACTACAAACACAAACCTTATATTTTTAAACAATTATTTCCTTTCGTTTGGGGCTGTGGCACGGTGACACAAATGAGAAGAAATTTGTCGATAATTGAATTAGGAAATTAGATATTATTAACATGTTTAAAGATTAATATATTGATGTATTTTGTATTTACATTGATGTGCCTAGTAAGTTTAGGTAATGAAAGTAGAGGCTTTTTATTGTTTGGATTGCCTCGCTTGCTTGATATCTTGGTTCGCTAGTTACTAAGTTGCGGAGTCAATCACATGGGAAGATTTTTATCTGCAGACTATTTGCCGGGCTAAGATTAATAACGGAGTTCTTGTTAGATATTTAACTAGAATCTCGTAATTAGAGGTCACTAATTAACCTTGGCCAAAATTAATATATTATTTTACCGATAAAATCTTCCCATGCAAATGAATCGACAACTTCATAAGTAACCAACTAAGCATATCAAGCGGGACATAACGATTCAAATAAATATTTGCTGCTATTTGCATTGCCTAAACTTACTAAGCACATCGATATAAATACTAATCACATCGATACAATAATCTTTGAATATGTTGCCAGCATCTATCATCCTAATTCGATCGTTGATAAATTCTCTCATTTGCCCCGTCGCTCTGCCACACAAATTGGAAGGAAATAAATGTTTCAAAAATATAAGGAAAGAGTTTGTAGTGCTGCATTCAAGAACCACATTCATCAGTATGTAATTATCTGGATAGTTTAAGTTACCGAAACTTTTTGTCATCCCCGGGTGACCAGCCGCTGCCGATTTGCTTCTGCTACTGCAAGTCAAAATGAAAAGAAAGTTCAGTTAGGAAATAAAAAAAACCATATATATATGTGTGTGTGTGTGTGTGTGTGTGTGTAACTCGTTTGGATCATTTGGATTATCAAACCTCATCAATAGCATTAGGCATGGGCTCCTTCAAGAAAGCGTCTTCCTGTCTCTTTCCTTACCGCGTCCTGACACCGCAATAATCGCCAACTCGATCTCGTGGACAGAGTCGGCCCTTGGAATTCCTCCAGGATGCGGATGCGGACGCCGACGAACCCCCGAGGAAGCGCGCAAGGGCCGAAGATATGACTCGGATGACAAACGCCATCACGAAGTGTGGATTGCGTGGCGGACAACTAGAGCAGACGAGATGCCATTGTGGCCGTCTAATTTCACGCTGCAGATCAAGCATTTCACCACAGAGTAAGCAAAGGTAAGAAGGTCCACGGCGGCAGAGAGCCGGGGCAAGCCCACGGAGGTAGGGATCGGACCCTAGTAGAAGGAAAATGGAGATGGATTCCAGCTCCTTGCTGGTGACCCTTCTTGTTGCCGGGAAAGAGGGAGCAAACTGAGAAAAGAAAGGGGTGGAAAGTTTTGATGCGTATGGGCTATGAGCATTGGCAGCATGTATATAGGCCGTGTATTTCTGCTAGGAATGCAAGAAAGATATGACTATGGAAAGAAAATCCAGAGAATCATTAATTTATAAAAATTTCTTGGAAAGCAATTAAAGGAATGGCCAAATAAGGTGTCTCCTTCATGCTTTTATGAACTCCTCATATTGTAGGATGCAGTTCAAGATATACTTGCCATTTATCTTCTTCTTTTTTAACTAAACTTCCCTTTTATTTGACTTGCCACATAAAAAACAACATAGCATGCAGTAGTAAAAAGTATCAGCTATTGAAATGATCCAAAAATGTTATATATTGAGGCTTAAACATGGACAAAAAAGTAATAAATAATATGGGGTTTATTTTTTCAAGAATTTATGACTGACAACATATTATTACTTTCACAATAGCTCAAAGATTATTATGTTAGCAAAGTTTTATACTTGTTAACATGTGAATTTTAGCCCACAATTGAAATTTTCGTTCTTGTTAAAATAACAAACAAAGATAACAATAAAAAGACAGCCCCATTCAGCCATCTGTCCATTTGCATTGGCCCATGAAGAAACCCAAACCCGTGCCCATAACATTTGGCCTTTAAAGCTTTCATCAACACCCGAGCTTAATAGACCCATGGTTCTTCAGCTCATGAGTTACAATTAGACCGGTCAATCGGGATCCAAATGGACTAATTTAACTTGGATCCTATTTTTATATAATATAAATTTAATAATGGGTCGATATAAATAGTAAAATACTTCTATATTTAACTCAATGTACAAAAAATCATATTCAAACTGAGATTTGAAACACTTCTATATTTTTATATAAGAATGCGGAGTTAATGAGAACAAAACAAATGAGAGCCATAAAGAATGAAGAAAGACAAAGATGAGTTGGGTTTGAATAAATTGTAAATCCATTTACGATCCATTTAACACTTACATTATGTTTAAAGCCATTTATGACCAATTTAATATTTATAGTTAAGAAATGCACTCCATTCAGACGGGTCTAAGTACGATCCGACAACATGAGAATTGATAAGGAAAGCCCATTTGCCCATTGGATTTGAAAGGAAACCATCCTCAAGTCTCTTTCTCTGGTCTTATATAAAACAAGTTGTAAAAATGGGCGATGTAAAAATAAATAAATTACGCACCCGATTTTAAAGGGGCGCCATTCTCACACCTGAGAGTTGGGTTCACAGAGAGCTCAAAAGGAGCGTGGACATCATTGATGCCTCAGAAATAAACAGGAGAACACACAAGGTGACGGACCTGAGATATCCCTCTCTCGGCATTCGATTCCCGGATCTATGCCTCTCACTTTCAGCTCCGTCACCGTCAACCGATTGTCTACCATCTCTCATCAGGAACAGCCACCGTCTGTCCGTCAAAACCCCCCTTGCTCTCCATCACAGCTCGGCGGTGGTGGAGCAAAGCATCAACGCTCATCACCACCAACTGAACTTCTCTCATATTCTTTCTTTCTAGTCTGCAGCACTGGAGATACTTTTAAGCTCAAGATTTCATACTGTGCAGGAGCATTCACAACAACAACCACAACAAACTCTCTGAAGCTTAGAGCACGCGTGAGAGCTGAGGAACCGAGCAAAGCAAGAACACACACAGACCGAGTAAAACTCTCTCTCTCTCTCTCTCTCTCTCTCTCTCTCTCATCTTCAGCGCTCTGGATCATGTTCAGCGTCCTCGCTCACTGTTGAAGCCAGTCACAGTTGCATATCTTTCTCGAGCAATTTCATGGCTGAATCGCTTTATTGCCTAACTTTGTCACTTCATCGCTGCGCAGAGGAGGAATCAAGTTCGAAAGGAGGTGATTGATGAGCACGGAGTACTTCGAGTTAGTTCAAGACTTTCTCAGCAGCACTGATCATCAATGGTGATGCGTTGAGGACTTCTCACTAGTTTTAACAGTCAACCGTGACCACAATCACATCTTGTTCAGGTAGGAGCTCATGCTCTGTTTTCGGATGTTCTTCATACATAGCAGAGGCAAAGGAGTCCAGCTGAGATTTCTGTGAAAATTGTGCTGGATCAGGATCTATTAGTGACATAAACACACTCCATTGTTGTTGTTGTGATAGTCTGAGTTTAGATTGATGCTTAGATATTGCATTCTTGCTTCTTGGTTGAATTGATTGCTATATGTTTGTTAAAATGCCCAAACGAACAGTGTTCAAATATGAAAAGCACTATTATGTCTTAGGGGCTGAATCTGTTTCTGTTCCCCGAAACACAAATTTTTGTGAACAAAAAAAAAACATAAATGCGTTTATTTAAACTTTTGTTCCCGAGAACAAATTTGGAACAGAAACAATAAGTGGAAAAAACTTGTTTCTTATTCCCGTGAATACTTCCGAAAAACACTTCTTCTTCTTTTTTTTTTTTTTTTCTTCTTTTTCTTCTTCTTTTTTCTTTGGTTGGTTGCCAGTCTCGGCCATGGCCAGCGATCGGCCGTTGAGGGCCGGCAACCTCACCGGAGTGTCACCAGCCCTTGGCGAGGTTCGGCCTCACCTTGGCTAAGCGAGCTCGACCTCACCAGATCTGGGCGAGCTCGAGCTCGCCCAAATCCTGGTGGGGCCGAGCTCCCCAACCACCGGCGAGGCTTGGCCTCGTCGGGCCATCGCTAGGCTGACTTGGCGGTGGCCTAGCGAGGCCAAGCTCACCCAGCCATCGGTGAGGCTCGGCCTCGCCCGATCTAGGCAAGCTCGCCCAGCCAAGGCGAGGCCATCGGCCCTCGTCGGCCGATCATTGGCCATGGTCGAGGCGGCAACCGGCCAAAAGGAAGAAAAAAGAAAAAAGAAAAAAGGAAAAAGAAAGAAGAAATAAGAAAGAAGAAAAAAGAAAAAAAAAATAAAAATATTAAAAATTAAAATAAACAAAAAAATTATATAAGTTTACCAAACATACTTCTATTCTTTTTCTATTCCAGGAACAAAAATTTTGTGTAGTTACCAAATGTGTTTTTCTGTTCAAAAATTGTTCTCCGGAATAGAAATAGTTTTTTTATATTTCTGTTCCCGAGAATAATTTTTGAATAGAAACGTTACCAAATGCAGCCTTAGTGGCCGATTGATCACTGTATGTTTCAACTGAGGATGGAAATGTTCGAACTTCTCATTACATCCTCAAATCGTAACACTACAATCCATGCCCAACACCTCCATATACCATGTTTACTTGATTCTCGTCGAAATAATGTTGCCTAGTCTTTCAGTGATACAAGGATGTATGTTAATTGATATACAAAACATATAGATCTTTTGTCAATATAGTGCCTTGTCTGTCTCATATTGAAAAGATATGAGTGGTGGTCACAAACTAAGAGGTTTTTTTTCCTACATCGAAAAAAATATAATGGTGATTATTTTTTAACTTGTTATTGTTTCAAACTTTTAATTTTTGCCTTTGAAAGGTTGTATCTTTTCAGAAATAAAATTCGGAATAATGAATAAAAATTGAAAAAATAAAATAAATAGTTATTTTTTAAGGATAAATACTACAAAAAATCTCAAACTAGACTTTAAACTAATTTTCTTTTTACCATCGAAAACCTTAAATCAGTACACATATAATGTATTTACCATCCGTTCACTTTCGCTAAATAACGCCACTAAATTGCTGACTTGAATGCACATGGCAAGTCTACGTGGATCAATTAATAGGTTAATGCCACGAAAAATCTCAAACCGAGGCGCTTGTGAAATAAATTTATGCCAAATTAACTTTTCACAAAAAATCTTAAACTAGTACACATATGACACAATTCCATCAAAATTTACTGTAAAATAGCGAAAACTCTATATCATCTTCCTCTTTATCAAGTCCTTTGTCATTGTCTTTGTCTAAGGTCGTAAATATTATGAACTCCATTTAGCAAGAACTCTTTCGTGACACTTTTAGTAACTCTGATAATGCTCTTGACAAGATGACTCGACCAAGTAACACTATATGGCCGAATCACTGCCGAATGTGACATCTCGTGTAAGAATATGTTGTCTTGGTAGAGCAATTACGTACTAATTGGCACTATTTTAGTTACTCTAGTAGTACTAATGAGATACAGAGCAATTACATATTGTCTTTATGGAGAAAAGATTTCAAGCATCCATACCTTTCAAATTCCATATCTAAGAGTGTCAATTTTGACTATCCAAACAATTGGTATGATAACTTATTTAATTGTGCCATTTAGATTGTAGAAGAAGGTTGAAAATCCATAGAGGATTTCAAATTTGTTATGCAAGTATTGAAGGAAGTAAATAAAAAGATTCAGGTTGCAAACCTCGATCAAGCTAAAGAGCACCCAATCAATTTCTATCCGAATGATACTCAAAGCATCCAAATAAAAGATCCAATCCAAGGAAAGAGACCTAGTCAATCCAGAGAAAATGAATTCAAGAATCCAATTGATACCAAGGAAGATTTGTTGATTTTACATTAAAAATAAGTTTCTGTGTATGGTTTGGATTAAAATTAGATTCAACGCAATTTAGTTCAAAACTTACAAATGTTTTTTCACTAATAACACAATGTAGTTTTCTCATATATTTATTTTCAACATGAACTCTAGCATTAATTTGTTGCTAAATTAATACATTTGAACTTCTTGTAGAAGAAAACAATATGCTAGGATGAGGGCACAAGGAATTCATTGATTTTCACTCACTTGGGCATTTAAATCAAATGGGTCATCGTAGCTACTCTCAAAATCTAATTTGCAATCAAGGAAGAATAGAAGGATTTCAATCATCATTGTTACATACTATTATTTTGTTTTGAAATGAACTGCTTCACTCTACTTGACTTTCGTATTTGTATGAAATAATATAGGATCATTTGTCATGGTCATGTGAATCTTCTTAATCAACCAAACATTTGAGCTATATCAAGTAAAATCTGTATGGAAATAGATCAAAAGACTTTTCTTTTTTTATTCCAAACATTCACATTGACTCATGCGATCCTTAGATTAATCTTGTAATGTTTTAGGACCTTGCACATCTTTATCTATGAGATTTGAATCAACGAGATAACTTTTTGTCTACTGATTCATTATTCATATTATGATAGTCTTTATTTCATCTATTTTTATCTAGAATTAATATCACTTGTCTTGATTTAGGTCATTAGAGAATCCTTCTAAAGCAATTTGATTTGATTGAAAAGAATGAAGAGCCATTCAATACATAATGATTTCGTTATAAGTTGCAAAGTCAAGATCTCAAGCATTTTTCATTTTTGAATTTAATAGATCTTTCTAATGACATTGATGATTTCCTTCTAGTTAGCTTAATATTTTGCTACACTTGATATAGCTAGAACGAGTACCTAGAGGGGGGGTGAATAGGTATACAAACGATTTTTCACTTAAATCACACAACACTAGACAATTGATGGAAATAAACGACAATCGAAAGACGAGAAGGGAAAAGAGAATTGAACACAATGGTTATAGTGGTTCGGCTTTTGTTTAAGCCTACGTCCACTCTTCGCACCGACAGCCTATTGGCTGGATTCCACTATGAACAAAGAAGTGTTACAGCGTTGTTCTTCCTTGATTCAGTGATGTAGATGATCTACCACACTTGCTCAAGATATCACTAAGTATAAACACTCTTTTGTGTATACAATTTTGCTCAGAATGAATCGACTGAATATCAAGGAACTTCAGACTCTAGAATTCGTCTATCGAGCATGCACTAAAATAACTTGAACGACTTCCTTTTATACTCCTTCATGCCATCATACCCGTTGGCACTTACCAAAGGAATTCCTCCAATCTACCCGTTGGACGGAATCAATTAAGGAGATCTTTCGAGCTATTAAAGGAACTTGACGATAGCCCATCAATCCTGTTCGCCCATACAACCGGGATCTTGGTTTCCAAGAATAGAACTTTCCAAGATTACTTCGTCAATCATCGGATCTTGAATACAAAGAATCCGTTAGCTTAACCTTGACCAAGATATCTTCTCCAGAGAATAGGACTAACTTCTTAACCAAACACCTAGGTTCTGGATAGCCTTTCGACACTGGATTAGAAAACTGTCAATGAGAATATCTTTAAGTCTTGAGTCTTGAGTCTTGATGTCCAACTGTCTTCAGACTCTAAACCGAAAGTCTGTAATAATCCAGACTAGACTGAAAGAAACGTTTTGTCGCCTTCAAAATATTCGGCAAGATTTCTCCAACAATCTCCCCCTTTTTGATGGTGACAAAACTTTCTTGTAGACTTTGAACAACTTTGACCTGCAAAATATTACTCAAGTAATATGGCTATCTCATAACAATTAATAAAGAACAACCAGACTCTGCATCCACAAGAAGATTGGTTAGTCCTTCACAAGTAAACCATATAACAATACTTGATGTAACTGCATGCATTCAGATATCAAAATCCACACTACAGACTAAGTTCAAGTTCAAGCTCATATCAAAACACATAAAAGAGATAAAATTTAAAGTTGAAAGTTTAAAAGGTTCAGAGTTGAGGTTCAAAGTTCAGAGTTGAGGTTCAGAGTTGAGGTTCAAAGTTCAGAGTTCAAAGCTGGCATTTTCTCCCCCTTTTTGTCATCATTAAAAGGTGAGAAAGTAGTCAATTCTGCTTGGGAATGCGAACGATCTGGAAATCTCCCATGGATTGAACTAATCCTTCCAGCCTCTTCAAGTCTTCCTTTAGATGAGCTACCTCTTCACTTTTGGCATTGGCTTCAATTCGAAGAGAGAGATCTTTGATCGATCTTGAAGGGAAACGAGAAGATGCTTTCCCAAAGATTCTGCACGGGACTTGAATTTCACGGTCAAAGCATAGATTTGACCACGCATTTCCGAAGAATATCAAGTATGCGACAAAAATCTGCCGAATTATCCATCCGAGTACCGACATTTGCTCGGTCTCGATGGAGTAAACGCGACGATGGATCTTCGTGTAATCTTCGGGTTTGCTTTAGAGCGACTCACATCTTCACAAGGAATAGATGTAGTCTTCCTGTGCTCAACTCCTTCCCCTGTTTCTCCCCCTGTTTCTAAAGCCTCGGATGGGAAAGAATGAGGGTCAATCTCTGCAGCGACTTGAAAAACTTCATCTTCATCTGCAGACTTTTCTTTGGCTGCCTCTTCTTCTTCTTCAGCTTCTTTCTCTGCTTCTTCTTTTCTCTCGTTGCTTCTCTATCTTTCTCTCCTTGCTCGCTCTTTCTTTCTCTTCTTCTCGGCCTTTTCTTGTCTCTCTTCTTCGCTCCGTTTTTCCTCTCGCTTCTTTTTCCTTCTCCGACGTTCTGTTGATTCAGATACAGAACGTTTTCTCCTTATCAATGCAGAAATAGTGCGATCTTCCTCTTCTTCTTCTTCTTCATCTTCTTCTTCTTCATCTTCAGCTTCCTCATCCACCAAGAGTCTCCTCTTTTGCTTTTTTGATGGTGGATTGATTTGCTCCTTTCCTTTCCTTTTGGATGCCGAAGGTCTTGGAGATTTCATTTTGAACTGCTCCATTTCCTTTTCAAGTTCTTTCGAGACGCATTTTTGTCACCATTCGCAGACCCACCACCATTTTATCACATGTTTGAACACACGAGAGATTGTGGTGGCTCAATGTTTAAGTGTCTCGAAGATCTTGGTCACAAGACTTGCATAAGGCGGTTGTCCCTTGTCCTTCACCATTGCTCTATACATGTGAAAGAGAATGATGTGAGGAAGAGAGAATTTCTTCCCTTTGATGATTGCATACATCAATTTTGCCTCTGAATTTGACACATCTGTCTTTGATGTCGATTTAGGCCTAAGACAGTTGATGACAATTTTGTGCAGCAAAATGTTGATAGCACGCATTCTCGTGTAGACAATTTTCCCTTCGTCTTGTTGCCTTTCACAAGATCCAGCATAAGACGAGCTTTGGAAACTTTAATCGGTTGATATGATCCTCTCTCTACTCCAATGATATCAGCCAACATGTTCACATCTACTATGTAGTCTTGGTCTCGGACACTAAAGGACATTCTATTCGCATCCAAAAAGCTAAGATTCGAATAGAAATATGCAGTTAGTTGAGCATATCCTTCAGTAGTGTCAGAGCAAAATTGCTCAAGTTGCAGTAGATCGAACTTCTCCCTTAAATTCACATGAATAGCATCCAGAAAATCAAAATCAACACTTCTAGGGTTTATGACCCCTCTTTTTAATAGCCTGAAAAACAAGTTCTCCTGATCTTTGGATTTAAACAAATCCATCCTCTTTCCTTTCACCTTTGCAGCAACACCCAATCTCGGTTGAAAATCATAGAACATTTTATCATCGTCATTTCCATCAGTAGGAGTCTGTCCAGCCACACGAGGATCACTAGGAATACTAGCAAGTGCTTCCTCTCGCCCTTCCTCTAGGAGCAATTCCCAACTCCTCCATTTGTCGCAGAAAAGATATTCATTCCCATAGTTCTTACTTTTGAGAAACTCATTCACGTAGTTCAACGGAGTTCCTATGCTTTTCAAAGCACGATAGAGTTTATAGATAAAAGAGGGTTTTTGTATTCTTACACAGCTCGCTTCCTCGATTATCTCATCCTCTCGATGGTGACCCGCACTTTGTGGGGTAGATGAAGAAGAATCACGTGCTGGAGAGCGAATCGGGCTCGTTGCGACTTGATAACTCATCTTCTTCGGTGAGATCAACATGGGTAGGACCCTCTCTTGCTCTTTGTGGTCCCCCGCTTGCTATTCTTGAGGACTTCCTTGAAGAAGACATCTTTCTTTGACACTGAGAGATTTCTTTAATCGTTTTCCCAAGAAAAGTTGACACCTTTCTCAAGTTTGAACACAAAATGGAAACGAGATTGAGAGAAGAATGCTTTTCGAGGGTTTTGAAGAAAGAGAGAAGAAAAACTGTATATATATAACATTTCAAAATGGAAAAACCAATCGATACGAAGGAAAGTGTACCGACGAATTCTTTTAAAATCAATAACTGCCATTTTTAATAGAAGTTATATTTTTGAAAAGACATGATTCTCTTTTTCTCGGTGATTATAAATTGGTTAAAAAATCATACATTTTCGAGACAGAATAAAATAACAACTTACGGTTAATACCCATGAGTCTCGAGTCCGAGTCGAAAGTCCGAGAGTCTCTAGACTTTAACTTCCTCAAGCTTCAAAATGTTGAGACGGAGCGAATAAAATCAAATTGATTTTTCTCCAAAGGCTTTGTGAATATATCCGCCGTTGACTCTTTGAATCAACAAATTGAATCGAGATTTCTCCATTTTGAACATGATCTCGATGAAGTGATGTCGAATCTCTATATGCTTTGCTCTTGAGTGAAGAATTGGATTTTTTGTGAGATTTATTGCACTAGTGCTGTCGCATCGGATTTTCGTGCATGAGTCTTCAATTCCGAAGTCTTGAAGCGTTGCTTAATCCACGTAATTTGCGAACAGCAGCTGCCAAGAGCTACATACTCGCTTCGTTGTTGAAAGAGCCACAGTACTCGCTTCCTTGAAAACCAAGATACTATCCTGTTTCAAGTAACCGGCACGTACACGAAGTACTCTTTCTATCAACTCGCAACTCGCTAGATCTCGCGTCTCGAATATCCGGAAGATTAAAGTCTCCCTTCTTAGGATACCGAGACCAATGCTTGAAGATGAAGCAACGTATTTGATAATACGTTTCGCAGACGAGATGAGATTCTCTAGGTCTCGATTGAAACCTAGCACAGATGCAAACACTTAACAAAATATCAGGTCTAGAAGCAGTAAGATAAAGAAGTGAACCGATGATACTCCCGTATAATTTTTGATCAACTTTCTTCCCTTCTTCATCTTTGTCTATCTTCAAGGAACAAGACATTGGTATGTCTGTCTTTTTGCACTTTTCAAGCCCAAATCTTTTGACAAGATCATTAGCATATTTTTCTTGACAAATAAAAGTTCCTTCCTTCAATTGTTTAATTTGAAGTCCAAGAAAGAATGTTAACTCTCCCATCATACTCATTTCAAACTCATCCCGCATAGACTTAGAAAATTTCTTGCATGAGACTTTCATTAGATGATCCAAAAATAATGTCATCTACATATATTTGAACAAGTAAAAAACTTTTGTTTTCCTTTTTGATAAACAAGGTAGTATCAACTTTACCTTTAACAAATCCATTATGTATTAGAAACTTACCGAGTCGTCGTACCACGCTCGAGGTGCTTGTTTTAAACCATATAAGGCATTTTCAGTCCGAAGGCGAGTCGGCTTCTTTGGGTCTTCAAACCAGGTGGTTGTTCCACATAGACTTCCTTATGGATAAATCCATTCGGGAAAGCACTTTTGACGTCCATTTGGAATAACTCGAAATCTTTATAACAAGCAAAAGCAAGCAATAATCGAATAGCTTCTAACCTTGCTCTTTGGTGCGTAAGTCTCATCATAGTCTATCCCTTCTTCTTGCGTATATCCTTTGGCTACGAGTCGACCTTGTTTCGTACGACTTTACCTTTCTCATTCATCTTGTTTCGAACACCCATTTGGCTCCAATAACGGTTTTACCTTTTGGTTTAGGTGTCAATTCCCAGACATCATTAATGATAAACATGTTCGAGCTCATCTTGCATGGCTTCAATCCAACTTTCGTCGACAAAGCTTCTTCTATGCTTTTGGTTCAATTTCAGAAATGAGAGCTACGACACTAGACTCTTCACGCCTTTTGGATCTGGTGCGAATTCCTTCATTAAGTTCGCCAATAATTAGATCTTTGGGATGACTGGGTGATGCTTCCAATTGCTGGTTGATTTATCGGCTGATGATCCTTTCTTTGCCCTGAATCTTCACAAATGGCTTGATGCTGGTCTTCCTGAATCGTGACGCCTCTTGTGTTGAAGACTTTGGAGAGGTTGGAGCAAGATCGACTCTTCATGATGAGTCCGATTGGATTCATCTTGAACCGAGTCTTGAAATTTGACATTCATTGACTCCTCCACGGTTTGACTCTTCTTGTTATAGACTCGAAGGCTTTGCTTGATGAAGAATATCCAAGGAAGATGCCTTCATCGATCTTTCTTCAAACTTACCAACATAATCTTTTGCATTTTTCAATATAAAGCATTTGCAACCGAATACATGAAAGTATGAAACAATAGGCTTCTTATCTTTGAATAATTCATAGGGGGTTTTCTTTAAAATAGGTCTTAAAAAGACTCTGTTAATGATATAGCAAGCTGTTGAAACAGCTTCAGCCCAAAATCGAGAAGAAATTTTGCTTTCAATTAGAAGAGTTCTTGCCATTTCTTGAAGAGATCTATTCTTCCTTTCCACAACTCCATTTTGCTGAGGAGTATATGGAGAAGAGAACATATGCTTAAAGCGATTCATCACAGAATTTTGTAAAATCTTGATTTTCAAATTCACCACCATGATCTCATTCTTATGCTTGAAATAACACATCCCTTTTCATTTTGAACCTTTTTAGCAAATTTTTCAAAATATGAAAAGGTTTCTGATTTACTTGATAGAAAAATACCCAAGTAAAGCGAGAGTAATCATCTACGATTACTAAGCAATATTTCTTACCTCCAATACTGGGTCTGGTTGGTCCGAAGAGATCCATATGAAGTAAGCTAGTACATGATTAGTTGAGACATGATTTATAGACTTATATGAACTTCTTACCTGCTTTCCCAGAATACATGGAGTACACAGTTAAGTCTTTTGATAAGATAATTTGGGTAGACCACGAACAAGCTGCTTTGATGAGATTTTGGCTAATTGCTTCATATTAATATGCCCAAGCTTTCTGTGCCACAGACTTGCTTCTTCTTGTATTGAAATCAAGCATTGCGATTCTTACGGTTTCACGTCCAGGAGATAGATATTTCCATGCCTTCTACCCAAGAAAGACTGAGTAGAGTCTTTACCGGTTCGGAACATATTCCTTCTTGAAAGAAGATCTTAAAACCAAGTATCACATAGTTGGATCGATCTTTGAGAAGATTGTAATTGAGTCCTTCCACTAGAGAAACATTGCTTATTGTGAGATTTCCAATTTTCACAGTTCCAAAACCCACAATTTTTCCTTTGCTATTTCCTCCAAATGAGACTTTTCCACCATTTACTTGAACAAGCTTTATAAAGCATTTTGAGTCTCCTGTCATATGTCTTGAACATCCATTGTCTAGATACCACTTTACCTTTCTCTTGATAGATACCTGCATTCAAAGAAATATCTCAAGCTTTCTTTGGTACCCACATTTTCTTGGGTCCTTTTGTGTTAGTGGGATAAACAGTACTAGCCCAAGTTTTCTTAACAGGTCTCCAAACCATAGGACATTCTTTTCAAAGTGATCTGGACTTTTGCACTTAGAACACCGAGAGCATCTCGACCTACGAGACTTTACAAAAACCTTTTGAAATGATTTTTATAAGCACTTTTTGAAGGTCTTTGCTTAATTCTTTCTTTTACTTTAGGAAAATCAATTAAGGGAATAGTTTCTTCTGTCATACCTAAACCAGACTTATTGAAATAAGGTCTCTGTCTTGAAAGAATTTTTCAAGTTTCTCAGACCCTATTGAAAATTTCTTTGAAATATTCGATGAGTCAATTTTTAAACGAGAATTTTCTTTCAAAAGATTTTCTTCATTTTCTTTAAGAGTAGAAACATTCAAGTCTAAACATTTAACTTTTTCTTTCAAAATATTTTCCTGCTGTTTTAAAGCTGAGTTTTCCCTTTTAAGTTCAGAAATTCTTTTAAGAGAAGTCTTAAGACTTAAACACAGCTCATCAATATACTTAGAAACCTTGACAGGAATTTTGAGATTACTTACTTCAAATTCGCTGTCCGAGTCGATTCGAGTTTGAGTCCGAGTACGATTGCGCCATCAGACACAAGTTGGCATATTCATCATCACTTTCTTCACACTCGTATCACTCCGGGTTTCAGCTTTGAGAGCCTTTCGAGACTTTTCAGCCTTTCCTTTCTTCTTCTTTAGAAGAGGACAGGTTAGTACGATGTGTCCCTTTTCTTACATTCAAAGCAAACAATATCTTTATTTGCTTCATCATCATCAACAGTCTTGGTTTGTTGTCTTTGAAAGCCTTGTCTCTTGGAGTTGAATCTTCTCCCTTTTCTATTCAACTTTCTGAATCTTCTTATCATTAGGGCAAGCTCCTCATCGTTCATATCGTCTTCAGAATCTGTAACATCAGAATCATCATTTGATTTTAATGCAATGGATTTCTTACCTTTTGGATCTTCGTCTTCGTTTATTCGTTCCACTTCATAAGACTGAAGAGTTCCAACCAGCTCATCATCGAGATAGTGGCATGATTCTTTGCGTCTCTCTTATTGAAGTCTTTATGTGATTCCAATCCTTTGAGAGTCCACGCAGAAGCTTGTTAACCTTCATAGGATCATAAATTGGTTGACCTTGATTTTGTAGACCATTCACAATTTCTGTAAAACGACTAAACATGTCAGTTATTGATTCTCCAGATCTCATTTTGAAGGCTTCATATTGACCGAGAAGAATATTGATTCTGGTCTCTTTCACTCGATCAGTTCCTTCGTAGGTGATGTGTAACCTATCCCAGACTTCTTTTGCTGTATCACAAGAAGATATTCTGTTATATTCAGTAGGTGATAAAGCACAATATAAAGAATATATTGCTTTTGCATCAAGAGTTTGTCTCTTGATTATTTCTTCCTGAGACATTCCGCTAGCTTCCATGACTTCTTTTCCTCTTTCGAGACAGCTGCAACTTTAGGAATGATTCATTTTTCTACAACGTCCCATTCAGAGGATCCTTTGATCGTAGAAAAGCTTTCATCTTGTTCTTCCAGATATTGTAATCCTTTCCATCAAAGTAGGGAGGTCAGTATTGCTTTGCCCTTCCACCAGCCACGGTGCTAACATACTAGCCATGGATCTTTTACTCTGAAGTAAAACACTTCAAATAAAGTGAGTACACAGGCTCTGATACCAATTGATATAGCTAGAACGAGTACCTAGAGGGGGTGAATAGGTATACAAACGATTTTTCACTTAAATCACACAACACTAGACAATTGATGGAAATAAACGACAATCGAAAGGCGAGAGAAGGGAAAAGAGAATTGAACACAATGGTTATAGTGGTTCGGCTTTTGTTTAAGCCTACGTCCACTGCAAGATTTCTCCAACAACACTAACTGGGCTTTGTGAGAGTATCCCTTTTTTGGTACATAAAAACAACGGGGAAAAATTGGACAGTAAATCCAAAACCTCATGTATGAAATATAATTGAGTGTTAAACTTTTTCAATAAATAATACCAAAAATTACCTATATGTCACATAAAAAGTGCTTATGTGACATCTTTAAATTGCATTTTTCAACATAATTTATGGAATTGATTGCATTTTTCAAAGATGGTATGGGACATGATTGAACCAATCAAGATGTTTAGAACTCGATTATACTTCCAGTAAATGTTTAAAACTTGATTGAACCAATTGTAAGGTTTATGACTCAATTGCGTTTTGTACATAAGGTTTAGGACTTGTAGCGTGATTTTCTCAAACAACTCCTACATAGTTTTGTTTTGCTCAAATCACAGGCATCACCCTCATATTGTCATGTTCCTTCGCTTTTTTGTTCTTGCCTTGTTTTTTTTTTTTTTTTTTAAGGAAAATTATATTCATTAGTCAAAAGAATACACAATAAGTACATAGACTTCATGACAGAGTAAATCGAAACTAAGCAAAACCCAAAATACTGCAAAACAAAGCCAAATAAAAAAAAAAAAATAAGGAGGACCAATGAAATATTATCAAGGTTAAACACACACGTGTTCCACAAGAGCGGATTTGTCAAGCAAAATAATTGATGGTTGATCATTGAATCTCGTATCTTCGCTAGTGATGAGCACACCCCGAGAATTCCTTCTCTTATAATTATGACGTTACTTTTTGGCTATGCATGCCTAGGTGCAGCTTCCTTTACACTATCGCAATATGGAAAGAACCAAATCAGGTTGAACAAACGCAGGTCTATTATTTGGAAGAGCAAATTGTCAAGATTTAGCGAGACGCCAGAAATTCAACAATCGTCATTGAAGTTGAAGGCAGAGGACTTATACACGGACACAACAGAGGTGTATTGAATTCCCAAAAGTACATTTATCAAACTCATAAATCTAGAATTAGATCGGAAGAGTTCAAACTCTTTGATCTAGAACTAGACGAGAAAAGAGAACATCCAAAATCTAAATCAAGTGAGAAGAAATAACAAGTAAAGAACATTTTTCCTTATCCCAATTGCTTTTACAAACAACCCGTTCACCCCCTCCCCCAATCGGTCCACCCCTTCAATATCACCCCAGTCGCCTTCTCCAGCCAATCACCACCTCCCTCAACCTGCCAATCCTCTCTCTTTCGCCTCCTGATGTCGCCATCTCATCGATTGCTTCAAGCACGTGCCTCAGGCACACCTACACATCATCGGGCTCCTTCAAAACTTGCACATTCCGGTCTTTTCCCTCGCCAGATCCACTAGAGTGACATTGTCCAAAGTGAGTCTGTAGTTATCGCTGAGACAGGACATAACAAGGAAAGAAACAGGAAGACCCAAGTCTTGAAGGGGCTCGATGACATGGAGGCATGTGCGAGGCACGAGCTTGGGGCAATTAACAAGATGGCGGCATGGGAGGCGGCGGAGAGAGGGTGGGGAGGCTGAGGGAGGCAGTGATTGGGCTGGGGAAGGCGACTGAGGCAATGTCAGAGGGGTTGGACCGATTGAGGGAGAGGGTGAAGGGGTATACAAATGGTACTTAGGACATAGTCGCACGAGGGGTACTCCCGAGATGCGGATGAGGGCGACTGTCCCTAAGGGCGAAGATATGATTCCGGTGATGAGCGGATAGTCTTTATGTAGGGCGTGTGTGTCCCCCTAGGAGTGCAAGAAAAATGTGACTATGGAAAGAAATCCGAAGAATCATGTGTTAACGAGAGACTTCTTGGAAAGTAATTATAAGACGCGGTCAAATACCGTGTCTCATTTCATGCTTTTCCGATCTTGTCATGTCTAGGACCCGGTTCAAGATATAATTGCCATTTATGTTTTACCTAACCTTTCCATTTGTTTAACTTTGCAATAGCAAAACCAATAGCAACACAGCGCCATGGATATTATTACTGATAATATTTTCGAGTTTGGGCATAATATTATTGCATGATTCCAGTGCATGTGAATTTAATACAAATGCAATGCTGAATTTTATGAATCCCACCTCATCCAGTTATTCATGTGAATCTGCATATATGAGTCATTATCGTCATCGTTCATCATCTCTATTTCCTACAATTCTTTCTGCAATGACACACACTTTCCTTTCATTTATCCCTTTATTGCGGCACATAACCCAGCTACTACACGTTTTTGCTTGCGTTCAAATCTCAGGTATCACCTCCACTTTTTTGTCCTATGGCAAAGAAAACCTTCGGTGGCACCTTCAGGATGGCTGTTTCAGTGCGTTCCCTCTCAACAGTATTCTTATGCTTTATGCTTTAATCATGTTAGTGCCACATTAAAAAAAGAAAATAGTAAAAAAGTCAAGTCAATATTGTCTATTAATAATTTGGATGGAGTTGACGGAAGAACTTGATTTCATCAATTTAATAAGTTGTAGGATTTGATTGTACTTTTTAAAAGTTTTAAGACTACATTATACTTTCGTACTAATATTAAGACTTCTAGTGCATTTATTTATTAGATTTATAGAAATAGATCCATGTACATTGTAAACTTAGGAATGAAAATAGTACATAATGTTTTATTATCACTTGGGTTCTTACATCATAGTTGTATTGGGATAATATCCCCATGGAATTTTAATGATTTCAAAACTATATTTAGTACTAATATTTATCAAGATGAATGTATATGGTCAATTAGTTTTACAAATATCAATGTCTCTTTCGAATTAGCAATGATGAGAAACTAAACTATGATAGTTAAGATGAACAAGCACCAATATGAGTGTTATCTCATGATAACTTGGAGGCACTTATGTCAAGATCGAGTTCTTGTGAATCTTTGGTTACCGGTAAAAATGTCTCTCGTCTTGTTTTTCTAACTTCCTAATCAGACCTTCCTTCCCAAGAGATTTCAACTTGATTCATATGCATTTGGGCCATACGACAATTTTCCAATCCTTTAAATTATTATTCAACACCCTCGTGGTCGTCATGTCTATGCCCTACTATTTGTTCTGCAATTAAGTTATATCTGTCTACTCATTTATTCTTTTTTCTAGGTACATGACAAGAACTGCTGCATCCTTCCGCTCTAATCGCAGGCAGCTCGCCAAGTTGCTCCATAGCAAAAACACCTTTGCTTAGTTGTTCTTGTCTGGATTCGATGGCTTCTTTGGCAACGGTAGTTTCTACTTGCTCACTCTGAACTCATCTACCATCTCCTCCCTTATTATCGTAACTGTCTGGAACAGCTCGTTCACCCCCTCCCTCAGCCGGTACGACCCCTCTGACATTGCCTCCGTGGCCTTCTCCAGTCCAATCACTGCAACCCTCAGCCTGCCCCCGATTTGATTGCTGCCTCCTGATGCCGCCACGTCCTCGATCACCTCAAGCACGTGCCTCTATGTCATCAACCTCCTTCAAAACCCGCATCTTCCCAAATCTCGACAAGATTTTATCTCTAAACCAATCTATTAATTTGGCTAAGACTAACTAATTACCGCTAAATTACAAAATTCTTGTCAGCCTCTTAATTGACAATAGATTTACATTTGTTGTAGTTCATTAATCCTTTTTTTAGAGGTTTTTCTACCATCAACCTTAATGTTTAGAATAAAGATTTTGATGAATTTCACTGATCTCTATAAATGAGATGAAGATAAAGATGAGTATGTGCTTATCTACTATTTCCATTGATATTTTTTCTTTATTTTGAGACATTTTGGTTGTATTAGGTAATAAATCACAATGGCTAATTACCATTTGGGAGGTAATTAAACGTTGGGGTCAAGTAGGAAGGTTTCTCTATATACTCTTTCTGCCCCTTTCGAGACATTTTGGTTATATTTGGTAATAAATCACAATGGCTAATTACCATTTGGGAGGTAATTAAAAGCTGGGTCAAGTAGGAAGGTTTCTCCTTACACTCTTTCTGCCCCTTTCGAAGTTGTTGAACACCGTCTCTATGGTCTTGTCGTTGTAACTAAGCTTTCCCTCAATACTCTTTCCTTTTATTTTTAATATGATATTTTTGTTGTAACAAGAAATAGCCATGTGTTGCCACAAATGAGAGAGAATCTATGGCTATTAGAACAATGCAAAAAATGTTGGTAACATTTTTAAAGATTAAGTTCATATATCTAGAATTTACAGTAAACTTAGGAATGCAATATAGTGCAAATTAGTAATTATCATTTGTGTCCTTATATCATGTTTGGTTGCTAGACCTATGAAAATGGGTCTTAAACCCATGTATGGCCCGTCCAAGAAAAAAAAAGTTAATATATGAAAAACTCTAAATTAATACACATGTGATAAATTTAACCGAAACTAATTTTTAACCATAAAAAATCCAACCTAGTACATGTGTAACAAATTTGAAACTTCAAATTAGTACATTTGTAACAAATAAACTCCCTGTTAAATTGGATTAATATTACAAACAATCATAAAACCGAGACACTTGTAACACCCAAATTAGTATACCTATTAACTCCCATGTGACATCTAACTCAACAATTTGACATTAAAATTAGCTAAAATTAACTGAGACTAAATTGTCACGAGCATACTAGCTTAAAATTTTTAGTAGTCAAAAAATTAGTTTATAGTAAATTTTTCACAAGTGTAAAATCTGTGATTTTTTATGGTCAAAAAATTAAGTTGGGGCATTTTGTCACAAGTTTACAAGTCTAAGGCTTTTCATGATATTAACTTTTTAAAAAATAAATAGATCATATATATGTCACTTTAATTTTAAAGAGCCTACCTTAAATGGATTTTAAAATTTAAAGCCCAAAATAAATGGGTTCAAATGGGTTGAGTTTGGAACTCATTTCCAACCCACTAAGCTCACACGCACTCTCTCCCTCTTCAGTCTTATAAATATATTTTTCTAGAAAAATTGAAATTATAATTTTTTTTCCTTTTTTCTTTTTTCTTCTTCCTCAGTTGGTGGTCGACGACTAGCCAAGGCGAGGGATAAGCTCCAGCTTGTTGATGTCTAGTGCTGGCAAGGCTCTAGCTTGCTTGTGGCTTGTCACTGGTTTTGGCAATGGTCGACGATTGGTCGAAGAAGAAGGAAAAGGAAAAGAAAGAAAATAAAAATAATTAAAAATCAAATTCTTAAAAAAAGAAAAGATAAGATAAAAGTAAAAATAAAAAATATTAAACGGAGTACATGTAGGAAAACCAAATCAAATTTTCCACATGAAATATTTTCTATTTCATTTTTAAATTTCAGCCAAACATTGGAAACTATTATTATTTTCCTGGAAAATGACTTTCTAAAAATATTTTCCAAAAATGTTACATTTTCCACAAAACAAGCGAAGCCTCAATTTTATTTTATTTTTTTAAAAATTGCAAATATTATTCATTAGATTTGTATTGCATGGAAATGTTTTAGTAATATATTTTTAAAAATCATAAGAAACAAAGTTTCTTATATTGGGTTAAATATGTAAGTGTTTTAGGTATAAGTGTTGGACTAGATGTGATTTAGGCATGGTTGGGTTGGACATAGGTCGAGAAATTTACATTACAAATAAATGAGTCATAATGAGTTAATGGGTCAATTTGGATCTGATCATTTATGAATTGACCTAAACCAAAATGACCCACCTATTTGATAGGTCTACTAATTGCCTCTTAAAATTTGTTTGAGTTGGCAAGTGGAAAAGACCTTTTTCCAAACTACTCTATTCACTATTATAAGGTTAGCTAATGGCATTTAAATTAGGGAAAATGTCACAAACAGTCCCTAAACTTCCATTTAATGTGCAATCTCATCCCTAGACTTTTAATTTGTTCAATTTGGTCCTTGAATTATTGATAAATGTCCAATCTAATCCCTAACTATTTGAAAATTGACCAATTTCATCTTTGAGCTTTCGATTTACTTAATTTGGTCTTTGAACTAACAAATGTTCCATCTAGTCCTTCCATTTGTTCAAACTATTAAGTGATAACATGGGGCATTAATTGATGATGTGGAACTAAGTTGGAATACTAGAATTATAAGTCAATATATATCTTTAGAAAGGAAAACAAATTGTGGGTCAGTTAGAGATGAGAGCACTGATCACAAAAGCAGAGAGAATAAGTGGTTCAACATTTATTTATTTTTTGGACGGTGGCCACAATTTAACTTGTTTTAAAGGTAATTTCCATGTGGATATTCCACATCTCCTTTTTTATTTTATATATAAGAGACTAAAAGCCATGGAAGCCAATTCCGTTAACTTTAACTAACGGAATGATGAAATTGATCAATTTTCAAATAGTTAGGGATTAGATCGAACATTTATTAATAATTCAGGGATCAAATTGATCAAATTAAAAGTCTAGGGACGAGATTGCACATTAAGTGGTAGTTTATGGACCAAATTGAGCAAATAAAAGCTCAAAGATGAAATTAAATATTAGATGAAAGTTCATTGACCATTTGTGACATTTTCCCTTTAAATTATTAAGCATCTTTTAGGCATTTTGATTAATGCATTCACTATGGCAGATTCATTAGTATAGATTTCTTAAGCAACCATATGCTAGCAAAATATTTTCATAACACGAAGCTTGCCACGATTTAGCTGAATTGCTAACTTCTAACCCAATAATCTTCATTCGCAATGATTATTGATTTTAGAGTGGAAAAACGCACTCTCGTCTTCACTTTTTTTTTTTCCAGTTAATAGTTACGTTATTCACGTTTTTTTAAGAGGAAACCAATGCTAACTTTAAATTATTTGATTTTCTTATATCCTAGTTTTTAATTATTGGATTGCATAAATAATTGGCCCGTCTAGATGATCCATTTTATTTTTAATTTTTATTGACTCTACTCTGTAGATAAGTGCTTTGTCATTGAGAAGAAAATATTTCCATCTGAATAATTATCTTCTCATAAAATAAGAGATTGAGATTTAAGTACACACGAGATCTTTTCCGCCTTTCATTTATAACTAAAATATTAATCTACGTGTTATCGTGTGGCAAATAATTTAACAATCACAAAATTAATTTCACATTGAAGATCGATATAAATATATGGAAATGATAATCTAAAGAAGAAAAAGGACAAATGAGGAAGTCACATGTACCCCCAAACTCACATTAGCTATATAATAATAGAACGACGGACTTGAGTAGCCTGTTGAGGAAGAAAGCACTTGGTCAATCGACCATTATGTGGATTTTTGACCACTAAAAGTGAGATATGTTTCCTATGTAAAGAGTTTGAGAATTTGCTTATTTAGTTTTTTAATCATTAGTTAACTAAATGTAATATTCAAAGTTCCCAAAGACATTTAACTGCTTTCTTTTATTATTAATCAAAGAAATGTACTATTAAAAGTTTCCGAAGACATTTTTTGTGGGATTACAGTACTTGGATTTGATCGATAGGTTGTACATATAGACATTATGCATATGCACTAAAAACAAATACGATATTGTCCTCAGGTAATCACTTTCGTTAGAATGCCGTGTCAAAGCTAAGTCGAACCCACAAGATTGACAAAGCTAAGCTGACCCAAATCTTAATCCATAGCTTTTACATTAGCAACTTAAAGGGCCGAATAATTTTCATACAAGAAGAATATTATAATTTTCTTCACGGATGACGGTATTTTCACCCAGCGTTGTACTGCTGGGAATGTTATAAAACATCCCATGGATTTTGGAGTAGTAAATATTTGCCCCCGAGCTTTTGACTGTTGTAAAATACCCCTTTCATTTTGTTGCAATTTGTTAACTCTCTATGATTTTCTAATTAGTATATGTAATGCTTATGATTTTTATGTGGTAAAAATATATTTTCATCTCATTTTCTAAAGGAAAATCTCTTTTATTTTATTTTATGTCATTTCATAAAAAGGAAAATCTGCGACGCCTTTTCAAACTCCTTCTTAATTGCTGTGGTATCTCTTTTACTCTTAAAAAAAGCAAAAACAAAAAAAAAAAAAAAAAAAAAGAGATAACTAAATTAACTAGAATACCAATAAAGGAGGTATCAATATCAACAATAAATCAAAATGATAAAAGAATGTAAAAGTTTGCCACTCAATAGAACTAAATAAGATACTTTAAGACAAAAAATAAACATGAATAAGATAAGAAGGGAAAAAGCCTCAATACCAAAAAGGTCAATTGACAAAAATTGGCTATTCAAAAGGTTTATTAAAGCAAAGAAAGGATTGATTAATAAAAATATTTAATAAATTTATAAAAAGAGAAGTGATTAACCAAAATTTTTTATTTTTCAAAAATATCTTCTGTAATAATTATTATGTCTATTTACCATTTAAAATACTTCGTCATTTGAACATTTGTCAATGGCCTCAAAATATATTATTAGTTTTATTATTAAATCCATTAGTCTTTAACAGTTTTTATTGTTAATGTTATTATTGATAGTTATTTCTTTTAATTAAAATGTATTTAGTTATTTATTTTCTCCATTATTTTATTTTTCATTTTTTTACAAAAGTCAAGGGTAAAAGAAGTCTTTCTTTAAAAAATGATTTGACAGTCCACATTTACCCTTTAAAAGTCATATGCATTCCACGTGCTATTGGAAAATACAAAAAATGGGTAACGACAATAACAAATTGAAAATTCAAGGGCTAACGATAGTAGTTGAAAGTTTTCAAAAAATGTGTACTACCTCCAAAGATTGTTATTGTGAAAATTTGTGGAGACCACTATTAATCGTTCTAAAATGTTAAATTATTAGATGAAGATATGATTTGATTTTTAATTACTCTAACACTTCCCCTAACATTAGGTTGGACTTTGGTCTAAGCCTAAAACGTAAAAATATATAATTTGGGAGGTAAATAGGGCCTAAAAATTTTAAACTTAGAACCTTATGCTCCGATACCATATAAGAATTCACATGACCTCACTCTTTTTGTCTTTAGAGTAGTTGAAAATGGTTCCATAAAATCTCACTTGGTATTAAAGCAAGTGTCTTGATTTCAAATATTTCCAGACCTCATTTGCCTCCCCAATTAAATATGTCCACGTTTAGTACCAGATAAAAAGACGAGACTAAGCGTGAGGGGAAGTGATAGAATAATTAAATATTAAATCACACATTTATCTAACAGTTCAAGCTTTTAAAACAATTAGTAATAACCTCAAAAATCTCCTAATGATAAGATTGTGTAATTTTTCATATTTTAGTAAAAACACCTTTTGTATCGTGCAATGACAAAGTATCCATCTATATAGGCCAAATCTCCAAGAAACTATTTTTGTTAATGCACTCGTGTGTGGAATTAGTTGGGCATCAAGGTAACATTACTAGTATCTTGAGCAGTCTTGGGCCAAGAATGCCTCATTACTAGTATTCATCTATATCGTGGATTGAGAAGTTCAATATAACATATTTTTATCCTGATTAACTGTCCTCTTACTCAGCTGTAATTTTCCTTGACATTACGGGATATACATGTCAAGCTCGAAAATAGAATTGAGCATGATAATTGTAGATTTTGCATAAAAAAATGGACCTATTATCGATAAGTCAAAAGGGTTGTTTTCTAAGTTACAAAGAAAAAAAAAGTACTTTCTAAAGGGCTATAGTAGCCATTAAAATGAGTATAGAACAGTTCATTAGAATCATTACTTCACAAAATAGGCGGGCAATTGCCAGCCACCGGTTTTAAAGTTGGGAAATGGGATCTCGGCTTGCGCGGTTTCATATTTTCGTCACTGACTTGATCGGTTTTCCACTTTTTTAAGAACGCACACGATGATGGTTATTTTTTTCTGTTCTATTTAAAGAAATAAATGACAACATTCGGACAAGATGAGATCTATTTTTCCATTATATTTAGAGAAACAAATGTTTATGTTCAAATAATAAGTAACATATGAAGGATTCAATTTGACTTTGAAAATAGTGGATATTTTCTCCGACCAAAGAAAAGATTTGGTGAATATTGGTCCTGAGTAAAATATTAAAAACTCAAAAATAGTAATGTGAAAACCTACCGTACATTGACTTTATAATTATTTTAGGGTTTTGTAATTGATTGACACATGAATGTGGAGAAAGGCTCATTAATTTTTGCTTCTTAGATTGCAAGAAAGTAAGAGTAATTTGTTGACATCGAATTTTGGCTGATATATGTTGACATAAATGTTTTAGACATACAATACTTAATTTATTTTTCTGATCTCATTCGGATGGATGGGGTTCACATTAATGTTGGAGAAAACTTCCTTGAGTGTTTTGAAGTTGACAAAACGTTTTCCATCAATTTTGTTATGTATTTGATTCTAGTGAACATGAAGACTTGCAAGAGACTCTTCCATCAAAGTGGAGAAAACTTCCTTGGGTGTTTTGAAGACCTGAAGACCTCCGGACTAGACTCAAGACTCAAAGTCTATCCTCATTGATAGTTTCTAGACCGTCGAAGAAGGCTTATCCAAAACAAAGTATTTCGTTAAGGATTTGATTCTATCGACTAAAGAAGATCTCTTGGCTGGATATAGCATGTCGGAATCCATTATTCAAATCAAGATTGATTCAAGGATTTTGGATCCGTTGATTGGCGAAGTATACTTGGAAGGTTCTACTTATGGAAACCTAGATCCTGATTGTATGGGCGAGCAGGATTGATGGGCTATCGTCATGTTCCTTAAATAGCTCGAAAATCTTCCTAATTGATTCTGTCCAACGGGTAGATTGGAAGAATTCCTTTGGTAAGTGCCAACGGGTGTGATGGCATAAAGGAGTATATAAGGAAGACGTTCCAGTTGTTTGAGTGTGTGCGCGATAGAAGAATTCCAAAGTCTGAAGCTCCTTGTTCTTAGTCAATTAAATTGTTGAGCGAAATCTTGTACGCAAAAGAGAGTCTATATCTTTGAGAGACCTTGAGGAAGTGTAGTAGAGTCTCTACACTGTGGAATCAAGGAAGAGCTTTACTGTAACAACTCTTTTGTTTCATAGTGAAATCCAGCCGGTGGGCTGTCAGTGCGGAAGAGTGGACGTAGGCTTGGATTAAGCCGAACCACTATAAACTCTGTGTTCATATTCTCTTCCTTACGCTCTTTTACTTTGATCGTAACTCGTTTTGTTGACAAGAGACGAATTTCCTTTTCATAATCTATTGTTGATTAATGTTGCACACTTATCTCGTAAATTTGTTTTTACACCTATTTACCCCTTTTAGGTGCTCGTATTAGCTTTCACAATTGGTATCAGAGCATGTGTACTCACTTAAGTTGAAGTGTTTTACTTCAGAGTTAAATCCATGGCTAGTATGTTGGCTCGGACTGGTTGAAGGGCAAAGCAATACCGAGACCACCTTATTTTGATGGAAAGGAATACAACATATGGAAAAACAAGATGAAGGCATTTCTAAGATCAAAGGATCCTCTGGAATGGGATGTGGTAGACAAAGGAATCATTCCTAAAGCTGCACTTGTCTCAGAAAGAGGAAAAGAAGCCGTTGAGTCTAGTGAAATGACTCAAGAAGAGATAACCAAGAGACAAGCTCTTGATGCAAAAGCAATTTATTCTTTATATTGTGCATTATCACCTACTGAATATAACAGAATATCTTCTTGTGATATAGCTAAAGAAGTCTGGGATAGATTACACATCACCTATGAAGGAACTGATCGAGTGAAAGAAACCAGAATCAACATTCTGCTCGGTCAATACGAAGCATTCAAAATGAAATCAGGAGAATCTATCACTGACATGTTTAGTCGTTTTACAAAAATCGTGAATGGTCTTGAAAATCAAGGTCAACCAATTTCTGATCCCATGAAAGTAAACAAGCTACTGCGTGGACTCTCCAAGGATTGGAATCACATAAAGACCTCAATAAGGGAGACACAAAGAATTATGCCACTCTCTGTTGATGAATTGGTTGGGACTCTTCAGTCTTATGAAGTGGAGCGAATCAACGAAGATGAAGATCCTAAAGGTAAGAAATCCATTGCATTAAAATCTAATGATGATTCTGATGTCACAGATTCTGAAGACGATATGGATGATGAAGAGCTTGCTCTCATGATAAGAAGATTCAGAAAGCTAAACAGAAAGGGGAGAAGATTCAATCCAAAGAAACAAAGTTTTCAAAAGCAACAATCTAAGTTAGTTGAGGATGATGAATCCAATAAAGATGTAGTCTGCTTTGAATGTAAGAAAAAGGGACACATCAGACCCAACTGTCCCCTTTCGAGGAAAAAGAAAAGAAAAGCTGAGAAGTATCGAAAGGCACTTAAAGCAGAAACTTGGAATGATACAAAATGTGAAGAAAGTGATGATGATTATGCCAATATTTGTCTCATGGCACAATTAGACTCAGATTCAAACTCCGAGATAGACTTAGATTCAGACAGTGAATTCGAGGTAAGTAATTTGAATATCCCTACTAGAGTCTCTAGATACATTGATGAATTGTGTCTTAGTCTCAAAACTTCTCTCAAAAGGATTTCCGAACTTAAAAGAGAAAATTCTGCACTAAAACAACAGGAAAATGTTTGGAAAGAAAATGTCAAAAGTTTAGACAAAAGTGTTACTACTTTGAAAGAAAATGCAGACAATCTTTCAAAAGAAAATGCATTCTTGAAAAATGATATCTCAAGTATTTCTAAAAGATTTTCTATAGGATCTGAGAAACTTGAAAAAATTCTTTCAGCACAAAGACCTTACTTCAACAAATCAGGTTTAGGAATGACTATTGAAACCATTCCTCTAATTGATTTTCCTAAAGTAAAGGAAAGAATTAAGCAAAGACCTACAAGAGATGCTTACAAAAATCATTTCCAAAAAGTTTTTGTAAAACCAATAGGTCGCAATGCTCTTAAATGTTCTAAGTGCAATAGCTCAGATCATTTTGAAAAAGAATGTCCTATGGTTTGGAAACCTGTTAAGAAGGTATGGGCAAAGACCGTATATTGCACTAACACCAATGGACCCAAGAAAATATGGGTACCAAAGAAAGCTTGAGTCTCTTTTCTAAATGCAGGTCACTATCAAGAAAAAGGTTAAATGGTACATGGATAGTGGATGCTCAAGGCATATGACAAGAGATTCAAATTGCTTCATAAAGCTTGTTCAAGTTAATGGTGGAAAAGTTTCTTTTGGAGGAAACAACAAAGGAAGAATTGTGGGATACGAAACTGTAAAGATTGGAAGCCTCACGATCAGTAATGTTTCCTTAGTGGAAGGACTCAACTACAATTTGCTAAGTATCAGTCAGCTGTGCGACACCGGTTTCAAAATCAACTTTCAAGAAGGAATATGTTCAGGAACCAGTAAAGACTCCTCTCAGTCTTTCACGGGTCGAAGACATGGGAATATCTACCTCTTGGATATCAAACCAGATGAAACCAATGTCTAATCTCAATTCAAGAAGAAGCAAACTTATGGCACAGAAAACTTGGGCACATCAACATGAAGCAAATAGCCAAAATCTCAGCAAAGAAGCTTGTTCGTGGACTACCCAATCTGTCATACCAAAAGTCTGATCTATGCACACCATGCGTGTTGGGAAAACATGTAAGAAACTCATTCAAACCAATAAATCAAGTTTCCACTAATCGTGTACTGCAGCTCTTGCATATGGATCTCTTTGGACCAACCAGAACTCAGAGCATTGGAGGTAAGAAATACTGTTTAGTGATTGTGGATGATTATTCACGATTCACTTGGGTATATTTTCTGGCAAGTAAGTCTAAAACATTTTCTTATTTTACAAAGTTTGCTAAAAAGGTCCAAAATGAGAAAGGGTATGTTATTTCAAGTATACGGACAGACCATGGAGGTGAATTTGAAAATCAAGACTTTACAAAATTCTGTGATGAATCTGGTTTTCAGCATGTGTTCTCTTCACCATATACTCCAAAGCAAAATGGAGTCGTGGAAAGAAAGAATAGGTCGCTTCAAGAAATGGCTAGAACTCTTTTAATTGAAAGTAACATCTCTTCTCGTTTTTGGGCTGAAGCAGTTTCTACAGCATGTTATATTATTAATAGAGTCTTTCTAAGGCCTATTTGGAGAAAACTCCTATGAGTTATTCAAAGGAAAGAAGCCTATTGTTTCATATTTTCATGTGTTTGGATGTAAATGTTTTATATTGAAAAATGCAAATGATCGAGTTGGTAAGTTTGAAGAAAAATCAGATGAAGGTATTTTCCTTGGATATTCTATCACAAGCAAAGCTTACAGAGTTTACAACAAGAAGACTCAATCTGTGGAGGAATCGATGAATGTCAAATTTCAAGACTTTATGCAAAATCAATCGATTCACACTCATCTTGAAGAATCTGAACCTGCTCCAGACTCTACAAAGTCTAAATCTCCATAAACAACTCAACCTTCAGAAGACGAGCAACAAATGATCAACGAAGATTCAAATGAGGAAAAAGATCAACAGTCTAGCAACTGGAAGCATAAGTCCAGTCATCCCAAAGATCTCATTATTGGTGATATTAATGAAGGAATTCGCACAAGATCCAAAAGGCGCGAAGAGTCTAGTGCTGTGGCTCTTATTTCTGAAATAGAACCCAAGAGCATAGAAGAAGCTTTAACTGATGAAAGCTGGATTGAAGCTATGCAAGAAGAACTTAGGCAATTCAGCATCAATGATGTCTGGGAATTGACTCCTAAACCGAAAGGTAAATCCATCATTGGAGCTAAATGGGTTTTCAGGAACAAGATGAACGAGAAAGGAAAAGTCGTAAGAAACAAAGCAAGACTCGTGGCCAAGGGATATACGCAAGAAGAAGGGATAGACTATGATGAGACTTACGCACCAGTAGCAAGGTTAGAAGCAATTAGATTATTACTTGCTTTTGCTTGTCATAAGAATTTCAGGTTATTCCAAATGGACGTCAAAAGTGCTTTCCTAAATGGATTTATCCAAGAGGAAGTCTATGTGGAACAACCACCCGGTTTTGAAGACCCAAGGAAACCAGACTCTGTATTCAAATTGAAAAAGGCTTTATATGGTTTAAAGCAAGCACCTCGAGCTTGGTACGACAGACTAAGTAAGTTTTTAATTCAAAATGGTTTTGTCAAAGGTAAAGTAGATACTACATTGTTTATCAAAAGAGAAAGCAAAAGTTTTCTACTTGTTCAAATTTATGTTGATGATATTATTTTTGGATCTTCTAATGAAAGTCTATGCAAGAAATTCTCTAAGTCTATGCAGGATGAGTTTGAAATGAGCATGATGGGTGAACTAACCTTCTTTCTCGGGCTTCAAGTGAAACAACTAAAGGAGGGAATCTTTATTCATCAAGAAAAATATGCTAAAGAACTTGTCAAAAAGTTTGGACTAGAAAATTGCAAAAAGACTGATATACCAATGTCAAGTTCTTTGAAGATGGACAAGGATGAAGAAGGAAAGAAAGTTGACCAGAAGCTATACAAGAGTATCATTGGTTCACTTCTTTATCTAACAGCTTCTAGACCTGATATTTTGTTTAGTGTTTGTATTTGTGCCAGATTTCAATCAGACCCTAAAGAATCTCATTTAAGTGCTGCAAAGCGTGTTATCAAATACATTGCCTCAACTTCAAATTTGGGTCTCTGGTATCCTAAAGAATGAGACTTTACTCTTCTTGGATACTTAGACGCAGACCTAGCCGGATGCAGAGTTGATAGAAAGAGCACCTCGGGCACTTGTCAACTACTTGGAAACAGGACGATAACTTGGTTTTCAAGGAAGCAAAGTACAGTAGCTCTTTTCTACAAAAGTAAGAGTATGTAGCTCTTGGAAGTTGTTGTTCACAAATTCTGTGGATAAAACAACAGCTAAGAGACTTTGGAATTGAAGATTTATGCACTGAGATCAAATGTGACAACACCAGCGCAATCAATCTCACCAAGAATCCGATTCTTCACTCAAGAGCAAAACATATAGAGATTCGACATCATTTCATTAGAGATCATGTTCAAAATGGAGAAGTTTCGATTCAGTTTATTGATTCAAAGAATCAACTGGCGGATATATTTACAAAGCCTTTGGAGAAAAATCAATTTGAAGTTATTCGTTCCAGACTCAATATCTTAAAGTCTGAAGAAGTTCAGACTCAGGACTGAAAGTCTAAAGGCACTCAGACTCAAACAATCAAGATCTACGACTGTAAGTTATTTCTATTTTAGAAACTTATCTCTCGGATCAAATCTTGAAAAGGTACGATCATCTATCCAAAATTGATTGGTGTTATTTCCCAATTTTCGTGATTATTGCAATCCTTCCTTTTCGAAAAAGAAGTTATTTTTGAAATGACAGTTATCTAATTTTTGAAAAGGCAGTTATTTTTAAAAGGCATTTTTATATTTCCTTTTTACGGCGTTTCGTATGCCTCGCTTCGACTGCCTTATATACTGTTGGTTCTTCTTCGTTTTACTCACAAAAACCCTAAGAGAGCACAGATCTTCCACTTCTGTCTTCTTCTCTTGTTTAATCCTCGAAAAGTTTTCATCTTTCTTGGGAAACAAGCTTGGAATCTCTCAAAGATTGTGAAAGATGTCATCTCAAAGAAAGTCTTCGAGGATCGCGAACAGGGGACCACAGCAAATGCGTGAGGGGCCTACGCACTTTGATCTCACCGAAGAAGAAGAATCTCCTAGACAACAGCGGAGCCCACAACATTCTCGGCAGCGTCCATCTCCTCCATCTAGACCTCAGGATGTTGCACATCGAGAAGAGGAAGAAATCATCGAAGATGCAGAACCCGTAAGTACTCATAAGCCCACTTTTACCTACAAGCTTTACCGTGCTTTGAAGAGGAGTGGTACTCCGTTGAACTACATTGATGAATTTCTTAAAGACAAAGGGTATAGAAATGAAACTTTCTTTTTACGCACAATGGAACGATTGGGAATTGCCCCTGCGGGGTCGGCGGAAGAAGCTTTGGCGAATATCCCAAGCGATCCACGTGTTGGAGGGCTGAGTCAACCAGATGGGAATGATGATGATAGGATGTACAGTCAGTTTAAACCTAGAATGGGTGTTGCGGCAAAAATCCGAAGCAAAAGGACAGACTTGTTTCGCTCGGAGGAACACAAGCAACTGTACTCTAAGTTGCTAAAGCGTGGGGTGATAAACCCTAGAAGTGTGGACTTTGATTTTCTTGACTCTGTGAATGTCAATCTGCGGGAAAAATTCAGTCTTCTTCAACTCGAACAGTTTTGTTCTGAAACGACAGAAGCTCATGCTGAACTTACTGCTTATTTCTATTCGAATCTCAGTTTCTTGGATGCGAATAGATTCTCTTTTAGTGTTCGAGATCAGGACTATGTGGTTGACATGAATACATTGGCTGATGTGATTGGGGTTGAAAGAGGGAGATATCAACCCATCAGTGTGTCTGTTGCTCGTGCAACGATCGAGCTTGTTTAGGATAGAACAACGGAAGGGAAGATTTCCTATTTGAGGATGAATGCGTCCAACATTTTGCTTCACAAGATAGTGATTAATTGCCTCAGACCAAAATCTACTTCAAAGACCGACGTTTCAAACTCGGAGGCAAAGCTGATGTATGCCATCAATGCTGGCAAAAAGTTCTCTCTTCCACACACTATTATGTTCCACATGTACAGAACAATGGTGAAGGACAAGGGTCAACTTCCGTACTCAGCACTTGTGACCAAGTTATTCAGACATTTGAACGTTCAGCCTCCCCGGATTCTTTGTGTTCGAACATGCGATCAAATGGTGGTGGGACTGAAAATGGTCTCTAAAATGCGTCTGAAGGAACTCAACAAGGCTTTGGAGCAATTCAAAGTGAAAACCCCTGTCAAGACTCATTCAGTCTCTTCGGCGGCAAAGCGAAAAGGGAAGGAGCCCATGGTTGCTCCATCCAAGAAAAGAAGAGCACTCATCATTGAGGATGAAGAGGATGAGGATGATGTCACCATTTCTGCGATGGCATTGAAGAACTTGAGTCGTTCTGTTCCAGAGACAACGGAGAGACAGGAAAAAGACAAGGATGAGACAAAACAGAGGACTGGAGAGAGAGAAGATTTGGAGAAAGAAAGAAGCAGAGGAGAGAGATGCAGAGGAGGAAAGAATTGAGGAAGAAGAAGAAGAGGAGAGAGGAGATCAAGCAGAAGCAGAGCATGAGGAACACTTTTCTCCACCTGAAGGCATGGAAACAGGGGGAGATCTTGAGAAAAGAGGAACGTCCTCATTTCCTGCCACCAGTGAAGGAGTAAGTCGTTCTCCAGCAGATCTAGAGGACATCTTTGCCTCTCAATTTCCTGAGGAGGGACATGAGGTTTCATCGCCCAATTTGCGTGATCATGCTGAATTGCCATCATCTGCCAATACTCCGTCTGATCGTGCAGAAGCCAGTACTCAGACAGATAATTCGGCAAACTTTCGCAGAATACTTGATGTTCTTTTGGAGATGCGAGGTCAAATTTATGCTCTGGGATACGAAATTCAGAACTTGCAGAATGCAGGACAAGCCTCTTCAGTTTCTTTGCATGATCAGATCAATGCCCTTGCTCTTCAAGTTCAAGCAAATGCTAAGGGTGAAGATGTGGCGCAACTGAAGGAGGATTTGAAAAAGCTGGAAGGGATTGTCCAGTCAATGGGAGATTTCCAGCTTGTTCGTGTTCCCAAGCAATCTTAATTCCATTCTCTTTTCATCTCTACCTTTTTAATGATGACAAAAAGGGGGAGAGATGTGGTGCAGATTTGATTTTGAACTTTGAACTCTTGACTTTTTGAACTTTTGTGACGATTATGTTTGATTGACTTGACTCTTGTGTTTGGCTATTTGGATTTGGACTGGATTTGGATTTGACTGTTTAAACGTTTGTTTATCTTAAGCACTATTGATATCTCATGGCTTTGCTCATTTACAGAACTAACATATTTTATGTGGATGCAGATTCTAATGTTATCTTTATTAAGCCATTTATCTTTTGTGAGATATCCTTGTTTGCTTGAGTAATGTTTTGCAGGTCAAAGTTATCCAAATCTGCAGGAAAGTTTTGTCACCATCAAAAAAGGGGAGATTGTTGGAGAAAACTTCCTTGAGTGTTTTGAAGTTGACAAAACGTTTCCATCAGTCTAGTCTGAAGACTTGCAGACTCTTCCATCAAAGTCTGAAGACCTCCGGACTGCCAGACTCAAGACTCAAAGTCTATCCTCATTGACAGTTTCTAGACCGTCGAAGAAGGCTTATCCAAAACGAAGTATTTTGTTAAGGATTTGATTATGTCGACTAAAGAAGATCTCTTGGCTGGATATAGCATGTCGGAATCCATTATTCAAATCAAGATTGATTCAAGGATTTTGGATCCGTTGATTGGCGAAGTATACTTGGAAGGTTCTACTTATGGAAACCTAGATCCTGATTGTATGGGCGAGCAGGATTGATGGGCTATCGTCATGTTCCTTAAATAGCTCGAAAATCTTCCTAATTGATTCTATCCAACGGGTAGATTGGAAGAATTCCTTTGGTAAGTGCCAACGGGTGTGATGGCATAAAGGAGTATATAAGGAAGACGTTCTAGTTGTTTGAGTGTGTGCGCGATAGAAGAATTCCAAAGTCTGAAGCTCCTTGTTCTTAGTCAATTAAACTGTTGAGCGAAATCTTGTACGCAAAAGAGAGTCTATATCTTTGAGAGACCTTGAGGAAGTGTAGTAGAGTCTCTACACTGTGGAATCAAGGAAGAGCTTTACTGTAACAACTCTTTTGTTTCATAGTGAAATCCAGCCGGTGGGCTGTCAGTGCGGAAGAGTGGACGTAGGCTTGGATTAAGCCGAACCACTATAAACTCTGTGTTCATATTCTCTTCCCTACGCTCTTTTACTTTGATCGTAACTCATTTTGTTTACAAGAGACGAATTTCCTTTTCATAATCTATTGTTGATTAGTGTTGCACACTTATCTCGGAAATTTGTTTTTACACCTATTCACCCCCTCTAGGTGCTTGTACTAGCTTTCAACCTCTCAGGGGACCGATCAGCAAATCGCCATCCCTAATGAACCATGCCAGGAACCTATGGGGTATCAACTACCCCAGTCCCTCATCTACCCAGACGGTAGAGAGATACTTCTTGTACAGATGTGCTTGACCCGAAAAGCAGTGGTGCATCACGACAGTATCCCAGTCCTTAGGGATATCGAACCTCATTGGCGGAAGCGCTATCCTAAGGACCTAAAAGTGGTTATACAATAACCGGTGAGATAAAATCTCAGTAAGTCCTCCCCTAAGCCCCCGATTAGAACACTAACTTAACTTGGGGTATCTCTCCAGAACCACCCCACAAACAATGCAACGACTAATAGCCAAATGTTGGAGAAAATTCCTTGATGTTTTGAAGTTGACAAAACTTATCCAAAGTATATTATGAAGATTTCCACACTTTTGTGTCAAAGTCTGAAAACTACCAGACTTTAGTGTCAAAGTTCGATCTACATAAGAAGTCTGCCCACTCTGACAGTTTCCAAACTGAACGCAAGTTAAGAATAAAGACTTATCTAGACACAGAATTATCTTTATTTCCTCAAGGATTCGATACGTATGGATTACATATGGCCTTTTGGTTGGAAATATCACCTACAGGATTGGTTATCTTTATTAAAATCAATTTAGATATTTCAAATATTTTCAAAGGTAAGTAAATTTGGAAAGAATCAACTTGTGGAAATCAAGATCCTGATTGTATGGGTGAACATGATTGACGGGTTTTCATCACAATCTTCAAATGACTCGAGATCTCATTAATTGATTCTGTCCAACGGGTTGATTAGAAGAATTACCTTTGGAAAGTGCCAACGGTCGAGAAGGCATGAAGGAGTATTTAAGGAGGATTCTCTAGTTGTTCGATAGAGTGTGTGAAAGAAAAATTTTAAAGTCTGAAGCTTACCATTTTCTTGTCATTCAACATTCTGAGCTCAAAGTTGTACTCAAAAGAGAGAGAAACTTATAGTGTGACTTTGTGAGAGAGTGGTAGAAACTCTTGACCGTGAAATTGAGATCACAAAGCTGTAAAATCTCTTTTGTTTCTTAGTGGAATACAGCCCGAAGGCTGTCAGCATGGGAGAGTGGATGTAGGCTTGATATAAGCCAAACCACTATAAATTTTGTGTTCTTATTCTCTTCCATGAACTCCTTTATTTTGTTCGTGATTCTATTCAACTACTAAAACCTGAAATTGCTCTAAGTCTGTTACTCTTTAGACTATATTTTATAAGTAAAATACTTCTACCGCTCTTTGCAAAAAAATTTATTCACACTTATTCAACCCCCCCTCTAGGTGTTCATACTAGCCCTTTCACCAACAACCAACAAGTAACAACGGCCATGGTCAACCACTAACCACATAGTCAGTTCACATGCAACCTTACCTGGTATGACATACCATGCACGTTACATCTTAGCACAATACACACAATGCACATGGCCATTAGATGATGCAGATCATCAATCACATACGAGTCATGTCACAGCGATCTCACCTAGCCATTGCCACACCCTACATGTTATCGATTCATGCGTGCATACCATAAACAATGTACTCAACTCATGCAAAGTCAAAACCAATGATGCCATGATTCTCATATGCTCTAGCACATTAGTGCGCCACATAGCATATATCGATCAATCACATGATCCCGATTATAAGGTAAAATCATTATAACACGTCTCATACTGTGCCACACAAGTTTACCTCATAATAAGGCCTAACCATCTCAATTACTCGGACACGAGCCAATTGTCACGGCCCACCGACCACACCCAACTTCCTAGTCGGTGATGCCCAACTCCCCAGTCAGCAATCATCTGGACCCCCGCCAGGCATCCAATATAAATCGGGCGTTGTCTCTCCCCGTCGGGCATGGCATCGTTTAGAACTCCCGCCTAGATGGCATCCCAAAGGAGCATGGGCCTGGCCTCTACCGCAACTCCACATCTGAACCCCCGCTGGGCATCCGAGAGACTCGGGCATCGTCTCCAAACTCCCGTTGGGTGACGGATTCCACTTAGTGTTCATGTAAGCACACTACCACAACTCACTATCGCTTTTGAGTATCAGTTAATGCACACATGCTTGCGTATATAACCCCAAATCATTTTCCCATAAAAGCGGTCTATTTCCAATGTCCCTCGGACAATTCATTTTTCCCCTTTTTAATGAAAAAACCATACAATACACGCAGATGTCCATGTATTTACACACTCAATTCATCTCATAAGATCAAAACACATAAAATTAGACGATTTTTCACTCTCGGATGAACAGTGCGCGTGAACAGTACCGCGTAAACAATAACTTGTGAATAGTGTGCATCAACAGTACCACGTAAACAGTAACTAGTGAACAGTGCGCAAGAACAGCAAAATTTCAAAATTAAATAATTAATAAATTAAATCCAAGAATCATTAAAAACATTAATTAAAGCAAGCAATCAATAAATTAAGGCTAAACATGCTTAATAACACATAAATCACCATTAAGCAAGATTAACCAACTCTGGGCTTGCGATCTTTCGTTCTCTGACTTCGTCCCAATAAACTAGCATTCTGCACGCTCTGCCATACAACGCTTCAAAAGGTGCCATCTGAATACTCTGTTGGTAGTTATTGTTGTAGGCAAACTCAACAAGATGAAGTTGTTCTTCCCAGCTTCCCTTGAAATCTAACACACACGCTCTCAACATGTCCTCGAGAGTCTAAATTGTCCTCTCAGACTGGCTATCTGTCTGAGAATGATAAGCCTTACTAAATTGCAGCTTCATTCCCAAAGCGATCTGCAAACTTATCCAAAAGGCAGCTGTAAATCTCGGGTCTTTATCAGATGTAATCATCACTGGAACCCCATGCAAACGTACTATCTGACGCACATACAACTCTGCATATTTGTCCAATGCATAGTCCTTCCATACGGTGATGAAGTGAGCCGACTTCGTCAATCTGCCAACTACAACCCATATAGAATAATTACCCCTTTGACTTCTTGGTAAGCCCATCACAAAGTCCATTGTGATGTGTTCCCATTTCCACTCGGGAATCTTGAGAGGTTGCAGAAGTCCTCTCGGCTTATAGTGATGTGCCTTTACTTGCTGACATGTTAGTCACTTGGCAACATGCTTAGCGATGTCCGCTTTTATACCGGTCCACCAAAAGTGTTGACGCAGATTCTAATACATCTTCGTACTACTTGGATGAATGCTGTAACTATTGCAATGAACTTCTGACAAAATCTCATTTTTAGGCTCTGCGCCATCTGATACACATAATCGTCCTCGGAACCTTAGTGTTCTGTTCTCAAAAATCTGAAAGTCAACCTTCTTCTTTTCGATATTATCTTGCAGGATCTCCTGAATCTCTTGGTCTGTCCATTGAAGCGTCTCAATCCCTATCTACACTTCCAGTTCAATTCTGAGGGTGGCCATAAGATTTGAAATGTGGCCTGCCTCAAATTTGAAAACCGAATCTCTAGCTCCTTCGAGTAAAATCCATGCCTAAATCACCATCTGCACAATCGATGACTTTCGACTCAACACATCTGTAACTTCCGTTCCTTCAATTCTAACAGGGGCATACAATGTAAGGGGCCTTAGAGATTGGCTTCGTCCTAGGGGCCAACTCAAACACGAACTCGATCTCCCTTTCGAAGGGTAGACTGGGCAATCCCTCAGGAAACACCTTAGAAAACTCCGGTACCACAGCTATGTTCTCCATCTTCGGTTCCTCAATTGTCCTATCCACTACAATTACCAAGTAACCTTAACAACCCCCATCTACTAAACAGGTTGCCTCAAGCGATGAGATTAAGGTAATTGAGGGTCCTCCTCAACTCTCGAAGAGCTCAAAACTTTCACTCGCTAACAGATTAAACTAGAATACTTCATGAAAATGGTTCATCACAACAAGAGGCTCCTTGAGCCAACTCTTTTCATATATGACATCAAAGTTATACATAAGCGAAATAGTCGAGTACATCCTAGTCAACAATTCTCCTTTTTACAACTTCATTACAACAAACTAAAATTTTACAAACTTAACCAAAATTCCGCTGTGCCACTCTGATAAAATTACCCCAGAAACATTCTTCCCCTGATAGACGCATAGCTCGGTTCATTCCTATCTCATTCACCATCCTAGTGGTGTCCAGTCTGTGGTGCTTTCCCTCTGTTATGCCCTATCGGCAGCGACGGTAGCAGCTATTATGGTCTCATTTGCCTGCGTAGACAATCCTTGAACTGGTGGCCGTGCTGGCCACATTTAAAACAAGCTCTCGTCCTAGTATAACATGGAGCTAAACTATGTCTTTTCTTACAAAAACGACACATGTCGTTTAAGTTGGGCATTGACTTTCCAATCCGATCCTTTTTGTTGGGCGGAATGGGATACCTTCCTTCAGTCATAAGTTTCTTTCTAAACCTATTTCCATCCTTGCTTGACCCAAACCTTGACCTAGACACGAGGACTTGCTCGCTCAAACTTCTCTCTATCAGCTGGGCCCAACCATACACCTCATTGTAATCCTTGAGATCAAGTGGCACCAGTGGGTTCTTCAGTTCTAGTCGAAAGCCGTTCCTAAACCTCCGGGCTTTGTCTTTAGGGTCTTCCACCAGTCTTAGGGCATATTGAGACAGCTCAGCAAACTTAGCCTCATACTAGTCCACGGTCAGCATGCCTTTACAGAGGTGCTGGAATTCCTTCATCTTCTGCTCTTGGGCGCTACCCAAAAAGTACTTGCCATTAAAGGCTCTAAGAAAAGCATTCCACACCGAAACTATGCCTTTGGGGAAAATCATACCTCTAGTGGCCCTTCACCAAGTATTTGCGTTACCCTACAGTTGATATACTACTAGGACAACCTTCTCCTTCTTAGTGCACATCAGAAGTGCAAAGGCTTTCTCCAAGTTTTGGATCCAGAGCAATGCAGCTTCAGGATCTCCTGCACCGGTGAACCTCAACGGTTTCAACTTTAGGAATTACTCGACTAACTTGTGCATCGGCATTTCTCTCTCCACAACCATGTTCCCAGTTGGAACTTCGGCAGGTGCGGATGCCGCAGTGGCAACAATAGCAGTAGCAATAGCAGCTGTAATGGCGGCGGTAGTGGCAGCGGCTTGATTCTAGGCCTGTTGCCCCATTAGATCCCAAGCGTCTCAAGCGCCTGCACGATTCCTTCGATCCTAGGATCACTAGAGGCTACTACCCCAGCATCGCCTGGAGGCAGTGCTACTCCACTTGCACTGGCCTAAGCCTACGCTCTACCTCGAGCACCGATCCTGGTTGGCGTCTTACCCTGAGTAACAGGTCCAATGATTCGCTTTCTAGGAGTCATCTGCTCCTGATCACTCATAACGCAAGTTCTTTATAGAAACCTGCCTTCTAATTCCACACAAAATTAGAAGTTGAGCGATCCCCATAAAATAATCTACCAACCAGTTATCACTAACATGCACCGGCATAAAATAGAGGTCATTCCTACTAACTATCCCATAAACCATCGCACCTTATCACTCCATACACAGACCAGCTTTGATACCACTTCAGGTGGGGATGTTGTAAATGCTAGAATGAACACCTAGAGGGGGTGAATAGGTGTGAAGATAATTTTTCGAAAGAACAATAGAAATATTTTGCTTTTAAAACAGAGTTTGAAGAATAACAGACTTTGAGCGAGTTCAGGCTTTAGCAGTTAAATAGAATTACAAATAAAGTAAAAGAGTTTAGGAAAGAGAATAAGAACACAAAAAATTATAGTAGTTCGGCTTAAATTAAGCCTACGTCCACTCTCCACGCTGACAACCTACTAGCCAAATTCCATTAAGAATCAAAAGAGATTTTACAGCTTTGCGATCTCGACTTCACAATGAAGAGTCTCTACTGGTCTCTCACGGAGTCTCACTATGAGTTTCTCTTTTTTGTATACAACTTTGAGCTCAGTATTTGAATTAACAAGGAAATATAAAGCTTCAAACTTTGAAATTTCTCTTTCACACACTCTATCGAACAACTGGAGAGTCCTTAAATACTCCTTCATGCCTTCTCGACCGTTGGCACTTTCCAAAGGAATTCTTCCAATCTACCCGTTGGACAAAATCAATTAAGGAGATCTCGAGCCGCTTGAAGATTGTGATGAAAGCCCGTCAATCATGTTCGCCCATACAATCAGGATTTTGGTTTCCATAAGTAGATTCTTTCCATATTTACTTGTAATCCGAAAAGATTTGATTTATTAAAATTGATTTCAATAAAGATAATCAATATCGTAGGTAATATATCCATCCAGAAAGTCATCCATAAGCCATACGAATCAAACTCCTGAAGAAATAAACAAAATCTCACATCTGGATAAGTCTTCATTCTTCAATAGCGTTTAGTTTGGAATTTGTCAGTGTGGGTAGACTTTAACACTAAAGTCTGGTAACCATCAGACTTTGATATAGAAGTCTGGAAATCTTCATAATAGACTTTGAATAAGTTTTGTCAACTTCAAAACAGTAAAGAAGTTTTCTCTAACAATCTCCCCATTTTTTATGGTGACAAAACTTCTCTACAGATTTAAGAACTTATAACCTACAAAACAACACTTTTAGTAGTACATGATATCTATAAAAAAAAAAAATAGATAAGGATCTATGGATGGCATCGATTATGCGACCATAGAAGACATGTTAATCTTGAAAAATAATGAAACACCAAGATTAAAACATCCACATCCTTGATTATCACAAAAGTTGCTGCAGATTATAAGAGTTACTAGTCAAACAAAGTCAAATCTGCAAAAGTTTAAGTAAGTTAAAAAATAAACAATCATGCAAAAGTTTAAGTAAGTTAAAAAATAAACGATCAAAAGTACGATCAAAAGTAAATCTGCACATTCTCCCCTTTTTTTGTTAGCAGCAAAAAGTGGAGAAAATCAAGATTAAAAAGAGATAGGATGAAATCAAATTTGTCTTGGAATTTGAACAAGTTAGAAATCCCCTATTAACTAAACTGTCTCCTTCAGCTTTCACACTCTCTCCTTCAGCTTCTCAACATCTTCAATTTTGGCAGTCTGTGAAACTTGCTGTTGTAAACCTTGAACTTGAAAGTTTAAAGACTGTACCTTCTCATTGAGAGAATCTGAAGTAGATTGAAAAGCGGAGTGAAGCTTCTGGATTTCACACTCCATTCCATATTGCTATGCTTTCATCTCCAGAAGGAGCTCGAGCAGCCTTTGAAAGTCTGCATTAGGTTCTATTTGTGCACTAGCCTCAGCACATTCAGTTCGTAGAGTGTTGAGAGATGAGGGAACATCAATTCCTCTACTTCCAAGACCCGGAGTAGATTCTCCAATATCAGCTTTAGGAAAATGAGAAGCATGGACTTCTTCGGATCGAAAAGAGATCGTGACATCATCACTTGCAAAAGGAGGAGAAGAAGTACCTCTTTTCTCACGAACTCCCCTATTTCCTTGCCTACAAGTGGAAAAAGAAAACTTCTTGTTCTTTCTTAATTCCAGCATGAAAGTGATGTTCTTTTTATGTGCTTTCTCCTATTTGGACACTCATTGTTGCTTTAGAATCCTCAGATAATGATACTGCTACCATTGTCTCATAGGAGTCATCCTGACCCTCTTCTTCTGCTGCTTCTCTTCCTGCTTCTTCTCTTTCTTCCTCTTCTCTTGCTTCTTCTTCTCTTCCTAGTTCTTCTTCTTCTGGCTTTGCTTCTTCTCTGTCTTCTATTCCTTCTTCTCTTTGCTCTATGTCTGCTCTCCCTCCTTCTCCTATCCCCTTGGGTTGCTCAAAACCAACAAATCTTTGAAGATTTTTCAAGGCCAAGGCAGAAATGGTAATCATCATCATCCTCTTCGTCCTGCAGGATGAGGGATCTTCTCTTCTTGATGGATTCTTTCACAATTTCCTAACCTCTTCTCTTCCTTGCAACAGATTCTTCCTTAGTTTTGCTAGGAGATGTCTTCTTCAATCGCTCTAAAGCCTTGTTCAGATCTTTTAGCCTCATCTTTGAAACCATTTTTAGTCCTATAACCATAGGAGCAACAGTTCTAGAGTAGAGAGAGGCTGGAAACTCGATTTGAAAATGTCTAAATAGCTTTGTAACCAACGCAGAGTAAGGCAGCTATCCCTTATCCTTTATAGCAGTCCAATACATGTGCATTAGGATAGTATAAGGGAGTGAAAACATCATGCCATTGGAGATAGCAAACATAAGTCGTGCTTCAAATCGGGAAACATCAGTTTTTCAAGCAGCCTTTGGTCTGATGCAGTTTATGACGATTTTGTGCAGCAAGACATTAGAGGCTGTCATTCTGGAATAAGTGATGCTTCCTTTGGTGAGTCTGTCCCTAATGAGGAATCTTGTTGCTTAACCAACCGAGACATTTATTGGTTTGAAACCACTCATTTCCACCCCAATAACGTCAACCAAATTGTCAACATCCACCAAATATTCTTTGTTACTCACAGTGAATTTGAAGCAATTCTGGTTAAGAAAAGGCAGGTTTGAATGGAAAAAGGCAATCAACTCCGGATAAGCAACAGTTGTCTCGGAGCAAAAATCTGCAAGTTGAAGGAAAGCCAATTTTTCCCTCAAATTCACGTTGATCGAATCTAAAAAGTCAAAGTCGACCGATCGAGGGTTCATCACCCCTCTTTTCAGCATTTGGAAATAAACCTTTTTATGATCCTTGGAACGAAAAAAGCTTCGTTCCTACACTAGGCATTTCAGCAGCAATGCCCATCCTTGGCTGAAAATTTGAGAACATCCTCTCATAATCATTTTTGCTTTCAGGCTGATTGAAAGTGCTAAAGCGAGGATCGACAAGAAAATTACGGAAAGCCTCATATGCTGCTTCTTTCTTTGCTATTCCTAAACACTCCATTGTTTTCAGAAACAACGTTTCATTCTTGTAACCGTGCTCTCTTAGATAATCAATAATGAGGGACATTGGCAAACCACCTGTTTTCAAATGACCATAAAATTTGAACAGGACCCGGGGAGTCAAGGTACGAAGAGGAACAGCGAGGAACAACATCTTGTTCAACTTCCTCTTCCAACGGTTCGCTAGGAGGATTCTGCAAAGTGTCCTTCGGATTGTGCTGTGGAGATGCCCGAAGAGAGTCTTATTCTATAAGATCGAAACGCGTCTGCCCTTCAGGCACATTCCATAGCCCCTTGCTTGCGATTTGGGATGATTTCCTTTGGTAAGACATTCTTGCAGCCTAGGAGGATTTCTTAGACAGGTTCGGGTGAAAAAGATGAAAACTTGCATAGCAAACTTGAAAGTAGAGACGAGAGTGTAGAGAGAGTAGAGAGTTTGTATTTTAGGGTTTTGAAAAGAAGTGCACGAAAGAAATACAAGAGGGTATATATAAAGAAGATGAAACGTCACAAAGAGATAAACCAATCGTAATAAGGGAAAAAAGAAAACTGCCTTTCCGAAATAAAAACTACCAAAAATTCAAAAATTCGAAAAAGATAACTTCTAAAAATAAAAAAGGCAAGCAACAATTCGGTTAAACATACCTTTTCTTTCCAAAAATTTAAAATACCTGGATTCAAAATATTCTCATGCTGAAGTAGCTTATGGAAATTTTGAGTCCATTGACTCGACTTTACTCCATAGGATAAATAATATTCAATTTAGTGCGAATAGATTCAAATAGATTTTTCTCCAGAGGCTTTGTGAAGATGTTCACCAGCTGATTCTTCAAATCAATGAACTGAATCATAATCTCCCAATTTTGGACATGATCTCTTATAAAATGGTGTTGAATTTTTATGTGCTTCACCCTTGAATGCAGAATTGGGTTCTTAGTGAGGTTTATAGCACTGGTATTATCACATTTGATCTCGGTACACAATTATTCTATTCCAAAATCTCTTAATTGTTGTCTTATTCATAGAACTTGAGAATAACAACTCCCAAGAGCTACATATTCCGCCTCAGCTGTTGATAGGGCTTCAGTACTTTGCTTTCTTGAGAACCAAGACACTAGCATATTTCCCAGTAGTTGACAGGTTCCAGAAGTGCTCTTTCTATCTACTTTACAACATGCTAGATCAGCGTCTGAATATCCAAGAAGAGTAAAGTCTCATTATTTTGGACACCACAGACCCAGTTTTGGAGAAGTCACCACATATTTGATGATGCGTTTTGCAGCACTTAAATGAGATTATCTAGGATCAGACTGAAATCTAGCACAGATGCAAACACTAAACAAAATGTCAGGTCTAGATGCAATAAGGTAAAGAAGAGAACCGATCATGCTTCTGTAAAGCTTCTGTTCTACTTTCTTCCCTTTTTCCCTTTTTCATCCTTATCCAGCTTCGAGGAACTTGACATAGGTGTCTCTGTCTTTTTGCAATTTTCTAACCCAAATTTCTTGATCAGATCTTTGGCATATTTCTCCTGGTGAATGAATATACCTTTCTTCGACTGTTTAACTTGCAATCCCAAAAAGAAAGTTAACTCACCCATCATGCTCATCTCGAATTCATCCTGCATAGACTTTGAAAATTTCTTGCATAGATTTTCATTAGGAGAACCAAAGATAATATCACCTACATAAATACGAACCAATAAAAAATCTTTTCCTTCTCTCTTTATGAACAAAGTAGAATCTACTTTTCCTTTTTCAAATCCATTAAGGAAGGCACTTTTGACTTCCATCTGGAATAACTAGAAATTTTCATAGCAAGTAAAAGTAAGTAATAATCTAATTGCTTCTAACCTAACTACTGGTGCATAGTTCTCATCATAGTCTATCCCTTCTTCTTGAGTATATTCTTTGGCCACGAGTCTTGCTTTATTCCTAATGACTTTTCCTTTCTCGTTCATCTTGTTCCTAAAGACCCATTTTGTCCTGATTATAGAGTTACCTTTAGGTTTTGGAATCAGCTCCCAAACATCGTTGATGCTGAACTGTCTGAGCTCTTCTTGCATGGCTTCGATCCAGCTTTCACCAAACAATGCTTCATCTACACTTTTTGGTTCTATCTTAGGAACAAGTGCTAAAGCACTCAACACTTCTCTCCTTTTGGATCTGGTTTGAATTCCTTCATTAATGTTGCCAATGATGAGTTCTTTTGGATGACTTGACTTGTGCTTCCAATTGCTGCTTGATATGAAAGTCTGAAGATCCTTTACTTCGGTTGAAACTTCTCGATCTGTTTGTTGCTGTTCTCCAGAAGTCTAAACTTCTTCGAGGGAAGCAGACTTTGTAAGGTCTGAAATAGGTTTAGACTCTTCAAGTTAAGTCTGGTCTAGTTGAGTCTCCCCAAATTTGATGTTCATGGATTCTTCCACAGATTGAGTTTTCTTGTTAAAGACCCTGTAAGCTTTGCTTGTGAGCGAATAACCAAGGAAGATTCCTTTGTCTAATTTGTCCTCGAACTTTCCAGATCGACAAATAGGATTCTTTAGAATAAAACATTTACATCAAAAGACATGAAAGTAGGAAACATTCAGCTTCTTTCCTTTGTGCACTTCATAAGGATTTTCTCTATGATAGGTCTCAAGAACACTGTTGATTATGTAGTAAGCTGTAGAAACTACTTCTATCCAAAATCGAGAGGATACATTGCTCTCAATTAAGAGAGTTTTGGCCATCTCCTGTAAGGATCTATTTTTTCTTTCCACAATCCCATTTTGTTCTGGAGTGTATAGAGAAGAAAAAACATGCTGGAAACCAGATTCATCACAGAATTTCGCAAAGTCCTGATTTTCAAACTCACCTCCATGGTCAGTTTGTATGCTTAAAATAGCATAACCCTTTTCATTCTGAACATTCTTCACAAATTTTGACAAGTAGGAGAAGGCTTCAGATTTATTTGTCACAAAGTAAACCCAAGTGAAGCGAGAGTAATCATCCACGATTACTAGGCAATATATCTTTCCACCAATACTCTGAGTTTTGGTTGGTCCAAAAAGGTCCATATGCAAAAGTTGCAAAACTCGATTAGTAGAAACTTGATTTACAGGTTTAAAGGTACTTCTAACCTGTTTTCCCAAAACACATGGAGTGAATAATTCAGACTTTTGAAAAGCCAGGTTGGGAAGACCACGAACAAGCTTCTTAGAAATCTTGGCAATCTGCTTCATGTTAACATGACCAAACCTTCTATACCAAAAATTTGCTTCATCTTGAATAGATATAAGGTACTGAGAACTTTCTGGGTTTACATCCAGAAGGTAGATATTCTCATGTTTTCATCCAGTAAAAGATTGAGAGAAATCTTTACTCGTTCCAGAACAGATGCCTTCTTGGAAATTCATTTTGAATCTAGTATCACAAAGCTGACTAATGCTGAGTAGATTGTAATTCAGACCTTCCACCAAGGAGACATTGTTGATAGTTAGGCTTCCAATCTTCACGGTTCCATATCTAACAATTCTTCCTTTACTGTTACCGCCAAAAGAAACTTTTTCACCATTTATTTGAACAAGTTTTATAAAGCATTTTGAGTCTCCTGTCATATTCCTCGAACATCTACTATCCAAATACCATTTGATCTTCCTCTTGATAGTGACCTGCAATCGTAAAAAGAACTCAAGTTTTCTTTGGTACCTGGATTTTCTTGGGTCCAGGAGAGTTAGTATTAAAGACAATCTTTGCCTAGTCCTTCTTAACTGGTCTTCAAACATTAGGACATTCTTTCTCGAAATGTTCTAAACTATTACACTTTGAACATTTGAGAACATTTCGGCCAACAGGTTTTACAAAAACTCTTTGAAAATGATTTTTGTAAAATGCCTTTGCAGGTCTTTGTTTGAGTCTCTCTTTTACTTTGGGAAAATCAATTAATGGAATGGTTTCTGAAGTCATACCTAAACCAAATCTGTTAAAGTAGGGTTTTGTACTAAAATAATTTTCTCCAACTTTTCAGATCATTTTGAAAATCTTTTTGAAATATTTGAAAGATCTTCTTTCAGAATAGCATTTTCCTTAGCAAAAGAAACATTTTCTTTCAAATTAGCAAAACTTTTATCTAGACTTTCAAATTTTTCTTTCCAAGAAATTTCTTGTTGCTTGAGTTTAGAATTTTCCCTTTTTAGTTTGGAGATCCTTTTAAGAGAGGTTTTGAGACTGAAACAAAGTTCTTCTATGTACTTCGAGTTTGAATCAGAGTCTGTTTTTTATTCTGAGTCTAAGTCAGAATGAGCCATCAAACAAATGTTGGCATATTCTTCTTCACTTTCCTCGCACTCAGTGTCACTCCAGGTTTTAGCTTTGAGAGCCTTCTTGGACTTCTCAGTTCTTCCTTTCTTTTTCTTCAACAAAGGACATTTAGGTCTAATATGCCCATTTTTCTTACATTCGAAGCATATTACATCTTTGCTGGTTTCGTTGTCCTCAGTCGATCTCTTCTGGAAATTTTGCATGCCCTGTTTCTTCCAGCTGAATTTTCTTCCCTTTTATTTAACTTGATGAACTTTTTGATCATAAGTGCTAGCTCCTCATCATCCATATCGTCATCTATATCATCAGAATTATCGTTAGATTTTAAAGCAATTGACTTCTTACCTCTTGGATCTTCTTCCTCATTGATCTGCTCCACTTTATATGATTAAAGTGTGCCTACTAGTTCGTCTACTGAAAGAGGCATGATCCTTTGGGTTTCTCTAATTGACGTCTTCACGTGATTCCGGTCTTTGGAGAGTCCACGCAGCAATTTATTGACATTCATTGGTCATAAGATTGGATGTCCTTGATATGCCAATCCATTCACAATTTTAGTAAAACGACTGAACATATTAGTATTGAATTCTCCAGGCTTCATCTTGAAGGCTTCATACTGTCCGAGTAAAATATTGATTTTCGTTTCCTTTACTCGATTAGTTCCTTTATAAGTAACATGCAATCTATCTCAAACTTCTTTCGCTATTTCACAAGAAGAAATTCGGTTATACTCAGTTAGAGATAGAGCACAGTATAAAGAGTAAATAGTCTTACCATCAAGAGCTTGTCTCTTGGTTAATTCTGCTTATGTTATTTTGCCAGCATCTACAACTTTTTTCCCTCTTTCTGAGGTTGATGTAGCTTTGGGATTGATCAATTTTTCTACCACATCCCACTCTAGGAGATCTTTTGATCTCAGAAATGCCTTCATCTTGTTTTTCCACACATTGTACTCCTTCCCATCAAAGTAAGGAGGTCTTGTGTTGCTCTGACCTTCGACCAATCCTTGAGCCAAAATACTAACCATAGATCTTTAGCTTAGAAGTAAAAACACTTCAATAAAATAAGCACGCATGCTTTGATACCAATTGTAAATGCTAGAATGAACACCTCAAGGGGGTGAATAGGTGTGAAGACAATTATTCGAAAGAACATTAGAAATATTTTGCTTCTAAAACAGAGTCTGAAGAATAACAGACTTTGAGCGATTTTAGGTTTTAGCGGTTAAATAGAATTACAAACAAAATAAAGGAGTTTAGGGAAGAAAATAAGAACACATAAATTATAGTGGTTCGGCTTAGATTAAGCCTACGTTGACTATCCATGCTGATAGCCTACTGGCTGGATTCCACTAAGAATCAAAAGAGATTTTACAGCTTTGTAATCTCGACTTCACAATGAAGAGTCTCTACTAGTCTCCCACGGAGTCTCACTATGAGTTTATCTCTTTTGTATACAACTTTGAGCTCAGTGTTTGAATTAACAAGGAAATGGAAAGCTTCAAACTTTGAAATTTCTCTTTTACGCACTCTATCGAACAATTTGAGAGTCCTCCTTAAATACTCCTGTTGGAGAAAACTTCCTTATTGTTTTGAAGTTGACAAAACGTTTCCATCAGTCTAGTCTGAAGACTTCTAGACTCAAGTGTTAAAGTCTGAAGAATTCCAAACTCTGTCGTCAAAGTCTGAAGACCGCAAGACTCAAGACTCAAAGTTTACCCTCACTTATAATTTTCAAACCGACGAAGATAAGACTTATCCAGATACGAGTTGATCTTCAAGGATTTGGTTCGTACGGTTTGTAGAAGATCTTACGGCTGGAGATAGCACCTCGTGATCCATTATTCTTATTGGAATCAATTCGGATAATCATATTTGTTGAGAGGCGAAGTATACTTGGAAAAATCTACTTATGGAAACCTAGATCATGATTGTATGGGCGAGCAGGATTGGTGGGCTATCATCACATTCCTTAAATAACTCGAGATCTTCTTGATTGATTATGTCCAACGGGTAGATTGGAAGAACTCCTTTGGAAAGTGCCAACGATCATGAAGGCATGAAGGAGTATATAAAGAAGACACTCAAGTTATTCAAGTATGTGCGTGAAAGAAGAGTTCCAAAGTCTGAAACTCTTAGTTCTTTGCTATTTCAATCGTAGAGCTTTATTTGTACTCAAAAGAGAGATCAAATACTTGCGAGACTTTGAAGAAATGTAGTAGAGTCTCTACACTGTAAAGTCAAGGATATAAGACTGTAACATCTCTTTTGATCCTTAGTGAAATCCAGCCAGTGGGCTGTCAGCGCAGGAGAGTGGATGTAAGCTTGATCTAAGCCAAACCACTTTAAACATTGTGTTTCTATTCTCTTTCCCTTAAACTCCTTATTTCAATTTACAACTTCATATAATCGTTTACTATTGTTTACATCACTAGCAAATTATTTTGAAGTTTCTTAAAAATTTCCTTATCATCTATTCACCCCCTCTAGGTGATCTTACTGACCCTTTCAATTGGTATCAAAGCTTGTATGCTTGTTTTATTGAAGTGTTTTTACTTCTGAGCTAAAGATCTATGGCTAGTATTTTGGCTCTAAGTTTGGTTGAAGGCCAAAGTAACACTAGACCTCCTTACTTTGATGGAAAGGAATACAATGTTTGGAAAAACAGGATGAAGACATTCCTAAGATCGAAACCTCTGGAATGAGATGTGGTAGAAAAGGGAATCATTCCTAAAGCTGCACCAGTCTCAAAAAGAGGAAAATAAGCTGTAGATGCTGGCGAAATGACACAAGAAGAAATAACCAAGAAATAAGCTCTTGACGTTAAAACAATATACTCTTTATACTGTGCTTTATCTCCTACTGAATATAACAGAATTTCATCTTGTGAAACAGCCAAAGAAGTTTGGGATAGGTTGCATGTTACCTATGAAGGAACCGATCGAGTTAAAGAAACAAAAATCAATATCTTACTCAGACAGTATGAAGCCTTCAGGATGAAACGAAGAGAATCCATTACTGATATGTTTAGTCGTTTCACAGAGATTGTAAACGGTCTATCATATTAGGGACAGCCAATCTCAGGACCAATGAAGGTCAATAAATTGTTGCGTTGACTATCCAAAGATTGGAATCACGTGAAGACTTCAATAAAAGAAACCCAAAGAATCATGCCTCTTATAGTTGATGAACTCGTAGGCACACTTCAGTCATACAAAGTGGAGCAACTCAATGAAGAAGAAGATCCCAAAGGTAAAAAACTTGCCTGATTATTGTGCCAAAAGTGAGGCCCCAAGTGTTGATTATACCCACTGCAGAAGCTTCAATAGTCGTTGATCAACGAGATCCTCCGATGTTAGACGTTCCACCAGATTTGAATCTTCGGATTCAAAGTGCTTCGTTACAAAGCAATGCAAAAACAGGGCACGTCCGGTGTTCTTCGAAGCTGAGGTCAGCGGCTACGGACAGCAACAAATGGACGATATCTTGGAGGAGATAAGCGAATCCAGCACTCTTTGAAGACGATAATGGTAGCAACCACCAACCGGCGCAGGAACCTCTGAGATCGTTTTGAAGAAAGCTCCCTGCCTCTCCTCTCTCTCTCTCCCTCTCTCTCCCTCCGATTTTCTCTCTTTCTCAACAAGCTGACCTGCTCCCACCTAGCGCAGCCCCTCTTTTCTGTTCTCTCCTCTCTCTCCCTTTTAGTGAACCGACGTCTAGCAGGTCCCCATGGCCGACTGAGCTCCAAAAACAGAATCCTACTCTGTTACACCCCCTCCCCTGTTCTCGCGCGCAACTCTCCAAAACCAATTTCGTTAGCCCCTCTTCAGCTCAGCTTCATCTACAAACTCCAGCTTTGCTTCGGTCACCTACCGTTTCTCACAAGCAACCTCACTTCTCTCGTCCGATCACCGCTCATGCTCTTCACTCTCTCAGACGCGAGCTTACGCTAGAGAAGGAAAAGGGACCATGGGCTGGGCTTCTTTATTTGTTTACTCACTTGGGTTCAGGTCATGGGCTCGAAGAAATCGTGGAAATTGAGCCAGAAAGGAAATTAGGAGCTAGGCCTATAGATGGATGGGCTTTGTAGGCTGAAAAGTATGACTAAAAGAAACTCGGGCTAGGCGGCGTAGGTCCACCCAATTTTTGTTTTATTATTATTTTTTTCTTACTATATTTTTTTCGTTGCCTTTTACCTTTTTATATATATTTTTATTTTTGCAAAAGGGATGGACGCCCAAGTGGTCAACAAAATTTTAGGTGTCAACGTGATTTAAAAGCAATGTTGAGTGGGGATTAACAATCCTCAAACTCGAGTTGCTTGCTCTCGTTTGATTCCAATTTTCCTAAACCCTTAACTAATACAATGTTGGGATCCATTGATTTAAATCATTAAGTATTATCCTATTTGAAGTCACCACTAGCCTACTAGGGCTGGGCTAAAAGCCAAATGTAATACAGGAGGACACATCAATTCTTATGAGCCAGAGATTTTTAATTTAGGGATTTATTTATGCTAATTATTTAATTAGCGCCCTTTTGCCTTTCAATACCTAAACTCATTTTATTTGTGTACAAAGTCGTGCGATTTTCAAGTTATGAATTCTTTGTTATCTTCCACTTGGTTGTTTGATTGAGAGTGACTTGGAGGTGTGATCGACTCCTCAAATAACATCGAATAATATCAAAGCACCCAACGATTAAGAAGAAGTTAACAACACACATCAAGAGGAAATAATAAAGGATTGTGAAAGGTTTTAAACCCCAGGACATAATCATCCTCCATGAGCTTGATTTTACAAATTTAAATCTAGCCTAATCCTACAGAGGCTAATTAACACAGACCGTAGACTATTCAAAAGAGATCATATCGATTATTTAAGAGAAAAGCCATCTTCAAGCTAACTTGAATTGACATGAAGGAGATGTTACACCTATCTAATCATTTTGACCCGCAACCCATCAAAATAAAACCCTGAATGTCCTCTACATTTCATTGGTTGATGATTTTCTATTATCAAGTCTTTTACTAATTGAAATTTCCTCATTAGAGCAGCATGCTCTCTGGACTCCGAATCAATAAAATTCAGTCGAGCATTCTGTCAGATATTTAGTATCCTAAGCTCAAGATTCAACTAATCTACTTCTAAATCAAGCTTAATCATCTCAATTCAACACCCATTATACAACAGTTGACAACATTAGGCAATTATGGACAAAAATACGATCAAATTGCAAAACTTCACATCAACATACATGTTTGAATCATCAATTCCTCATCCAATTAAGCTCATATTGACATCAAATCTAAAATAGACTCACGGCCGGCATGCAATTTACATTTCCAGCGATTTCTAAGAATGATCAAACCGAATTCAATAAAGTTCTAGCATTGTCAATCAATTTCTGTCAAGCCTAATCGAATTTCCAGCAAGCTTCAATGAATTTCCAGCAAGATTCTACAAATTTCTAATACCTACAAGGCATGATCGAGGCATGGCTTGAGACACATTGAGTATCACACAACATTTATAGGAAGTTCATCATAAATCATCTAAGATCAGATCAATTTCATGGATAGAGTTATTTCGGCCATGACTAAGTTAATGCAATTTTTTAACATCACAATTCTTATTAAATCAAATCAATTCACGAATCGATAATTGAGCTGGGAACAAAGTTGACAATACTTTTCTCTCAAAATGCAGAGCTTCCTTCCGACTTTCATGGTCGCCAGTATCTTTAACCCTAATCGTGCAACTTCACTGAATTATCGACATTAAAGACTCAGATTTACTTCATCGTCATCCCACTTCACAACGATCATCTGCAATTCCATCGAAATCATTCTCCGTCCTCTACAATTCCACTTCGTTTCTTCCGTTTTGGTTTTTTTCTCGCACAACCCTCGATTCCATCGAAACCTCCGTTGACATGCATTATTCCTTCTTTTATAGTTCACTATCCACCAAACACCCAACATAATCCATCCTTCATCTTTCTGCTTGCTAAACCCTTCTTGACATGCACATGCTTTCAGTCCATTCTGCTGTCGCTCCCTTCCATTTTGCACCTTGCATGGCATCACTGCGGTTGCACTCCCTCATCTGATTGCCTCAATTCCTTCGTATTTATTGTCAATGGACGCCCAAGACGAAGCAGACGCCTCCTGACTTGCTGCCCTCTGCAATCGCATGGGCTGCCTTTGGACTGACCACGAAATTGAAGATTGGCATGAATCACTGCCCCTGCACAGAGTGAAAGAGTGTCAACTCATGCTGATAGGTAAAATAGTATCCAATCCATCCGTCAATTTTCAGGCTCTACAGAAATTTTTGAAGCAAGTATGGCGAACAGAGGATGTAGAGATTACTCAATGGGATAATGGCTTCTATGTGGTTAAGTTTAAGTCGGAGAGTGAGAAAAATAGAATATTAGAGGGCGGACCATGGGTGTTTTCTAACCATTTAATCATATTTCGGCCTTGGAAACCAAATACACCCCTACATTGTTATGAGTTTACCACTTGCAATTTGTGGGTGCAAGTTCATGGCCTGCCAGTGGAATGGTGTTCTGAGGATATGCTGTGCAAGGCTGTTAAGCATGTAGGAAAGGTGCTGGAGGTTAAATTAGACTTTAAAGAAAACTCCGCATTCAAAGTAGGCAGGGTTCGTGTAGAATTCAGCTTAAGTGAGCCTCTGAGATCAGGACAACTAATACAGATAGCAGGAAAACTTCTTTGGCTGGACTTTAGGTACGAACGATTGCCCCACTTCTGCTATTCCTGTGGCAAAATTGGCCATTATGCAACCTACTGTAAGGATATACCTTTTACAGAAGCTAAAATGGAAGGAAGGGAGAAAATGGCGTATGGGCATTGGTTGCGAGCAGAGGTTAAAGTGCCTAGTCCTTATTGGCTTACCTTTTATGGAACTTGTGATATACAGCATGAAGAGGTAGTTCCTGAGACACCGTCTCCTTCTCCTGTACTTCCTGCGCTTCCACCTTGTGAGGGCACATCCACAACAGAACAACACTTTACTATCACCACTTCACCAGCCGCAACCACATCAGAATCTGCCAAGGATAAGTCCTTGTTAAAAATGAAGAATACTCAGCTCCAGGAAATTCAGTACACAGAGTAGGAGGATCGCATTCAGCACCACACAATACACCATATAACTTGTTCTACTCTACCACATATCATACCTCGACTGTCTGCTGGTAATTTCCCCTTACCTCTACCAAAGGGTAACTTTAGTTCTGAATGTGCACAGCAACAACCACTCACAGCACCGTCAGGAGTGGATATTAATCATAAGAAGAAAAAACATATCAAGCTATCGACCAAGGCAACTATTTCAAAGAAGCAGAAACGCCATACTCATTATCAGATGTCTTCTATAGTGGAAAATTTGGATGAAAAACAGTTGATGGAAACGCCTGTTATGTTAGTTGACGACATACAACAGCGGGCTTTGGTGGCTGGCCCTCAACAGCCACCGATAGACAAATGAAACTCATTAGTTGGAACTGTCAAGGCTTGGGCTCGGCCCTGACAGTTCGTGCCCCAAAGGCCCTAGTGGCTAAAGAAGAGCCTGACCTTATCTTTTTGATGGAGACTAAAAATCAGGCGGACGTTCTTCAGCGAGTCCAGACTCATCTTAAATTCCAGCAATCTTTTGTGCTTGATCCTCTTGGCCTTGCAGGAGGTCTGGCCCTTTTTTAGCATGCTCATATTAGTATTACCTTACACCATACAGATCAGTATATGTTTGATTTCCTTTTGTATTGACACTCGTACTGGTAGGTCGATGCATTTTACTTGTCTCCATGCCCCTTCAGTTTATCAAGCACGGATTCAATTTTGGAATGAACTCAGACAGTTAGCACTTTGTAATACATTGCCCTGGATTTGTATCGGGGACTTTAATGAAGTGTTATACCCTTAGGAAAAAGAAGGCAAACGACTAGCTGATCTGAACAGAATGCAAGAATTTCGAGAGGTACTTTATGATTGCTCACTCGTGGATGTAATTAGTAAGGGCTGTGCATATACTTGGATGAATAATAGGGAGGGTGAGGAATTGGTCAAGGAAAGGTTTGATCGTGCTCTATGTAATTTGGAATGGCAAGCGATTTATACAGAAACTGAGGTTATAGCCCTTCCTGCAGTGGGCTCGGATCACAGCCCATTAATCTTATCTACGGAAGGCCTTCCAAAACGTCGACACAAATCCTTTTATTTTGAGGCGTTCTGGTTGCAGGATACAGAATGCCGCAATGTTATTTCTAAGGCCTGGAATTCAATACAACTGCCAAGGTACAAGCTTCCTCAACGACTACTTAGGGTTTCTGCAGCACTCTCGAGGTGGAGTAAATCTAAATTTTCAGTTCCCCGATATCAAATTTCCCATCTCCAGCACCAGCTTCAATCTCTAGTACATAGACCAAACTGCAACAATGCTACACAACAAATTCAGCACTTAAAGGCAGAGATTCATAAGTTATGGGAGCAAGAGGAAAGATTCCGAGCTATGAGATCTCGAATCAATTGGCTCAAGTGGGGCGACAAGAATACTAAATTTTTCCACGCAACTACACTTCAACGTCATCAAAGAAATAGAATAAGGATGTTACAGTTTGATGATAACAGCTGGGTTCGCGATGAGAATGATTTAAAGACTATGCTGGTTACCTACTATTCCACCATCTATCAATCAATAGGCCCTCGAAACTATGAGTCTGTCCTTCATCAATGCCTGCCCACGGTAACAGCAGAAATGAATGAGCATCTAACGGCGGAACTCACTCAAGAAGAAGTTCAATGTGCAGTCTTCCAACTGGGCTCAACTAAGGCCCTCGGACCAGATGGCTTGAATGCCCTCTTTTACCAATCGTACTAGGATATTTTAAAGGACGAACTCTTTCTTGCTGTACAGGATTTTTTCAGAAGGGGAATCATGCCACCAGAGCTTAATAAGACGATCATCATTCTCATTCCTAAGGTTCCACATCCAGAGCGGTTAGACCACTATCGCCCTATCAGTTTGTGTAATTTTGCCAATGAGATTATATCAAAGGTCCTTGCTAATAGGCTCAAACCCTGGCTTGAGACCCTAATTTCCACTGAGCAAAGTGCCTTCGTCAGTGGTCGTCAAATCCAGGATAATATTCTTATCGTCCAGGAAGTGCTTCACCAACTAAGAACCCGAAAGCGAAGACGGGATTTTAAGGCAATTCTGAAAATGGACATGAAGAAAGCATATGATCTAGTGGAATGGGATTTTCTTAAAGCTTATCTCCTAAAAATTGGATTTCATCCCATTTGGGTGAAATGGGTGATGGAATGTGTCACAACAGTCTCCTTCAGTATCAAATTTAATGGGGAACTTTTAAGCTACTTCCAACCGACACGCGGACTCAGACAGGGTGATCTTCTTTCTCCTTATTTATTTATTCTGATGGCGAATGTCCTGTCCAATCTTATACATCAGGCACTTAATATGGAACATCTCAAAGGCATCAAGTTAAACAGGTTTTGCCCTACACTTTTTCATTTATTTTTTGCGGATGATGCTATATTTTTCTTAGATGCCAAGCTGATGGAATGTCAAAATCTATCCAATATCATCAATCAGAATTGTCTGGCCAGTGGACAAGAAGTAAATAGAAACAAATCTGGAATATTTTTTAGCAGAGATTGCCCTATGGTCCTACAGGAAAATATGGCCAATGAATTCAGAGTGCCTTTGATGCTTAGAACAGGCAAATACTTAGGCATACCCTCAGATTGGGGGAGATCAAAAAGAGAGATGTTTGCCTGGATATTGGGAAAAGTCGATTCTAAGTTAAATGGTTGGAAAGAAAAGCTTATCTCCAAGGGCGGTAAGGAAATTCTAATCAAGGCTGTTATCCAAGCAATCCCTCAGTATGCTATGGCTATATTTAAAATCCCTACTTCTATTTGTAAATCTGTTGAAAAGAAAATTGCACGCTTCTGGTGGCAGAATAATAGTACTAAACCTGGCATTCACTGGACGAACTAGGAGGAGCTTAAAAAGAGTAAAACCAAAGGTGGTCTTGGATTTAGGGACCTTATGGATTTTAATAGAGCCTTGCTTGGAAAGCAGGCATGGCATTTAATTCAGGGACCTTCATCCCTGTGGAGTAGGCTATTCAAAGGTCTCTATTTTCCATCATGTGACTTTGCATAAGCTAAGAAAGGCAATCGACCGTCCTGGGGTTGGCAAAGCCTGTTAGCAGGACGAGATGTTATTCTACCCAACCTACGATGGGTAGTAGGGGATGACCACACAATCAGACCAAGGACTGATCCTTGGTTACCAAGAGGAATATTAGGTGGTCCAACTCAACGAGATGAACCCCCGCTGTTAGCAGATTATATTGATTTCAGCCACAACACATGGAATGCTCCTCTATTGCAAAGATTTTTTTTATGATTCCACTGTGGCTGAAATTCTTACCATACAAGTCAGACCAAATTACATCTCGGATCAACTTATCTGGTCTGCATCTACTGATGGAAAATACATTGTCAAAAAGGGATACCGATCAATCAGACAGATAGCCCTCTGTGGCATTAATCTCAACATAGCCACTAATTCGACTCAAGCTCGGGCGATGCTATGGAAACATATATGGAAGTTGCAGATCCCCCCAAAAACAAGACTATTTCTGTGGTCCCTTAGCCATGATGCTCTACCGACCAAGGCTAACCTTTTCCATCGCCACATTATCCCAGACCTTATATGCCCTCTCTGTTCTACGGATGCAGCAGAAACAACAGCACATACATTTCTATATTGCCAATGGACAGCAACTATTTGGTCTCATCCTCTAATTAATATTTAGATTCCTACACCACACATACAACATCTCGGAGATTGGTTGGGAAATATGCTGTCACAGAACCAAAACTCACCAGCTTTAGAAGTGGTTGCAGCACTCTTGTGGAATATCTGGAAAGCCAGAAACAATTTTATCTTCCGACATCAATGTCCAGATCCACTTAGGGTTGTTGATCTGTCTCTAGCTACTGTTCGGTCAACGCAGTTGTCCTCCATAGCAGGCTGTATCACAAAAAGAACTCACCTCAGCCCAAAAGAGCTTTGGAGACCACCTGATCCCAGATTCCTGAAAGTTAACATCGATGGAGCATTTCAGCCGGGAGGTACTGAAGGGACTATGGCCTGCATCTGCCGTGATCACAATGGGAAGTTTATCGATGGGCTTACTAGAAGTTTTGTAGCTTCGTCTGCTTTGCAAGCGGAGTATCAAGCGCTCACGATCACCCTTCGCTACCTGTTGGAGAAGAACAGGGCCTCTGATCTGCTTGTGATCGAATCAGATTCAAAAACCCTAATCGATTCGGTGACAGGCTTAACTGATTCGCCATGGGAGGTTAGATCGCTCTGTGCTGAAGTTGTGGCTCTTCTACGCGACTTCTCCAATTTGCGAATTAGGTTTTGTAGAAGAGGGGCGAATTTTGGGGCAGATTGGGCTGCCAAGGCTCATAAAACCAGCTCTCTTCCCTCTAGCTGGGCCTCCTCGCCTCCTACTGCTTTATCCTTTATGCAGATGCTTTGGCTACTAATTGTAATATTAACTCTTTTTGAATGATATTAGTTTTTTTTCCGACCAAAAAAAAAAAATCAATTCACGAATCATGTTCAATTGTTCATCAAGTCCAATCCGAGATGTTTGGTGCATAGATTAAAGTTCAACTTCAATTTATACCATGAATCAAGTTGGAATCCTTGGCCATTCGCATGAGATCAAAAACAGATGAAAGAACAGACCTTAAACTTGAAGGACTCGTTGCAATAGGAGGCAAGCTAGCTAAAAGCGAATGGAGATCGTGGAAAATAGGTGATTAGTGATGAACAAGAGGCATGATTAAATCATGGAAACACCGGAGGAGACAATGAATGCCGAAGGAGAGTTGGAGGCCGCCGGAGGGGCTGTGGGACGCCAGTATTGGCTGGAAGCGGTGGTTGTTATATCGGACTTGGAGAGGGAGATTAGATAGGATTTTGTAGGGAGCTTGTAAGGGGAAAATATAAAAGTGGCGTGCGAAAGTGAGAGTGGAAGTGAAGAGAGGATAGGCGTCGGTTAGAGGAAGAGAGAGAACTTCAAAATCTTCAGTTCTTATTGGTGGATTTGGATCCATCATTGAAAAAGAAGAGAAAATACCATATAGCTCTCTAATTGGCTAATCAATCATTTGCAAGGACTAGTTAGGGGTGTCAGGAACCGAACCGAACCGAACCGAACCGAAAATTTCGGTTTTTTCGATTCGGTTCGGTTTGGTTTTCGATTCGGTTCTCATTAAAAACCGATATTTTTTATTGGTTCGATTTTTATCGGTTAACCGAACAGATAAAATCGGTTTTATTCTCTCCCGAAGTCCTCTCTCTCTGTCTCGTCTTGGTCGGCTTGGAGGTGCAACGGCGACGGCGTGTCGGCGACGGCGACGGAGACGGCGATGACGACGGCGACTGTGATTGCGACGGCAGCAAGGACGGCGACAGCGACCGATCGAGGGACAGAGCCCCTTTCTTCTGCAAGTCTCTCCGTCCCTCTTCCTTCTACGACAGCGATGGCGACTGAGAAGAGCACCTGCAGTCGCTCCTTCCGGACCACCACCGGCTTCAAAGGACCCCATCGATAGTTTTCTTGAGGGACTGGGTTTTCGGCGGGCACCAATTAACAGGTAAAATCAACTCGAATCGTGTCGAGTTTCCAACTTTTTAGTGTTCCGCTTGCTATAATTTCTGATCGTGGACTCCGCCGAGGCAATTAGGGTTCCTTGGTTTGGTGGCACGGTCTTTGCTTGGAACGAGGGTCGTTTCTGGGATCTCCAGATAATACCAGAGGAGCTGCGATTTTGAAACTCGGACACAACTCGATCTGCTTCAAGGGCGGCTTCTTCTCAAACACTGACACCTTCTGGAGGTAAGTCCGACCTTCGTCCTCCGGTCTATTGCAATTGATAGGACAAAAATACATTTGATTCTCTGCTGCAATGTGAATTCAATTTACTTCGATTCTGTTATGCGTTTACACACGGAGTGGGTTGTAGCGATGGGTTGTGTGAGTTCGGTGTAGGCATCATGAATCATGGGTTTCCTTCGATTGCCTTTCAATCCATTTCCCTCCTAAGTTGAATTACCAAACAAAGTTAAACGTTGGTCTGCTTCATTCCCTTTTCCACTTCCAATGACACCGAGCGCATTTCTCGTCTTTTTTTAGGGCCCTCCTGAGGATAGCTATTAAGAGTGAATGGCTCACCTGCAAAATCAGTCATTACTACTTTGCTTTTTCCACTTACAGATATGAGGTTAAGAAATATGATGTTGGACTCTGGTACACCCTTCCTTATGAGTAAAGAAATTGCTTGAACAGCTGAATTGCCTGGGAGAAGAACATGCAGATGACAATAATGGGGTAAGCCTGGCCAATTTACAGAAGAACTGATGGAGAAAATAGAGACTGTCTAAAGCTATAGATAAATTATGTATTACTATAACCAGAGAAAAGAGAAGAGGAGCCTAATGAGCCGTTCAATAAAGTGTATTCAGAAGCGAAATAGAATGTTAAAGCTTAAGGAGTACCCTCAAAAAAACCTTCAACTATTTATCCCCTGATACCTCATCAGATAAAGAATCTTCAAAATAGAGACCACTTGTCGCAAGTCAATATTTCAAGACAGACCATTATGCATCAATTATACTAATGAGAATTTAATTGCACAGGCGACAACCAAAAATCACATCAGCTTCACCAGAAAAAAAAAAAAAAAAGAACCGAAAACTAAAAGCTGAAAACCAAAACCGAAAAACCGAAATTTCGGTTCGGTTTGTATTCGGTTTGGTTCGGTTTAGGAGTTTTTCTAACGGTTCGGTTCGGTTCGGTTTTAAAAGAAAAAAACCGAACCGAACCGTTGACACCCTAGGACTAGTAACTTGTCGAACTTTTAGTGGTGAAGATTTCCATCATTAAGGTCACGTTTGGCCGTATAAATTTTTAGTCAGAATAGGACCAAATAAAATAGGATATGAAAATGAAGAATTTACTATGTCATATCTATTGTTTATAAATCATGGTAATAAAATCGGGTATTTTCATATCTTATCATGATCGTTGTTTGGTATGAATGGCATAATGAACATGAAAATGCACAAAGATGGATGGTAAGAATCTACATACTAAAGAAACTAGGAATATGCAAACAGAAATGACTTCCATCATTAAATCCAAGATATTATATGACAAAAATCTTAAACGGCAAAGGAGAAAGCCACAGGTTCGACTATGACAAGAAACGTGAATGGGCAACAACAATACTGATGAGATAGATTGGACAACAAATACCAAATCTAATAAGAGAGAGAAAACAAAATCATCCACCTCCAAAATTCCAAAAATTATAGTGCTTTGGCTCTCTTTCATACGTCATTTTATCTAGCTATTTTTTTTGTTTCTTTTTTTATTTCTTTTATTTTTATTTTTTTTACCATCATTCCTTAATTGAAATTTAATTAAATAATAAAACTTGCTAATATGCCTAAAATATGTAATAAATATAAATATATAGAATATATATTATAGGATAAAAAAATCAAATATATAGTTGAAATTAGGAATAAATATAACCAAAAATTGTTGCGATTTTTGTTATTCCGAATTGTATTATTTTATATTAGAATTCAAATATTAAGTTTTATTTTAATTTTATTAATTTAAGAAGTCTGTCAGTCAAGAAAAATAGTTTTTATACCGTGGATATAAATTTTTTTATTTATTTTTATTCCATCTCTCACATGGAATATTTTTGTTTGGGTAATGCCTTTCTTATATTCGACCTTATCTTGTCTTAGTTGGAATCAAATATAGAACAAAATATATTTTATTTCGTCTTGAATTTCATCCTAGCTACCAAACACAACCTATAGAGTTTGATTGATGGGCAAAGGAGTTACCCATGGATAGTCAATTGGGAGCAAAATGGGCACCGGTCGAGAGAGTTTAATGGACCGAGCTTAGTTCCTTGTGGCCCAACTTTAATTAGATGGGGCCCAGGTCGTGTTTGCCCCTTATGTTCAATGGCTGCCTTAGGTGCTTAATATATCCTAAAATTGCGTTTATCGGGCTCGACTTGACTCAAAAGAGTCGACTTTCGTAAAAAGTGAACTAGTAATTTTTAAAGCTCTTCCAAAGTTGACCAGCTCTTGAGGCTCCGTTGATTAAATTTTTTGCAATCGAGCATGAGGTCTCTAAACCTTGTTGTCCATAGATCCATTGTGCAAGAAAAACTGTATCAAAAAATTTCTTGAGACAATGGAATTACTATATTTTAATTGAATGTGAAATTTCTCGATTTGACTGAAAAAGACGACTTCTTGTGATCATGAAGCATAGATTCAAATGAGACAAACTCCGATAATAGATATGTGTTAACTTTTTTTAAAGATGTTGTAATTTGGAAATCAGCCAAACAAAATTGCGAGAGAAATGACAAATCAAAAGTCAACTTGGTTGAAATACACGGCCCCAAAATCCGTTCTTTGCTTCGGTTTGTTTTCGACGATTCAGATTGCAATTCCGAGCAATAAACATCCAGATGGTGTAAATTTCATTCTCTTAATCTCGATATCAAATGGTAAACGATGAAAAAAAGACATAAATTATAACCTAGCTCTAATACCAATGTAAGAAGAAGATGACTTACCTATTTCTTATACACAATGAACAATTTACCCTGACTTACCTATTTCTTATACACAATGAACAATTTACCCTGACTTACCTATTTCTTATACACAATGAACAATCTACCCCAAAACAAACATTAAATTGCAGATGAATAACGAACAATATTACTTCACGTCGGTCTGAATGCAGTCATAAGGAAAACATCCAATTTCCATAACGTAGTAAAGGAGTAACGGAATGCCTTTTTTTTAAATGGAAATGAGACAAGAAAAGAGAGCAATTTCTTTTTAAACATACGTTCTACCAACTGTCCCAATAGTTATCTTCACAAATTTTCTATATGACTCCCTTTTTCAAAGAGTCTTTCCATCTAACATATCAAGATGTGTTCTAATTGCATCACATCATGAATAAGTACAAAATCTTTTGTTCTGTCCGAAACCTACACTTAGTTGTTCTTGCTAAGCTTCAATGGTTTCTTCGGCAACGATCCTTTCCACAGACTCAACCGAAACTCGTTTACCATCTCGTTCCTTATCCTTGTCACTGTCAGGAACAGCTCATTCACCCCATCCTTCAGATGGTATAACCCCTTCATAATCCGTTCAGTGGCCTTTTCCAGCCCAACCGCTGCCTCCCTTAGCCTCCCCACGACCTCTCCATCGCCTCCTGATGCCACCACCTCGTCAATCGCCTCCAACACATGCCTCCCACGCGCCTCCACATCATTAAGCTCTTCCAAGACCCGTGTCTTCTTGTCCGTTTCCTCGCCACGTCTCGACTCCACGACAATTGTCGACTCGATTGCACGGACAGAGTCGCCCCAAGGGAACTCCTCTGGGACGTATACGCAGGCAATCGCCCTAGAGGAGGAGCACAGGGCCGAATATATGACTCCGGCAATGAATGCCGTCAAGAAATTGACAGCTTGGACCGTACGGCGAACGACCCTGTCGACCGGCAAGTCCTTCCTTCGCATAGCCGACGTTACAATGCTTGTGGCCAAGTCTCTAATCAGCTCCTCGATGTCGGCCATGCCCTCGCCTTCCGAGTCTGTGAGTAAATCCCTCGCTTGGTGAATGTCCTCCTTCGAGGGGTTGCCCCCTGAGCCAAGGAGGTTCATCATCATCCTCCGGTCCAGGTGGTGGAGACACAGTCGCTCGATCTTGGAGGACATGCGGTTGCAGACATCCAAGACCTTCAGGCTGTTGTCTAGATACCACGACAAGAGGCTGTCGCCACCGTCCGACTTCAGCTCGTAGATCAAGGATCTCACGGCGGAGTGAGCAGTGGTGAGCACGTTGACAGAAGAGAAGAGCCAGGGCAAGCTGGCAGAGGCGGGGCTCAGGCCACAGAGGGAAGAGAGGATGGACTCATCGAAGGAACTAGAGATAGATTCCAACTCCTCGACAGTGAGCTTCGCTCCCTTTTTGTCATCAGGATGGGAGAGGCGCGTATACATTTTCTTGAAGAATATGTAAAGGACAGAATATATTTTCTGTTTTTTTCTCGGGAAAACTGAGATGAGAAAGTGGTGGAAAGTTTTGATGGGTATGGATTGTGAGCTCATGCGGCATTTATATAGGGCGTGGATTCTCTTAGGAAGGCAAGAAGAATGTAATATGGAAAGAAAATTTCATTAGAGAATTCTTGGAAGGTAATTTAAAGACATGTCTTAAATAAGGTGATTTTCTAGATTCTAGGTTTCCAAGAAAAATGTAATATGGAAAGAAAAATTCATAAGAGAATTTTTGGAAAATAATTAAAGACGCCCCAGTAAGGTGTTTCTCTGGATTCTAGGAATGAAAGAAAATTTTAATATGCAAAGAAAATTTTCATAAGAGAATCCATGGAAAGTAATTAAAAGACGCCCCAATAAGTTTTTTTTTGGATGCTAGAAATGCAAGAAAAATGTAATATCAAAAGAAAAATTTATAAGAGAAATCTTGGAAAGTAATTAAAAGACATGCCCTAATAAGGTGTTTTTTCCATATGCTAGAATGTAAAAAATGTAAAATGGGAAGAAAATTTGATAAGAGAATTCTTGGAAAGTAAATAAAAGACATGCCCCAATAATGTGTTTTTTTTTTTCTGGATAATAGGAATGTAAGAAAATGAAATATGGAAGGAAAAAACATAAGAGAATTCTTGGGAAGTAATTAAAAGACATCCCCCAATAAGATGTTTTTTATGCTAGAAATGTAAGAAAATGTAATATGGAAAGAAAAATTCATAAGAGAATTCTTGAAAAGTAATTAAAAGACACCCTAGTAAAGTGTTTTTTGGATGCTAGAAATGCAAGAAAAATATAATATGGAAAGAAAAATTGTGACATCCTGAAATTTCAATTCTGTTTTCAATTAGATAAATCAGGCCTTTCATCGACGTGCCTATAGTGCTATTCTATGAGCTAATCACTCCTGAGATAACTAGACTATCTGGGGAAGTCATTAAGGGATTTTAAAGCAATAAACTTGAGAATTCGACCAAAAATCGACTACTCGATCGTACTCATCTGCAAAGATCATTACGGTACAATAAAGATCGATTAGAGATCAGAAATAGGTCAATTCAACTGAGATGTGTGGCTAAACGTGGGTGATTCCACAAAATGGCAAAATTATCGTCGATCGGCACTAAACTGATTATTCTATCATTTTGGTACCCTGTGTCTGTAATTGAAATTTCGAGATTTTCACAACCACCAAAGTTGCCAATGTGTCGAAGAGGTACATTGTGGCTCGAAGAAAATTGACGACAAGTCAATTGCACCAAAATTTTCTAAAAGCTACCCAATAGGTTAAGTCACGCTAAAATCATGCCAAATTGAAATTAACTATGAATTTGAATCCAATTTCGAAAATTGAAAGTTCTGTCATGTCACAAGTTATTTAAGGGATGTTGACTCATCTTCCGAAGATTTTTTTGCAAACCAAGATTTTTGACGAAAAGTTAAAATATAGCCGTTTTCGACCAAAAATTCAAAGGACCGTTTTTTATCGCGTTTTTGGATGCAAGTTTGTTCAATTAGCTAGGAAAAATGTCCATTTGATCGAGGACACATTGGTGGGATTTATAAGTGCCGAATTGCTTCAATCCAAAAGAAAATTGGAGAGGATTTGAGGGAAATTCCTTCAAAAATCATGGCCCCCATTGGTCCACCACCTTTGAACCTCTTCAATAGCTTCTAAAGGAAGTTTGGCTGCTACAAGTGTGCTGAGAAAGCTAGCCAGCCATGGTGGCCCTTGGTCAAGAGGACAAGAAGATAGTTTAAGGTCAAGGTAGCCCCCTCCAAGAGCTGCTGTCCCCCTCCTTCTTTCTTAGCCTTCCTCCATCCTTCCTTGCTACCTTGAGAGCTCAAGAAACCATAGAAGCCCAGGGAGAATAGCCAGTAGCCATCCGAGCAAGCTGCACGCCTATCGGACCGCCAGCACGCCACCGTCGCGCGACCGAGCCCGTTGCTGCCTCTCTCGCTCGCACACCTGAGCCTACGTGTCACCGCCATCCCAATTGCGTTGTTTGCCCCTTCTTGCCATCCAACAGGTTGCCTGAACCATCGTGGAGGTCACTAAAGCCCGTCACGCCGTCGTTCAGCCGCCGGGGTGACCCACCTAGGCTGCTGCAGCCTTCACTGGCTCTGTCTTACCCAACTAGCTGCCCAACCCTCTCCTTCAGCCCAGCCACAGAATCCGAAGCCCCTAGGTCAGCCGTGTATTGTTTGGCCCGCTTTGGACCCCTTTCGGGCCTCGTAAGGCATCACCGCTTTGGAGTTTATGGCCCGTCCCCGCCTCACCATCCTCATGGACTCATCAAATTTCAAAACCATTGAGTTTACTCACTAATTTCCTCTTAGAGAGTTAATTATGTTTAAGGATTAATTAGTTTATGTTAAGTATGGATTATGTGATTAGTTAGAATGGATTAGCAATTTAATGATTCGTTTATGCATGTTAGGTGGTTAGAGTTACGTAATTAGAGACTAGATAAGCTGTAGTATTTATCTAGATAGGTTTGAAAATTTTTCGAGCCCATTTCAGTATTTAATTAGGCTTTTCCGGCCTAAGTTGCATTTATTTATATTTATTAATTAATTTTGGTAATTATTTAATTAATTATTATTTTCCAAAAATTAGATCGGAATAGCCGATAACCGGAATTCTGTGTTGATCACAATGGTATGCTTGGTTTATTTAATTGAGTGCTAAATGGTGTAAATTGAATGTTGATTGTAATTTTTGGTACTTATCCCAAAATTTAGTATTTTCAAGTATCTAATTAGAAAATTACCGGGCATCGATTTACAGCGCCAAAAATGTTTTTATTGACTATATAATTAGTGGGATTTTATGAATTAAAGATATTATACTTTTGGCTGAGGCCTACCGTGTACCCACACATGATTATTTTTGCCAAGTATTCTAAAAACGGTGAAATTGTTAGTGGACGAGTATAATATACATATATCAGCTTTAGTGAGCATATATCAACTTTGGTGAGCATATATCAGCTTCGGTGAGCTACTATTTATCTATATCAACTTGTGGGAGCTACTATCTATCCTTTTTAACTTGTGTGAGCATCAACTTCGGTGAGCATATATCAACTTCAGTGAGCTACTATTTATCTATATCAGCTTGTGGGAGCTACTATCTATCCTTTTTAACTTGTGTGAGCATAGTTGGTGTTCATAGTACCAGATAGATAGTATTGATTAGATGGATTGATAGATAGTATCGTTGGGGTTGAATCAATTAAATTGAATTGATTGGATGAGTGCGTGAACTATACTAACTTGCACAAAAGAAATGAGGCAAAGGTAAGTTCTCTGTTTTGTGCATGCTTAGATAGCCTTGGGGCGTATTTCCTAGTCGGAGTTTAGGGGGTGAACTTGTTGAGATGTCATCTCACCCCGTTGTGGGATAACATTTTCAGGTCCTTAGATAGCAGCTCCTCTCAAGCATTTTGGTCAGCCGAAGAAGGTCATCGAGTAGGTATCTTATATTCTGTTCCATGGGAACCCAAGGGGATGGGTCTATGAACTCGTGAAGTCCGCGGTCTAGGTTGATGCGGGTCTACCCCATAAAGTACCCCATCAATACAAATTGTGGTATCATCGTGAGCGGAATGGACAGAGAAAATGTCTCATACCGAAAATGATGTCCCTATGTCGGTGTTGGAGGTTGCTTTTGGAAAATGCATGGCAACCCCTTGGTGGTTCAGTGGTGGACCCAAGTTTGTCGAATCCAGGGTCCCCGGAGTATTCAGTTGAAGACTCCAATGCTTAAAGGATCTGTAAACCCCCCACCCTTTTTGCAAACCTTGTATATATATCGGCTAATATTGTATATGACTTAGTTTGATATGTATATAAGTGTGTTGTAGTTTTCAAAAATGTGTGGCCCTACTTTTTAATCCCATCTTTTTATTGTTTGGGGATTTAATTATTCGCTTCCACATGCGCATTAAAATGAATGGGTCGGTAACGCGTCTTGGGACATCGCTATTTAATCGACCATCGAGGGATGGGCATGCACTCGGAGGATCAGGGCGTGACATCCCCATTAAGTGGTATCAAAGCAGGTTAATGATTGGAGTGATAAGGTGAGATGGTTTATGGGATAGTTAGTAGGATTGGCCTTTATTTCATGCTGATGCATGTCCGTGATAGTTGTTTGGTTGAATTGTTCATTTTGGGTCACTCAGCGTTTAATTCTGTGTGAAATTGGAAGGCAGGTTTCAGTGGAAAACTTACATTATGAGTAATTGGGAGCAGAAGACTCATAGGAAAAGGACCATGGGCCTATTACTCGGAGTAGGACGCCAACGAGGGTCAGTACCCGAGGAGACCGTGGTAGAGCGCCAGCTCAGGCTAGCGCCAGTGGAGTAACATCGCCTCCTATTGGTGCGAGGGTAGTAGCCCCTAAGGATCCAAGGTTTCCTGGGATCATGCAAGCACTAGAGATGCTGGGAAATAGGATGGATCAATAGGCTCAAATTCAAGTTGCCAGTGCCGTCGTTTCAGCCACCGCTACCACAACTGCCACTAATGCCGCCGCGGATGCTGCTGCTGCTGCTGTCGCACCTATAACCGCACCTACTAAGGTTCCACCAAGGAACATGATCGTTGGGAGACCAATGCATAAACTGGTGGAATAGTTTCTGAAGTTGAACCCACCAAAGTTCAATGGGGCAGGAGACCCCAAAGCTGCAGTTCTATAGATCCAAGGCTTGGAGAAGGCCTTTGCACTATTAATGTGAACCGAGGCGAAAAAGGTAGTCCTTGCAACCTACCAACTACAGGGAATTGCAAGTACTTGGTGGAGAGCCACCCAAGGAATAGTATTCCCTGAAAGTGTAGTCCTGAAGTGGAACACCTTTGTCAAAGTCTTCAACAACAAGTACTTCTCTAATAGTGCTAGAGAACTAAAGATGGCGGAATTTCAGCGCATTCACCAAGGTACGATGACTATAGATCAGTATGAAGCGAAGTTCGCTAAACTATCACAATACGCCCCCGAACTGGTCGAGAATCCGATAAACCGAGCTAGGAGGTTTAGAGATGGGCTCAAACCGAAAGTGAGAAGCCGCTGGTGCCATTGAATCTGAAAAACTACAATGACTTTTATGAACGGGCATAGCTAATAAGAGAGATCAAAACGAACAAGCCGCCTTGTCTGGATCGAGGTTCATTTCAAACAAAGACAGAAACTGGTTTGGGAAGAGGCCCATGACCGGAGGAAGAATTTAGGCTTCGCCCAATAGGAAGGATGGAGTTGGTAAGTTAGCGCCACATCAAAATGGCGTGTGTCACTTCTACGGAAGGCGACATGGCTCAACCCCATGCCATTTAAGGGTGGGTGCATGTTTTGAATGTGGCTAACAGGATCACATGGCCAAAGATTGTCCCAGAAAACCAAGGGACAATAGCAATTACCACCGCCGCCACTCATGGGCCAAATCAGAGGATTCACGTCGCAGAATGCATCGCAAGGTGGATAGATTAGACCCCTAGCTCAAGGACGAGTGTACGCCATTATGAGAGGTCAAGCTGAGAATGTGTCTGATGTGATTACAAGTACGGTTTCACTAAATGACCATACTACTTATGCTTTATTCGACCTTGGCGCGACTCATTCTTTTATTGTCGAGCAATATACTAAGCTAATAGGATTAAGTCATAAATTGCTGGAGTCGGTGATTAGCATATCCACACCGCTAAAGGATAAGGTGTTAGTTACATTAGGTTGTACTGGTTGCAAGTTAATGATTGGTGAGAGAGAGGGGAAGATAGATTTGTTAGTCCTAGCCATGTATGATTTTGATTTGATAATTGGCATAGACTAGCTCACTAAGCAACGAGCTAAGATGGACTGCTATCGTAAAGCGATTCAGTTTGACCCGTTAGAGGGTGAGGGTTTCGAGTTTGTTGGAAGTCAAGGAGGACTCTCAATTACATTGATCTCATCACTTAAGGCAACCCATTTGTTAGACGGGGATTGTCAAGGTTACCTAGCAACTGTCGTGAATGAGGAGCTGAAGATCGAAGATATCTCAATGGTGCAAGAATTTCCAAATGTATTCCCAAAGGAATTGCCAAGCTTACGGCCAGTGAGAGATCGAGTTTGTGATTGAGTTAGCACCCGGGACAGAGCCAATTTATAAGGCTCCTTACCGGATGTCATTATTTGAGTTGAAAGAACTGAAGGTGCAGATGCAAGAATTGTTGGACAAAGCATTTATACATCCTAGTGCATCACCATGGGGAGCACCAGTTCTATTCATGAAGAAGAAAGATGGTTCGTTGCATCTGTGCATTGATTATCGTTAACTCAATCAGGCGACGATCAAGAACAAGTATCCACTGTTGAGGATCGACGACTTATTTGATCAGTTACAAGGAGCATCGATATTTTCAAAAATCAACTTGAGGACAGGATATCATCAACTTAGAATCAAGAATGAGGACATTCCAAAATCAGCATTTCGTACTTGATACAGCCATTATGAGTTCACTGTAATGCCGTTCGGTTTGATGAATGCCCCAGTTGATTTTATGGATTTGATTAACCGAGTGTTCAAATAATATCTTGATCAATTCGTGATCGTGTTCATTGATGATATTTTGGTGTATTCAAGATATGCTGAGGAACATGAGAGTCATCTGAGAATGATACTGCAAACTCTGAGGATTCATGGATTGTACGCTAAGTTTAGCAAGTGCGAGTTTTGGTTGACTTGTGTTGCGTTCCTAGGTCATGTGATTTCAGACGAAAGAATCTCCGTGGACTTGACCAAGATTGAAGCGATGATCAACTAGCCAAGACTGGCTACAATGACAGAGATCATAAGCTTTTTAGGTTTGGCAAGTTACTATAGAAGGTTCGCGGAAGGATTTTCGACGTTGGCATCACTGTTAACCCGACTCTTGAAGAAAGAAGAGAAATCCGTGTGGACAGACAAGTGCGAGCATAGTTTCCAAGAGTTTAAGCAGAAGCTGACTATCGCACCTGTACTAACCATTCCATCTGGTCTTGGAGGATACGAGGTCTACAGTGATGCGTCATTCAGAGGACTGGGTTGCGTGCTGATGCAACATGGTAGGGTTGTTGCATACGCCTCTTGTCAATTAAGACCTCATGAGCTAAATTACCCGACACATGACTTGGAACTCGCAGCAATCATTTTTGCTTTGAAGATTTGGAGACATTATTTGTGTGGAGAAAGATTTCAGATTTTCACTAACCATCAAAGTCTCAAGTATTTATTCTCTCAAAAGGAGTTGAATATGAGGCAACACCGATGGATAGAACTTCTGAAAGACTACGATTGTGATATCTTATATCACCTTGGAAAGGCAAATAAGGTCGCAGATGCGTTAAGTCAAAAATCTTCAGTGGCGCAGATGGTGCTCAAGGAGTGGGCTTTGCTTGAGAAAGCTCGAGATTCGGTTTTTAAGTTTGAGATAAGCCACCTTTCAAATCTTATGGTCACCCTCAGAATTGAGCTGGAAGTGCAGATCAAAATCAAGATGCTTCGGTGGACAGACCCAGAGATTTAGAAGATTCTGCAAGAGAACACCAAAAAGAAGAATGCTAACTTCCAGGTTTCTGAGGACGGAATGATGAGGTTCCAAGAACAATTGTGTGTACCTGACAATGCAGCGCTTAAGGAAAAGATCCTATCAGAGACTCATCGTAGCAGTTACAGCATTCATCTTGGTGGTACGAAAATGTATCAATATTTGCGTCAACACTATTGGTGGTCTAGTATGAAGGTGAACATCGCCAAGCATGTCGCCAAGTGTCTGACGTGTCAGCAAGTGAAGGCACAACATTGTAAACCAGGAGGACTTCTGCAACCTCTCGAGATTCCCGAGTAAAAATGGGAGCACATCACAATGGACTTTGTGATAGGCTTGCCGAGGAGTCAAAGAGGTAATGATTCCATTTGGGTAGTGGTCGACAGACTGACAAAATCGGTTCACTTCATTACAGTATAGAAAGACCTTGATTTGGATAGGCACGCAGAGTTGTACATGCGTCAGATAAATCGACTGCATGGAGTGTCGGTAATGATAACTTCAGACCGAGACCAAAGATTCACAGCTGCCTTTTAGAAGAGTTTGTAGGCTGCCTTAGGAACGAATGTACAGTATAGTATGGCATATCATCCTCAAATTGATGGCCAGTTTGAGAGGACGATCCAAACCCTCAAGAACATGTTGCAAGCTTACGTGCTGGATTTCAAGGGAAGCTAGGAAAAACAGTTTCATCTTGTCGAGTTTACCTACAACAACAGCTACCAGTAGAGCATTCAGATGGCTCCTTTTGAAGCATTGTATGGCAGAGCGTTACGCCAGTGTGTTGGGATGAAGTCGGGGAAAGAAAGATTACAAGCCCGGAGTTGGTTCAGCAGTCAGTGGATGCAGTTGCAATTGCAGTCATCAGAGGCAAATTAAATACCGCACAAAGCTGCCAAAAAAGTTATGCAAATAAGCGTCGGAGATCTTTGGAATTTCAAGTTGGTGATCACGTTTTTCGGAAGGTGTCACCAATGAGGGGTATTTCGCGCTTTGGCAAAAAGGAAAAATTGAGTCGGAGGTACATAGGTCCTTTTGAGATTCTAGAGAGAATCGGGATCCTAATGTATCATCTTGCACTACCGCCAAGACTAGCGCAAGTGCATAACGTCTTTCACATATCAATGTTAAGGAAGTACGAGCCTGACTCGACCCACGTGCTTAATTTCAAAGAATTGGACGTGGATGACAAAGTGTCGTATGTTGAAAGCCCGGTTCAGATTGTTGATTGGAAAGAACAGGTTCTGCGCACCAAGACCATCCCGTTGGTCAAAGTGGTTTGACAACACCACAGCACTGAAGAAGCAACTTGGTAGAGCGAAGAATCAATAAGACAATTGTACCCCCACATTTTTGCTTGAAGTATTGTAATGGTTTAAATTTCAAGGACGAAATTTTTATAAGAGGGGAAGAGTTGTGACATCCTGAATTTTCAATTCTGTTTTCAATTAGATAAATCGGGCCTTTCATCGACGTGCCTATTGTGCTATTCTCTAAGCTGATTACTCCTGAGATAACTAGACTATCTGAGGAAGTCATTTAAGGGATTTTAACGCAATAGATTTAAGAATTCGACTGGGAATCGACTACTCGACTATGCTCATCTGCAGAGATCATTACAGCACAATAAAGATTGATTAAAGATCAGAGAAAGGTCGGTTTGACTGAGATGTATGGCTAAACACTAAATGGACCTAGGCTTAGAATCAGGGAGGACGAAATTAGTTTTCCTGCAGGTATGCCTTCCCATTGTGGGTGAACCTCTTGTTCAAGCCTTTTAGCAGGGAAACCACTATGTCCTTTAATTCAGAGCCTAGAGACACCCGGATAGAACCAGGATGATAACATTTCTAACTATCCGAGCTGCATTTCTCAGAGGATCCTACCAAGTTAGAGAAGAAGATGGAGTTTAGAAAGCCATGAGAGAATTTCACAAAATACTCACTTTACTCCAAGGACTCTGCACAACACATTACATCTTCCTTCCCTTTTATAAGCAATAAGAGGTCACACACAAACAAGGACCAAGCTCACGGGTCCGGGAACAAACAAAGGCGACCGAAAATCTCAATAGGAAATTATTCACACGATATGAACAGTGACAATGAACAGTGATTTCCCTAGCCTACTGCTACAATAAAAGTGAACGGTAACTTGCTACAGTAAACTTATATGGACAATGATCTTGTTCAGTGGTCTCATCTGTCACATGCATTGTAGTCATAGTCCAAATCATCTGAGCTGTGGACTGTTGCCAGAATATGTTCATCATTTTTCTATTCAAATGCTTCAAGGTCTTCTGGTGAGAGGATCTAGTTCAGTTGGTGTGTTGTGGATGTAGATGCTTCCTCGTGAGCCCAATGAGATGCTTCTTCCTGAGTCCAGTCTGTATTGTCATCATCTGTGGTGTTGATAGGAATGCTTGGTTGTGGCCAATCGGATGGTTGTGCATAAAAAGATGTGCCCATACCCTGAGATAAGGACAAGGGTCCTTGACTGTAGGGATCTTGGGAAAGAGGACCTCCCCATCTAGCATAGGGGTCTTGAGAGGTTTGTGCATGTTCCTCGGATGATGCAGCTTGTTTGAATTCTTCGAGTGCTTCCTTGTCTTCTGATGCTAGGTCATAATGATCCCATGCAGTGGGTACATCATAATTCCATGCATCTGGAGGAATGGTTTTATTTTCCTAGCATAAGATTCTCTGGAGTTCTCAATACTGGTACTCACAGCAACCAACAGGTCCTAGATAAGATTTGTGAACTCGAGCCTCTACACTATGTGAAACAGGTCTATAAGATGAGGTACCTGTACTCAGGGGAGCTTTAATGATGTTACCATTATTAGTGAGAAAAGCTCATGGTCTTCGATAAAACATAATGGTATGGACTTCAGGGTTTGGCTGTATAGTTCTTAATTCTTTTTCCAAGAGCCATTTCTAGTGAGTTGGAGGATAAAACCAATTAAGAAAATCTAAAAGATTTTTGTCACTCTCATTTTCAATCTTACCTCTGTCGAGTCCAAATATCCTGGTGAGGTTGGCAATGAATCTTCTGGTTGGAATTTCAATAGCTATTAAGTACTTATTAGTCAAATACCATAATAACCATCGAAGTTGATCAAGAAAATCATCTTCCTTCCATATGAGAGGGTGTATCAACGGATAATCTGTATTTAATCCAAAAGGATATAGAATCGAACCTCCATTGAGTCTGAACAAGTCTGTATGGCATTGCCACATGAGTTTATTCAAATTTTCAATAAGGCTATCTTTCTAGATTTGCTCAATGATCTCCGGGAGATATCGCCAGCTTGGCTAGTCTTTAACTTTCTCAATTTTATACTTCTCATTATGGGAGATAAGTACACTAATTGTACCATAAGTTGTATACGACGCTCACTTTAGTGCTAAAAGTTTCCATCGGATCACTTAAGTGCCAAATCGGAAGAAAAACAATCACTTTGGTGCCACGGGAGAGAAATTCCAGCCAAAATGATTACGTGGCTTTTATATTTAAAAAAAAAAATCGACGTGGCTAAAGATTGTCTATGGTGGATAGCATAAAACGACGCCATTTTCCTTTCTTCGTAAGAAACGATGTCGTTTCTTGCCATCCACCGTGAATTCACATAAGAAACGACGCCGCGTTGCTCCATAGCAAAAAATGATGTCGCTGAAGAGGGAGTAAAATAGGGTTCGTATACGATTCTCCTCGACGCCGGCTGTAGCTCGTTCACCCACTGTCGTTCACCCACCGTCGTTCGCTCACCCACCGTTGCTCGGCCACCGCTGTAGTTGCGCCGTCATTCACGATCGTTCAGGTTTGTCATGTTCTCTACGTAAATCAATTTTACGAAAAATTTAGGGTTCCGACAGGCAAGTTAGAGCACGAAGGGCAAATTGAGGGATTGGCTCATGGGGAAAGTAGTGAGAAAAGTAGTGGGGATGTCACTTTTATGGGGACAGAATAGAAAAATTGATTCTTCCATCATTCATTCGCTTTCTGTTGTGGGGACCGAATAGAAAAATAGGGTGCGGAGGGGCTTGACTCGGAGGGAAATAGTGGTGGGACCGAATTTTTTTGTTTAATTAATTAGACTGCTTTTGTGGGGGACCGAATGTGAATGCGATTGAATTGAAAAATGCGTGGCGAGGACCTCACTTTGTTTATTTAATTCGATTTTTTTTGTTTCTGTAAATGCACCGAATTGGGGAGATTTTAGTCGCATTTGTTCCTTGACAACAAAACGACAAGGACCTGCATGTGAAGTTGCCGATTCTGTCATGTGGTTCCAACAAAACGATAATGACTCTTTTTCTTTTTTTTCATTGAGTGCAGCATCAACATGGACGCGAATCAGGTAGGCGTCATTGTTTGCTATGGTGGAGAGTTTGTTATTGGCACTAAAGATTGGGAATATAGTGGTGGAAATGAATGTACTACTTATGTTAATGTTTGGAAGCCATCATATATTGATTTTTTGAGGAATTTGGTGTATTTTTTACGATGCAAAGTACAAAAACTACATTAATGTGTTCCTAGGAAGGAATTGAATGATGGGTTGAGATTGTTTAATGACGATAATGGTATTAAGGATATCATTTACCATTATCTTCACGGTGAAGAAGCTACGGTATATGTTGAGTATTATAGTGAGGATGAGGATGAGGCTGAGGGTGGGGATGAGCAGACCACCACTGAAGGAGGAGAAGTGAGGGATCCTGTTCAAGCGAGTAATCAAGTCGGGGATGAGTTTAGGTTAGATGAATGGCAAAATGAGAGGGAGATAAGTCATATTGATAGAGATAAACAAAGAGGGGGATGTCCTGAAATCTTGGGTGAAGATTTGGGTGAAGATGTGGGCGATAAAGACTTCATTGGATTAGAATGGGAAATTGCTTTATCTAGTGAATCGGAAGATGAATGTTTGGCTTTAGTAAATTTCCCAAGTGACGAAGATGATGATGAACTCTCACAGTCAAGACAAAAGCAAAGGGAATTTCTAAGAAAAAAACTTGCAGCTTCAGCAAAAAGGCCCGAGCCAGTAAATAGGGATGGAGATCCAGCTGAGGGTAATAGAAGTGAAGATGAAAAAAGCTGTGGCGATGAAGTTGCTAGTTCGAAAAATGAGCTTGACAATGATGATGAAAAACCTGTTCCTCGAAGAAAAAATAAGTACCCTTGCTATGATCCGACTGTTGATAAACCTGTTTTGTCGGTGGGCATGAGATTTGACGATGCCAAATAGTTCAAGGAAGCTGTTGTGAAAAACTCAATTGGTGAACAAATTAGCGTTAAATTTATTAGAAACACAAAGGAATTTGTGAGAGCTAAGTGCTCACAACCTAATTGTTCGTGGAAGCTCTATGCCGCACTTAGTAAGAATGGGTCATTCCAGATTAGGTCCTTTCAGGAAGAGCATACTTGTCCAATTATCTTTAACAATAAAAGGGTAACAAGTGTGTGGTTATCAAAGCATTTTTTCAATACTATCAAAGCAATGCTCGAGATCAAGAGTCCTTAATTTCAACAGTTAGTGAAGGAGCAAGTGGGGGTTAATGTGTCGAGGAATCAATGTAAGAGAGCTGAGATGAGGGTGATGAAGATATTAACAGGTGGGTATAAGGAAAAATATGCACAGGTATGGGATTATGCTGGTGAATGCATGTTTCAAAACCCATCTAGTAGGGTATATGTAGAGGTTGTGGAGAGGCCACTCCCTAATCTTGGGCCTAGATTTGATAGATTTTATGTCTGCTTTGATACATGCAAACGGGGCTTCTTGGCTGGTTGTAGAAGAGTTACAGGATTGGATGGATGCTTTCTAAAGGGTTTATGCAAGAGGAGTTGTTGACTGCTGTGGGGAGAGATGCCAATAATCAAATGTTCCTGATAGCTTGGGCGGTGGTAAAGATAGAGAACAATGATATTTGGTCCTGGTTCCTAAAAAATTTAATGGCTAACCTTAAGATAATCGATAAGGGAGGATGGGCATTCATGAGCGACCAACAGAAGGTAATTTCATTGTCAATTAATTCACTCCATTTTAATATTAATCACTTGCATATTTTTCTTGACTTGTATTTATTGGTTTGAATTTTTGTAGGGACTTATTCCTGCATTACCTGAGTTGATGCCACATGCTGAGCATAGAATGTGCGCGAGGCACATATATGCAAACTGGTCAAGGAACTTCAAAGGAGATAGGCTATGAAGCAGTTTTGGCAGATAGCAAAGAGTACAAATATGGCTGATTTCAGATTAGCCAAACAAGGATTGTTGCAACTGACAAAGGAAGGTTTTGATGCACTCTTCCAGACATAAGCTAAGCACTGGTGTCGGGCCTTCTTCAGCGAAGAGTTCAAATGCGATATCATTGATAACAACTTCAGTGAAGTTTTCAATGGTAGAATTTTAGAGGCCAGGTGCAAACCAATTATCAGCATACTTGATGATATTCGAGTTATGGTTATGACTAGACTGCATAAGCAAAGAGATGAGGCTACAAAATGAAGTAGAGACTGTGGCCCTAGAATTGTGAAGAGATTGGATGCAAATATTGCTGCTAGTAGGTTCTGCCATCCAGTTTGGAATGGAGATAATGGATATGAGATTATTCAAAATCAGGATAAGTATGTTGTCAACCTGGATAGAAGAAAGTGTTCATGCCGAGCCTGGCAACTGAATGAAATTCCATGTGCCCATGCCATTTGTGCTATTCAGATGAAGCAAGAAAACCCAAATGATTACCTACATGATTGGTACAAAAAAAGCTCATACCTTGCTTCATACCAATTTATGATGCAACCTATCAGAAATAGCAAATTTTGGGAGCCAACAAATCATGAAAGCCCTCTACCTTTACCGCTAAAGAAGCAAATAGGAATGCCAAAAAAGAGACGAAGAATGCAGCAGGAAGATGCATCAAGTCAAAGGATGAGTAGAACTGGATCAAAGATGAAATACTCCTATTGTCGTAAGGAATGGCACAATAAGAAAAGTTGTGAGCTGAAAAAGTTAACATCAACATTAAGATGTAATGGCTGATTCAGTGCCAAAGACAGGACCTACTGAAGAGTTTCTTGTTGGGCCTATTGAAGGGAGGACAGAAAGCCCTGCTGTAATGCCTACTGAAGGGCAAACAGAAAGCTATGTTGTAAGGTAAGTATCCTCTTTATCTCAGTAACTTTATAGTTCTTATTCAATAGAGTTTGACGGTTGACCATGTGTACTGACTTCTCTTGTGCTTTTCCTCTGTCATGCACTTGTAATTTGAGAAATTTTCTCCATTTGTTTCCACCATGAAAATGAGTAGATGTCTAATTATTCATTGTAGTCAGTCATAATCCTAATACAGTACATTGTTGTAAGGCCTACTAAAGGGCCAGAAAAAGGCCCTGTTGTAGGCTCAAGTGCAGTGACAGGGACTGGAATGGGCAGGACAGCAACAACAACAACTGAGTCCACTGTTGAGTAAACAAGAAAAAAAATCCTGTAAGTTGTACATCGCTGTGTTTGGTCTTTTATGGGCTAAAATTTACATTTGTTATGTGTTTCTCAGGTGAGAAGACGAGCAACTGCACAAGTTGCAGAGGTTGCTACAAGGATTGTTGTTGCTGAAAATGATGCACCACAGCGAACAAGAGGGGCTCTTGGAAAAAGATTAAGGCAATATGGTTATGAGATTTACACAGATGAACGTACTAGAATGACTATTTTGAATGTAAGATTTATAGGCCTCATGCATTTAATTTGTTGTACTTCAATTCATTTGGTTGACAATATCACTATGTTCTTGTAGCTTGGGAGAACTTCGGAGGTACTTCTCTCTCAAGGTGGGCCAACTCAAGAATCAAGGGCGCAGCCAAAGAAGAGTGCTCCAAAGAAGAAGACAGCTGGTATAGCTACGAAACAGCCATCCAAATAGAACCCAACACTAGTTCCATCTCAACTAATGATTGAGAGCAGTAGTGATGATATGGACCAACACATGACACGTGCTAGAACAAAAATAGTCGCCGTCAAAAACAAGGAAAAGGAAAATGAGGTGATAGAAAGCTCAGTTAAAGAACCTGCACATCCAGCTCGAAAAAGTGCTCGGATTACGAATCAATTCAAAGCTCCAAGAGGAAAAGGAGATCAGGGTGTTGTCAATATTGATTGATGAAAGGGTGGTGGACATGGTCTATTTTTATGTGATGCTGGACATGGTCTCTTTTCATATTTTCTTTTTTTAGGAGTGTGCTAGATATTATATCATTGATGGTAGTTGCTGCATGCATATTGCCATTGTTTTTTTTTTTTTAAGAGAGTACTGAACTTTCGATGATTGGGGAGTGAAGTTAGACATGCTTTTCTTTTCTTTTGTAAACAATCAATCAATGTTAATGGCAAGTACTGGAATAACTATTCATTTTCTCTTGTGTTGGTTTCGGCTAGAATGCTAGCAAGTCAGTTATGCTGTATATTCTATTTTTGCTATTATTGCAATGTTGATGTTGCTGCAATGTTGTTGCTGTTGGTTGAAGTTATGGATTATAATGAATTTGTGGGGTTTTGATTATATGTGCTGCTACAAGAACACTTTGGATGCTGGTACATCTTGTTGCATCAACACCTGTATGAGCTAGTACAATAAGATGCACCAGGAACTCAACTGGTGTAAGAACAAGATGCATTTGGAATATAACGTTTGGCACTAACATATTCTTTTTTAAAAAACTTGTGCAACATAAGTGATCACTTTGTAATCGCGATCGGCACTTAAATGATCACTTTTATAAAAACTTGGCACTCAAGCGATCACTATTTACAACTTATGGCACTGAAATGGTCAATCGTGAATTTGCCACCATCCTTTAATTTCAGCTATGTTTTGCAATTGCAACAAACCAGCAAACCAGCAAACCATTACCAAATAAAAAATGCAGCAAACCATTAACAAATAAAAAATGCAGCAAACCATTACCAAATAAAAAAATGCAACAAACCATTACCAAAAGCTTTCAATGCAGCAAACTATTACCAAATAAAAAATGCAGCAAGCCATTATATTTGAAGCAAAAACTAACCAAAACAAATATTGACAATACACAACTAAACAACAAAACTTTTAAGTGCTCACAACTAATGCATTCCAAGTCTAACCTTGCATTTTTACCCATAGATTACAACAACAAAACATTTTGCTCCATACAAAAATTGCAGCAAACCAAAAAACACATTTTACTTATAAATAATCTAATACAAGTGCATATTCCACGTCTTCGACTATAGTAGACATACAAGCTTCTTCTCATTACTCACTTTACATTTGAATAAACTACCCAAGAGAGTAAGAACACAAATAAAAAAATGCTCGATAAAAGTTTCTTTCAATTTTCAGCCTTGAAACCTCCTTTTTCAAATGGTCCACCATAGATGTTAAATTCTTCATTTGAGCTTACATTAAGTCGACATCCTCCAACTCATCCACTAACATAGGTGGAGGTTGATTCCGGCCTTCAAGTAACTCCAATATCACCTCTGTCGCTCGATCAGAGAATATCCTATCAACCTATTTGAAATATTGGCACTTCGAGCCTTCTCTATATCTGCCACACCCATGGAATCTTCTCCCGTGATTCAACCGAGTCCAAGATGTTCTTCTTGAACTTGGTAACCCACAATAACAGTAACACTCACTATCTAATTCGCTTTTCTTATAGGAATGTGAGCCGCTGCTGAAGCTTTTGTCCTCTATTTGCAAGAGTGAGCTGATAACTTTGGGAGAAAATCGAAGTATGCACTCGAAATGGTCGAATTGGCGATTTAGGGTTTTCAACTTCCGGTTCTAGTCGAAATTGGGGATTTAGGGTTTCTTATTTTGGGGAAAACAGTAAATGGCATCATTTTGTTATTTGTATGCTGATTATATTCTTCGGCGATCCACGTCAGCGTCAAAAATTAATAAAAAAACTGTCACGTCGGATTTCCGGCCAACCAAATCGGCGATGGCACCAAAGTGATCGTTTTTCAAAAATTTTGGCACTTAAGTGATTCAACGGAAACTTTTGGCACCAAAGTGAGCGCCGTACACAACTTATGGCACCATTGGTGTACTTATCCCTCATTACGGTGAGCAGTATAGAAAGCATGCCTCATTATATATATGTTGATTTCTGCTGGTGCTTTTGGTCTGGACAAAAAGTCAGCAAGCACATTTTTCTTTCCAATAATGTGTTTGGTTTCAAAGGAAGATTTTGAGAAGCATTTAGCCCATCAAAGCAGCTGGGAATTTGGAACCCGCTTCTGTTTGAATTTGGTCATCTAAGGGAAAGATGCCATATCCAATTATACTAGGAAGTGATGGCCGATGAGATGGAATTCAAACTTTTTTATCCCGTTTTTGATCACCAAAATTTCTTTAAAGGTGGAATGATAATGTATCTCTACTTGAGAAAACTTACCACTTTTATAGGCACACAAATGTCTCATTCCATCAATTTCTTCAAACAAGACTACAGCCCAATATTCATCACTGGCATCAGTTTGGAGAATTCTCTTCCTTGTTGATGGGATTTGCAGAGGAGGAAGAGTCTGCATAATCTCTTTGAATTCAGCAACTACATTAGTCTAAGATTTTCCCCAATGTGGGGATTCTTTTTCAGCATTATCTGCAATGGGATTAGCAGTCTTGTAAGATCTGGAACAAAATTTCTAAGATAATTAATTATCCCAAGAAATTGTTAAACTTGTTTTGTTGTGAAATTTTCTTCAGGAAATTTTAGTAATTCCTGAGCAATATGTGACCCTAGATAGTATGTCCCTTTGTTAAAGTGCATACCAAGAAATTCAATTTCTGTCTGGGCAATGTTCATTTTCTCTGAGAAAGCATAATTCCATTTTTTACAATTTCAGCAAATTGCTCAAGAAGTTGGCAGTGTAACTACTCATCAGGACTATAGAGTAGGATATCATCAATGTATATTGCTGCACTTGAGAGGATTGGCTAGAAGATTCGACGCATGGCCTTTTGGAAGAGAGATGGTGCAAATTTTAGGCCAAAAGGAAGGACTTTTCACTGAAAGTGCTAGTTCGGAATACAGAACCCTGTCTTGGGTCTATCTTCAGGATGAATGCCTAATTGCCAAAATCCTGCTTTGAGATCAAATTTGAAATAGATCTGGGCTTTGAATAATCCAGCAAAAAGAGAGTTTCTAGAAGTTAAAGAGAATTTATCATCTTGGATGAAAAGGTTAAGGGGTTGGTAGTTAATTACCAATCTCATCTTTCCTCGGTTTTGTTCAACACACTTGTTAACATAGAAGGCTTTGCATGCCCATTGAGAATGTGAGACCTCAATAAGGCCTTGTTGCAACAATTATGAGCATTCCTTCTGGGCCAAAATCAGATGTTCTGGATTCATTCCATATGACTCGTCTTGGTTGAATTGATATCTTCATTCTTTTTGAAATGAAGGCGAACAAAGAATTTTGGGTTTTTCCATAAAGAATGAGGACATTTCTGAGCAAACTCAGAATGAGATTCCGAACAGGATTCTAACAACTTTTGCATAATTAGGTCTAATAGACTCATCTGGATGAAAAAGAGTCTTTGAATGTTGACAAATTTAGAAAATTGGTCTTTATACTTAAGACCTTTTTTTTTTGGGATGATACGAAGTTGAGAAATTTGAGTCATAATGTCCCAACCAATTATCAAATCCTTGTTAGGAAGACTTGAGCCAAAAATCTTTATGGTTATAGAACACTATGGGAAAAACTGGATGGTGATCGGAGTGGTTTTGACATTTGTAGAGAATGTATCTCCTGAAGCATAATTGAAATATCAAATGCAAGAAGTCCAATATTTTTCAGGAAGAACTTTAGTATCTAAAATTGAAGAAGCAGCTCCAGTGTCTATAAGAGTAATAACAGTGATTGGTTTGGCTCGAAAATATGTCAGTGCTTTCTTCTGAAGGGGTCAAAGATATATAAAAGATATCTTCAGGATCTGAATCTAAATCAGTTTCACTGGGAGTTTGATAACAAGGAATGACACAAAGTGTTTGTTCACATGGTTCTTCATCCGCAGAGAATAAAGATTCAATATCATCATTTTCAAGAGAAATACCAGTTTCATTCTCGATATGATGTATCAAATGTTTCTGACCTTTTTTCGCCTGAGGACAGTTTTTGGCAAAATGTCCTTTGTGGTTGTAGATGAAGCATCATTTCGATTTCTTGTGGCCCGAGTGATCTTTCCTTTTGCATAGATATCTCCATTTCTTCTTTCTTTGGAAGTGCTTAAAGCCATGTCTTGATTTGTTTATCCAAAGTTTTTAAAATGGTTCTTCTTTCTAGAAGATTTTCCACAAGAACCATCACAATCTTTCTTAGAGCATTTAATTTCAGGTTCTGGCGAGAACAGGCCCTGTCAAGTTTCTGTTGTCATTGACATAGGTCTAGATCATTTGGCGTTTGATGCACAATTCTTCGAGGCACAAATGAATTTCTTGTTGGATTTCTCCCAATGGAACATCTTGGATCCTTCTCTATTTGGACAGAAAGGTCATTTCTACTGTGTGAGATAATTCTTTGGGGATGGAGGTCAAGAAAACATGCTTCAAATTTGCATCAGCTCCAATTTGATAGAAGAGTTTAAGCATTTCACGATAATGCTTATCAAGATGTCTTTTCTGAAGAGAGCAATATATTCTTTCGAAAAATTCTCTTCTTTTGAGCTCAATGAGATCAACGGCTTTTCCTACAAAGAAGTGATATAAAAGAGTAATTGCATGACCAAAACTTGGTGACATTAAAAACTGAAGCTAATCTTGTTCTGACACAGTTTGCAACCAAAGTTTGAGGCTACCAGTAAACCTTGTGACAAAGTTGAAAAGAACATCATACTTATCCTGGTTGGTAATGGCTTGGGTGTTTAGCCAAGTATGAAATTCTTCAAGTCTTTCGGGCCATTTGTGATAATGAATGTCATCAATAGTGAAAAATTGTTTTGATGAAGTGGTCACATTATGAGAGAAGTTGTTAGGCTAAACAACTTCTGGTTCAGAAGGATTTGATTCCATATCATGATCTAGGGGGTCGGCCATGAATATTGATGAAGTTACTAGTGCTTTAGGAAAGGAATCAATGGTAGGGATCGAAAAGGATGATGAGGACGAAAGAGATACCAAATCAGATTCAGTGTCAAAAATATTTGGAAATGTTGGTTCTGTTGGAAACAGGATTTGGTCTGTTGGAATAACAGGATCAATTTGGGGTGGAGGTTGTGGAGTAACAAGATCAGGATGAAGCTGTGGTTCCTGATTACCCAAATCTCTTAAGAAAGATTCCAACGGGTTTGATAGCATCATTTGATCGGGCTCTCTTATAGTAAGAGAGGATTCTTTGGGCATCTTCTCTTTGCCTTTTGCTTCTTTCCGTATTCGATCTAATTCTTTGAGATGATTTCTCATTTCAGCCACATCTATCTTGTCTTGTCTGACAAGAACATCTATAATGGCTGCAAAAATAGACATCTATGGTGATGGAGGAGGAGAGGATCTACTCGTAAAGTAGTTGGAAATGGATTGAGTCTTCCTTCCTCAAGGATCTAGATTTGCCTTTTAAGCTTTTTTATTTCTGCTCTAGGACTTTCAAGATGATGGTATCCTAGATGTTGTCCAGATTCTAAGGCATGAAGCCTCTTTTGGAATTCTAAAATCATCTTTTTGGTGGTTTCATCATATCTTCGCAAGTCTTGCTGCACATTCCCAATCTTAGAATCAATTGCTTTAAAAGCATTGTTTTACGCTAGGAGAGTTTCCGATTGCCAATTTAAAATGGCTTCAACGACAGGAGTTCTTTTTTGTCTTCTATGTTCATCCACATTAGTAGGGGCGGGAATCTTTGGAACATGCCTATATCTGCCTTATGGATCAATAAACTCTTCAAGAGCAGGAAATGAGAGTTTAGAACTTTCTCGAACAAGAAGAAGGAAAGTATGTTCTTGGAACATGGTAATGGAAGAGGTAAGTGAGGTTTGTGGTGGAACTTCAAGTGGGTATAAATATTTCTTGGCCCATTTTACAATTGGCTTATAAAACGGGAAAATTGCTGGTTTTTTTAAGAGATGGAGGCAGTGGAGTTGCTGAAACTAAAGGGGAGTAGTAAACTCTGGTGGTGGTGTTGGTGCATATGAAACCATGAACTGAAATTTATCACACTCACCAAGAGTATCAACGGAGGGGTCTCCATTTAGGTGCCTTTGGTACACAGGGTTCTTTGGCTTTTTTCTCCGAGGCGGAGATTTTGCAAATGGATCTACCTCATCAGGAGAATGTGTACAATAAGAACATTGGCAGAAAGGCTCCTAAAAACAATGGCCATACTGGTCTTTATAGTAATGGACAGGATGTCCATCACTGTTGAAATGTCGAACAAGCTTTTTAGGATTTGGTTCGGAAATTGACTCAGGAATACATAGTTCAATCATAAAAAGAGTTTGGAAGATATAAGGACTTTCTTCCTTTTCCTTGCCAAATTTAATAGAAAAAGTTCCATTCTTCTTTTGACAAACTCAAAGTCTGATGATTGGAAAGGCTTGTTGCTTTGGTGAAGCTTTTCATAGTTGGTAATCCACGTCTCTAGAAGGAGCGTGACCAACTTTTCCTTTGGGATTTGTCTAGGGACATGAATGCACGATGCTTGATCATTTTGCATGGAAATAAACAAACCATCTTCATTTCCATTGTGGAAATTTAAGTCAAGAGCATGGTTCTGCACTCTGTAAACCATCTAGTACAGTAGTATGCGATGCTCCAGTAAGCTAAATCTGGACTTTTAGAAAAGACAGTAATTGTGGATTTGAAAGGGCGATGTTGAAATTTGGATACAGTGTTACAAAAACTGTTACAGCATTTAGAGTAGTTTGGATAGTACCAATGCAAGCATGCTAATATTCTAAAAACCTAGTATCCAATAAAACAATTCATGCCACAACTAGCAAGTTTTTACGACCATGAAATGTAAGAGCAAGACGAAGTGCTCCATAATGAACATGAGTGTATCCTTGTTTGATCCACTATCTAGGAAACTCTGGAGGAATCTGAAGGGTAACAAAGTACTCCTTTTTAGTGGCAAGAATGGGGTGTTGGTCGAACTTGGAGGACTAAACATATTCCTTCACTTCCTTTGGAGTTTGACAAATAAGTTGACGGATAGAGCGGTGGGTGAAAATGATGAAGTGGGTTTTGAAAAGGTTGAATAGGGGTTCATCAAGGGAAGTTGGGTTTCAAAATCTTTATTTCGTCACTAAGAGATACTTCATAAAGATAATCTATCTTAGAGGCATTAGAAATGCAAAAATATGGAGGGGTCAAGGAAGATGGAGTTGTAGTGAGAGAAACGGGTGCTTCAAGAATTTCTGGTTCGGTAGACATGGTGTGAAGAAATCTTCTCAACATTGGATTCACCTACTAAACGCATGGAACAAATATCATTAGAAACAAAACCATGGCTCTGATACCACTGAATGGACCTAGGCTTAGAATCAAGGAGGATGAAATCAGTTCTCCTATAAGTATGCCTTCCCATCTCATCGATCGGCACTAGACTGATTTTTCTGTCGTTTTAATATCATGTGTCCGTAATTGAAATCTCAAGATTTTCACAACCACCGAGAGTCACCAATGTGTCAAAGAGGTATATTGTGGCTCGAGAAAAATTGACCATAAGTCAATTGCATCAAAATTTTCTAAAAGCTACCCAGTAAGCTAGGTTACGCTAAAATCGCACCAGATTAAAATTAACCGTAAATTTGAATCCGATTTCAGAAATTAAATGTTCTGTCATGTCACGAGTCATTTTAAAAACATCGACTAATCTTCCGAAAATTTTTCTACAAACGGAGATTTTCGGCAAAAAGTTAAAATAAGGTCATTTTCGACCGGAAAATTTAGGGGACCGTTTTTTATCGCGTTTTTGGTATGCAAGTTGATTCTATTGGCTAGAAAAAATCTCCATTTGATCGAGGACACGTTGATGGGATTTATAAGTGCCGAATTGCTTCAATTCAAGAGAGAATGGAGAGGATTTGAGGGAAATTCCTTCAAAATTCGTAGCTCCCCTTGGTCCACCACCTTTGGACCACTTCAATAGCTTCTAAAGGAAGTTTGGCTGCTGCAAGTGTGCTGAGGAAGCCAGCCAGCCATGGTGAGCCTTGGTCAAAGGGACGAGAAGATAGTTTGAGCTCAAAGTAGCCCCCTCCAAGAGCTGTTATCCCCCTCCTTCCTCAACCTTCCTCTCTTCTTCCTTGCTGCCTTGAGAGCTCAAGAAACCGTAGAAGCCCAGGGAGAACAACTAGTGCACCTCTCGCTTGCGCGCATCATTTGCCCCTACGTCGGTCAAACGTCGCCTAAACCATCGTAGAGGTCAGACACCGCCATTGCGCGCTCGAGCCCATGGCCCAGCCACAAAAATCGAAGCCCCTAGGTCAATCGTGTACTGTTTGGCCCACTTTGGACCCCTTTTCGTCTCGGGCGCTTTTGAGCCCGCCTCACCATCCTCATGGACTCATCAGATTTCAAAACCTCCATCCCAGCTAGAACGAATTAACGTTTGCCCCTACTCGAAATTTTTAGGCCCCAATTAGGTCGCCTAAGTTGCATTTATTTATATTTATTAATTAATTTTGGTAATTATTTAATTAATTATTATTTTCGAAAATTAGACCGGGATAGCCGGTGAACCGAAATTCTGTGCTAATCACAATGGTATGCTTGGTTTATTTAATTGAGTGCTAAATTGTGTAAATTGAGTGTTGATTGTAATTTTGGGTACTTTTTCCTAAATTTAGTATTTTCTGTATTTATCATTTTCAAATTTTAATGGATCTTTCTAATGGCATTGATGATTTCCTTTTAGTTAGCTTAATATTTTGCTACATGAGATTAGCTATATTTCAGTATTCATTTCTTTCTTTTTGCATCCCAAAAATTTCACCTGCTGGGCTCTGCGAGAGTATCCCTTTTATAGTACATAAAAGCAACGGTTAAAAATTGGACAGGAAGTCTAGAATCTCATGTATGAAATACAATTGAGTGTTAATTTTTTTTCGTTAAACGATACCAAAAATTACCTACGTGTCACTCAAAAAGTGATTACGTGACATCCTTAAATTGCCCTTTTCAACATAATTTATGGACTTGATTGCATTTTTCAAAAATGGTATAAGACATGATTGAACCAATCAAGATGTTTAGAACTCAATTACACTTTTGATAAATGTTTAGTACTTGATCGAACCATTTGTAAGGTTTATGATTCAATTGTGATTTTCTCAAACAACTCCTACATATTTTTGCTTGTGGTCAAAAATCACAGGCATCACCCTTGTATTGTTGTGCTCCTTCACTTTGGTGTTCTTGACTGGATTTTTTTTTTTTATGTTGAAAGAAAATTGTATTTATTACTCAAAAGGATACATGATAAGGACATAGACTTCATGGCAAAATAAATCAAAACTGAGCAAAACCCAAAATACTACCAAATTAAGCCAAATTCAAAAAATAAGGAGGGCCAACGAAACACCATGAAGGTTAAGCACACACTTGTTCCGCAAGAGCAGATCTATTAGGCAAAATAATCAATGGTTGGCCACTGAATCTCGTATTTTTGCTAGTGATGAGCACAAGCCAAAAATCTCATCTTTTATAACTATGGCATTACCCATTGATGGTGCATGTCTAGGTGCGGGTTCCTTTACACCATCAATATAGGGAGAGAATCAAACAGGTTGGACAAACACAAATCTATTATTTGGAAGAGCAAATTGTCAAGATTTAGCAAGACACCATAGCTCCTACGATCAAAATTAAAGCTGGAGGTAGAGGATCTGTACACAAACAGAATAGAAGTGTGTTGAATTCCCAAAAGTATATTTATTAAACTCGCAAATCTAGAACTAGATTGGAAGAGTTCAAACTCTCAGGTTTAGAACCAGATGGGAGAAGATAGCTCCCGAATCTAATCAAGAGAAAAGAAATAACAATAAAAGAACATTTTTCCTTATCGCAATCGCTGTTACAAACAATCTATTCACCCCCTCCCCCGATCAGTCCACCCATTCGATATCGCCGCAATCGCCTTCTCCAGCCAATCACCACCTCCCTCAGCCTCCTAACCCTCTCTCTGCCGCCTCTTGATGCTGCCATCTCATCGATTGCCTCAAGCACGTACCTCAGGCATGCCTCCACGTCATCGAGCTCCTACAAGACTTGCACCTTTCAGTCTTTTTCCTTGTTGAATCCACTAGAGTGACTTTATCCTATGGTAAAAGCAATTATTGCAGTCAGGACACTGCAAGGAAAGAGACAGGAAGACCCAAGTGTTAAAGGAGCTTGATGACATGGAGGCATGCACGAGGGACATGCTTGAGGCGATTGACGAGATGGCAGCATGGGAGGGGGTGGAGAGAGGGTGGGGAGGCTGACGGAGGCGGCAACTGGGCTGGAGAAGGCGACTAAGGCAGTGTCGGAGGGGTTGGACTGATTGAGGGAGAGGGTGAAGGGGTTATATTACAGATGGTACTTAGGACAAGGAATAGAAGGGCAGGTGAGCTCAGGGCGCGTAGAGATAGTCGCACGAGGGGAACTCCCGGGATGTGGATGAGGGACTGTCCCTAAGGGCGAAGATATGATTCCGGTGATGAGCAGATAGTCTTTATATAGGGTGTGTGTTTTCTCCTAAGAGTGCAAGAAAAATGTGACTATGGAAAGAAATCCGAAGCATCATGTCAGCTTCTTGGAAAGTAATTATAAGACATGGTCAAATACCATGTCTCATTTCATGCTTTTCCGACCTACTCATGTCTAGGACGCGGTTCAAGATATACTTGCCGTTTTGTTTTACCTTTCCGTTTATTTAACTTACAGTAGCAAAATCAATAGCAACACAGCCGCAGATATTATTTTCAATAGTATTATTGAGTTTGAGCATAATATTATTGCATGATTCCGATGTATGTGAATCTAATACAAATGCAATGTTGAATTATATGAATCCCAACCTCATCCAGTTATTCATGTTAATTTGCATATATGAGTCATTATCGTCATCATTCATCATTTCTATACCCTACGATTCTTTCTGAATGAAACTCAATCTCCTTTCATTTATATCTTTATTTCTTGTACATAACCCCAACTAATACACCCTTTTGCTTGCATTGGAATCTGTGGTATCACCTCCACTTTGTTGTGTTCTATGGCAAACAAAACCTTCGATGGCATCTTCACGTGGCTGTTCCAATGTGTTCCCTCTCAACAATATTCTTGTACTTCCTGTTTTAGCCACGTTAGCACCATGTAAGAAAAAGAAAATAATAAAAAAAGTCATATCAACATTTTCCGTTAACAAATTAGATGGAGTAAACAAAAGAACTTAATTTTATCAATTTAACAAGTTTTAAGATTTGATTGTATATTTTGAAAGTTTTAAAAGTCCATTGCATCATGATAGATTTTAAGAATTCCAGTGCACTTATTTCTTAAATTTATAGAAGAAGATAGATGTATGTGGTAAACTTAGAAATGAAAATAGTTCATAATGTTTAATTACCACTTGGGTTCTTACATCATGGTTGTGTTGAGAAAACATCCCCATGAAATTTTAATGATTTCAAAACTATTTTGGTCCTAAAATTTATCAAGATGAATGCAAATGGTAAATTAGTTTTACAAATATCAATGTTTCTTTCAAATTAGCAAAGATGAGAAACCGAGCTATGATAGTTAAGATGAATGAGCACCAGCGTGAGAGTAATCTCATGGTGACTTGGAGGTACTTGTGTCAAGGTAGAGTTCTAGTAAGTCTTTGTTTACCAGTAAAAATGTCTCGCTTCATGCTTTTTTAACCTCCTAATTAAATCTTCCTTACCAAGAGATTTCAACTTGACTCATATGCGTTCGGGTCATGCCACAATTTTCCAGTCCTTTAAATTATTATTCAACGTCGTCGTCACCGCCGTCATGTCTATACCCTACTATTCTTTCTGCAATGAAGTTATGTCTATGTACTGCATCCTTCCGCTCAAATCGCGGGCATTACCTGCGCTAAGTTGTGTTCTATAGAAAAAAACACCTTCGCTTAATCATTCTTGTCTGGCTTCGATGGCTTCTTCAGCAACGGTGGTTTCCGCATGCTCACTCTGAACTCATCTGCCATCCCCTTCCTTATCCTCGTCACTGTCCGGAACAGCTAGTTCGCCCCCTCCCTCAGCCGGTACAACCCCTCCGACATTGCCTCCGTGGCCCTCTCCAGTCCAATCACTGCAACCCTCAGCCGCCCCACGATTTTTTTGCCGTCAAGTCCTCAATCACCTCAAGCACGTGCCTAGCACGTGCCTCCATGTCATCGAGCTCCTTCAAAACCCGCATCGGCCCAGCTCTTGAGAAGATTTTATCTGTAAATTAATCTATTAATTTGGCTAAGACTATTTAATTACCTATTAATTACGGAATTTTTGTCAGCCTTATATAGTTCATTAATCCTTTTTGTAAAGTTTTTCCACCGTCAACCTTAATATTTAGAACAAAGATTTTGATTAATTTAGTTGATTACTGTAAGTGAGATATAGATAAAGCTGAGTATGTGCTTATCTACTATTTTCATTGATATTTTCAATTTATTTTGAGACATTTTGGTTATATTAAGTAATAAATAAAAATGGCAAATTACCATTGGGAAGGTAATTAAAAGCTGGGTCAAGTAGGAAGGTTTCTCCATATACTATTTCTGGCTCTTTTGTAGTTGTTGTACACGGTCTCAATGCAAGAAAAATGGGATATGGAAAAAAAAAATCCAGAAATTCATTAATTGGTATGAGATTTAATGGAATATAATTAAGTGGCACAGCCAAATAAAGTCTCTCTTCATGCTTTTCTGGCCTCCTCATATTCTACAGCCACGGTTTGAGGCAAATTTGCCCTTTATTTACTATCTAAACCATATCAAAAAATGATTAAGAGGCAATGGAATTACGGTATTTTTCAATTAAATGTCAAATTTCTCGATTTGACCAAAAAAGACAACCTCCTGTGATCGTAATAGCATAGATTCGACTAAGACAAACTCCCATGATGGATATGTGTTCATCTTTGATAGAAATGGTGTAATCTGGAGATCTGCCAAACAAAATTGAGGGAGAAATGACAATCCTACTAAAGCAAAAATCAAGTTAAAGTAGATGATCTAATGGCATAATTGTTGTGATCATTTCCCAAGCTAATATTTTGGCCAATGTAAAAGAATGGGTGATAGACTTGGGTTCTCCCAAACATATACATAAAAAATAATGCTTTATCATCCTACACTCTAATAGGAGAAGGAGAAGAAAATATCCCTTTTTTTTGGGTAATTTGATAACTAACCAAGTTCTTGGGAAAGGGATTGAAGTTGATACCTTTCTTGTCTATGCATTGTGATTGCCAAGTGGCAATAGCTGTCGCAAAGCAACAATGCCATTGCAAAGCATGAAAATTTCAATAGTAAAAAAAAAAAAAAAAAACACACACACACACACATCCAATTGAAACATGATATGGTAAAGTAATTGTTGAAAGATGGAATTATGTCCATTGATTATTTAAAGTTGAAGTGATTTTGGCTTATCATCAAATTGCAATGAAACTATTCATTGAGGGAAATGAAACTTAAGCTAGTTAAGGAAAATCAATAGTTATAGTAACAACCTATGTGATTGATAATGAATTAGGTTTAAATGGGTAATAACAAGTCACTTGTTAATCTAGTAATTCACTATTAAAAAATGTCTATCCTAAGGTGAGAATATTACAAGATTGCAATGAAAGAGGCTAAACTAAGCTCTTAATGAATTCCATAGCCATTATTGATGGTATATTAATTGCATAACACACTGATGGAATCACCTATATTAGTGCATAGTGGGGCCACTCTTATTAGAATTATTGGCTATAATCTCTATAATATTTATGAATAAACCAAGCATGCGCATGGCCTATTAGCGCAAAACGGCATTGAACACAATTCTTGACAACATATCAAATTAAAAAGACAAGTTCCCTTTCTAGGTCTAGTTCATTTACAAGCACTAGTTTCATTAGTTTAGCCTAGCATTACTTTTTTTTTCTTTTCAAAACCTTTTAAAATATACAAGGGATCCTTGAATATTTAAACAGTTTTGAAATATTTAAAGTAAAAATGTTTATAAAAATTTTGACAGATATTCAATGAGAACCTATCCCACCAACTTTATAATTCTAACAGGCAAAACTGTCTTATGTTTGTACTACACCCTCCATTATTTTAAATGGTGCATAATTTATCATCAAGACAGCTTTTTACTTTTTTGAATATAAACTATTGACACACAATTTTTTTTTCATTCATTTTTATATATGTTTTATAGATATATTTGCTTTTCACCCTTCAGTTTTTCTATTTTTTTTTTTCTTTCTTAAATAAATTTTCTTTCTTTCCTTCCTTTTTTTTTTTCAAGATAAATGGATATTTAAAACGTTGACAAAATTTGGGTGTCAACAAATTGCATGCCTCAGACAATTAATCTTATTTTTTTGTCTTTTTTAATAGATTTCCAACAATTCTTATTTTTCATAATAGCAAATATTTTTCCAACATCAATATCAATATCAATATCATCATCATCTTTATTTTCTATAATTCACTCTGCAATTTTTGCTCAAATCACAGGCATCACATTCACTTTTAGTCTTTGAAAACCAAAACACCATCCCTGAATGGCTCTTGTGAGGCTTCGATGGCTTCTTTGGCAATGGTCCTCTCCACAGGCTTGCTCTTAACTCGTCTACCATCTCCTTCCTTATTCGCGTCACTGTCAAGAACAGTTCCCTCACCCCATCTTTTAGCCGATATAGCCCATTCAACATCTCCTTAGTGGCTTTCTCCAGCTCAGCTGCCGCCTCCCTCAGCCTCCCAACGACCTCTTCCCCGCCACCTGATGCCACCACCTCGTTAATCAACTCCAGCACATGCCTCCCACGTGCCTCCACATCATCAAGCTCAATCAAGATCCTTGTCTCCCTGTCCGTTTCCTCGTCACGTCTTAACTCCAGGATAATTGTCGACTGGATTGCGCGGACAGAGTCGCCCCAGGGGAACTCCTCTGGGATGGAAAGGCAGACGACCACCCCCAAGGTTGAGCACAAGGCCGAAGAAATGACTCCGGCAACGTACGCCGTCAAGAAATTGACAGCTCGGACTGCACGACGAACAACTCTGTCGACCGGCAAGAACTTCTCCCGCAAAGCTGGCATCCCAATGCTTGCGGTCAAGTCTCTAATCAGCTCCTCGATGTTTCCCATGCCCTCTGCCTCCGAAGCTACAAGCAAATCCCTCGCTTGGCGAATGTCCTCTTCCGATGGGTTGCCCTCCGAACCGAGGAGCTTCATCGCCATGCTTCGGTCCAGGTGGTGGAGACACAGTCGCTCGATATTGGAGGACATGCAGTTGCAGACTTCCAGGACCTTCACGCTGTTGTCTAGATACCACGACAGTAAGCTGTCATCGCCGTCCGATTTCAGCTCATAGATCAAGGATCTCACGGCAGAGTGAGCAGTAGTGAGCACGTTGACAGCAGAGAATAACCAGGGCAAGCTGGCAGAGGCAGGGCTCAAGCCCCAGAGGGAAGAGCGGAGGGACTCGTCGAAGGAAATAGAGATGGATTCCAGCTCCTTGGCAGTGAGCTTCGCTCCTTCTTATCGCCAGGAGAGGAGAGGCGCGTATACATTTTCTGGAAGAATATGTAGAGGACGGAATATATTTTCTGTTTTTTAATCGAGAAACTGAGACGAGAAATTGGTGGAAAGTTTTGATGGGTACGGACTATGAGCTCATGTGGCATTTATATAGGGCGTGGATTCTCTTAGGAAGGCAAGAAGAATGTAATACGGAAAGAAATATTCGTAAGAGAATTCTAGGAATATAATTAAAAGTCATGCCCCAATAAGTTGTTTTTACTTGGATGCAAGAGATGCAAGAAATATGTAAATATGGAAAGAAAAATTTATAAGAGAATTCTTGGAAAGTAATTTAAAGACGTGCCCCAAAAAAGGTGGTTTTTTTTTTTTTTTTTAATACAGTAATGCAAGAAAAATGTAATATGGAAAGAAAATTTTCATAAGAGAATTCATGAAAAGTAATTAAAAGACACACCCCAATAAAGTGTTTTATTGGATGCTATGAATGCTAGAAAAATGTAATATGGAAAAAATTCATAAAAAAATTATTGGAAAGTAATTAAAGGACATGCCCTAATAAGGTGTTTTTTTTTTTCTGGATGCTAGAAATGCAAGAAAAATATAAAATGGAAAGAAAATTCATTAGAGAATTCTTGGAAAGTATTTAAAAGATACATCCCCAATGAGGTGCTTTTTTCTAGGATGCTAGGAATGAAAGAAATATGTAAAATGGAAAGAAAAATTTATGAGAGAATTCTTGGAAAGTAATTAATAGACACCCCAGTAAGGTGTTTTTCTGGATGATAGGAATACCAGAAAAATGTAATATGGATAAAATTTATTAGAGAATTCTTGGAAAGTAATTAAAAGACACGCCCTAATAAGGTTTTTTTTTTTTTTTTTTTTTTTGATAATAGGAATGCAAGAAACATGTAAAATGGAAAGAAAATTTCATAAAAGAATTCTTGGAAAGTAATTAAAAGACACGCCCTAATAAGATGTCTTTTCTAGATGCTAGGAATGCAAGAAAAATGTAAAATGAAAGGAAAATCTCATAAGAGAATTTTAAAAATAATTAAAAGACGCGCCCTCATAAGGTGTTTTTTTGGATGCCAAGAAAAATGTAATATGGAAAGAAAAATTTATACAAGAATTATTGAAAAGTAATTAAAGGAAACGCCCCAATAAGGTATTTTTTCTAGATGCTTTTCTAACATCCTCATAGACACTAGCATTTTATTTCCCATTTAAAGTTTATTTCTATTCAACTTGCAATACCAAAGCAGTGCGTCATTGCCGCAGATAATAAAAAAGTATCAACGATTGGAATGATCCAAATAAGTTACATACGGATGAATGTGATCGAATATGGTGCTAAAAACACTTTCCTTATACTTTCCTAACATATATTTACTTTCACTTTGAGTGGCGGCGTGACGGCACAAATGTGAGTGAATTTGTCAATGACAGAACTAGGAATATAAATACTAGCAATATGTTTAAAAAGCTAATATGTCGACCTGTTTAGTATTTATATTAACGTTCCTAGTAAGTTTAGGCGATGAAAATAGCGGGTAATTATCATATGGAGTGTTAGGTCATGAAATCATTTATTAATAAGAGATTTCTTGGAATGTGGAAAAAAAAAACAGAGAATCATTAATTGGTAAGAGATTTCTTGGAAAGTAATTAAAATACATGGCTAAATAAAGTGTCTATCTTCATATTTTTCACCTCCTCATATCATTGGACGCAATTCAAGACATACTTACATTTTATTTCCTAACTAACCTTTCCTTTTATTTGATTTGCAGCAGTAAAAACAAAACAGCAATGGCGAGTTGTCACATATAACGAAAAGTTTTGATAATCAAATGATCCAAATGAGTTTTATGTAGATGAATGTGCTTGAATGTAATTTTTGAATATGCGCTACCAAGTTTCATTATATTTATGGAATAATTATCTCCTTTCACTTTGCACAGTAGCCAATGGCACCAACGGGAGCGAATTTATTGAGGACGGAGTTAGGTAAATAGATACTAGCAACGTGTTTAATAAATTGATGTGTTTAGTATTTATAGCAAAAAACATGAGTATTTGTTTATATACTATTCCATGGAAAATTTATTTTATGTTGAGATGTTTCGGTCATATTAATTAAAAAATCACGTTGGCTAATTTGGGAGGTAATTAAAAGATGGGTCAAGTAGGAAGATTTCTCCTTGTACTCTTGTAGGCCCTTTCATAGTTTTTGTACGTGGTTTCATGGGCCTTTTCGTAGTAACTAAACTTTCCTCCTATGCACTTTCCTTTTATTCTAAGAAGATTTTTTTTGCTCTAATTATAATTATCCATGGGTTACTGTAAATGGAAAAAAAAAAAAAAAACCATTTAACACCAAGTCTTTTACATTTTCCCAATGGCTTTTCCAAATAGCCGAATCAAACACAGTCTTAAGCTTGACATTGATATTCTTACTTTATATCGGGATATTTAAAATCCCAATGGCTAATCAGTAATCACCCCTTGGGAGCTAATTAAAAGTGGGGCTAAGTGGGACGGATTCTCCTTATACCTTTTATGGCCCTTTTGTACTTGTAGTACGCGGTCTCGCAGGCCGTTTAGTAGTAACGTAAGCTTTCTCAAATACAGTTTCCTTTAATTTTTAAAATAATATTTTTGCCCTAATAAGAAATATCCACGCGTTGCCACGAAGGAGAGATAATTTATTGCCAATAGAATGATGAAAAAAATTCTAGTATTATTATTTAAAATCAAACTTACATATTCAGATAGTAGATGAATGTGTTTAATAAACTTAGGAATGAAAGATTGCCTAATAAGTAATTACCACTCAGGTTCGTACATCATGCCTTGGTTGCTGCTTAAAATTTGTCAAGTTGTCAAATGTAAAGAGTAAATGTCAAATTAATATACAAAATATTCCGAGGTTAGTTAATGACATCTAAATTACAAAATTCTCTTAAATATCTTAATTGGCATTTTGATCTGTGCATTCAGTGCGACAGATTCATTTGCATTGATTTATTATGCAACCATATGCAAGTGAGATATTCTCGGACCATCAAAGCCTTAATGTTTAACTTGTTTGCATCTATGCGGTTGCATGGATAACTTAAAAACCAATGAAATCTTCTATTCACCACAATTATCGATTTAACAGTGTGGCAAAACCCACTCTCATCGTTACATTTTTTTTTCTAGTTATTAGTTATGCTATTCACATTTTCTCTAGAGCAACCACCTGCTAACTTTAAATTCTTCCCTATCAAGTGCATCTTTCATATCCTTGTTTTTAATGTTCTGATTGAATATATACTTAGCCCATCTAAATGATCCATATATTTTTAATTCTGATTCACTCCACTCCAAAGACACGAGTTTTGCCATTGAGAAAAAAATCCTTCCATATACTAAACTATCTTTCATATAGTCCGGGTTTGAGATTTAGGATGTGATTATACAAATTTAATAAATTTTAGGACTTGAATGTACTTTCCCGATAAGTTTTAAGTCTTTTAATTTAACCATTCCATGAATTAATGAAACAAGAGAAAAGGATTAGTAGCAAAAGAAAGTAAGAAGAAGGAGAAAAGAAGCCACTAATGAATAAGTCTTTATCAATGGCCAATGTCAATGTTGGATTTTACTTTGATTGTATTAAGCCCTCAATGTGACGTCCAAAACGTCACCCATGACATGTGTTTCTTATAATATTATTCTCTTTTAGCATGCAAAAGCGTAATCCAATGTTTTCTAAATCCATTTACAAAGAAAGTTGTACAAGTATGATAAAGTACTTTTATTTGTTTTATTTGTCCCACATTCAAGTTCACAACTTCACTTACATTACGAGCAAAATACAAGAGTTTGGGTAAGGGTTGGGGAGACCTATCTCCATACTACACTCCAAAAGTCTACCTATAGAAACGTCCAAACTAAAGTCACGGATCGATACCTTCAGTACACTTTCATAAAGACCTTCATAATGCATAAGAACTCCATCGTGCAATAGTCGTGGGATGTCCAACCTACATGTCTGAAAAAAATAAAGGAATAAGCAAAAGCCCAGAAAATGAAATCTTTAGCTTTAAATTAGAAGAATCATCTTACCACTTCACCTAATACACACAAAAAGTGAATGCGTAATAATTCGGTAAGTGTGAGAAAAACATGATTAGACTTTACCTTTACCATTTTCATTTACCACAAGAATCGTCATCTAACAATATGTCCATCTAGACTCATTCATATGCACACCATGTTTGACACAAACAAACAATTTAAGCAATTATTGGTCCTACACGACAATGTATTTTATTCATTAATATTTCCTCCTTTCGAATTCTCTCACGACATCCCGACTTACAAAGCATCCCAACCACTGAGGCATCTTAACTCCAAGGCATTCAGCAAACTTCCATCACAAGGATATCTCAACTCCTGAGGCACCCGAGATGCTCTCCAAAGCATCCCAACTACTAGGGAGTTATACAAACTTCCACCATGGGGCATCGTCATGCACCACTATATGGGTGACAAGCACATTGATATATGCATACTTACAAGCATAATGCACATTTTTCAACTCAATTTAAGGCATCAATAAAGTAACCGAGTATGAAAAACTTTTAATCACATTCTAAATATTAAAGTTTGAACAAAAATGGGTACACATTCAAATGAATATATTCTGAGTCTAGACATTAAGCACGTTTTGGTCTTTAAAATCTAGTCGATTAAATAGGTATATTCTGAGTCTGAACAAATAAGTATAATTTGGACATAAGGTCTGGACATGCAAATGTGAGAAATGTAAGTGTAAACAAATGAGTACGTCATGATAGTAAAGTTTGAACAGTTAGAAAGGTAAATTCTAACTCAATAAAAGCTTATAAAGTAAAAGAACGGATTGCACAATGAACACATTTACAAATGGATAGATTCAACAAGAGATAGAATCAACAAATCAATAGATTCAACTAAGAGTAGATTCAAACTCAGTAAAGTCTATGCAAACCAATGGATAGATTTATCAAGGAACAGATTCACAAGTTGACAAATGAACCGATTCAACAAAATTAGTGGATTCACAAAGGAGCTAATTCACAAAGGAGCAAAAATAAATTGAAGGAAATAAAACCCGCACCTCATTAGGTATTTATACAAATGAAGAAACCTGAAACATATATCAGAAAATGGGTACAATAATACCGTTGGAATGGACATCAACCTTCCATCATCTTCAAGTCTTGGTGATTCTTCACCTCCAAGGACCTAATTTAATTCCAATCTAAAAAAACTAGGACTAGGTACATACATGGAAAGAAACAATCATTCACGACAAAATAGACAAAAGCACAAGGAATAATCAAGGACAATCAAACAATTGAAGCAAGATTCAAAATTTATCAAATTTGGGCCTCGGGATTGGCCTTTGTAATTCATGCGTCGGTCCCTCCAGACATTTACCCTAATTCATTTTCATGACTCATAGCCATTGACAACTATTTATGTTCTTGCATGGCCACTAACGCTTATAAATCCCTAAGACAAGTTCTAAAGTGAGTCCCAAAATCTACCCAAAGGATCAAACATTGCACCTAACATACATCTAAAATCCACATACATCAGCAAGAATTAAACATACAGGCAAGCCCTTGAGCCTTATTTCCCAAAAATCAAACAATTCTAGTGAGCCGACAATGGATCTCTTACTCAATTGGCATGCACCAATCACAATCATGGGCATTTCTAACAAATAGAATGGTTTCATGCATATATGGTCTATGTGATGCTTCAAAGATTTGGACATGTTTGAAATGTTAACATAGGAAAGCAAAATATTTAGACAAATGAGCATTTCAACTATGGAATGCATTTAATTGCCAAGAGTTAGGCTAAACAGGGGTAAAATATGCCAAATTTAACCTTAAGTCAGAATTCTAAACTAACTTTGAAAAAATGAAAAAGGGGCCAAATGATAAGCAAATTTCACAAAATTAATGGCTTTAGAAAGATCTAGACAAGTCCTACGATTTCCTAGAAGGGTCCAAGTTCAATTGGGATCAATTCGATGCTTGAAAATCGATGTCCGTAACAAATGAATTAGCCATTGACAAGATAGAACATGGTTTATATTTAAAAGTTCAAAAGATCACCTAAACAATGCATGGATGGTATGAAACTCGCACACAACAAAAAATTAGATGTGACAATGATTTGCAATCTAATCCTAGGTCAGGATGCCAAGAAATCATACAAGTCATTGACATTGCAAAATTACTTAGAACCAAGATGACGTGCTTGACAATTTTTAATTGCAGCTAGCCTAATTAATGCATGATGTTTACATGCCAAATGAAGTTTAGTTATGACATACCATATATGAACATGAAGCTTGTAATGCACACTTCAAAAGTCGAGAGGCATTGATGTAAGATTTGGTCTTTAAGAGACCCAAACAAACGTGTTTAGGTACGCTCATGGTAAACCTCTAAATTAGAATAATCATCACATAACATGCTTGATTTTGACTAACTAAAGATGTGCAAAAAATCTAAAGAAAAATTCTACATATAGAATGCACAATGACAAGACATTTTTCATGAAGACATCGAGATTAACTGAGATCACACAAATCTATGCAAAAATAGCTAAACAAACACATGCTATGACATGTATTAAGTGCAGTAGTACCTAAACAAGTTCACACATCCAATTCACATACCAAATGATGATCAAATCATGCAAATCTTACATCATTGGAATGCATATGACATGTATTTCAAGTCAAATGAAGATAATGAAGTCAAATGAACTCATCTACAAGCTCAATTTCACATAAATTCAATTTGGATTAGTGTAAGGCAAATCGACATAGGTTCAATTTTAACCAATCTTAACTAACCAAAACATCTCCAAAAAAAAACCTAAAAAAAATGTATGACATACTTGAGATGATTTGGAACAAATCTCATGAAGAAAACTTTTCTAGTACCCAATCACAAAGATCAACATGAAAATAACAAAATCATAAATCATAAAAAAAGTCAAAATTGCAAATCAACCTAAAAGTATTGTAGAATCGACCAATTTCCAAGGTGTTTTTCGAGGACCACACAACATTCATTTGGGAAGTGCGACCTATCAAATCAAAGCTCTTGAAGTTTGTTTTCAAAGTCAAGAAGGGCTTGAGATAAATAAGCTCATCTGCTACCTCAGTTTAGCCAAAACAATAAGTCACTCACATAAGCACGAAATCGTAAATTAACATTAATCACGCTCAAACAAACTCAAGTTCATCTCCAATGGACATCAAATCTTAGCAAATCATCAAATAACTTCATCAACATCAAATCTAAACATATTATATGAATCTAAACTTGAATCATAGCCTCGATCAGATACACAACATTAGATCTAAGCATATTATATGAATCTAAACTTGAATCCTAGCCTTGATTGGATATGCCGATCTCACCTCATCAGATTCGAGACCAAGAATGCCTACATTTGTGTTTTTTTTCGTAACTAGACGTAATTGGACAAAATCGACTTCACCAGAATGTAAACTATGACATCCTGATTTTTCAAATCTGATTTCAATTAAATAAATCGGGTCTTTCGTCGACGCGTCTATAGTGCTATTCTCTGAGCCGATCACTCAAGAGATAACTAGACTATTTGGGAAAGTCATTAAAGGGTTTTAACGCAAAAGACTTGAGAACTCGACCAGGAATCGACTGCTCGACCGTGCTAATTTGCAAAGGTCATTACAGCACACTTAAAAATCGATCAAAGATCAGAGATAGGTCGATTCGACTGAGATAGGTGATCAAAATGTGGATGATTCCACCTGATTGCAAAATTCTCATCGATCGACACTAAATTGATTTTCTATCGTTTTGGATACCATGTGTCCGTATTTGAAACCTTGAGATTTTCACGACAATCGAGAGTCGCCAATGTGTTGAAGATGTACATTGTGACTCGAGATAAATCAATCACGGGTCAATTGTACCAAAAATTCCTAAAAGTTACCCGGTAGACTAGGTGACGCTAAAAGCGCATCGGATTGAAAATAATCGCGAATTTGAACCCGATTTCAGAAATTGAAAGTTCTGAGGTGTCACAAGCTATTTTAGAAACATCGACTCATCCTCTGAAGAATTTTCAGAAATTCCGAGATTTTTACAGAGAATCGATTCGGACGTTGCGGAAAATTAACGGAAATTCGGATCGGCCGAATTGAAGATATTTTCAACTTGCAAACCGAGCTATATGGCGAAGGGGACTTGTAGAAATATTGTGGGCTTTTTCTACATCAAAATGGGACATCAATTGGGAAAATTTGATGAAGAATTGGAAGCCCATCAATTGAAAAAATTGGATTATTTGGCAAAATTATATACTAGAAAGTAATGGGAGAGGATCAAGGGATAAGCTTTGTGGCTTTTGGGGACCAAGCATTAATGATAGATATTTGTTTGTTGATTTTATCCTTCCCCCCATCAGCAGCTTCTCGTGCACGATTCCTCTCCTTCATCTCCTTCGCACGGACGCCACACCACGAAGCAGCTGCTCTTGTTTTCTTTCCATCTATTCCTTCGACTGAGAACCTCTGCCGCACGACTTCCTTCACGATTGCAGCCACGCACGTCTCCACTATCATTTCATCCTCATCACCCATCCATCTCCACCAAATCCCACCGAGCAGTTCGGCTAGCGAAGCCCTCGATTCGACCACCGAAGCTCTTCCATCTTGCCCCTCGTGTCTTCATCTCCACGCTCGTGTCTTCTTCGGTAAATCTTCAGCTGAAGTCTTCAAGCGACACCGCACGACCGAAGCTGCCACGCCGAAGTCTTCATTCGGTTCGGTCAACAAGCGAGCGTCCCTCTCCACGCGTCCAAGTCCACCAGCTGAGTTCTCTTCGTTGACTCCATCTGCCAATTGCCGATTGAAGCAGCTCACGGCAGAAGCTGCCACCGTCCGTGACTCACCACCACCGAAGTCCCTTTGCTCGATTTCTTCAGCCCATTAACGCCGTGGACTTCATCCGCTCGAAGACTCCATCGCCAGCTGCTTCCCTGCTCCATCTTTCGTTTGTGTCTTCGCCAGTGTCACCTTCAGCTCGACGCCAGCAAAGCCAGCAGCCCACTCCCAAGATCGGCCCAGCAAATCCGCGTGTCTTCACGGCCCATCTTCAAGCCAGCAAGCCCCGAAGACCTGCAACTCCGTTTCTGCTTCGGTTGGCAGCACTCAGTCCAGTGGATTTCACGGCCCAACAGTTGGGCCCGTCCAAGAAACAGAGAAGTCCATTTTGTTCAACCCAGCAAAGCCCAAGTGATTCAAGCTCAGGCCCAATTCCATTGCAAGCTTAAGGCCCACTTGAATTCAAGCCCAACTCAGCCTTTCCAAGCCCGCGTTAATTGAAGCCCGCGAAGCAACTCAAGCCCAGTCCAATTTCAAAAGCAAATCTCTGATTTGGGCTGAGATTTGTTGGGCCAATTTTACGCCCGTTCCGAGTTTCTTCAACGCCGCCGCAATTTAAGTTTCGACGGCCGTCGCGGTAAACCGGTCTTCGTTTTGCACCGGTGAGTTTATACTCTAAACTCTCCTTATTAGGTTAATGATGTTTAAGGGGTGTTTAGATTTATTTTATTAGAAATTAAGTGGTTAGTTAGATTAAATTAGAAATGTAATTATTTAATTGAGCATGTTAGGTGATTAGCATGGTTTAGCTAAGGCATAAATAAATTGTACTATTTATCTAGAAGGGTTCGGGAATTTCTCCGAGTCCGTATTGGTTATTAAGTTAATGATTTTGGCCTAGGTTAGTATTTTTAGAATTTAAATTGATTTATTTAATTAATTTAAGTAATTATTTAATTATTAATTATTTTTCCGGAAATTAGGCCGGGATAGCCGGTGACCGGAATTTCGTGCTGATTGCAATGGTGTGGTTAATTTCTGCAATTGAGTGTTAAATTATGCAAATTGAATGCTGATTGGATTTTCGGTATTTAATTCCAAAAATTGTGAATTTCCAATATTTATTCAGAAAATCCCGAGTGTCAGGTTTTGACACCAAAAATGGTTTTTAGTACTATATGAAATAGTGGGATTTCAAAAAGGAAGAATATCAATTTTTCGAGGTCAAATTGACCGTGTACCCACACACGAGTAATTTTATGTGAATTTCTAATACAAAGAAAAAGGCCAGACTCACCATTTTAATTGAAGCATTTGAGTGCAATGCACGGTGCCATGAGCCATATTTGAGTGATTGTGTGATGTCAAGAGAAATCGTCCTCATTTGTTGAGCTGGACGTTATCTTTATTCGGGATACCCCTGGACAATGGGAAGCCGGTCGCAGTAGATTCTGGACCCTATGCTCCTTTGGAAAAGCCGTTTGATAAAGAGACGTGTCGTGCTCAATGGGGTGAGACGATGCCTGGCAATGCCAGAAGACCGCCGAATAGAGAGTAGGCCGTTCTATATGCCAAGATCAAATCTAGGAACGCGTGATTAACTGAATGTGGTGTTCCAGTTGTTGGAGCTTATTTGTTGCTCATGTTTCCATGCTGTCTGAGTTATAAATTGTACTAACCTGCAGGGTGGATCTGAGATGAGGTAAGTCTCCTTGATTGTGTGATTGTATGATTAGGACACTTCTAGGCGTATTTCCCTCCTAATTGGGGTTTAGAGCTTAGACTCGCTGAGATGATATCTCACCCCGTTGTGGGACAACATTTTCAAGATCGTCGAGTGGAGGACCTGGAGCTGAGAGGAGGTGATCGGAAGGGTAGGTCAGTTAGGACCGCTTCTTTTTGGAAGGCCAGTCTTTTGTAGTCTTTTGGCCATAGACCTTTGTACATGACTCAGTGTATATATAAAAGCATGTTTGTTTATGAATCTACTGTCCTGTTTTTCTATCCCGAGATGATTACTGTCAGGGGATTTCTTTTCGTTTCCGCATGTGCAATAAAATGGAAAGGGTCGGTGACTCGTCCTGGGAAGTCGCAAATTTATTATCGACCAAATAGGGATGGGCACGCACTCGGGGTTCGGGGCGTGACATAAACAGATCACCATGGACCACCAAGGGACTGGACCGAACTGCCAATTTCACCTAAGTAAGAATCGATTCAAAGATGGACCTGTTTTGCTTACTGGTGATGAAAAGGAAATTGCCGAAGCTATCCGATGACCTGACTAGCCAATCCTCGACCACAACGAGATCAAGGAATGTCTCAGGGACTGATTGGGGCTGTTGGTGCTATTGAGGACTTCTGGTGACCGTCAATCTAAGCGATCAAGGGAACCGGTCCAAATCGAACTAGTTTAAGCATTGGTAGAGCTCAGCTTGATTGGAAGGGTTTTGAACAAAGCTTAGCTAGTCTTCAATCACCAAGAGGCTTGGACGGAAAGGGAGAAGGACCATCGAGGACCAAACGGTGGCTAGTGAGTCACCAACGTGAGGCCGGCAAGCGTGGGTCGACGATGGCCAATTCGAGAGAAAGAGGGTGGAGACAGAGAGATGGAAAGGAGAAGGGAGAGAGAGAGGGAAAGAATTTCTATTTTAAAGAGAGAAAATTATATGCAAAATGAGACCCCTTTAAAATTTGGAGGGAAAATGGCTTCTATAGTAGACCCTAATCGACAAACATTGGTCGTCGGTTCAATCCAACGGTCAAAAACTTGATTTAATGGCCAAATTAAATTTTTTAAAGGCTAATCACACTTAAGATGTGTCCTATGACTAATCAGATAGGTTTGATTCGCAAAAATTGAGGTTTAAAATAAGAATTGCACTTGAGGGCCTAATTAGGGGCTAAATCATAAATTCTCAAAATTCACTGGCTAATCTACAAAATCTGGGAAATGTAAGGGCATGAGGACAAAATACACATGGTGAAGATCTTGAAACCGGTCGCCAAAAGTCCAAAGTCAGCCGATAAAGGGCCGAATCGGCCTACCTCGCTGGTGGCCGATCGGAGTTCACGGCAGTTTGACTAGTTCTTGATTATTGATTGGTTCTTGCCATTTCTTGGTTGGGCAATCCTTGTGAGTTCAAAATTTATGTAATTTAATTAAAGAGAAAACTTGTTTGATTGAGGAGAAATTGTCCAATTTTGATCCAATTAAGCCAATTAAACTCTGTAAATGCAATCTATGGCTTTTCTATTGAGTTAATTGAATGATTATTATGAAAAAAATAGGGAACCTAAACCTTGGCTACACTAAATCAAACATTATAAGCCAAAATGGGCAATTTTGCAATCCTTTGTAAAATTGCAAATTAATTGAAATTGAATTCAATTAATTTACGATAAACCTATTCAACTAATCCCTATGCTTAGGATAGTCCATTACATTCAAATTGACCTCGAATTGAAATCACAAGACCTAGGCAAAAAAAAAAAAAAAAGAATCAAGGTCTAATATCAAAATTGGACATTAATTAATGAAATTAAAACTAAATCCCGAATGAGTCAACTTGAATTTTTTTAATTGAAATTTAATTGCGTGACTTTTCTATATCCAAGAACATGAAATTCCTCAAATTGGGAAGTTGTCAAGTGAATTTCTCAAAACGTCCCAGATTTAGACTTATCTCAAGAAAACAAGTGTAATACAAACATCCGTTTGAGACTCATGAAAAATCAACTTGGACCCCTTAATTAGAGCTTAAAACGGCAATTCAACTTTAGACATGACAATTCCCAAAATTGAATGAATGAGTGGGTTAGAAATATTCCCTAGACCAAATGTCGTAAAAAGAACTACACAAAATTATGACTAAAACAAAAGTAATTTTATTTATAGTTGATTTCGAACCTAAAATCGACAAATTCAAAAAACATAGTTCTTAATCGAAATTTTGTGAAATTTTCAACACTAAAATCAAATTGACACTAAAACAAAGTGTTCTGTCGAATAATTATTTTTGATTTTTTCTATCACAAATTTGACTAAAAAATCAACTCCTCATTTTGCTGTGTTGACTTTTCCATGTTAAAAGGTTGATTTTTGAGTCAAATCTTTAAATTTTTGAAAAATTGATTTAACAAAAGTGAAATTAAGGCTATTTGACATATTTTTGGGTGACAAACCAATTTTTGATCGAAGTTTATTTTTGATCAAAAGATTGACCTAAAAAAAGTCAATTCAAAAGTCAATCATTTGACTTTTTGGGCTTTTTTTAAAAATGATTAAGAAAATGCATATTTTTTAAAAATAGAGAGAAATGTCAATTCAAAAAAAACGACAGTAGAAAGAAATTTTTTTATTAAGAAATGGGTTCCTCGCGATTAGAAGCCCTATTGTCGAGCTTTTACATTTTATGATAGATTGACTAAAAATCGGGTATCAATAATTATTAATACTAAATAGCTAGATTTTAAACAAATATATTACCCATTAACAGCTAAGTCGATGGTAAATTAATTTAACCTGTTCTACTATAAATATACGCATCAACGTTTACCAATTCGGCTCAATACATCGAACTCGGGACAATTACCTTCACTGAATAATTATCCGCTGCATCTCATGAAATTTATGATTTGACTAAAACTTCTACATATTTGTCCAAATATTAAGACAAATAATACTTAGCTTCATAATCTAAGTATCATTATCATATATGGAAAATCCTAAATGTCGCATAATTACATATACAAAATTTCCAGATGTCACAAGCTCGCTCTAAACTCGTCTGCCATCTCCTTCCTTATCCCCGCCACTGTTAAGAGCAGCTCCTTCATCCCATCCCTCAGCCGATACAACCCCTCCAGCAATGCGTCAGTGGCCTTCTCTAGCCCAGTTGCTGCCTCCCTCAGCCTCCCCACGATATCTCCGCCGCCTCCTGATGCCACCACCTGGTCAATCACCTCAAGCACATGCCTCCCATGTGCCTCCACATCATCAAGTTCCTTCAAGACCCGCATCTTCCTGTCCCTTTCCTTTCCACGCCTCGACTCCACGATAATTGTCGACTCGATCGCACGGACAAAGTCACCCCAAGGGAACTCCTCTGGGATGCGGAGGCAGATGACCGGCCCCGAGGAAGAGCGCAAGGCCGAAGATATGACTCCGACAACGAACGCTGTCAAGAAATTGACAGCTTGGACCGCATGGCAAACAACTCTGTCAACCGGCGAGACCACCTCCCGTAGAGCCAACATTTCAATGCTCACGGCCAAGTCTCTAAGCCGCTCCTCGATGGCACCCCCACCCTCGCCCTCCGAATCTGCAAGCAAATCCCTCGCTTGGTGAATCTCCTCCTCCGATGGGTTGCCCTCCGAGCTGAGGAGCTTTATCGCGATCCTCCGGTCCAAGTGGCGGAGACACAGTCGCACGATCTTGGAGGACATGCAGTTGCAAACATCCAGGACCTTCAGGCTGTTGTCCAAATACCACGACAAGAGGCTGTCGCTACCGTCCCGTTTCAGCTCATAGATTAAGGATTTCACTACGGAGTGAGCGATGGTGAGCACGTCGACAGCAGAGGAGAGCCAGGGCAAGCTGGCAGAGGCAGGGCTCAGACCACAGAGGGGAGAGAGGAGGGACTCATCGAAGGAACTGGCGATGGATTCCAGCTCCTCGGCAGTGAGCTTTGCTCCCTTTTTGTCGCCAGGATAAGAGAGGCGCGTATACATTTTCTCGAAGAATATGTAAAAGTCATCGGGATAAGAGAGGTGCGTATTCATTTTCTCGAAGAATATGTGAAGGACAGAATATATTCTCTATTTTTTCTCATGAAAACTGAGACAAGAAAGTGGTAGAAAGTTTTGATGGAGACAGGCTATGAGCTTATGCGGCATTTATATAGGGCGTGGTTTCTCTTAGGAAGGCAAGAAGAATGGAATATGGAAAGAATATTTCATTAGAGAATTCCTAGAAAGTAATTCAAAGACATGTCCCCAATAAGGTGATTTTCTAGATGCTAGGAATGCAACAAAAATGTAATATGGAAAGAGAAATTCATAAGAGAATTTTTGGAAAATAAATAAAAGATACGCTCCAATAAGGTGTTTTTCTAGAAAACTTTCATAAGAGAATTCATGGAAAGTAATTAAAAGACACGCCCCAATCTGGTGTTTTTCTAGATGCTAGAAAAGCAAGAAAAATGTATTATGGAAGGAAAAATTCATAAGAGAATTCTTAGAAAGTAATTAAAAGATAAGCCTTAATGAAGTGTTTTTTTCTGGATGCTAGGAATGCAAGCAAATGTAAAATGGAAGGAAAATTTCATAAAAGAATTCTTGGAAAGTAACTAAAACGCAGCCCCAATGAGGTGTTTTTTCTAGATGCCAGGAATGGAAGAAAATGTAATATGGAAAGAAAAATTTGTAAGAGAATAATTGGAAATTAATTAAAAGACACGCCACAATAAGGTATTTTTTCTGGAAACTAGGAATGCAAGAAAATGTAATGCGGAAAGAAAAATTCATAAGAGAATTCTTGGAAAGTAATTTAAAGACATGCCCCCAATAAGGTGTTTTTTGGGGATGCTAGGAACGCAAGAAAATGTAATACGGAAAGAAAAATTCATAAGAGAATTCTTTACAAAGTAATTAAAAGACAAGCCCTAATAAGATGTTTTTGGATGCTATGAGAAAAATAAAAAATGGAAAGAAATAAGAGGATTCTTAGAAAGTAATTGAAAGACACGTCCCAAATAAGGTGCTTTTCTAGATGCTAGGAATGCAAGAAAAATTTAGTATGGAAAAAAAATTCATAAGAGAGTTCTTGTGAAGTAATTAAAAGGCATGCCCCAATAAGGTGTTTTTCCTAGATGCTTTTCTAGCATCCTCATAGACATACTTGCATTTTATTTCCTATTTAAACTTTCCTTTTATTTCGCTTGTGATACCAAAGCAAGCGTCGCCGCAATAATAAAAAAGTATCAATGGTTGAAATGATCCAAATAAGTTACATATGGACTAATGTGGTTGAATGTGGCGCTACAAACACTTTCCTTATAATTTCAAAACAATTATTTCCTTTCACTTTGTGCAGCGCGTGGCAGCGTAAAGTGAATGAATTTGCCGATGACAGAACTGGGATTATAATTACCAGTAATATGTTTAAAAAGCTCATATGTCGACATGTTTATTATTTATATTAACATTCCTAGTAAGTTTAGGCGATAAAAATAGCGGGCAATGATCATTTGGAGTGTCACATCATGAAATCATTAGTCAATAAGAGATTTCTTGAAATGTAGGAAAAAAAAATCCATAGAATCATTAGGTGGTAAGAGATTTCTTAGAAAGTAATTAAAAGACATGGCCATATAAAGCGTCTCTGTTCATGTTTTTTATCTCCTCATATCATTTGTCGCGGTCCAAGACATACTTACCTTTTATTTTCTAACTAACCTTTCCTTTTATTTGATTTGCAGCAGTATAAACAAAACAGCAAGCAATAGCGGGTTGTCACATATAACAAAAAGTATTGATAATTCAAATGATCTAAATGAGTTATATGTGGATGAATATGGCTGAATGTGGTTGTTGAATATGGCGCTACCAACTTTCATTATATTTTTGGAACAATTATCTCCTTCCACTTTGTTTCATCATATTTCTGGAACAATTATCTCCTTCCGCTTTGCACAGCGGCCGGTGGCACAAATGAGAGCAAATCTATTGAGGATGGAATTAGGTAAATAGATACTAGCAACATTTTTAACCTATCGATGTGTTCAGCATTTATTGCAACAAACATGAGTATTTGCTTATATACTATTTCATGGAAATTCTCACTTTACGCTGAGATTTCTCTGTCAAATTAAATAATAAATCACATTGGCTAATTAATATATGGGAGGTAATTAAAAGATGGATCAAGTAGGAAGATATCTCCTTCTGCTCTTTCTGGCCATTTCATAATTATTTTACACGGTTTCACTGGCCTTTTCGTAGTAACTAAACTTTCCCCCAGTGCACTTTCCTTTTATTATAATAAGATTTTTTGCTCTAATGATACCTATCCACGGGTTACCGTAAATGGAAAAAAAAAACCATCTAATCCCAAGTCCTTTACATTTCCCCCCATTAGCCAAATCAAAAACAATCTTAAACATGACATTGATATTCTTACTTTATATCGGGATATTTTGGTCGGTCATATTAGGTATTAAATTTCCCCATGGCTAATCACCCCCTGGGAGGTATTTAAAAGCGGAGCTAAGCAGGAAGGATTCTCCTTAATACTTTTCATGGCCCTTATGTACTTGGGTTGCGTTTAGTAGTCCGGATTTGAGTTCGGATAGGATAACATTATCCTATCTGATGTTTGGGAATGTCCACCAGATCAGACAAACCTGGATATATCCGGATAAAACGCCGGATAAAAATCCCGGGGGGGGGTGGGATAAGCCCGGATTGGATAAGATTTTTTTTTTTAAGGAAAGAAAGAACTTAACAAAAAGAGAAGATATCACTTGCCGTTTTCAATGGTGGCCACTGCGGAGGTGGCCACAATTCCTAGATCTAGGGTTTTTCCATGGCCTTTAATTAATTGAATTTTCTATTTTTTAATTTTATAATTTAAATGAATATCATATTTATTTTTTAATCTTATCCTGAAGTGCACCAAACACTTGATAGGATTAGATATGTCCGCCTTTATTATCCAAAGGATTTAATATCCTACTTTATCCTATTCTATCCTGATTATTATCCGGACGATCAAACGTAGCCTTGTGGTATGCAGTCTCGCAAGCCTTTTTATTTTATTTGGAGTTATTTTGGTAATATTAGGTATAAAAAAAAAAAAAAAACCCAATGGCTAATCACACCTTGAGAGGTAATTAAAAGCGGAGCTAAGTGGGAAGGATTCTTGTGTACTTGAGTTCTAAAACTTTCAAACAGTGCAATTAAGTCCTAAAGTTTATTACAAAATCCGACAACTTTCAAAAAGTGTAATCAAATCATCAAACTTATCAAATTAATCGAACAAAGTCCTTTCAAAGAATTTGCAAAGTGATGGGAGAGCTTCATCAAGAGGGCCCTGCCATTTCATTTGTCACGCCCCAACCCTTGTACGCGCGGCAACCCTCCTTCTCTTTGGTCATTTATTTGCGACATCCCAAAAGGCGTTATCAACCCATTCATTTTATCTTTTAATTATATGCAAACAAGAGCAGAATTTACACCACCTAATCATTCATACTAATAGGAATAGCATAAAACACATCAACAAACACCTTCATATATATACTTACACCTTAGCTTAACAAAACAGAAGCTTCACATTTACATATCCGTGGCACGGATTCCTTTCAGTCCGTTAAAAGGGGGGTTGAGATTAGCCTAGCACCTCTATACTGTAAAGGCGACCTCAAAAAGTGATATCCCCTATGCGTCTAGTACATGTCTAGGTTATAGTACCGCAACTCTAGCTTGGGATCCAAGTCCATCTCCGAGTCCGTGACGACACCATCGGGGACATCCACATCCATAGGGTCCCAACTGGCTCCTTGGGTCCCTCGCTTGGCGGCTTGTCAAGACCCCGGAGAGCGTCAAAGAGCTCATCCCCGAACCATACATACTAGGCCAAAAACTGATGGATACTAGGTTCGTCAATCCCTCATCCACTCAGATGGTGGTCACATACTTCTTAAATCGAACATCAGACCCCTCGATCGGGTAGGAGGTCACGTCAATGTCTAGATCAATAGGCACTCCAAAATGAACATGATGAAATGAGCTAGTCGTCCTTAGGGCCTAAAACATTTAAACAATAACGAGTGAGATATACTCAGTACGTAAACTCCTTAAATCTCATGTAGGAGAGTACTTCGCCTAGAGATGCCCTATACGTGCAACTTAGTTTTCAATCGTAGATCAATAGCAAAATAGCAAAGCCTAAGCTTTGCCTTAACTATAACATGAAAGGATCTAACTTCAACCTAAATTCATAAAGAGGGTTGATCAAAGCATGCACATGCCACATAAGTCACTACAATAACATTAATTCATACATGTGTCTCATGCAACTCATATAAATCCAGGCCATACATGGCAAGCCATGACACCACTCTCAAAGTATGCATTTAGCACTAATACATTTTGCACACGTTTAGCGCCGTAAGAATCACATGGTATCACATACTACATTGCTATTCTCAAGACCATAATTCCATATTATTACGACCACTCTCGGGCGACACTCTTGTCAGTGGTCTTTCGGCGTAACTGGGCATCATCTTACCCCATCGAACACAACAATGTCTCGACCTAACCCAAAGACAACATTCCATTTAAGGAGCTTTGTTCCAAAATTCATTCACGAATGATATCTCGACGAGGGGACATTCAAAATCTATCGGGTATCGTCCCTCATAATCATACAAATACAAAACCATTTATATGATCACATAAGCACATCAACCACTCAAGCCAATTTTTATCTTTCTCATTAGCCAATATAAGAATGCTTAGTGCTCACACGCTTACACACTAGCAATTGTTGCACACAAAAATGCCATAAAATAAGTCCACGTGATCACTAATTTATTATTTATCCACCAAAATGATCATGCATTAACCCCATAGCATATAATATCACACCATGAGTTCACTTATCAACTTAGCACATCACCTTTTGAAATAATATTTCACAAGTACTTATCATTTATAAAAATAGGATTTCATAAGCACTTATCACTTTTAAATTTAGAATATCATAAGCACTTATCACGATTAAAATTAGAATTTAATAAGCAGTTATCACTTTAAAAATTATAATATAATAAGCACTTATCACTTTTAAACTTAGAATATTATAAACACTTGTCACATTAAATTTCAGATTTAATAAGCACTTATCACATTTTCAATAAGTCATCACATGCACTATTCACTGTTCACGATAACCTATCACTAGTACTTATCACTACTCACGATAACCTATCACATGGGCTTATCACTTGTCAATGATAACCTATCATATTAATCCACTTATCACATAATCTAACTATCACTAACCTTAATCTAACCCTAATCCTAAGCATAACTACCACTCTAAATAAGGGTTAGAAAGTCACTCACAGTACGGTTCTTCAAAGTTGATAGCGACAACGGCAGCAAGGCTCACGGCTCATGGCAGTTTAGCACAGTTGTGGCTTTGTGAGCATGTGAGGGTGCGGCGGTGAAGGCAACAAGTGGCTGCAGTGCTTGGCAAGATGCGTTGATGGTTCGGTGGCTTGCAGCGACTCCCAATGGCTCACAGTGGAGGCAGCACAACGTGGGATCTCACGACAAGGAAAAAGCGTGAGGATGGCTTAGTAACGGCACGCGGACTCACGAAAAAGGTGCGGGGATGGCGGCTCAGCGAGTAGCAATGGACGGTGACTTGGCAACGGCGACGACAAGGGCGGCGAACAGTGGATGGCGATTCAATCGAGAGAAAAAAGGGAGAGATGAGGGGATGGGTGAGCTTCGTTGGTGAAGGGAAAAGAGAGAGAGTGCCGAGTGATAGAGAGATTGGGAGAGAAAGCGTGAGAGAAATGAGAGAATGACAGAGAAGAATGAGCTCAATCAAGATTTTTCCTATTAAAGCATTAATGACCCTATGCACAACCTCCTTAATTTGCCTATGGCCAAGCTTTTACATAGCCAATATTGCTTCACGAAGCCTCCCCTATCCAAGCTCAATTAATACAAGATATTGGCATGTGCTCAAAATTGGAATTGAACTAGATGAGCAAACTAAGTTAGTTTTCTTCTCTTTCCTCCTCCCTTTGGGCGCCACTTCCCCCTTGCACACCTACAAATTTTGTCTCATTACCCTAATTATCTTCTACAAGGGACAAATTGGGAATTAGAATAAACTATAGTCCAATCACTACTGATACACATGGGCTTTAATGTGCATACTTCCAAAATTCATGAATTGGCTTGGATGACTTGGTGGGCCCCATGGGCTGAACAAGGTGGACGTGAGGCCCAATGGGCCTATCCATGGCTCAGGTCTTCATGACTCCTCGTTCACGGCCTATTTTCATTTTTCCGAAATTTCATGATTCGCTAATGAAAATTTGAGTTTTCATCCTAAGATGACCATCTCTAAATTTTCTATGGTTTCTTGATTACTATTGAAATTTTATTCCATAGATAGGGGTTGGATTGAAGACGCCACATCCTTGATCAATAATGATATTACTGAGGAGGATCGAGGATGGATTTCATCATTTAAATTTGAGCTCATCCGCAATTTTTGGTTCTCTAATTTTTATTTCGATCAATCAGAGCGCCTTCTTACTTTCTTTTTTTTCTGTTGGATCCGTGCGATTTGATTGTCTAAGTTTGATTTCGTACAATTAAGGCTCTGTTTGTTTGTGTTTCTTTTTTTTTTTTGAACACTTTTTCTGTTTTTTGTTCTAGGAACAAAAAGGAATAAACGCGTTTGGGTGCGTTTGTTCCTTTTTTGTTCTTTTGTTCTAAGGAACAAAAAAAAACAGAAATAAACAACAAATTTGTGTTTCTTATTTCGAAACACATTTGAGGAACACTTTTCTATTTTCTTCTTCTTTTCTTCTTATTTTCTTCTTCTTTTTCTTTCGCCGGTCGCCGGCCTCGGCCATGGCCGGCTACCGGCCTACGAGGGCGGTGGCCTCGCCCGGCCACGGCGAGGCTCGCCGTCCCACGGCGAGGCCGAGCCTCGCCGTCCCCGGCAAGGCCGAGCTCGCCCGGCGGCCGGCGAGGCTCGGCCTCGCCGGATCCGGGCGAGTCGGCGTCGCGGGCGGTGGCCGGCGAGGCCGAGCCTCGCCGGCCGGGCGAGCTCGGCCTCGCGGGGGCGGCGAGCCTCGCCGTGGCCGGGCGAGGCCGCCGGCCCTCGTCGGCCGGTCGCCGCCATGGCCGAGGCCGCCGACCCTCGTCGGCCGGTCACCGGCCATGGCCGAGGCCGCCGCCCTCGTCGGCCGGTCGCCGGCCATGGCCGAGGCCGGCGACCGGCCAAAAGAAGAAAAAAAGAAAAAGAAAAAAGAAAAAAAAAAAAAGGAAAAATAAGAAAAAAATAGAAAAAATAAAAGAAATAAAAAATTATACAAATTTACCAAATGTGTTTTGTTTATTTTTTATTCCCGGAACAAGTTTACCAAACGCGTTTTTGTTCAAAAATTGTTCCCGAACAGAAACACTTTTTTCTATTTACGTTCCCGGAACAATTTTTAAATGTAAACGCAAACAAACGCACCCTAAGTCTCTATTCTTCTCGATTTGTGCAATAAATCCTTTGGTCGGCCTGTCTAACTGGACCGTCGAGTTCATTGATGACGTGACTTTAATTGTGTGATAACAAATGACATACAATGTTTTTCTTTTTTTTTTGGTGATTTGAAGAAAACAGAGACTTGATCTTTAGTTGATTTTACATTAAAAATAAATTGATGCGTAGTGTCTAGATCAAAATTAGATCCAACGTACTTTAGTTTAAAACTTACAAATGTTTTTTTCATTAATAACACAATATAGTTTTTTCATATATTTATTTTCAACTTGAACTCTATCATTGTATAATTTGATAGCAGTTTGCTAAATTAATGCATTTGAAGGTTCAGGTTCAGTTGCAATGTTGTAAGGCATGCTAGCTTTGCAGTGGACATTTCACCCACCCTCACTCACTCTAGGCACGGGTGGCTACTATACTAGCCTACACGGTAGTAACTAGGGCATGCAAGTAAACCCTGACGTGGAGTCTACCTTCCCCATCGTGAGATCCCCTAATTTCCTGTTTATTTTTCTCTTCCCGACAGAGAGGAAATATAGAAGACAACGTGGGGTCTCCCACTCTTGGGCGATTCTCCCGCCTGTTTCCTCCTTGAGCCTTTTAAGGACCTGCTCAGGTCCGAAGAAAACAATATGTTAGGATGAGGCATAAAGAATCCATTAATTTTCACTTACTTGGGAATTTGGATCATATGGGCCATCGTAGCTATTCTCAAAATCCGATTTGCAATCAGGAAAGATTTGAGGGTTTTCAGTCGTTATTGGTACTTCCTATTATTTTGTCTCAAAATAAACTATTTTACTATAAATTAACTTCTTTATCCATATAAAATGATATAGGATCACGTGTCATGTGGTCATGTGAGTCTTCTTAATCAACCAAACATTTGAGCTATATCAACTAAAGTTTGTATAGAAGTCAATCAAACGTCTTTTTTTTCTTCCAAACTTTAGCTTTATCTTGTAATGTTTTACGTCCTTGCATATCTTCATCTATGAGATTCTAATCAAAAGGGAATTTCTCTCCTCTACTAATTCATTATTCATATTATAATCTTGTCTTTAATTCATCAGATATTATACAGAATTCATATTTCTTGACTTGATTTTAGGTCATCGAAGAATTCTTCGAGTGCAATTTGATTTGATTATAAATAATGAGGAGCCATTCAATGCACAATGATTTTGTTATAATTTAAAGTGAACATTTCAAGTGTTTTTCATTTTTGAATTTTAATAGATCTCTCTTTAATGATTTCCTTCTAGTTAGTTTAATATTTTTCTACAATTGATTAGCTATATTGCGGTATTTTTTTTATATTCAAGAAATTTCATTTACTGGATTCATGGAGTTCCTTTTTATGGTACATAAAAACAACAAAGAAAAATTGAACAGTAAGTCGAAAACCTCATGTACGGTATCCAATTAAGTGTTAAACCTTTTCAATAAACAATACAATAAATTACCCTCTTGTCACTCAAAAAGCGCTTATTTTACATTTTTGAATTGCACTTTTCAATATAATTTTAGGACTTCATTATATTTTTGAACATGTTATAGGACATGATTGAACCAGTTGAAAGGTTTAAACCTCGATTGCACTTTTGGTAAATGTTTAGTACTTAATTGAACAACTTGAAAGATTTAAGACTCAATTGCATTTCATACATAAGATTTAGGACTTGTAACGCAATTTTTTCTAACAGCTCCTACATATTTTTCCTTGTGCTCAAATCACAGGCATTACCCTCACATTGTTGTGTTCCTTTGCTTTGTCGTTCTTGCCCTTCCTTTTTTTTTTCTTTTACCAAAAGAAATTTGTATTTATTGTTCAAAATGATACCTTAAAAATATATAAACTTCATGACAAAGTAAATTGAAAAAAAAAAGGAACAAAGCCTAGATTATTGCAAAACAAAATCAAATCCAAAAAACAAGATGGATCAAGGAAGCACCAGTAGGCTCCAACACACACTTGTTCCACAAAAACGGATTTGTTAAGCAGCATAATTGGTGGCCGATCAATGAATCTTGTATCTTCGTTAATGATGAGAACAATTCCTTCTCTAATAACTACGGCATTGCCCATAGGCGGTGCATGCCTATGTTCGATTTCCTTTATACCATCAACATACAGGGACCACCGAAACAAGTTGAATAAACATAGATATAGCATTTGGAAGAGCAAATTATCGTGGTTTAGCGAGATGTCAAAGCTCCTATGATTCCCATTGAAGCTGAAGGTAGAGGACCTGTACACAGACAAAACAAAGGGGTATCAAATTCCCAATAGCATATTTGTTGAACTTTTAGATCTAGATCAAGAGACGCTAGATCTTGGATCGACAACTAGATCAGGAGAATTCAAAATCTCAGATCTAGAACTAGACCGAAAGAATAGAGCTTACAGATCTAAATCGTAAGAGAAGAAATAATAAGAAAAGAACAATAAAACACAAACAAAATCAACAAGAGAGGGAGGGAGGGAGAGTAGCGCAAATCCTCCCCATGGCTGAAGGTTTAAGAAAATGATGGAGACAGAGACTTTTCAACTTTGGACGGAGGGTTGACAACAGAATTGAATGTGTTTTCTCGCCTGGCTTCAATAGCTTCCCTATGAATGGCTTTTTTCGTGCTCTTGCTCTGAATCACCCACTATTTTTCTCCTTATCCCAATCGCTATCAGGGACAACCCGCTCACCCCCTCCCCCAATCAGTCCATCCATTCGATATCGCCTCGGTCGCCTTCTCCAGCACAATCGCCTCCTCCCTCAGCCTTGCAACCCTCTCCCCACCGCCTCTTGATGTTGTCGTCTGGTTGATCGCTTCAAGCACGTGCTAAGGGAGGTGATGATTGCGCTGGAGAAGGTGACCGAGCCAGGGTGGACCAATTGAAGGAGGGGGTGAATGGGTTATTACAGACAGTAGGGATAAGGTAAAGGAGGGTGGATGAGTTCAGAGCGAGGGCACGGAAAAAGGCCACCGCTCACTCGATCGCGTGAAAGTCGCACCAGGGGAACTTGTCGGGATGCAGATGCCGACGACCTTGAGGAATGTGCAATGGCGAAAATATGATTCTGGCGACGAGCGGGTAGCACTTATATAGGGTGTGTGTTTTTTACTAGCAGTGCCAAAAAAGTAACTATGCAAAAAAAAATCCGAAGCATTATTAATTAAGGAGAGACTTCTTGGAAAGTAATTATAAGACGCGGTCTAATGAAGTGTCTCATTTCATACTTTTCCGACCCCCTCATGTCTCGGACGCGGTTCAAGATACACTTGACTTTTATTTCCTAACTAACTTTCCTTTTAATTAACTTGCAGTACGAAAAGCAATAGCAGCACAACGCCACGGATATTATTATTGATAATATTATCAATTTTGGGCATATAATATTATTGCCCGATCCCAATGCCCGTGAATCTAATACACATGCATTGTTGAATTATGTGTTTCCACCTCATTCAATAATCATGTGAACCTGCATATATGAGTGGTCATCGTCATCGTTCAACATCTCTATTCCCTATGATTCTTTCTGCAATGAAACTCAATCTCCTTTCCTTTATCCCATCATTTTAGTACATAACCCCTTTCCTTTATCCCATTATTTTAGTACATAACCACCCTTTTGCCTGCACTCAAGTCTCAGGCATCACCTCCACTTTGTTGTGTTCTGTGGCGAAAAAAACCTTCGATGGCATCTTCAACATGGCCGTTTCAGTGAGCTCCCTCTCAACCATATTTGTTATGCTTCATGTTCTAGCAACATCAATGTGACGTAAAAGAGAGAAATTAATAAATAAATAAATAACCACGTCAATAATTTTCATTAATCAAGTTAAATAGAATTAATGGAAGGCCTTGCATCAATTTGACAAGTTTTATGATTTAAGTGTACTGTTTTAAAATTTTAAGACTCAATTACACTCCATGACAAGTTTTAGAACTTCCAATGTACCTATCCTTAAATTTACAAAAAAAAAAAAAAAAAAAAGATCCATGTACATTGTAAACTTAGAAAGGAAAACAATTCATAATGTTTAACTACGACTTGGGTTCTTGCATCATGGTTGTCTTGGGAAAACATTCCCGTGGAATTTTGATGATTTCAAAATTATCTTTGGTACTTATATTTGTCATGCTGAATGCAAATGGTAAATTAGTATTACAAATATCTATGTCTCTTTCATATCTGCAAAGACGAGAAACAAAGCTATAATAGTTAAGGTTAACAAGCACCCATGTGAGTGTTGTCTCATGGTTGGAGGTACTTGTGTCAAGCTAGAGTTCTCATAAATCATTAAGAACTAGTAAAAATGAAAGGAAAAATTACTAAAAATGTCATAAACCTATTGCAATTTTTCTAATTCAATCCTAAACCCCTTTTTATGGCCAATGTAGTCCTAAACATTTTGTAATTGTGTCAATTCAGTCCATCCGGCCAAATTTCATCAGCTAGCTCTAACGTGGACGCCAGCTAGCACTAACAACAATCTTTTAATAATTTTTTTTAATATTTATTCTTTTTTCTTTTCTTTTTTTCTTTTTTTTTCCTTCTCTTTTTTTTTTTTTTTTCCTTCTCTTTTTTTCTTTTTTCCTCCTCCCTCCTTCTTCCTCTTCGCCAATGACTGGCCAAAGGGGAAGGTTGGTCATCCAAACTAAGCTGGTTGGCCAATGGCGAGCTCACCTCTTTGTCGCTGGGCAAGAGTGAGGTCGCCCAACCACTAGCAAGGGCTCATCTTGCCAGCGGCCGAGTAAGGTTGACCTCGCCCAAATCTAGCAAAGCAAGCCCTCACCAGTGGATCGGTAAGCTTGACCTTGCCTAGCCCCTGGCAAGGCTTACCTCACTTATGCATTTGTCAAGACTTGCCCTCATCGGATCTAAGCAAGGTCAGCCTCACCAGTGGCCAAGCGAGCTCGCCCTCACCCAACGATGATGAGATGACCTTGCCACTAGCCTACCGCCTTAGTCAGATGATTGCCCCCCCCACCTCTAGCGGGTCACCAACGAAGAGGAAGAAGGAGGGAGGAGAAAAAAAATAGAGAGAGAAAAAAAGGAAAAAGAAAATAAATATTATAAAATTAAAAAATAAATAAATATTATAAAAAATTATCTATCAGCAACGACTAATCAAATTTGGCCGGCTAGACTAAAATTGCACAATTGCAAAAGATTTAGGACTAAATTGGCAAAAAAAAAGAGTTTGGGATTGAATTGGAAAAATTACAATAGATTTAAAACTTTTTAATCATTTTCTCAAAAATGAAAAGATCATTGATCCTATCATCATGCATCATTTCATTGGTATTGTCATTAAAGATTGTCGTACAACTCACTCGCAACCTACAAGTGATGAATTTTGGATCGTGCTACTAAGGAGTTAACACTAATGATAGGTATCTAAGATAATCGTTGATGGTACAGAAAAAGAGTCGTTACAAGTGCTGGGTTCTGTAGCTAAAAAATGGAGAAAGATATCTGAAAAGCAATTGCCAACTTTCAATTCTCAGGTGGTGGGACAGGAGTAGCAGACTCCATTTTAGAAAACTTGCGAAAAGTTAAGGAAAGCCAATAAATTAGTGATCCTAATTCTTAGCATAGGTCTCCATTGACTCTCAAGCGGCCAGTTGTGCATCCTCAAAGGTTTCCAACGGCTAGATAATCCTCTATGTTGATATCTCTCTATAAAGGTTTTGCTCAAATAGTCAAGTAAACAAATTTTAGTGCAGCGATTATACCTTGATGGTGTGATCTATCTTGTGAAAGGAACACAATTGTCAGTTATGACTTTCATTGCTATGTATTAGTAAAATCCAACTGTTGTTAGACTATTAGCTATAGACTGACTGTAGGCTTGGATATAAAGTCGAATCTCTATAAATTTGCCATATGATTTACTTTCAATTTCCATTATCTGTACTCTTAGTACACTATTGTCATACACACTAGTTTACATACTTCACAATCTGTTTTGCTGATTGTAATATTATTCCACAAAAATGTATTAATATCTCCACTCAACCTATTCAACCCTCCTTTTTAGGATGTATTTTAGCCCAATAGGTTGGTCGCTAATTAAATTTTGTCAACTTGTCAAATGAACTTCTCTAAGGTTACTTAATCTAAATTTTCTCCGTAGCATCTTAGTTAGCATTTTGATCTGCGCACTCATTGCAGTGGAATACGTTTCATTTCTTGCTGCTAATTGGCTGAATAGATTGCTTAAAAGCCCATTTAATTTCCACTCACCACAATTATCCATTTTATTGAGCATAACCCACTCTTGCGTCACGTTTTTTTTTTTTTTTTAAGTTAATAGTTATGTTAGTCAAATCTTTTTTAAGAGCAACCCCATGCTAACTTTAAATTCTTGGATTGTCCGGTGTATTTTGCCTTAAACCTCACTACAATTGGGAGTGGGCTTAGAAGCAATGTCAAATGGGGAGGAAAAATCCTCATACTTGAGGTGCATGCCCTCGTTTGACTCAAGTGTTCCCAAACCTTAGCTCTCGCAATTTTTTGAAATTTCCAATGATTCAAACCATTAAGTTTTATCTTATTTTGAGTCACCACTAACCTATTAGGACCGATTAAGAGCCAAGTGGACATCGATTTAGGAACATACTTTGAATAAGCCTAAATTACTAAACACAGTTTCATTGATAAAATTATCCTTATAACTCCATTCATCAACCTTTCAACATCTTTACTTTTGATTTGAAAAATAATGATTCTTTTTTGTTCTTGATGTTTGTCCATTGAATTTCACTTCATAGCTTTATTAAAAGAGTTTTAGATTGTGTTTGGCAATGACTTTCCAAAGACCTTTTAACCTCTAAAGGCCCTTGGCTAAATTTTATGGCATTAGGCAAAAAAATTTGGAGAGCTTCGGGGAGATTTATTGCATTTGATAAGTCCTATAAAGTCCCTTTGTAAGTGCTAGTATGAACACTTAGAGTGGGGTGAATAGGTGTGAAGACAATTTTTCGCAAGGAACAGTAGAAATAATTTACTTTTAAAATTGAGTCTGAAGAACAACAGACTTTGAGCGAGTTCAGACTTTAGCAGTTAAATAGAAGTACGAATAAAATAAAGGAATTTAGGGAAGAAAATAAGAATACAGAATTTATAATGGTTCAACTTAGATCAAGCCTACATCCACTCTCCATGCTGACAGCCTTCGGGCTGGATTCTACTATGAATCAAAAGAGATTTTACAACCTTGTGATCTCAACTTCACAGTGTAAAGTCTCTACTACTCTTTCACGAAGTCACACTATAAGATTCTCTCTCTTTTGAGTACAACTTTGAGCTCAAAATGTCGAATGACAAAAAAATGGTAAGTTTCAGACTTTGAAATTTTTCTTTCTCGCACGTTGTCGAACAATTAAAGAGTCCGCTTTAAATACTCTTTCATGCCTTCTCGACTGTTGACACTTTTCAAATGAATTCTTCCAATCTACCCGTTCGACAGAATCAGTTAAGGAGATCTCGAGCCATTTGAAGATTGTGCTGAAAGCCCGTCAATCCCGTTCGCCCATACAATCAAAATCTTGGTTTCCATAAGTAGATACCTTCCAAATTTACTTGCCTTCAAAAAGATTGGATGTATCGAAATTGATTTCAATAAAGATACACAATCTTGCAGGTGAGATGTCCAACCATAAAGCCTTCCATAAACCATACGAACCGAACTCCTAAAAGATAAACGAAATCTCATATCTGGATAAGTCTTATTTCTTCAGTAGCATTCAATTTGAAATTTGTCAGTGTAGGCAAATTTTGACACTAAAGTCTGGCAGTCTTCAGACTTTGACACTAAAGTCTGGTCACCTTCAGACTTTGACACTAAAATCCGACCGTCTTCAAACTTTGACATAAAAGTCTAGAAATCTTCAGAATAAACTTTGGATGAGTTTTGTCAGCTTCAAAACATCAAGGAGTTTTCTCCAACACCCTTAACCCAAGGTAAGTCCATAGGAATTTTGAGTTTTTGGCATTTCTAGAATGCTAATGCATTATTTTCTTCCAATTTTTCCCTCACTAAATTTTCGAAATTCAAAAAATGCCCTCACCATTTTCTACCTCTCACAACATCGCCAACAACCCTAGATCCAACTGCCAGTGAGCCTCGCTTGAAGTCATGTGACCCGAGGCAGCCCTCACTAGGGGTCAATGGGAAGAGTGCAAACTCAAGCAACCAACCATCTCAAGTGTCAAATCTAAGTTGCCGACACCCTAAGCCTTGTTAGGGAAATCCCTTATGATGTTTTGAAGATGACAAAATAAATCAAAGGCTACTAACATGTTTGATGGTTGAGTAATAGACCATGCAGATAATAGAACATGTAAAGGATATCGTCAAAGTCGAAGACCGAACGTAACATATGTCCAGTATATTCGAAGATTTCCAGACTTCGTGTCAAAGTCGAAGACTACCAGACTCAAGACTCAAAGTCCGAAGGCGCCGAGACTTTAGTGTCAAAGTCTGTTCTACATCGAAGTCTGCTCACTCGACAAATTCCAGATCGAACGTGAATGATGAACCGGAAGACAGACTATCTGAAGTGAACCGGAAGACAGACTCTATCTTTGAAGTCGAACCAGGAAGATAGACTCTATGTCAAGCCGAACCGGTCACAGACCTTAAAGCTAAATCTGTTCGGAAGCAGATATGTTCGGACCAGCATTGTAAAGTCTACGGACCCATTGTAAAGTCTCTGAGACTCAGATTGTAAAGTCTAAAGACTCTCGAGACTTTACATCCAGGATTCGATGAATCGTAACTCAAGCCCAATCATACAACGGCTAGTGATCTGGTTTGGATTCCACATCAAGATTGATTTGATTGATTCAATCTAATTGATTGACAATTGGATCTTGAAGACATTTCTATACGAAGAAGCTTTACTTATGGAAACCAAGATTCCGTTTGTATGGGCGATCGGAATCAATTTGGGATTTTACCTTTGTCACTCAACGGCTACCAAATCTTCTAGATACAGAGCTGTCCAATGGGTATATTGGAAGACGATTCTCCGGGATGCTGTCCAACGGGTAGTTTGGAAGTGGAGGAGTATTTAAGGAGATCATGGACCGATGAGCAAGTAAGAGACAGAGCGTAGAATTTATAATTCCAAAGTCTGAGCGACTTTCGATCATATACTTGTCTCTTGAGAGCTTAAACGTTTGTGATCGTGAGAGAAATACCAAAAAGAGTGACTTAGTGAGATAGTGTGATCTACTACTAAGTGTTTGCACTCGAAGTTGTAATCTCTTGTTGATTGCATAGTGGAATCCAGCCAAGAAGGTCTGTTATCGTGGGAGAGTGGACGTAGGCTTGGATTAAGCCGAACCACTATAATTTCTGTGTTCTTATTCTCTTCCCTAACTCCTTTATTTTGTTCATACTAGCACTCTCAAGCCTCTCGTCAACGTTCAATGAAGGGTGTGAGGTTCATTTCTTTAATTAAGAAAATAAAAGTCATTTACAAGTGTTCTTTTTTTTTTAACACCATTTTATCAAAATTGCTTCCCAATACACTTTTATATTGCACATTCACAAACACTATTTTTATTTCAAAAAAAAAAAACCGTTTAACATAAAATCATTTGCATTTCCCCAAAAGCCGAACTAAATGCAGCATTAGACTTAATATTGATATTTTCACTTTACCAAAATGTTTTGGTAATAGCGGGTAATAAATCACAACGGCCAATCACCCATTGGGATGTAATTAAAAGCTGAGCTGAGTGGGAAGGTTTCTCCTTATGCTTTTTATGGCCTTTTGGCAGTTGTAGGCGGTCTCACAGGGCTTTCAGTGGTAAGTTAAGCTTTCCCCAATATACTTTCCTTTTATTTTTACAATTATATTTTTGCTCTGATAAGAAATATACACTCGTTGAGATTGTTGCTAATAGAATGATGCAAAGAAAACCATTAACATTATTAAAAATTAAATTTATATATTAAGATTATATATGAATGTATTTAATGTACTTAGGATTGAAAAATAGTGCCTATCACCACTTGGGTTCTTCCATCATGCTTTGTTGCTACTTAAAGTTTGTCAAGTTGTCAAATGAAAAAGACTTAAAGGCCCGTTTGGTTCAACTTTGCAGAAATGACTTTGAGAAAATGCAAATATCTTTGAGCTAAAGAGGTTTTCCGAAATGCTACACCGTTTGGTAAATTACAATCTCAAATAGCATTGAAAAATAACTTTAGTATAAACACCATTTGGCAAAACTCATTTGTAATTGGCTTTTGCTATTTTTATTTTTTTTTAAATTTTGAAACTAAAATCCGGCTACCGGCTAATGGCCGACCAACTGCCGGACGGCCAGATCTGACCGCCAGACCGCCCGATTTGGCGGCCTGAGGTCGCAAAGGCTAGATCAAGCCACCGAACCACCAGATCTGGCGACTGAGGTCGCGACCTTAGGTGGCATCACCTAGTCACCAGGCAACGCCGCCTGGGTCGCAAGTCGCGCCACCCCGGGTAGTGGTCACCGAGGATACGCAACCCCCACACAGTGGTAGTGGCTGTCGAAGAAGCCGAACTCTCAGGCGGCGAGGAAGACGAAGACAAACGGGGAAAAAGATGAACAATAACGGTGATGGACAATGAACTTGCATTTCCGAAATGCCCAATACTCAAAGCTGGTCTAGACCTACATTGGGCTTTCAACATTGGAAATGCTGATATTTGGCCAATGAGCTTTCAAAAATGGTTGTCAAACACAAAATATTTTCCCCAGGCCCCTTGGGAAAATTGAACCAAACAAGGCCTAAATATCAAACTAATGTATAAAATTTTCTTAGGTTAGTTAGTACCATCTAAATTATGATAATTATCTATAGTATCTTAGTTGGCATTTCCATTTGTGCATTCATTGAGACGGATTCATTTGTACGGATTTATTAGGCAACCATATGCTAGTGAAATACTCTTAGACGATGGAAGCCTTGATGTTTAATTTCTTGCAGCTATTTGATTGAAGGGATAACTTATAAACCAATTTAATCTTCCACTCACCACAATTATAGATTTAACCGTGCCAAAATCCACTCCGTTACATTTTTTTTCCAATTATTAGTTACGTTATTCACGTTTTTCCAAGAGTAACCCCATCCTAACTTTAAATTCTAGGATTGTCCGGCGTATCTTCTATATTCTTGTGTTTAATGACTAACTCGATAAATAATTAGTCCCTCTAAATGATCCATTTAATTTAAATTCCGATTAAATCCCTCTATAGACATGCACTTTGCCATTGAGGAAAAAAAACTTGCATTTACTTAACTATATTTTTTTTTTAGTTGGGGTTTAAGATTTAGGACTTGATTACGCCAATATAATATGTTTTAGGAATTGATTGTATTTTGAAAATTTTAGGACTTAATCGCTCTATCCCGATAAGCTTTAGACTTTTAGTCTGATCATCCTTTGAATTAATGAAGAGGCAACCCTATCCCCCCCCCCTAAATGAATAAGTCCACCCAAATTTTCACCAAAATTACAAAATTACCCTCTATCATTTTAATAGCAATTTAAATCGGTGGTCCCAAATTTATTTACTTTCCTTTTTTAAGCTTTTTATATCTATGTAAGATCTACCCACTGTAATTAAGAATTTTATATGTTTAAATTTTGTTTATTGTAGATTTTCAATGTAAATTAATGGCACATCTTTTTTTTTTATTGTTAGATATTACTTCCATAAAAATTTGTTTAGTCAAAAAGAGAGATTTCCAAGAAATCTACTTCTTTTCTAGATTGTTGACTAAAATTGTGAATAAATTGCTGAGTAAATGAAATTCAATTAAATAAAATATTACATAAAGTAAGAATTTTTTTAAAAAAATGCCAATAAAATTTCATTATTTTGGATTGACAAAAATTAATATTGTCAACAAACTGTGTACGAAAAAATATTAGGATACCTCATTGTACATAATATTTTTAGTGTATTGTTAGATATTTCTCTAACTTCTTATATGCTCTGTATAAAAGTATCTTGCCAATATAGCAAGGATAAAATATAAGTTCTTTGATATGGTAAATAAAGAGAGTTTATATATATTCCCAGTTAATTTAGATCACTCTATTCAGTTATTCCTTCTTTTCAGTACTAACTACTACTGCTGCATCCTTGTGCTTGCCGCTCCAATCGCAGGCATCACCTTCACTTTGTTGCGTTCCATTTAAAAGTCATCTTTCCCTTAGTCGTTCTTGCCAATCTTTGATGGCTTCTTTGGCAATGGTCCTTCCCACAGACTCGCTCTGAACTCATCTACCATTTCCTTCCTGATTTTCGTCACTCTCAGGAACAACTCCGTCAGCCCATCCCGCAGCTGGTACAACCCCTTCAACATCTCGTTAGTGGCCTTCTCCAGCCCAGCCGCCACCTCCCTCAGCCTCTCCACGACCTCTCCACCGCCTCCTGATGCCACCACCTCGTCGATTGCCTCCAGCACATGCCTCCTGCGTGCCTCCACGTCATCAAGCTCCGTCAAAACCCGCATCTTCCTGTCCGTTTCCTCGCCACGTCTCGACTCCACGATCATTTTCGACTCAATTGCGCGAACAGCGTCACCCCAGGGGAACTCCTCTGGGACACAGACGACCATCCCCAAGGAAGAGCGCAAGGCCGAGGATATGACTCCGGCAATGAATGCCGTCAAGAAATTGACAGCTTGGACCGCACGGCGAACAACTCTATCGACCGGCAAGACCTCCCCCCTCAGAGCCGCCATTCCAATGCTCGAGGCCAAGTCACTAATTAGCTTCTCGATGTCACCACCGCTCTCGCCCTCCGAAGCTGCGAGCAAATCCCGTGCTTGGTGAATCTCCTGCTCCGACGGGTTGCCCTCTGGCAGATGAGCCTCATCGCCATCCTCCGGTCCAGGTGGTGGAGACACAGTCGCTCGATCTTGGAGGACATGCAGTTGCAGACATCCAGGACCTTCAGGCTATTGTCCAGATACCACGAAAAGAGGCTGTCATCACCGTCCGATTTCAGCTTATAGATCAAGGATCTCACCGCCGAGTGAGCAGTGGCGAGCACGTCGACAGCGGAGAAGAGCCAGGGCAGGCTGGCGGAGGCAGGGCTCAGGCCCCAGAGGGGAAAGCGGACGGACTCGTCGAAGGAACTGGAGATAGACTCTAGCTCCTCGGCAGTGAGCCTCGCTTCTTCGTCGCCAGGAGAGGAGAGGCGCGTATACATTTTCTGGAAGAATATGTAGAGGACAGAAAATATTTTCTGTTTTTTTTCTCAGGAAAACTGAGACGAGAAAGTGGTGGAAAATTTTGATGGGCACGGGCTGTGAGCTCATGCGGCATTTATATAGGGCGTGGATTCTCTTGAGAAGGCAAGAAGAATGTAACATGGAAAGAAAAATTCATAAGAGAATTCCTGGAATGTAATTAAAAGACACGCCCCAATAAGGTGTTTTCTGGATGCTAGAATGCAAGAAAATTGTAATGTGGAAAAGAAAAAAAAAATTCATAAGAGAATTCTTGGAAAGTAACTGAAAGACATGCCCAAATAAGGTGTTTTTCAGGATGTTAGAGATACAAGAAAGATGTAAAATGGAAAAAAAATTTCATTAGAGAATTCCAGAAAAGTAATTCAAAGGCACGCCCCAATAAGGTGGATGCTAGGAATGCAAGAAAAATGTAAATATTGAAAGAAAAATTCATAAGAAAATTCTTGGAAAGTTATTAAAAGACAAGCCCCAATAAAGTGTTTTTCTAGATGTTAGGAATGCAAGAAAAATGTAATATGGAAAGAAAAGTTCATTAGAGAATTCCTGGAAAGTAATTCAAAGACACACCCCAATAAGATGATTTTCTGGATGCGGGGAATGAAAGAAATATGTAAATATTGAAAAACAAATTCGTAAGAAAATTCTTGGAAAGTAATTAAAAGACAAGCCCCAATAAGATGTTTTTCTAGATGCTAGGAATACAAGAAAAATATAATATGGAAAGAAAATTCATAAGAGAATTCTTGAAAAGTAATTAAAATACACGACTCAATAAGGTGTTTTTTCTGGATGCTAGAGCATCCTCGTAGACATACTTGCATTTTATTTCCTATTTAAACTTTCTTTCTATTCAGTTTGCAATACCAAAGCAGTGCAATGTTGCCACAGATAATAAAAAAGCATCGGTGATTGGAATGATCCAAATAAGTTACATATGGATGAATGTAGTCGAATGTGGCACTACAAACACTTTCCTTATACTTTCAGAACATATATTTACCTTCATTTTGCATGGCAGCGTGGCAGACAAAATTAGGAATATAAACACTAGCAATATGCTTAAAAAGCTAATGTGTAAACGTGCTTATTATTTATATTAACGTCCCTAGGAAGTTTTTTTTTTTTTTTTGGTCGGTAGCGTTCCTAGTAAGGTTAGGCTATGAAAAAAGCGGGTAATTATCATTTGGAGAGTTAGTTCATGAAATCATTTATTAATAAGGGATTTCTTGGAATGTGAAATAAAAATAACAAGAGAATCTTTAATTGATAAGAGATTTATTGGAAAGCTATTAAAAGACATGGGTAAAAAAAGTGTCCATCTTCATATTTTGACCTCCTCAAATCATTGGACGCAATTCAAGACATACTTACCTTTTATTTCCTAACTAACCTTTCCTATTGTCTGATTTGCAGCAGTAAAAATAAAACAGCAATAGCGTTGGCACATATAACAAAAAGTTCTCATAATTCAAATGATCCAAATGAGTTATATGTAGATGAATGTGATCGAATGTAGTTGTTGAATATGGTGCTACCAGCTTTCATTATATTTTTGGAACAGTTATCTCCTTTCGCTTTGCATGGCGGCTTGCGGCTTGCATGGCGACCGGTGGCGCAAATGAGAGCGACTTTACTGAGGATGGAACTAGGTAATTAGATACTAGCGACATGTTTAAAGATTAACATATTGATGTGATTAGTATTTATAGCGACAAACATGAGTATTTGCTTTTCTACTATTTTCATGGACATTTTTACTTTTTGTGAGATGTTTCGGTCATATTAAATAATAAATCACATTGGCTAATTTCCATTTGGGAGGTAATTAAAAGATGGTCAAGTAGGAAGATTTCTCCATATACCCTGGCCCTTTCATAATTGTCGTCCGCAGTTTCACAAGCCTTTTCGTAGTGACTTAACTTTCCCCAATACACTTTCCTTTTATTCTAATAAGATATACTTGTTCTAGTGATAAATGTCCACGGGTTACCGTAATTGGCAAAAAGAACCATTTAATCCCAAATCCTTTACGTTTCCCTGAAGGCTTTTCCCAATGGCCGATTCAAATGCAGTCTTAAACTTGACATTGATATTCTTACTTTATATCGGGACATTTTGGTTGGTAAAATTGGGTAATAAAAATCCCAATGGCTAGTCACCCCTTGGAAGGTAATTAAAAGCGGAGCTAAGCGGGAAGGATTCTCCTTATACTTCTTTGTGCCCTTTTGTCCTTGTGGTACACGATCTCGCAACCCTTTCAGTGGTAACGTAAGCTTTCTCCAATACACTTTCCTTTGACTTTTAAATAATATTTTTGCCATAATATGAAATATCCACGCGTTGCAACGAATGAGAGATAATTTATTGCCAATAGACGATGAAAAAAATGCTACTAACATTATTAACAATTAAATTTATATAATTAGATTACAGGTGAATGTATTTTATAAACTTAGGAATGAAAGATAGTGTCTAATAAGTAATTACAACTTGGGTTCGCACATCATGACTCGGTTGCTACTTAAAATTTGTCAAGTTGTCAAATATAAAAGAGAAAATATCAAACTAATATATAAGCTTTTCTAAGATTATTTGATGACATCTAAATTACAAAATTCTCTGTAGAATCTTAATTGGCATTCGATCTGTGCAATCAGTGCCGCGGATTCATTTGCATGGATTTATTAGGTAACCATATGCAAGCGGGATAATCTCGGAGCATCGAAGCCTTAATGTTTAATTTGTTTGCAGCTATGTGGTTGATTGGATAACTTAGAAACCAATGAAATCTTCCATTCACCACAATTATCGATTTAATTGAGTGGCAAAACCCACTCTCGTCGTTAGATTTTTTCCAGTTATTAGTTACGTTATTCACATTTTCTCTAGAGCAAACCCCCCGTGCTAACTTTAAATTCTTTCCAATCAGGTGTATGTTTCATATCCTTGTTTTTAATGTTTTGATTGGATAAATGATTAGCTATCTATGATATAGTCAGGTTTAATAAATTAACTTTAAATGATCCGCATAGTTTTAATTCCTATTAACTTCAAAGACACGCTCTGCCATTGAGAAAAAAATACTTCCATTTACTTAACTATCTTTCATGTAGTTCGCGTTATACCAACTTAATAAATTTTAATACTTAAATATACTTTCTCGATAAGTTTTAAGTCTTCTAATCTAATTATTCCATGAATTAATGGAATAGAAGAACAGGATGGGTAGCAAAAGAAAGAAGAAAAGAAGAAGGAGAAAAGAAGCCAGTAATGAATAAACCTTTATCAATGGTCAATGTCGGTGCTGGATTTTACTTTGATTCAGTTGAGCCCTTGAACTTTTGTGAAATTGTAAGATTGATTATCTAAGGCATGCAAACACCAATCTTAATAATAATTCCGCTCTTTGAAGTACGAAACTTAGTGTGATAAGTTTTAATAGCTATACTTCCAAGATACAGTAGACCATCTTCTTTATCCCACACAGAATAATAGAAGGAACAAGAACAACATTTTGTGTATAACCAAATAAAGAAAGGAAAGATAAGTAAAGAGAAGAAAGAATATTTTTATTTTGATATATTTATATTACCTTTTAATTATATTCGAAGTTACAATTTGTAGGTAAAAGAAAGAGATAACCATTTTCCATCTTTAATCCTTGCATTTATTAGAAAAACATTACAAATCTATTGCAAATTGATAGAAGTCAAAACCATTACAAAACTGTTACTAAATCGTTATAAAACGTTACAGATAATGGCAAACAAAACCCGTTACAAATTAATGATAGTAAAAAAAAAAAATCAATATTGCAAAACTTATTGAAATATATAAAAATACCTAACATATTTCAAAATGTTTTAAAAAGAAATGAAAGAATAACGATGGGTTATTGGAGTATAATGCATGGAAAGTTCAGAACTAGTATTTGTTAGGCTATGAACTGGACCTAGAAAGAATGAAATATAATTCTAAAATTATTTGTGAAATTTGAAACTTCAATGAATCAAGAATCTCTTTTTGTGAATGATAATTTTCATTGCCCACATTATAGTCCCACATATTTTATTCTTCAACGCAATTCTATGTTAATAGGCCATGTGTACTTGGTTTATTCATAAGTGCTCTAGAGACTATTACCAATAATTCTCATAGGAGCAACCCCCCACTCCACACTTATATACGTGATCCCATCAAATGTATTCTACAATTTAATATCACGTATAATGCCTATGAAATTCATTAAGCCTCTTTTTCATTGCAATCTTTTGCTATTCTCACCTTAGTAGGGACAAAAAATTTTAATAGTGCATTATTAGATCAACAAATGACTTGTCATTACCCATACAAACATAATTCATGGGATTCCCAATCACATAGATTGTGTTACCATCACTGTTGATTTTCTTCAACTAACTCAAGTCCTATTCCCCTCAATGTATAGTTATAGGATCAATCAAATTCACTACTAAATTTACATAATAGGTGAACATAGTTCCATCTTTAAGCAATTGATTTACTACATCATGTCTAAATCAGATTTGTCCATTTTTACCATTGAACACTTCATTCTTTGCAATGGCACCTCTTGGTAATCACAATGTTTAGACATAAAAGGTGTCGTTCTTCCCAAAAGAACATCTACTAAGAAGTTCCTCAACCACTTAGCCTCCTTTTCAAATGTGAATTAGAGAAGAATTTTCTCTTTTTCAAGAACTTTAGCAATCCTCAAATCACCAAGGTAAGTATTTTCTTCTCCTTCCCCTATTAGAGTGCAGGAGTATAAAGCATTCTAGGAGGATAAAGCATTCTATTTTTACATATATACTCGGTAACACCAAAGCCTACCACCCATTCTTTCACATTGGCCCAATATGGCTTGGGAAATTACCTCTACAATTATATCATCATAATCATTTTGGTAGGACTATCATTTCCCTCACAATTTTTGTCTCACTAATTTCCAAATTACAACACCTTCACCAAGAATGAGCACATATCCACTATTTGAAATGTTTTTTTTTCAAGTAACATCTCCATATAATGCTCTTGAGTATGTATTATGCCACTATTACTTCTAGTCAACCGCGTTATGTGTATGAGACTACCGATAATGTAAAAAGGGGCTTAAAAACTAGTTTGTACTGCAAAAACTTGCACGACTCAAGAACAAGCATTTCTTAGTAAACAATCTATCAACGTACCATCCTATCCACACAATTTCCCCAAGAATAGTACTTGAACTACCCCAAACAAGCACTTCTCAATTATCAACTAATCAAATTACAACGAATCTCATGATACAACAATTTTCTTATGATCTATTTTCTCAAAGAAGGCAACATTTTTTTTCACAAATCAAAACACTTCACAGCCACAGAAAAAGGGCTTATTTCAAGCTTGCCAGCGAAAGAGGAGGAGCACATACCCAGTTCGTCAATGATCACAACGAGCTTATTGTACTCTTTGTCATAGTTGATGAGAGCGACTCAAGAAAGCCTTTGTGCTCAATGCAAGAACTAATTGTGGGTTGGGATGAAACGTCGACAGCAATGGTACAACTTAGTCTACCTGCTAAAGACCATAAGCAAGGACCAAATATGAGGAAGGTGTATGGTGCTTCCTACTGGTTTTCAAACACCTCTGCGAATTAAAAATGTACATGTGTAAACTAGAAATACAAACACGTAAGGTTACCAAAAATTAAAAAGAACGAAATGTTGGACTTAGCCTATTCGTTGGAATTGGAATCCTCTAATCGAGATGTGCGCGTTCCTACAATCCTCAATAGGAGAATCATAGTAGCTGCCTCGAACTTCATTCAGCAAGCCCTCAGAATCTACTGCTCGCACATATTGCACACTATTGTTCCGCCTGACCTTCACCTCACACATATTGATGTTCAAGCTTATCGCATCGCTTTCCCATTGCAACATCACCAAATAATGTTGGAGTCAAGTCGTAATGCACAGTAGAAAAATTACCCTCAAAATTGTCGAAAATATATCGGATTATATGAAAATAAGAATTGTTGGAAATCTCTTAAAAAATATGAGAAAATAAGATTAATTGTCCATGTGCAAGCACTTGTCCGTGTGCAAGCACTATCCTTCAAATTAATTCCGCCTCTCAGAGTACGAAACTCAGTACTAGGCTTTAGTGATTACTCTCCCGAGATACAATAGACCTCTTCCTTTTTTTCATAATGTTTTTCTCCATATTACTATATCTCTAGAGTCAATAAATTTATATGAGGAAATACTTATCCTAGGTCGGAACAAGTTGATAAGATCACCACAAGGAAACCCAAATTCAAAGTATCCTACTTTCATGCAATCCACAGGGCTAACAGCAAGATTTTGAATTAACTTATTAGTCTTATGGTATATCTCAGTTTGTAGCTAAAAGAAAGAGAGAGCCGTTTTCCATCATCATTTCTTGCATTCAATCGAAAGACTTTACAAATCTATTGCAAACTGATTACGGTCAAGAATGTCGACAAACAATTACTAAATCGCTATAAAACTTACAAAACACGACGACAAAAACCGTTACACATTGCCGAAGCTATTACGAAACCATGAAACTAAATTGCTCAACAACCCCATAATCATCTCTATTCCCTACTCTGCAATTAAAGGTGACTTTGTCGTCCTCCATTTCATCGTCACCTTCTCCCTCAGTCGCTCTTCGTCGACGTGGACGGTCGTGTCCGAGCGCTCGCTGTGAACTCGTCTATCACCTCCTTCCTCATCCTCGTCACTGTCAGGACCAGCTCGTTTACCCCCTCCGTTAGCCGGGACAACCACTCGGACATCGCCTCGGTCGCCTTATCCAGCTCCATCGCAGCCTCCCTCAGACTCCCCGCGATCTCTCCGCCGCCTCCGAACGCCGCCACATCTTCGATGGTCTCGAGCGCGCTCCACACCCTCACCTCCACGGCGTGAAGCTCCCTCACTCTTCCCTCCAAGTCGTGGATCTCCTTTAGGATCTGTGCCTGCATGCCTGTTCCGTAGCTGAAATCCGAATCCACGGCCACTGCTGCCTGGATCGCGAGGACAGCGTCGCTCCAGGGAAAGTCCTCCGGGACAGGCATGTTGACGATTTCCCTTGACGAAGAGCGCAGGGCCGAAGTTATGACTCCGCCGAGGAATGCCGTCACGAAGCTGACAGCATGGATCGCACGATTAACAACTCTCGCAGCCGGCGAGACCTCCCCCTGTGGCTCCGACACTCCCGTGCTCGCAGCCAAGTCTCTGATCAGCACCTCGACGTCGCCCGCAGACGTCGCACGCCCATCACCGCCCTCGCCCGCCCAACCTGCGAGCAAATCCCTCGCCTGGTGAATCTCCTCCTCCGAAGGGTTACCGTCCAGGCGGAGGAGGAGCTTGATGGCGTTCCTCAGTTTCGGGGGGCAAAGACACAGCCGCTCGACCTCGGAGGAGATGCAGCTGCAGATGTCCAGGACCTTCAGGCTGTCCCCTGAGTACCACGACGAGAGGCTGTCGCCGTCGTCCAGTCCCACCTGGTAGATCAAGGACCTCGCCGCAGAGTGGGCAAAGGCGATCGCCTTGACGGCGGAGGAGAACCAGCGCAAGCTGATAGAGGCTGGGCTCAGGCCCCAGAGGCGAGAGTCGAGGGACTCGTGAAAGGACTTGGAGATGGATTCTAGCGCCGGGGCGGTCAGCATCGCTGCCATCGAAGAAAAAATGAGAACGAAAGAATTTTCGCTTCTGCTTTGCTTTTCTTTTCTTTTCTTTTCTTTTCCGGGAAAGTGAGGCGAGAAAGTGGTGGGAAGTTTTTGGTGAATTACGATCTGGGAGCACGTGCTGTATTTATACAAGGCGGGTTTTCTCCGAGGGTTGCAAGAAAAATGTGATTGTGGAAAGAAAATCCAGCATTGATTTTCTTGTGCTTTTCTGGCGTATTCATAATTTAGAACCCTGTTTAAGATATACTTGCCTCTTATTTTCTATCTTAATCTTATTTCGATTTGACTTGTATCGATTATAGAAATGAACCGAATAAGAACAGTGTTGAATATTTCTAACTTAATCTTACTTCTATTGGACTTGTATCGATCATTGAAATGAACCGAATAAAAATGGTTTCGAATATGTATCGATTATAGAAATGAACCGAATAAGAATGGTGTTGAATATTTCTAACTTAATCTTACTTCTATTTGACTTGTATCGATCATTGAAATGAATCGAATAAAAACGGTTTCGAATATGGCGCTACAAACACTTTTTCTCATACTTTCTTGGAGCAATCATTGCTTTGGGCTTTGCGCGGCGGCATGGCGGCCCGGCGGCATGGAAAATTGCTAGTGACAGGATTAGCAAGCTAGATACTAATAGATACTGACAATACATTAAGAATTCGATACGTGGAGGTCTAGAAAGTTTGCCGAGGTGAGTTAATGACTTCTAAGGCATTGGCAATCTATTTACATCCGTTGTAATTCATTGATCCTTTAAAAAAAAAAAAAAATTCTACCGCCCACCTTAATGCTTTAAATAAAGATCTTGATGAATTAAAGTAACCACTACTAGACCAAAAAATAGAAAAACTAACCACTGTAAGTTACAGACCAAAAAAAAAAAAAACCACTGTAAGTTTAATACTAATGAAGGAGTATTTACTTATCTACTATTTTCCTTGATATTTTTCACTTTATATTGAGGTACTTTGGTTATATTAGGTAATAAATCACATTGACTAATTACCATTTAGGAGGTAATTAAAAGTTGGGCCAAGTGGGAAGGGTTTCTCGTTATATTCTTTGTGGCCCTTTTTAACTGTTGTCCGCGGTCTCCAGGCCTTTTAGGTAGTAAGGCCGGCTTTTCCCTAATGCACTTTCCTTCTAATTTTTTAAAAAGATAATTTTTCTCTAAGAAAATCCATGCCCACAAACGAGAGAAATTTTATTGCTAAATAGCATGATGGAAAACAATGCCAGTAACATCTTAGAAGATTAAGTGTATGCACTTAGTAAACTTAGGAATGAAAGAGCCTAATTAGTGATCACCATTTGACTTCCTATATCATGTTGTGATTGTTACATAAAATTTGTCCAGTTTCCAAATGGGTAAACTACTTTGGTAAAACTAGTTTTCAAACTAAAAAATTGACATTCCTATTCTAATTAATGATATCTATATGATGACAGTAATATTTTAGTTGGCATTTCTACCTCCGCATTCATTGCAGCAGATTCATCAGCATGGATCTATTAGGCAACCATGTGCTAGCGAAATATTCCCAAACCATAGAAGGCTTAATGTTCAATTTCTTGATACCATTTGCCTAAATGGATAACTTATAGACCAATATAATAATCGTTTGTTCATCACAATTATCGATTTTAATGTAGCAAAACTCACTCTCGTCATCACAATTTTTTCCAATAAATAGCTATGTTATCCACTTTTTTTAAGAGCAATCCCGTTTTAATTTAATTCTTGGATTTGTGAGGCGTATTTTCTGTATCCTTATTTTTAATGTTCTGATTGGATAATTAATCGGCCCATCTAAATGATCCATTTATTTTCGATTCTTATTAACTCTACTCTAAAAACGCGCTTTGCCATCGGGAAGAAAATATTCCTAATTTACTAAACTGCCTCATCATATACTTGGGGATTAAGATTTAAGGAATGCTAATGTGAGATATTTATGATACTGCTTCTGGTGAGAGAGGTTTACAGGAAAGTGATGAATATGGACTCTACTTGCTTGTTGTGTCCCCCCTGCACGGGCCAAATCTCGAAGAACCTTTTCTTTTAATTATTTTTTGTGGAATTAGTTGGGGATCTAGGTAATTCAACTAGTTCGACAAAAAAAAAAAAAAAAAAAAAAAAAAAAAGATAATTCAACTAGTATCGTGATCTGTCTTGGGCCAAGAATGTCTCCATTGAGAAAAAGAGAAAAAAATCTTATGGATTGAGAAATTGGATCTAAATTTCTAATGTAGTCCTATTTCGAACATAGATATTCTCATACTATACAATTTTTGTTAAAATTACAGGATATTACATCACATATCGAGCTTGAAAATAAAATCGAGCAACATGATCATAGATTTCGCATAAAAAGATGGACCTATCGTCAGTAAGTCTATACCGGTGTCTTGTAAAAGGTCTATAGTAGCCACGAAAGGATTGGCGAGTTTATAGATGAAACGCGTGCAATACCGGGCTTGATTTTTCGTATGGAGATGTTTTGGGAACATTCGGTAATAGCACACAAAGGCTAATAATCACTCCCAAAGTAATCAAAAGCTGGGCCAAGTGGGGAGGTTTCTCGTTACGCTTTTTTATGGCCCATTTAGTAGTAGACTTTGCCTGATACACTCTCCTTCTATTTCAGCAACGGATTTTTTTGGCTGTAATTCCCACAAATGAGAGAAAATTCATTTCTAATATAGTGATGCAAATAATGCATGTGATATCTTTAAAGATTTAAATTCATATATTTAGAATATCGATCCATATTAGAAAATTAGGAATGAGAAATGGTGTGTGATTGGTAATGAACACTCAACTTCTTACGTCATGCCCCAATTGCTATTTAAAATTTGTCGAGTTGTCGAATGGGTAAGACTATTTTGCAGACTAATTCATTGAAGTTTCTAAGACTAGTGAGTAACTTATAATTACGAAATTCGTTGTAGCATCTAGTTGGCATTTTTACCTCCATGTTTATTGTGGCGAATTCATTAGCAACAATTAATTAGGCAACAAATATGCCAGCGAGATCAGACCACATGAGGCTTAATGTTTTGTTTCTTATTACTATTTGGCCAAATGGGTAACTTATAAACCAATTCAATTCCCATTTCATCGCAATTATTGATTTTACTATGGCAAACTCATTCTCTTCGCAATATTTTCCTGATAAATAGTTGTGTTATTCACATTATTTTGAGAGTAACCCCATCATAACTTTAAATTCTTTAATTATCAATTTTATTTTTCATTTCGATTTGTCGAAAAGGTGTCAACGAAATACCTTTCCAAAGATGGATCAATGAACCTATTAACAAGTGATGTGAGGGGTCCTCTGTTTATTTTCCAACAAATAAAGCAATCCTTAGAAAATTAAAAGCATGGAGACGGGAGACTGGTCATGGAAAAGGGTATTGATTTGTAAAGGCAAACTTGAAGTAAAATTGAACCTCTAATATTTATTGATTAGTTGGTAGTCTCGATCATCGATGATTATAAACTAAAACTCTACTACTTGACCGTTACGTCGATGATGATATGACTTACATCAATGGTTATATGACTACACTACTCGACGGTTACATCATCTCCACTACTCAACGATTTCATGACTCCATTACAGTTACATAACTGAATTACTTGATGGTTACATGGACTCCACTACTTAACGATTATATCAATGGTCACGTATCGACCTTTAAACAAATTTCTGTCAACCAAACTGAGTTACAACCCTTGGACATTTTTGGGTGATTAGATAACAAATTGTGCCCGTCCAAATGACCTATTTATCCCTATTTCTTATTAAACTTTACAGGCACGCGCATGTACCGTGTTATTCCCGGGATTGCCCCTGGTGGACAGGGGCTTAGAGGGAAAGTGATGAATGTTGGGCTCAACTTTCCTTATCGTGTCCCTATATGGGCCAAATCTCAAACTCTTTCCTTTAATTTCTAATTTTTTAGTTCGCTTTTGCGGAATTAGTTGGGGATTAAAGGCGATTCAACTAGCATCATGAGCTGTCTTGGGCCAAGATTGCCTCCATTGAGAACTACAAAAAATCAGGGGTTATTACATTACATATCAAGTTCGAAAATAGGACGGGGTGTGATAATCATGGACTTTCCGTCAATGGTGGACCGACTCTCAGTACGTCAAAATGGACATTTCATAAAAGGCATATCGTAGCCATGAGAGGATCGGCGAGTCAATAAAGCAAATAATTGCAAACTCCTGGACCCCATTAGGTAATTTCTTATGAATCTTCGGTCTCAGTGTAGGTGGTTTATCTTTTCATCCGATCGAAAATTAATTTCATTTTGGATAAATGTACAAGTCAATCGAAAATATCACATGGGATAACGTGAAAAACAGAAAGACATGTAGGGAAAAAAAGGTCATTTGATAGAAAGTATCATGCTAACTAAGATTGTGGATGATGTTGCTGTCGTGCACGAATTGTTCTTCCGAGGGATAAGAACATAGTACATCTAGAGGCGCTCAGACATTGACCAGCTAATGCATTAGACATTGAATTTGGTCAAAACGAGTCCCCTTCTCGTTGAAGAATGTGCCATCGAATTTTACAATTGCGTTTCGGCCGCGACGCACGTGGATTGTTCTTAAGGTGTCCCAGGTTTTCCGATGTTATGTTCCTCGTGTGGTCACTAAAGTATTCAAAAAAAGGATTTTGGACTTAATTGCACAACAACTTAAACTTTAGGACTATTAAAAGAATTTTGATGTTTAGCTTTTGCAATTACTTACGAAATAATTTCTCAATTTTATAAATAAATTCACAATTTTATCACGAGATTTATTGGTTTCAAAACACTTACAATTTCCTTAGATGTAACTCCCAATCACGTGCACGCAATTGATTGTTGGAATCAAAAGCTCTTATACTCTCTAAAGGGTAAAAACTAAAACATACCTCTTATGTAGATTATTTTTGGACTGAGAAAGGAAATTCCTTTTCAAGATAATCTATTCAAACTAGGAAATAACTCGAATTAAGAAATATGCTCGAATAAGAAAACTTGCTTCGTTAGAGTTTGAGACCAGCTCCGAACAAAATATAATTTGATAATGATGCAAAAGGCTCGTGAAAGAAAAAAGAAAAATCTCGGTAACCCAAAAATCAATATCGGCCTCCAAAATAACATTTAGGAGTTATCCGGTTTGTTAATAAGCCTCTTTTAATTTCCTTTTCGGTGGAAAATGGAAAATTTCCTTTTCGGTGGAAAATGGAAATAAAAAAAAAAAAAAAAAACGCGTCTTTAGGGCGTGGGCAAAAACAACAACGTGTGACCATAATTTAAGGAATAAAAGAGAGAGCTAACTACTCCTATAAAAGAATAATAATAATAATAATAATAATATCTTTTCAGACCTGAAATTAAGAAAGAAAAGGTGGCGGCTGACGAGCGTGGGTTTTTGAATGGGAGTAGGGCATCGTCCTCCGGCACGACAAATTCCATTTCCCTCCCAAAAAAAATAAAACAAATTAATTATTAATGCGCAAAAAGAAGCCAAAGGACGCCACCAATCATGACTCGCATTTCACAGCTCAGCACCCATTTATCCCTTGATTTGCCCTAATTACCCCCACTTTTTGTTTTCTTATCCCCTAAAATAATAATACAAAATAAAATAAAAACTATCTTTTTGTCTGAAAATAAAAATAATGATAAATACCATGAAAAATTTCAAAATAATAAACTCGAAACAAATTTACCTCAAATTAATTTGTTATTCACCAAACATCCTAAATTCTTTGTCAAATTAGATAAATATCATGAAAAATCACAAATCGGTATACCCAAATCAATACATTCATTAATCATCACATCTCAACCGATTTAATAATTTAATGATAAAATATAATATGAATTAACGGAGAATAAAATAAGTGTACCTGTTTGGAGTTTTAGAGTACCATTTTATGGTTTTTTATAGTACTAATCCTAAAAATAAGACTCCAAAAGATATTGCTAAAAATTCAAAACCCCAACAAAATAAAAATAAAATCAAAACCCAAAAGAAAAAAATCCCACTAAAAATCAAAACCCAAAAGAAAAAAATTCCACTAAAAATCAAAACCCCACCTCTCGCTCTCTCTCTCTCTCTTTCTATAATTCCAACCCCTTTTGGCGATCGTGTTGTTTGCACGATTAGGAGAGAGAGAGTTAGAGAGAGAGAGAGCCTCCAATCTCAATAGTTTCTCTCTCTATAACCCTCACTCTCCTCCCCTTCGCCCCCCTCTCCTTCTCCCTCTTCTCCATCCTCTCCCTCGCCCCGCCACCGCAGCCGAGAGAGGGAAGCGAAAACCCTAATCCCCGCCGCCGCCGCCCGCCCGCCGACCGCCGCCGTCGCCGCCCCTCCCCGCCGTCCGCGATGGATCCCCAATCGGCGCAGCTCCAGCAGGCGCAGCTCGCGATGGCGCTGGGGCCCGACCCGTCCCACTTCGAAACCCTAATCACGCACCTCATGTCCTCCTCCAACGAGCTCCGATCCCAGGCGGAGTCGCTGTTCAACCTGGCGAAGCAGACGGATCCCAACTCCCTCTCCCTGAAGCTGGCCCACATCCTCCACAACTGCCCCCACCTGGAGCTCCGCGCCATGTCCGCCATCCTCCTCCGCAAGCTCCTCACCCGCGACGACTCCTACATCTACCCCCGCCTCACCCCGCAGACCCAGGCCTCCCTCAAGTCCGTCCTCCTCACCTCGATTCAGCGCGAGGAGGCCAAGACCATCACCAAGAAGCTCTGCGACACCGTCTCCGAGCTCGCCTCCGGGATCCTCCCCGACAACGGCTGGCCCGAGCTCCTCCCCTTCATGTTCCAGTGCGTCTCCTCCGACGCCCCCAAGCTCCAGGAGGCCGCCTTCCTCATCTTCGCCCAGCTCGCCCAGTACATCGGCGACTCGTTGACCCCCTACATCAAGGAGCTCCACGGCGTCTTCCTCCAGTGCCTCAGTTCCTCCAAGAACCCCGACGTCAAGATCGCCGCCCTCAACGCCGTCATCAATTTTATCCAGTGTTTGTCCAATTCCTCCGATCGCGACAGGTTTGCTTCGTTTTGCTTTGCTTTGTTTTATATATTGTCCGATTGGATATGTTCAATTCAATTTCGTCCTGCTTTACTGTAATCAGTTCGATTTTGTTCATCTCGATATCGCAATATCTAATTAGTCAGACCTATCAGCACAAACTGTATTTTCGTCGTTACTGCCTGAAGAGAGCAGGGTTTGCTTTATTTAAACATTGTCCGATTGTATTTTTAATTCAATTAGGTGTGCTTTACTGTAATCATTTTGATTTTATTCATCTCATTGTTGTAATATCTCTTTGGTTAGACCTATTGACACAAATTGTATTTTGGTAGTCACTGCCTGAAGAGAGTAATGTCCACTGTTTAGACATGGTATTGCTCAGCTGTCGGCAGCACTCTTTGGTCAACTTGAAGTATTAGTTTGTGTTTTTCTTTCATATACTATCATTGCTGAAAATGGCTCTTTGAAGTCACGACATCTGTTTGGATGATGCAATTAACGTTTTAGTCAGCATTTGCATTCAGTGTTGGATATGGGGGATAACAATTTAATTTATGTGCACATCAATCATAGACTGTCAAAAACATTAGAATGTGTTATGGTTATACACCTTTTCTTGATGTTCAAAGGAAATTTGGGCAGATTTCAGGATTTGTTGCCGGTGATGATGCACACCTTGACTGAGGCACTAAATAATGGGAACGAGCCAACCGCACAAGAAGCGCTTGAACTGCTAATTGAATTAGCTGGAACAGAGCCCCGGTTCTTGAGGAGGCAATTAGTGGAAGTGGTTGGTTCTATGCTGCAGATTGCAGAGGCTGAATCATTAGAAGAAGGCACAAGACACTTGGCAATTGAGTTTGTGATTACCCTTGCGGAGGCTAGGGAGCGGGCACCTGGAATGATGAGGAAATTGCCGCAATTCATAAGTAGACTTTTTGCAATCCTGATGAAGATGCTTTTGGATATTGAAGATGACCCGGTTTGGCATAGCGCAGAGAGTGAAGATGAGGATGCAGGGGAGAGCAGCAATTATAGTGTGGGGCAGGAATGCTTGGATCGACTGTCCATCTCACTTGGTGGAAACACCATTATTCCCGTTGCTTCTGAACAGTTGCCTGCATACTTGGCTGCTCCTGAGTGGGAGAAGCATCACGCTGCTTTGATAGCAATTGCCCAGATTGCAGAGGGTTGTGCAAAGGTATTGCTTGACAAATTGTTGGATCACCTTCTGTTCAGACCTTTTTTTTTTTGGCCTCAAATTTTGATTATCCATCCAGATATGGTGTTAAAATTGTGATTCCATGCAGAACTATTGTCTGCATATACCTTTTGGTATAAATGTCTAACTTATATCAATAGTCCATTTAAGAGCGCTCTTGCTCAATTGAAGGTCGAGTACTAAATCTAAGCAATATTGTAAAGGTGGGTGGGTGCCATAAATTACATGTGTCCTGTGAGTTTCTGATGCTGTGCTTTATGATACTTTCATCTGCGAAATCAAAAAGTCAATCGGACCACTCATGTCATGGGCAAGCACCGGCTGTTTGGAGACTATAGGGCATAAGTTTTCATTTTTTATTTTTTTAAATTCAACATAGATGATATCCTGATATTATTTTGTCTGTCTGGCAGATTTCTCAGTGTTTATTATATATCAGCCCACCTTGACAGCTTTAAGGCTTGTTTCTGAGTACCTTTTTAGAGTAGTCGAAAGAATTATTAAGGATTTCAAACCTGAACTAGCGGTGTCGGTTTTCAATCCTTCGACAGAATTTGCCACCTGGTCGGTTACTGTACTTCTTTCATTGGTGATTCCTCAAATGCTTAGGTGAATGCCTTAGAATCCTTGGGGCTTCATGTTCACTACTCTTTGAGGCATTGTCACCTCAAGTAGCTCAAAGATATTTTGTTTGATGGTTTTTTCCCCCCTTCCACAATGACGTGATAGTGTTGGTAACTTGGCATGAAGCATGCTGCTGAAGTTTTTAGCTTTTCTATTGTCAGAATAGCACGATATTCCTTCTGCTTGGCCTGATAATTTTTAATTCGTTAACCTCCTTGGTCTTGTTTTAGGTAATGGTAAAGAATTTGGAGAGAGTTGTTTCAATGGTTTTAACTTCATTTCAAGATCCACACCCTCGTGTAAGATGGGCGGCGATCAATGCGATTGGGCAGTTGTCCACCGATCTAGGCCCAGACCTGCAGGAGCAATACCATCAACAGGTCCTGCCAGCACTTGCTGGTGCTATGGACGACTTTCCAAATCCTCGTGTACAGGTTCGTTGCAGTTATGGATAATTTTATTTTTATTGGGTATCATTGTTTTGAGTAGGTGCACACAACTGTCTTGCATTGGTGTTTATGAGATTTGAACTTAAGTTCATTTAAACTACAAAAAAGAAATTTTAAGTTCAGTAGGTCAGCACATATGGTTTAGGAAAGGACTTTGTATGAGAAGCCACTTTATGTGTGGTAGTCCTACTAATTTGGCATAGAAGAACGTCAGAAGGGATGTTGGTCACTTTGAGGAAAACATATCTTTAAATTGAGGAAATGGCCACTTTGCGGGACAGTTCAAAGCAAGAAATTTTTCTCTAGGATCTTTCGTTCTCGGAGTCTTTTCTAGGTAGTCTTAGCTCTATATGTAATACCGAAGCGCACAATACCTGCAGAAACCGGAACTTCAGTTAGTTTACAGATCAGATGATTTCAAATCACTTCAGATGGCAGAGGGAGTTGAATATATGAATAGAGTAGATGTGATATTTGTTAAGCCTGGAATCTTTTATAGAACTAAAAGCACTGGATCTTTCGATGAATGCACTTCAAAATGGAGTCTCTACTACTTGCAGAGCCTTTAATATAACAATGTGAATTCTGCCTTCTCTTATTTGCTCTTTTCAGTTTATTTTATATTTTAGTTTCTGGCAATTGGATGCCATCATCGATTGTGTGCACATTAATAAATTTTTTGTCATTGAAACAGCCACATATATGTTGTGCTTGGTTTAGAGGACACTATGTAGCCTCTCCAAGTTGTCTGAATTGTTATATAGTAGGAAAAGTTCCTCCGTAAGTCTTATCAAGGGCTAATAGTGTTGTTTTATATTTGAACATCTGTTTTGATTATCACCTTCTCACGTGTGATGTGTCCTTTCCAGGCTCATGCTGCGTCTGCTATTCTTAACTTCAGCGAGAACTGTACAGCTGTTATATTGATGCCCTACTTGGACGGAATAGTGAGCAAACTGCTTGTGCTTCTACAGGTACTTCATGATAAAAAGTAACACCTTGGCTTTCCTTAGTTTATGACTTACACTCATTTCCGCTGACTATTTGATGTTCATGATCTAGAATGGGAAACAAATGGTGCAAGAGGGCGCATTGACCGCATTGGCTTCTGTTGCTGATTCCTCTCAGGTATGAACATTCAAATCTTTCTTGTTCTCTTCATCTTTATGCACTCGATTGCTTACTTGTCTTTGCACTGTAGGAGCAATTCCAAAAGTACTATGATGCGGTCATGCCTTATTTGAAAAATATCTTGGTCAATGCAACTGACAAGTCTAACCGAATGCTTCGTGCCAAAGCAATGGAATGCATTAGTTTGGTTGGGATGGCTGTTGGAAAAGAGAAATTCAGGGATGACGCTATACAGGTAATTGTCGACTCTCAAAATTTGAAGCAGATTTAAAGAAGCTAGCTTTTCCCCATGCTAAGTGATTATTGAGATCATACAAGTGAATTTTAATAAGCCTTAGAAATCATCTAACATCGGTGAGATTGTGAGTTGTCTTGTTCACAAAAGCTGTCAGTTGTAGATGAACATTTTCTCATGTTCTATCTTTTTTATTTGGATATGTATATATCACAAATGCTTACCGAACAGTTCAATTTTTGTTGCTTGACAAGTAAAATTTTTGCAGTTAGAATTTTGCAATTTCAACTATCATGACTTTCTCTCAATTGTATCTTGCATGCATACTATATTTTCCTGGATCATTTCATTAGTAGACAAATGTAAAAATTAGTGAGAATGGTAAATTTTTAGCCATAGTGTATGACTTGGAGATGGATTGGTCTATAGAATTTAGAAAGTTTTGGCAATTATTTGGTAATGAAGAGTTCTTGTGCTTCATCATAGTATATATCTGTTTCCACAGTACCAGGGTAGGCAGTGAGACCTTATATTACTTCCAACCATATTGGGGTGCCCCATGTCTGTTTTGTTGTGGAATTTTTTAATTCCACTCAGCCTTTTGAATGAGTTTGATTTCTCTTGCTTTTATTTTAAGGTTATGGATGTGCTTATGGCATTGCAAAGATCACAGATGGAAACAGATGATCCGACGACAAGCTATATGCTGCAAGTAAGTTTTTTCATTGACTTTAATGGATGGTTGTTACTGGAGACTGTTCCTTTTCTTTTTTTTTTTTCTTTTTTTTAATTTTTTTTTATAACTGTCTAATGTTATCCTTATTTTGTAGGCTTGGGCTAGGCTTTGCAAATGCTTGGGGCAAGATTTTCTTCCTTACATGAAAGTCGTCATGCCCCCTTTGCTTCAGTCTGCTCAACTCAAGCCTGATGTGACAATCACGTCCGCAGATTCTGATAATGATATTGATGAATCTGATGATGAGGGGTAATGCTTTTGTGCCTGTCTTATAATATGTGATTTGGCAGTCTTATTTCTATGTGTATGGGGATAGTTTTCATATAAATGGAATTAATATTTCATGAATCTGCCTATGTTCATGTGGGAATTGGTGGGCTGGTGGGGGTGGTGATAGCAGTTTTCTAATCCACTTGTTCTTTTTGTGCTTTATGATGACCAAATGGAACAATTATTAGTGTCAACAGTTTGTCTGGATTGTGTTAATCTATTTGGCATCTGATTAGATTGTGTAATGATGCAGAATGGAGACCATAACACTTGGAGATAAAAGAATAGGAATAAAAACCAGTGTCTTGGAAGAGAAGGCAACAGCTTGCAACATGTTGTGTTGCTATGCGGATGAGTTAAAGGAAGGGTTTTTTCCATGGATCGAGCAGGTTGGTTTATTTGAAACTTCTGTTGTTCTTTTGACATATGTTATGCGCCATTTTGATGAGGCCTCATAACTGTTGCAGGTTGCTCCAACTTTAGTTCCACTTCTCAAATTTTATTTTCACGAAGACGTCAGGAAAGCAGCTGTTTCTGGTAATAAGCTTCTCTTGATCCTTCAATCCTTCTTGTCTGATTGATTCTTGATGGAATTTCTTACATAAGTGAATCTCCCACTTTGTAGCAATGCCGGAGTTACTTCGTTCTGCAAAATTAGCTGTTGAGAAAGGGTTAGCACAAGGTCATAATGAAACCTACGTGAAGCAACTAACTGATTACATCATTCCAGCTTTGGTGGAAGCTATACCTAAGGTAATTGTTGATGATAAAAAGTTAACTTTCTGGGCTGTTATTTGCTTTTTCAAGTAATTGTGATGGATTTTTGGTATCTAAGATTGCTAAACTGCATTTCACTTTCAGGAACCCGACACAGAGATCTGTGCTAGTATGTTGGATGCACTAAATGAGTGTTTACAGGTTCGTGATTCTATTTTGGAGTTATAACAAATAAGCTTCTTCCTTGTGACCTGGCGTTCACGGGCTTACACAATATCTTTCTGCAAACGGAGGAGCTACTTGCCAGAATTTATAAATGACTTACTTTCATTATGACATTATCAATATTAATTTTATTCCAGGCTGACTTGCCTGTTCTTTGGGAAATATATAGCCATCACATCTTATGTGCCAAACTTTTGTTTTTCCCCCCCTTCCCGTACAAACTACTTCCGTTTTCTATGATCCTACTTAATTTATTTGCCAATACTTGGAAATTCAGAGGGAGCATGTTACCAAAAACGCGACAGCGCTTTTGATGATTAAGCAGTCATTATTTAACTTTGTCGTCAGTCAGTATATTGTCTATTTTTCTAGTTACCTCTAAAGTGGCATCTTGTAAAATTCATGATATACATAAGTTCCATATAAGAAGTACATTCTTGAATTTACTATTTGTATCTTTAGAAAGATTAACTTCTAGTTGAAAATTTGGTGCCCTTTCCTTATCTGCAAATGCAATCTGGATCTAACTAGTAGCTATCCATTAGATCATGTAGAGATTCACTCAGAGGCAGCATTTATTCCACCAATTATTCTGAACAGTTTTAAGTAGGCATTGGTGAACGGCTCATGAGATGCAATAGTTGATTTCAGATTTCAGGCCCACTCTTGGACGAAAATCAAGTCAGATCGATTGTTGATGAGATTAAACAAGTGATTACTGCTAGCTCAAGTAGAAAAAGAGAGAGAGCAGAGCGTGCTAAAGCTGAAGATTTTGACGCAGAAGAAGGCGAGCTGCTTAAAGAGGAGAATGAGGCAGAGGAGGAAGTTTTTGAGCAAGTCTGTCTTCTGAAAAACTATGTTTCAAGAAAAAAAAATGGCATAATAGCTTCAAGGGGGATTTAACTTATCCTTTGTGGTTGAATTTTTCTTGTTTTAGGTTGGTGAGATTTTGGGCACCATGGTTAAAACATTCAAAGCATCTTTCTTGCCTTTCTTCGATGAGCTGTCATCTTACCTAACGCCCATGTGGGTAAGTTCAGCAACTTCTCTATGTTTTTCTGCTTCTATACAGTTTCATCTTCTGTTGGTTGATCGGAATTTGTTTTTGCTTGTAGGGCAAAGATAAGACTTCTGAAGAGAGGAGAATTGCCATATGCATTTTTGATGATGTTGCTGAACAGTGTCGCGAAACAGCTCTTAAGTAAGCTCGTTTTAGAATGCTTTTTGAGTGACTTAATTTTATGATTTCTGGACTTAATGGTTGTTAAAACTTGGGTGGAACAGATATTACGATACCTATCTCCCTTTCCTTTTGGAGGCTTGCAACGATGAGAATCCAGATGTCCGACAGGTCTGTACTCGGTGATTGTGGTTGTTTATGTTCTTGGTTGTGTTCACGCAATTGAGTTCAGGGGTGTTTTCTTTTCAGGCTGCTGTCTATGGATTGGGGGTTTGTGCAGAGTTTGGCGGTTCCGTTTTCAAACCACTTGTTGGAGGTGATTATATGTCGGTGCTCTTTATGGCTGTAGTCTATCTACCATTTATTTTACTTATACTCATGAGTGGCAATCTTCAGAGGCTCTTTCAAGGCTGAATGTTGTGATACGCGATCCTAACGCTCTGCAACCGGATAATGTAATGGCATATGATAATGCTGTCTCTGCTCTGGGAAAAATATGCCAATTTCACCGTGATAGCATAGATTCTTCTCAGGTATCTACATTGATTTCTTTTGTTTCTTGACAATGCATGATATTTGCTGGGATGCACCAATATAAAGAAAAAGACTTAAACTTGGAGTTCAATGGTGCGTTCATTTAATTATCTGTTAAATTTGTGGTTTGCTGGAAGGACTGAATAAAAAGAAACAAGAGAGAGAGAGTACTGTGAAGTTAAGAACAAAAAGGAAACCAAAAAAAGAAAAAAAAAAGGATCATTGACATGTGAAGTTTGTCTCTGAAATTGTGGTCCTGAGATTGAGAATTGGGTCTTGGCCTTGGTTAAGTAGAACAGTCATTGAGATTTGCTAGTAGCCAAGTCTGCGGGTCCCTTCACTAATATTTTACTATCATTTCTGTAGGTTGTTCCAGCATGGTTAAATTGCTTGCCTATAAAAGGCGATGTAATAGAGGCCAAAGTTGTCCATGATATGCTTTGTTCAATGGTGGAAAGGTAATGACATCTCAATCGTGGTTGATAATTTTTGTCCTCATAACAATCATACTAATAAAATCTGTTTACAGATCTGATAGAGAACTATTGGGCCCTAACAATCAGTATCTTCCTAAGATTGTTACAGTGTTTGCAGAGGTCAGTATCTAAAGTTTCTTTTGCTTATTTATTCTTTTACTTTTCAGTGTATAAGGGAATTGATTTGGTTCTCAAGTGTCATGTATCCCCAGCTGTCTTGTCCATAACGCCATGAGGATTTTGTAGTGGCTCAACTGATGTTTAACTAGAGTAAATAAATTTCCGGGACGGTATTTAAATAATGCTTAAAAGTAGTTTCTGGAAAATATATATATGTAACATCATTGGGTGGGCTTCTGTTTTGTTGGGTGTTCTATCACATGGGAATGCTGGCAATGAACTTATTCTGTTCTTAACAACCCCCAAACTCCCCCCCGAAACAAAACCAAAAAAAAAAAAAAGGCAGAAAGATGAATTATATTGTTCCTGTCTAAATCATTGGCAAGACTTTATGTTGATGCATTTTTGTCCGTTCCCCTGCAGTTTTCTCGCTAGTGATGTGCATTTATGCTTGTAATCATCACCTTATATCTGCTGAACATGTAGTTATGTCTCTCTGAGAATTGCATATGCGAAAAAAAGTGGCCACATTTGCATGAACTGAGAATGAGGCATCTTTTTGTTAGGTTTTGTGTGGTAAGGATCTAGCTACTGAGCAAACTTTAAACCGGATGATCAGTCTGTTGAGGCAACTACAACAAACTTTGCCACCATCTGCTTTGGCCTCAACATGGTCATCTTTGCAGCCCCAACAACAGCTTGCTTTGCAATCAATCCTCTCCTCGTAGATCCAGCAAAAAGAGGTTGACAAGTTGCTCTTCTCAAGGATTGCTGTCCAGTCGGTGTGTCGAATATAAGCATTTGTTACCCATTCTTTTCCATAAATGGTTGCCATTCCTGCGTGATGAGTGTGGGAGTCACATCTACGAGTGGACTTTTTTTCTGTAGCATGTGTATAGTGCAAGCATTAAGTCTATACTTCAGTTTTGAGTCCCCTACTGTGCCATGAGAAGGATCAACATCCCTTCGGTGCATGCGGTTTGAGGATTGTCTGGCAGGCAATTCTTGTGGCAGTTTTGGTCCCATCTTTGTGTCCTTGTCCGTTTTTTGTTTCGGCTCATACTTGCTGGCATAATGTATCGACTGAAATCATGCATTGTAATTCTTTCATTGGGTCTGCACCTTGTATTTGAACTGGGCTGGTGGGGCTGGTCTTGCTTCTTGAAATTTTGTGAAGAATTAAATTATATTCTTAAGGTTTTGGAGATTTGGTATACAATGTGGAGTTCCACTAAAATGTTCTCGCAGTTGTCCATTTCGTTGCCAATGCTCTAAGCAGTGGGACTTTGTGAAATTTTGGCAGTCAATTAGTTATAATTGCGTCGAAGACCTGGGACCAGGTCCTCTTCTGCATTGCTTCAATCAAAATTATTTCAAGCCTCATACCTTTAACTATGTTTTTGTGTAGACGGATAGATAGATTGATACCCCTGTAACGCAATTATGGATACACCTTAAGTGCCTACTGTAGATCGGTTTGAGCGCGTGGGGATCGAATCTACGGTCTTGCTCCAAAGTCCAAACTCATCAGCTTCACCGTTTGCTGTTGAGCCCTGTTTGTCTCGTACTTTTTGGCCTTGATTCGTGTGAAAACAACACCTAATAGCAGTAAGGTGCCAATTAGCGGTTGTGAATCCCGATGCATGTCTGTAAGCTTGGCGAGGGAATCTGCTGGACAAAATAAGTCAACTGCACTCCCGAATATCTCTGTTAATTCCAAGGCAGCATAATTATGATGAAATGGATAAAAATGGACGACCCCTTCGATTTTGACCGAGCGCAATGTGATGGCCGAGGGGATCCTTTAATGCTTGTGTGGTGTGAAGAGTTACCGCTACCTTCAATGAGTTTCAAATTTGGCTCTTGCAATTGACAATTGTTAAAACTGGGCGCTATATTAGTCACGGGGGCCAATGGAGTCAATGCGAGCTTGGCAAACTTGACTGGCCGGAGAGGGGAGAGAGGCGATCGTGGTGGTTACTTGGAGGGACGCTCGATGGTGGTGGGAAAAGTACAAACAAATATCTTAAACCTATTGCATTGGTACTGATTCAATTTTAAACCTTTCAATTAAATAAATTCAATCCTAAATCTTTTTACATTTGTACCAATTTAGTCCATCTGGCCAGCTAGCGTTGACATGGACACTAGTTGGTGGTGGGACACTAACATGAATACCAACAGGTGGTCAGACGTTAATGTTATAATTTTTTTAATACTTCTTAATTTTTTTTGAATTTTTTTTGAATTTTTTTTTTTTTCCTTTTCTTTTCCTCTCTTCTTCCTCCTTAGATTGTCCTCATGGCCCTTGCTTAATTGTCAACGGGGGTCGCGGCCCTCACCCGGCCTCACCTAGGGCCTTAGGGCCTAGATGAAGGCTGCCATGGCCTTGCCAGCAGCAAGCGAGGCCACCTTGGCTTGTGGCAAGGCTAGGGCGAAGTAGGCCTTGCCTAGATCTGGGCGAAGTCGTCTTACCCATGGCCCTTGGCCACTGCAAGGACAATTCAAGACAGTTCAAGGAGGAAGAGAAGAGAAAAGGGAAGGAAAAAGAAAAGAAAATATTAATAAAAAAATTCAAAAAATTTTAAAAAATTATTAGAAAATTACCACATTAGCGTTTAGCCATTGATCGGTGTCCACATTAGTGCCAACTAACCAAAATTAACTGGATGAATTAAATTGATATTAATATGAAAATGTTTAGAATTAAATTGGTCCAATTAAAAAGTTTATGACTAAATTAGTACCAATGTAATAAGTTTATGATTTTTTTCCCGCAACAAAGGTAACGAAAAACAATCCGTACACTGTCAATATAGAGGAAGGTTTACAAGAGACTTCATCTGCGGTTGAATTTGAGGATTAACGTGGATAAAGTTGCTTATGCAAAATTTATATTACTCGTGGAAAAAATGTGTAGCAGGAGACAATAATTTTTTGTCTTTCTGAGTTCTAGACCGAACTCTAAAGACATCTGGAAGTGTGATCATTACTTATGGCGGCGAATAGAAAAATCTAGTCATAGCATCGTTTTGTTGCGAAAGTCATTAAACTTGAATCGGACAATTAGTCTATTGATAATGTCACAATGATCATTAGTATAGAAAAAGATTAAAATCGAATTGAAAATTAAAGTTTTACCAGTCAAAATATCTATGAGACATTTACTTTGCTAGATGTGATAAAAGTGGAAGGGAGGATTCTTTCCTATGCAATCATGCCGTTCAAGTTCATAGCCACAACAAATAGGATTATGCAATAGGTTCGGTTCTCAGTGGAAGGAACTCGATACAATCATGCCACTCAAGTTCATAGCCATAATGGCTAGGGGTGAGCAGTGGTCTAGGGTTGACCCTGGACCGACCCTGAACCGGCTCAACCCTGCCGGTCCTGGTCCGGTTCCCAAGGGGCCCAGGTCGGTCCTTGGTCCTTAAATTCCGGGACCAACATTTGTGCGGGTTGGTCCTCGGTCCTAAGAGTTTTGGGTCGGTCTAACCCTGGACCAACCCTTGTATATTATATTATATCATATTATATTATTTATAATTATTTTATATATTCAAACCTAAGTAAAATGTCTGTTATATTATATTATATTGAGTTGTTCTATCAATAGTACTAATAGTAATTTCAATTTAAAACTTTTGTTGAGTATTAATTATGTGTCATTTGTTTTGTTTTCAGATGTATAGAAGTTCAAGTGAATTAACAAGATGTGAAGTTATATATTCATGGTTTATATTAAGTATTTTGAACTTTTTATGGTTTAATTGTATTTTACTAATGAATTTCAACTGCACTTTATTTTTTCAATTTGCGTCAAATGATAGAAGTTTTTGAAAAGTAGAGTAGTACTGCAGTTGCTATGGTGATTTGCTAGTCAAGTGGTGTGAAGCTCATTTTTTGGTTGAGTGGACTCTACATGATCAAATGCTAGTCAAGTGGTGTGAAGCTCATTTTTTTGTTGAGTGGACTCTACGTGATCAAATGCAGGAAAATGCTTTTGCATATGATGTTATGAATATTAAAAATAGATGATTACAAGAACTTTCCATCTTATCCCATATCTCGATGAGCGGTTAGCAAATACGAAATTTTTATTATTGTGTCATCTTAAATTTGCTAAATATGTATTGGTGTTTATAGTTTAGTTGCACAATGCTGCATTGTCGATGGATGTGTAATTTAAATTTGTAGGTTTGCTTTTTTAGGGAGTATAAAAAATAAGACGAAAAAAATCGATCGGTCCCGGGTTGACCTTGGAACCGGACCGAACCCATTGGGTCGGTCCGGTCCTTGGTTCCAGGCTCAATAGGGTCGGTCCTCGGTCCTAAAAATTGAGGACCGACACTGTACGGGTTGGTCCTAGGGTTAGGGGGTGGCCCGGACCAACCCGGACCATGCTCACCCCTAGTAATGGCTAGGACTATGCAACAATTTTGGTTCTACCCAAAAATTGGATTAAATTGGTTGCAAAAATAGGTCCCGTTTCCGATTCCAAAGAAAATACGTTCGGATTGGTAGTGTGCAAGTAGGTTCTAGGTTCTACTTACTGAACTCACCCTCCTGAAAATTGACAATTAGGACCTATTTATGAAGTTGGAAGAAGATAATTTATCTTTTTTAAATGAGCTTAACTTCTCTTTGTTTTTATTTTTAATATTTTACTTTTTGCCCTTCGTTCTTCATTCTATTTTGCTGAAACTACTATTTGTTTTGATTTTTTTCTTAAATGAAGCAAAAAAATAAGAAACCAATATCTAAGGGGTGCATGACAACCACATATTTACGTTCTAAAAACAATTTTTTATTAGGACTTATTTTGGAATAGAAATCCGTTTGATAAATCTATTTCATTTTTCTATTTTTAAAATAGATTCTTGTTCCAGAAATAGGTTTGGAATAGAAATCAAAAGTAAAATTTTTTACTTTTCTATTTCTAGAAACAGAAATAAGAAATAAAAATTCTTCTCATCGTTCGTTAATCGGTCCTTCATCCATCGTCGTTGACCGCCGGCCGCCATTGCCGGTCGCCGGTCCCCCGCCGGCCACGGCCACGCCGGTCGCCGGTCCACCATCGTCCGAAAAAAAAAAAAAAAAATTGTGTCGTTATCAAACGGTTATTTATGTTTAGAAACTCTTCTAGAATTAGAAATAGAAAAATCTATTTTTCTTCCATAATCTATTTTTGGAACATAATGGTTATCATTCACCCCCTAAGTAGACCTTAGAATCGAACTTGGAAAAAAGAGTAGCTTCCAAGGCAAACAAGATAAGTGTCGAAGTCTAAAAACTACGAACTAGTTCTAATAGGATATATTTTAGGTTCCAAATCCCCTTGTCCTGAAACTAATCGCCCCTAAAAACAGTTATGAAATTAAGGTTTCTCATTTGTTCCACAATAGATTGGCTCAGCTGGAAATGATCAGAAGCCGAAAGAAAACTACTTAAGAATCATCCATTCAAGGAAAAAGATTGTAATGGCCTTGGAACTATGGTGTCCACATTGTCACAAGGTCATTCACCTAAAAGCATAAAGTCGCAACCATCCGTGCTACAATTTCGATAAGAAAATATCAAGATAACCCCGAGTTCGAGGAGATTCAAAAATAAAGATTTTCAATCAAGCCAATTCTCAAAAAAAAAATCTTGAACCGACGATTTGTACGTACTTTCAATAAAGGAAGCTCAAGCAATAGAATATTATAAAGATGCATGTTAAAACCGCGCCACTTTGCAAGCAAAAATAGTGATAAAAGCCTATAGATTTGCTAGCGTGTCACTGCAACTCAAGCGACGTGTCCATAACTCTATCCATGTTCAACAAGGTGACGGCGGCAGAGAGATTCCTCCGCCACACACCCCCACGAGCCGAAGGAAAAGGGCTTTTGCTCGCGGGAGATTCTGTTCCGTACTTGAAGTTTTGCCATTCTTCTCCCTCTCTCTGCCACTCCGCCAGCACAGCTCTCTCTCTCTCTCTGTGTTGCGCGCGGGGCCTTGTTCACCATCAGGGAGAGAGAAATGGGAGACCAGAAGAAGCCCAAACCAGCCGGCGCGTGGTCCGCTGTCAAGCCTTTCGTCAACGGAGGCGCCTCCGGCATGCTCGCCACCTGCGTCGTCCAACCCATCGACATGGTCAAGGTAAAATTCGTTCTAGCTCTCTCTCTCTGTTTCTGGGTCGCTCCTCAGTTAGCTCAGGACGCGTTCGGCTCCGACGGGTCGCTTCATTTTTCGTCCCTCTCCGGTCCCTTGTGATGTCGTGCGAGACTTTTTCCTTGTTCGACCGAAATTGGGTTCTGGGTTTTGATGGTCGAGAGTCGGGATTCGTGGTTCTGGTTGTCATTTGTGCGTGTGCGACGCTTTGATGGCTCATTGCGCCGTGGATTGTAGGTGAGGATACAGTTGGGTCAGGGATCAGCTGCTCAGGTGACCAAAAACATGCTTAAGGAGGAGGGTCTTGGTGCTTTCTATAAGGTAACGTTTCTCCTACTTTTTGAAGCTTCAACGTGCCGTTTTTAAATGATGGATCTTTATGAGAAATCTACGCTTCCGTGATCGAACTTCATGCAATCTTCACGGGGTTTTCTTTCTTCCAGGAAAGAAAAAAAAAATGGGCTAGATTAATAAGTGGAGATGTCAAAGAAATACTAAATCCGTTGGTTAGCTTCGAGGAATGACCGGTTAAGATAACCAGTGAGTATATTGTTGGTTGTTGCCATTGAGAGTCAGCCCATGTTGAGCATGATCATAATGCAGCTTAACTTTTGCAATGATATATTCAGTTAAAGATGCAATTGGGAATCCTCCACTGGACGGAACAAGTAGCCATTTCTCTTTGGGTTTGTCTAATGTCTAATATCTGAATTTGATCAGGGACTGTCCGCAGGGCTGCTCAGGCAAGCAACATACACCACAGCTCGACTTGGATCATTCAAGTGAGTGTCTTTGACATGTTGAGTGGTTAAGTGAAATGCATTTTTGGTTGAGGTGCTTTTAGGAATTCTTTGTTTTATATGGCTTGTTCTTTAGCTGCGTCTTGCTTGTTTAGAAAATTAGATTACAGACTTTCAGCTTTTCTTTTTACATGAACATGTGGTTAAGTGAAATGCATATTTTAGGCTTATGCATGAAAGACTTTGAAATTGTGTCCTTCAGGATGAAAATTTTCTACTTTAAAATTTTCTACAGAATTTTGACAGCCAAAGCAATTGAAGCCAATGATGGGAAGCCCCTGCCCCTATATCAGAAGGCCTTGTGTGGGTTAACTGCTGGTGCTATTGGAGCTTGTGTTGGCAACCCTGCAGATTTAGCTCTTATCCGCATGCAAGCCGACGCAACTTTGCCACCTGCTCAACGCCGAAATTACAAAAACGCTTTCCATGCCCTCTACAGAATAATTGCTGACGAGGGAGTCTTGGCACTCTGGAAAGGTGCTGGCCCCACTGTTGTAAGAGCAATGGCATTGAACATGGGAATGCTTGCGTCTTATGACCAAAGTGTTGAGCTTTTCAGGGATTCTCTTGGTTTTGGCGAAGCTGCGACTGTGTTAGGTGAGATCAATTTGTGACCTACATTTTTTTACTCAATGCCAAATGCATTTAATGTCAATCTCTGTTGGACATGAATTATGTGGAGATGTGAGTATGTTGGAGTCCGTTGTCTCGAAAACATAAGTATATGCTCTGCATTTCTTGGACATGATTTATGACACTTCTGTGTTCCTATCTCTGAATTGGTACTGTTGAATGGTTGACCTATTTGGCTGAATGCTGAGTTTCTCAAGTCATGTGTGATTATCACTGGTTACTTTTACTACTATTATTTGTGTTACTGCTTCCTTTGGTGTATGATTTGGTCTCCTTGAATGTGGTTGCAGGGGCGAGTACTGTTTCAGGGTTCTTTGCCTCAGCTTGTAGCTTACCTTTTGATTATGTAAAAACGCAAATTCAGAAAATGCAACCTGATGCTGAAGGGAAGTATCCTTACACTGGCTCTCTCGATTGCGCTCTGAAAACCCTGAAATCGGGTGGACCACTGAAATTTTACACTGGATTTCCCATTTACTGTGTCAGAATTGCACCTCATGTCATGGTATGCCCTTCCTCCCTCTTTTGCCCAACAAAAAATAAAATATCAAGATAGAGACAATAAGAGCAAAGGAATGGTTACCAGTGATACTATAATGAGAGACTTAGATTTTAGCGAAATGCGACGACTGAATTTTCCTTACTGCAGATGACATGGATATTCCTAAATCAGATTCAAAAGCTGGAAAAGAAGGTAGGGCTGTAGCCTGTAGCAGTGTTGTCTGGGGGAGTGGGGATGGAAGTTTTGATGGATTTCATACATGGAGGATCATGTCAACCGGCTTGTTCTGAAACATTTGCAGCGCGACCCGAGTTTTGGTCGTTTATTCTCTTTCATATTGATTATACTAGTAATCTTAGGGTGCGATAGAAACAGGAGGAACTTGATTTTGTAATAGCGATGTCAAGATATATAAGAAGTTGCGGAAGGATTGTCAAAGGCAAATAATGTGTACTCTCTGTTTCGGCTGGAATGTGGAATTGGCTTTCCTTCTGGTTTTTTAAGACTAATGTACTTGCCTCTGCTGTTAATTGGTTAACCAAGCAAATCTTTTGGAAAAGTTACCGAGATAACCCTTTTAAGACTTGTGAAATCGATGAGTAATCTCGATGTCGCAAACATATGGCCGTTGGAAAGGTAGAATCTTCCAGGTTTTCACAACAATGAAGCACGAGATCGAACGGCGAATGTGGATTTGATTTTGGTTTGACTGATGGGTTAGTCAACTGAAGTAGACGTAACCAAGCGATCTCTTCGAACTACATTGCCTTTAGTCGGCCGTCAGGTAACAAAGTTGATCTTACTCTATTCTTACTCTAACTCTCACTCTTAGACTTTTGCCAAAGTTGAACTAGTTGGACAACCTCAATAACAAGAACATATAATGTCAGCTTAGTAATTCTAATATTGTGCATGCAAATAACAAGATCTCACCCTAACTCATATTCACCTTTTGTTTTGATCTTTCCCAGAAGCAACTCTGCCGATGTAGATATTACCAATTAAACAAACATATTCTGTCTTGAATTAAGAAAAGGAACTACAAATATCCTTTTTTTATAAGGTTAATATCATGAAAAATCCTAAATTTATACATTTATGATAAATTTACTTTAAATTAATTTTTGATCATAAAAAACCCCAACTGATACATTTATGATAAATTTACCTATAACTAATTTTGTTTACCACTAAAAAACCCAAACTATTACATTTGTAGCAAATTTATCCTCAATTAGTTTCTATTAAATTAAATTAATATTACGAAAAATTACAAATTGATACACCTATGATAAACAAATGATAAAATTTTAAATTGATATACTCATCAACTGCCACGTGTTATCCAATTCAACAATATGACGATAAAATTTAACGGAACTAACAGAAGGTAAATATATCACAAATATACCAATTTTGAGATTTTTTTGTGGTAAAAAAATTAGATTATGGTAGATTTATCATAAGTGTATTGATTTGGGTTTTTTTTTTTTTTTTTTATGGTATTAATCCTTTTTTTGGCTATCTCTATAGAAGGCTAGACCTACACAACAACTCTCAGTCCCATCTCTTTCTCTATGTTTTATAACAGTGTTACGTGTCCTTGCAAGGGAGGACTCTGCTGGCGAACGAACGACCTGGGTTGTGGCGGCAGTCTAATGAGCTAATTAGAGATATGATCGTGTGTGAGAATTGTCCATTCATCTCAACATGTTACACACAACCAATGACAAGAAGAAACTTACCAAAACATGCTGACTCTGCTCAAAAACCATGATGAAAGCAATCCAATTGCTTGTGAATTTTCAGGCAACTACGAAGTGATTTACAAGTCCCCTTAAATGAAAACTTTTAGATGAAAAGAATTGCACTTAATTTCATTTGGACGATATTACTTCGGTGAAAAAGATTATTAGTTAAATGAATTAATGTAATTAAGTTCAAAGCACGCAAAAATAAATCCAATTATAAGGCTAAGGATATAAATTTAAATACTTGATATAGACATTGTTACAAGCTTTTAACTCAGTCATAGATACTTCAATCTAACCAAGGATGGAAAAATTATGCCTAACATGCTCCCTCTATGTAGCATTGAGGATTTCAATAGATTTGAAACCTTTTGGAGAAGAAATTGAAGTTAATCAGAAAGAAAATTAGGCGAGTTTATTATATTATTAATTTTCTTGCATTTTACCAAGGTGAATATAACCCATACTAAATATAATTTTATTAGGTTAACCATTGGTATAATAACACATTCACTATTGGATGATTGACGTGTGAAAGAATTCGGTTGTATTATTATTTTCAAGTACACATGTCAAACATCCAATGGTTCACATGTAAAAACTTCGCTACATTGGCATTGGCAGTGGACCTAACAATTATCTACACTAGAAACATGATTTCACCCGCATATAAAGCATACTAATATGGCTTATTTTCTGCCCATGTTAACCGTACGTCTCCCAAAATTGTAATTGTTTAACTAAGTTGTAAATATTATCATTTAATAGATATTACCTTCTCTTTTATTTTTATCGCATCTCATATTATTAACGTCACTAATGATCTCAAAACTTCGATTACTAACGATAAGTAATCAAAACTATATTTGTGAATGTGACCATAAAGATTGAAACTCCCTAGAAAAGAAAGAATATCTTCTTAATTCCCGACTAGGACTATGCAACTTTGATGCTTTGTATTGGTTATTCATGTTTATAACAAATCAGTTTTGCTGCGCAAAGCACTGAGTGTTAAATACTAGTAATAATAAACAGTAAAGATCACTTCATGTAATGCAGTAGCACACCATTTCACTATTTGGATCCCATAAAGATCATGTTTCGCGCTCTTCAGGTAAATGTTTCGAGCATAAGTTATTGTTCAGAAAAGCAGCATTCCTCAACTTGAAAACTCTGGATACATTCAAGACGAAAGGTTAATTCAACGAACAATTTAAATCCATAAGACTGCGTCATGAACTCTGAACCATCGCCATGTCGATAGAGAAGTTCATCCTCAGAATATATTTGTCGGTCTTCTAACTTTCAAAATCTCAAAAAGAGTTTGCTTGCTTTAAACTTTATTTGGAGACAGCCAAGAACGTAACCTCCAATATCCTCCACTCATTCCTTTGCCCTGTAAATAAACCACACGTCAACATTTCTAGCGACTGTGTGGTTGTATATATTTGAACCAGGAGGTTGTTTCTAATAAAAGCAAAACGTAAGTGGTGAAAGTGATTTCAAGTTTCAAATTACAACAACGAATATCTAGACTTACCTGCTCATATAAGCATCCTCCTCTGTATTGACAAGTATAGCTTCACCACTTTCAATGAAAGGTGGTACCTGTAAATGTGCACAAAATTGTCCCAGTACACAGCAATCAGTCTCTGCATTCTTAAAGTACCTCAGCAGCATTCATACAAATTCCCAGGAAGATAACAGACAATAGCTTGAACAGATGATGGCTAACTCAAGAATTGATGCTGCAAAGCTCAGGAACTCAATTTCATGAAAAATGAAGGCTTTGGAAATATTCAGGGAGCCTACAGAACCAATTATGTTCGGTTTGATCAATGAGCATAACAGGATACTTGCAATCAATGACACCTTTCACCAGCTGCATGCCAGGAATTTCCCTGCTTTGGTTGCTCCCCGTTCCTTTGGATGCCAGAACAATTTCTTTTGAAGTTTAGACATGTATTTCCTACTTTGATGAAATTGTCAAGCCATCCCTGATGACTGTAACCATCATCTTCCTTTCATAGAATCAGTATTTTATTCTCGTGGCACTGCAGTGTAATAGTTCGGTTTAGGTAATTGCTTATCTAGAGTTTGTCAAAATTTCCAGGTGCATGTGCAGTGAGCACTATTTACTGCTCACACAAACTTGTTGCCATGCAAGCAATAATTACCACATTGGATAGGATATTTATCAATTTAAAAGCATCAAAACAGAATACTTTACATCATGAACGTACTACAGGAAATTAAAAATAGAACCATCTTGTGTAGCTCATTTGTTGAAAAGAATACAAGAAGAAGGTTATCTCACTCACTTTCACCGTCAGACCATTGTCCAGTAAAGCCCTTTTCTCCCTGCATATGAAAGCATTTTTTTACTCAGCCAGGTCCATCATCAACAGGGCAAAAAACCAATGATAGAAAGAATATATGCCATTAAAAAGTCTTGAAAGAATGAATCAGCATAAACTCTACAAAATCCAAGTCACCAAGCACCCAATGAGTGTTGGAATTAAAAAAACTGAAGCATGCTGGTCAGGTGGCACTTGCCACAATTTTTTTATAGTTCTCATGAAGGAAAAATTGACAATTCAGCACTACCACATGTGTCATAAGCAAAGCTAGCAAGAGTCACCATTACGAAATGAAGAAATAAATAGTCAACAGCATGAATGTAATTTTATAGGATGTTCTGAAGAGAAGATTGTAAATTGCAGTGAGATGCATGGCGCACAAGCCACGCAACCCAATCAAAGTAACACTGACCTAAAACTCAACATCTGCATAATAGAAAAGGATAACCTTGGAAGACATTGTTGCTGAAAGGCAAGATTTGTTAATTTTCCTCAGATTTCATAAATGGATGTAACATTTAAACATAATCATTCTATTTCCCTCAGTTCTTGACACACTCATTGCACTGTTCTTTTCCACTGGTCATCTTTCTTAAATATAACCTAGTCAGGGTTTTTCTTTTTTGTAATTAACATAAAAAGATCACAATCCCAAAGCCGCTAGCAGCATATACATGCATATAGTAGTGTTTCCAGGATATGCATGAGAAAAATCTTGTCCAAGACTGAAACAAGTTACATAGTTAATATAGCATATACAAGACAACAAGGAACAAAATGTAAAGGAGAGAGCTGTTAAACCGAACGTACGCTGGTGTAGCTGAAACCCCTTTCAAAGGAGGTGGAGTATCCACAACAGTGCATATCACACGCTTGGGAACTGATCCTGATAATGGTGTATCGTCAAAGAACCGCAACATGACCTTCATTTCCTCTGTCAGTGAAACACATCATGCCAACATCAGTTATAAATTAAGTAGCATGGAATAAAAAGAAGTGAATAGAAACTGTAATTTCCCCATCTTGTTTGAGTATATTTGAAGACGTGGAGGGAAATAAAGTAAGAAAATGGACTAAACAAGGCTCTACCAATTCATGTGTGTAGACAACATAAGAGGTAGTTGGCAGAATTTTCCTTCCATTTCCTCCTATTTTGGGAGACTATTGGTTATCCCCCATTTTTCCTCTTTCCCACCAACTTTATTGAGAAAGCAAGGGAAAAAATTCCCTATGTTATCATTAATTTGATTCCTTCCAATATTCTCAAAGCAAACGCAGAAGGTAATATTCTACATACCTTTCAGGTAAACACCAGCTTTTCCAAACAAATCCCTTTTCACATCCACTTGCTCAAATGTCTGAGGGCTGATAATAAATGAAATTACATGCGGCATATACAAGGCGAAAACCAAGCCTTTTACTGGAAAGAAAGGAGGGAGAGGGGGGGTGGTTGTTGGGGGTTGTGTTGCTTACTCTATTAAGGCGACTTCATCCCCCATCGTGCACATGCATGTAAAGGACTTCTCCTCGACAAATACCTCTGGATCGAATGAAAGATAGAGAGAAAATTACTTCATATTATTATAAGTGCATTCAACAATAAGAGTTCATTCTTCTCCTTTTGTATATTTAGAGTTTTCTGAGAAGGTAAAATTAAAACAGCTTGCAATCAGCCCGATTAAGACTAATCTTGGTGATCTCGTCTACTCTTTGATGGCAAACTACTCTAAAGAGATTCAGTCACATGATTAACTATGGAAAAGAATCCTCATATAGGTCAAACTGTTCAACAATGAAACAACTCCAGGGTTCCAAATGCATGTTCAAATGTAAGATCAGAGTTACGGCTGACGAACAGCTTAGGTGATTGATAATTTGATCATTTCCCCTAATTGAAGTGATCTGACAAGGCAAGACTAAAATGATTTGCGATCAGCCCAACTAGGACAAATGTGATGGCATCATACTCTAATAGATTTGATTTTGTGGTTTTAACTATGAAAAACAATCCTCCCATAACTCAATCTGTTCAACAATGGAACAACTCCGGGGGAACAAATCCATCTTCAAATGCAAGATCAGAGTTGAGGCTGATGAATAACGTAGGTGATTAAGTAGATTTAAAGCTTTCTTGGGTTTGCTCTAACATTTAGCGTTGGAGTTATTGGGCTTTACAGCATTGTGTACTCATGAGGTAGTCATAGTATAAAGGGCATTTTGTTAGAAAATCCTTAAGATGCTGCACTGAAGGTGTTCAATAAAGTGTTTGAAAAGTAATGCCGTTAGGTGCTTATCTTTTAGGAGTACAATAGAACACAATATAATTTTTTCAAGACTAAATTTGTTTCTCCAATACTTAAAACTTTTTTTATTAATAGGCTTTTAAGGTTAAAAACCACTGAGGTCTGAAGAAACTTTCATATATGAAGAGGAGAAGTGAGTATAGGCTGCAAAAGCACCCAAAGGTCGCTTCTTAATCAGAACTTCTGCAGTAGAACATCCTTATAAAAGCACTGCCAAATTCACTCAAGACTCCACAAGACCACAAAACTGAAGCTAAAACAATAGATTGATGTGATCCACATCAAAACCCAAACATTTGTACGTTAAAAACTTCTGTAATCTCTCAAAGTTAGGCTCATAGGTGTATGAAAGGAAGGGGAAGATGGATGCGTACTTTCAACAGATTCATCTGTATTAAACCGTGCATTCACTTTATTTCCACTCTCAACATCACGGAGCTCCACCTAGGACAAGCAATCGATATAGTGCAAACTCAAAAACAACAAAGAAGAAAATGACATAAACTGACTTATAGAGAATGAACATAAATATATTATACTGTAACCAGGCATTCAGGATCTTCAAAATAGCAACAGAAAAGAGTACACTACTTTCATTCAAGCAGTTAAAGACATTGCGGAAACAACAATGATTATTGCAAAATTGGCTGATCAGTATAATATCTACCATAAAGAGTTTAAGACTGAAAAGTAGAAAGCCTTGGGCACCAGAGAGAAGGGAAATTTAAACTAAACACAAGGGGAAAAGACAGAGTCTTCTTAAAGTTACATACAAGAATATACATCCACCTAATAGTTCTCCGACTTGAAGCTAGCTATAATAATCCTTGTCTAATTTTCCCTTGGGATAATCAACTTGCACCAAACAACAGCAGCATTTTTGGCACATACTGTCAAATGATGTCAGCTTTCTTTGCAAAACAGAATAATCCAGTACAAGTCCTCTTCCAGGTGATTCTCAGTGTCCATGTGACAACGAAGTTCTTTGTTGCAACCTAGATCTGTCCTAGCTCAATGGTGAAGATGTCGCCATGCTAATTTCTCCTTCCCCACCAAAATCCACTCAAGATACACACGTGTTTGTTCATTTGCTTAAGCAACTTTAAATGAAAGTCAGGGTTTTAGGATTGCAAAACCAATAACCCAATGGTCCTGCATCACTAGCAAGCACCAAATAACATCAATCTGACCTATAAGTTCTATGCCACTTGATCAAATGTTCCACGTACCTCAAGTCATTAATGGCAAAACAACTTTAAACTAATTTTGGATAAAATTCTCGGAACAAAATCTCAAACATTTCACTAACAGTAATTTTTCCCTCTTGTAGAGCAACCTTAATAAGCAACTGAGCTAATCAAGTATTGCCCTTTGTTATGGAGTGCTTTAGTCAACCTCTACATTTTAAAAGGTCACAGTCGACCTCCTGAAGTTGTATTTTTTCCTCAATTTGGCTCAGAGTCATAGTTCCCATCCCACTCGAAGCCCGTGGCATATAACGAGCAAATTTGACTCATGGGTAAGGCTAGGATACTTTGCATACTCCTTTTCTCTCGCTTCTAGCACTCAAAAATCACATGCTATTTTTCTATCACTTTAAGTTAGACGAAGAGGAGACATGTACTTCACTTTTGAACTTCTGTTGTAGAGAAAAGATGTTGTAAACCCACATTCCTCAGAATGTCAGATTAGAAGCCAGAGTTAGAATTTTCGACCAAACTTGGATGAAATAAAATAATTGGTTGACTAAGACAAATTAAATCATAAGGGGTTGAGATGGCCATGGAAGAACAGAGGTAAAATGTAAACAGTGCGTTTGTTTCATATTTGTTAATATATTTCCTAAAAACGATTTTCTATATCATTTAGAAATACTATTCAAAGGAAAAAACATTCATTATAAACAACAAAGTCATGCCTAAAAATTTTTGTTGATGATGAAGATATTATTCACTAATTTTTGTAAGCGATACAAGTGATCAATATTAGAAAAGTATTTTCCAAATTGTTGATTCAACGTGAAATAAACACACCCTAACTTAAAACAATTGATGCCAGAAAAACGCCACAATAGTCCAAATCAATTGTCAAAGCATGTTGCAGAAGCATAGACATTTGTTATAATACCTGTATCATGGCAGATCCTCGGCCCTGTTGGTTATGATCAGCTTTCACAACCTAAAAAAATGCATGTAACAATTTTAGAGAAGTTATCATGCTTAGACATGTTTAGCGGGCAATATAAAATGAATAACCTGAACCAACCTCGTAGAGACGACCTGAAATACACATCAATGTACAGAGATGAGTGAGGTCCATCAGTAAGTAAAAGCTAAACAAAAAGTGAAGCTAGAATAGTCCACACAATCACGATGCAACCTTTTCTGTCAACAACATTGCCAGGTCTTACCTGCAATATTTAAGATGCAAGAAATTAATAAATATATAACTGTATGAAAAATACCAAACTGAACAACCCAATAAACACACTCGATGTGCAATCCTCATTTACTACTTTATAGTCAAGTCCAATTATGAGACAGCTGATACTCATCAAACTGGCTGCCCCGTATGCCTTTTGATGTTTGTTGGATATCGGTATCCTAGTATTTGGCAGAATCTTTTACAGTCACACCAAACTTATCCTGCTGTATCTTGAACCTAATTATCTCAAATTTCGAGACATGAAATGTCAAGTTCATCAACGGGAGACTCAACCTCTCACACAAAACCTACAAACCCGTTTAAAGAGACGGTCGATTCACTAATCTTGTTAGTAAGCATGTCCAGAGTACAAAATTCGACCAATGACCACAGTGCAGCCAGCACAGAGAAATCCTTGAGAACAAGAACAATTTATCCACAGAAGAATTATCCAAACAGCAAGGCCGTACACGTAACTACCCAGGAACCCCTATCCGCATCTCCACTGGATGGAGCATAAAATCAAACACATCATGCGCTCTCCCACCCGCTTATCTCCACAACTCACGGCCGCATATTCCGAGCATTACAAGACGCTCAACTAGGCTTTCACGTAACCAAAAAGAAAAAAAAAAAGACCATTGCGCGAAACTTTTCGTGCATCGAATGAAGCGATCGCGAATTCCGACGCCAACCCAGCAGGACGGGAACTACGCAAGCCGAGCTAGCGCGTCAAGTCATCTGCCGAACGACCGTTCTTGCTAGCGTGCGCAATGCGCGTGGGAGAAAAAGGGGCACTTACGTCGGATCCGCGGACCTTGACGCCGCGTTGCTGGAGGACGGACCACGGGGAGCGAAAGAGAGACCTGGCTGTGCCGTCGATCTCGGAAGATGACGAAGGCAGAGGGTGCGAGAGCGACGGCGCGGGAGTCGTCGCCGCCGCCGCCGCCGCCGCCGCCGACGAGCGGGGAGCGGAGGAGGAGGCGGCGGCGAGCAGAGCTCGAGAGAGCCTCTTGCTCGCGAACGATGCGTTCATGGAGCGCGCTCAAAGCAGAGACACTCTCTCGATGCCCAAAAAAAAAAAAAAAAAAAAAAAAAAAAAAAAACTCTCTTTTTGTAATTGCGCAATGATATACAAAAAAATATGTTATTTTCTTTTTTTATTATTGTGTTGATCCTACGGTTGAAAACATTGATGAAATACTGATGCGTCAGTTAAGCACGACAACGGATTTTTATAGAGAAATACTTATGTGACTATCCATAATATACCGTAAAATAACAGTTTATTTTTTATCACAAAAAATAAATAACAAATAATTAGAAATCGTAGTGAGGTCCACTCCTTAAGAAATTTGTAACTCGCACGATATTATTCTAAAGATAGCCCAAAAAAAAAACTGTTATGCAAGCAAAACCCATTTTTTATTTCGTGAGCCGTGGTGCTTACGTGGCTTCAAAAGTCGAACGACAATCACATTAACATTATTTGCAAAGAAATTTAAGAAGAGAAAATAATTGTTGCAGAAATAGAGGACGGTGATGTCACCTCCCGGGCATAGGCGAGGGGTGATGAAGCCCTTGTTACTTTGTTAGGGCTCCGACAATGGCAAAGCCCCCCAATCTCTTTATCACTAAGGTCGATCACCTCGGTGGTTCTATTGAACTTTAATTTGGTGTCCAAATTTGTGCGGGAAAAACCAATCCTACGACCATTTTCGAGCTTGGGTAGGTCTGTGTCGTGCCCAATGGGGTTAGGCCAGGGCTAATACTCCTTCATAAGAAGGAAAACGCCTATGCTCCTGCCTGGCTCTGATTGGCTGGAATGGTGTTGTGGCCTGATAAAATGCCAACCTGACGATGCGACGGATCGGTTGACTCTCCCAACTGCATTCAAAACAACGTAAGATCATATGAAACAGCCCATCTTGAGTACTCTGCATCTTTTGTTGCCGAGACAATCTTGAAGTATGAAATGAAAATAGTCCCACAGATTGCTGCTCACATGCTAATGCAATCATTAGTATTTTGGCCATGGGAAACCGATGAGTCTCTGGGAGTCCTTTGAGATGCTCTATAGGACTTGGGGGTAGATCCAAACCTAAATAAGTTGTACAAAATAGAATGGGTGTCTCTCCCCTCGGAATGAGCAGCAGCAACTTCATCGTGCTGGTTGGCACCGAAGTTCAAGTTAGTCCCCTTCCCTTGTTGATTGACAGAAGTCGGAGCGTGACCCATCATCGGCTTTTTGTCCTTACTGTTCTTTATCCAACATACCACGCAAGGAATGTTACCTCACTTTCGTCACGATCGTCGCCCAAACACTTGGGGTTTAGGTGATATTCTTGCATCACGCAGCTGGTCCCTTCGCCATGCGGCATGCGGCCTTTGTGGAACACTAGTATCCTCTTCTCCTATCCGCACACCAGTGTCCTCCCTCTTGTCGGTTTCCAATAAACCAGCTCTGGTTGTCCGGTTGTAGCGGCTGCTGCTCGGGTACTTGGGCTTCAACTGACAAGAAGAACACAGCTTCTCACTGCTGAACATGTGACTTGAGCCGGGAGTGCAATTCCCCAAGGTTCGAATTCGAGAACATGTTTATATACACGCTATAAAACGGGAGGGACGGGGCCGAATGCCTGTAGAAGATCCGACCCGTATTGGATCGGGGACGAACCGGACCCGGTCCATCTCGAACAGCCCCAATTGGGCCTAAACTCCACCGCCCGTTTCCCTCCGATTATTTTTGCGTCTTCGCACTTCTGCGAATCCGCATCCCACCGAGCGACGCCCCAAAAAAAATTCGCCCGGAATCGAATTCGCTCGCGGCAATTCCACTCGAATTCTCGCCGTCGCCGTCGCCGCCCTCCTCCTTCCCCCGGCGGGCGGGGCCGGCGGTTAGGGTTCAGCGGCCACCGCGCTCCTCGTCCTATAGCTCGAGGCCTCTCTCCCCGACGCTCGCTTCGTCAAACTCCCGTCGGGAAGCTGATTTCGCGCTCGCCGCGGGGCCTCAATTCTTCGTGAGCTGCAGTCCCGGAGCATTGCTCGGAGCTCCCCGCGATGCGCGCGCCTTAGTAGTCCTTTTCTTCTGGTGGTGTCGCCGGAGCTTGGGGGCCTAGCGTTGCCGGAGGAGCTTCGTCGTTTGCTGGAGTGGAGTGATGTGGACCAACGTCTTCAAACTGGTTTGTACCTCTGATGCTTCGTTTGCTTTGGTTTTCGTCGTTGTTTCAATGCCGGAGCCTTCGTGAAAATCGATTCTTCGCGTTCGTTTCTTATGGTTTTAGTGATGTTGGACTGGGATTCGGTCGCAGGCAACTTTTCATTCCGTTGTTTAAAATTTCATGCGCGATTCGATTTTTGTCAAGTTGCTGAACAGAATGTCGCGTGCCTTAGGGTGGAGAGTTTGCGTTGTTATATATGTCTACTTTTGAAGTCATTTCTTATACTAGTCAGTGCAGTGGGAAGCTCCGAAGCTTTAGTTTGCTACTTCTGATATAGATGTAACTAAACTCTGCATGATTACTGACTGAATTCGGCAACGCCCTGTCTACGCATGATAGTGCAAAAAGCTTTCCTTTTTTGGTTTTGTTGGGTTGGATCTTACTCCGTTTTATTTTCTTTCGTTTTGTTGTTGGGGGTGGGGAGAGCCCTCAAAACTTGTTCTGCACCACACTGATTAATACGTGTACAATGTAAAACTTGATTGTTGGGTTCTGAGATGCCAAAAGCTAAGAATTTGGCAATTACTTTCTACATATTAAGTCCACGTATTTAATTCCAGTTAATAGTTGAATCTAAACAGGGTTCACAGCTTCTTTACTTGAAGGAATTCGAGAAATTTAGTCACCCCTGCCATGCCTCGATGCTTACACCCCCCCTATCCCTTTTCGTTTCATCTTTATGATGTCTGTGATGTATACTAAGTCAAAAAGAGTGTGAAGTTAAAAAATTAGGCAACATGGAGAGGTTTCTCAGTAAATTTGCCTTCAATCTTTTGCGGATGAATGGGAACACATAAAGGATTATGAGGAAAGAAGATTCCTACTTTTTAGGTCCTAGATCTGTAGAACATACAGTAATTTCGCAGATTCAGTTTGGAGATTTTAATTGCCGGCTCTCTCTTACTTCTCTCTGGTAACACTTGCTAATTTGTCGAAATTGTCAACACTTGCAGCCTAATGCTCATTGTCATGTATTCCACCAGCAACCCATCCACTTGCCTGTGCAATGAGAACTAAGTTTGAAAATTACCAAGCTTCTTTTCTTCATCTTCTCCAGTTACTTACCTTGAATAAGTTTGCTGCTACCTGAGAATGCTTTCTCATATTTGATCTCCTGGCAAGAATAGAAATTCTGTTCAGGAAGTGGCCAGTGCTGCTAGTGCTCTTCCTGCCATCCTGGCTGGCTTCTTTGGTTGCCTGTCTCTTATGCCTTTATCTCCATTAATTTGCTTGGGAAGATATCTCAAGAAATGTAGTTGCATAATGCAATGCATTTTTATGATGAGTTATTGTTGATTCTCAAAAAGGTCTTGTCTTGTTTAGACGAGATGAACCATTAGCCCTAGTGGACCCATCCATGGGTAGCTGCGTTGGTTGAGAGTCCCTCCTTCATTGCAGAGGTTGAGAGTTCGAAACCGCAGTTGCTAGCGATTTAAGTGGGGGGGCCCTGGCGGTGGGTTGCTAAGCTAGTCTCCTCCGAGGTATAGGGGCTTGGCCCTCAGGAGCCGTTCAAGCACGGGGGGTCCGGGTGGAGTCCTCCGTTACCAAAAAAAAAAAAAACCATTAGCCCTAGTGGTACTGAATTGTGCTATTACCTGAGTAGTTATTTTTAGAACCTTTTTCTATAGGTATTATTACCTCAGTATTTTAACATTTGTCTTGCAACATGACATGGTGAAAAATTGACTTGACTTGCGATTCTTTTTGTGTAGAGGATAAGTCAATTTCCTTCTCCATGAAGGGCATCAAAGGATCTATCACATCTTCTAGGAATCTTTTTTTTTTTTTTTTTTTTTACAGCATAGCCTACTAACGGATACTGGGAGTCAAAACACTTCTTGTAATCTAATAGCCACTCCATAAGTGGTTTGAGTAGTTCATTTAGTCTCAATATATGATGCTAGTGCATGTGTCTTTGTTTCTGCCTGGCTTCATGTTACTTCTTCATAATGTGTCCCTTCCGTACATAGATTTCATTTTCACATTGATTAATACAGGTTGGTCTCCATCAAATATCCTGGTTCCAGTTTCTGCCTCTTGAATCAGATTTAAACCCTTTACCGGACAGAAGGTTAGACTCAGGCTGTCTCACGCACTCTTTCAAAATGCCAATAGAATGATGTTAATCTAGATGTGCAAGTGCTTTACTAAAAGCTTTTCTGATATTTCTAATATACGATTTTCTTTATATTGGATAGTGTCAAGTCAGAGACAAAGGATTCTGCTACTTTCTTGGTTCTGTCATCTCATCTTCAGTTGCAGAAGAAAAACTTTCTTAGCACATGGACTAATTCATTTGTGGGACCCTGGGACCCATCTCAGGGTTTGCACAATCCAGGTGAGAATGCAGATGCTTTGAGATGGTGGTTTTCAGGTTATTCCTGGTTATATAAATGAAAATGGGGAATGCACTTTTTGCTCTGTTGCTTCTCAAAGAGTACAGAGAAGGCTGTCATCTTGCTTACGGAATTTCCTTTCTTCAGAAGGACTCTGAAAAACAAAGGCAAACTCTTTCTTTGGGCAATTCTCTTGTGCTTATTAAATCTGGAATTTTCTCTATGAAGTATCTTGAGCCTTAAAAAATGATGCCCAACTTGAGAAATATGGAAAAGTAATCCTAGATTAGTCGGCTGTGATTTGAGATGGCAGTTTTCAGGTTGACCTGGTTTTAGTTTGAAGTTCTTGAGGTGCAACCTTCCCAATATGCTTTTAGAGTGAAGGCATTTGCCTTATTTGTAGCACCTTCTCTTCTCACAGGAAGGATTGATTTTTTTCTCATGGGCAGTCTATAGGTAGTAGGCATTTTTTGTTACTGTTTGATCACTTGGTATAGTTTATCGCACAACTATACATATTTTGCTCGAGGTTGAAAAAAGTTGCAAATGAAATACTAAAAGGATTTTAGCCAGAAAATCATCTCACCCCCCCCCGGGGGCGGCAGGGGGTGGGGGGAGTGGTCCAACCCTCCATTCCTCCTTTTTTTTTTCGGTCGAACTCCATTCCTCCTTTGTTCTTGCAGTTTTGTAGTTGCTCTAACAGCTTAAAAAAATGCATAGATGAAAAAATCAAGCTCTGGCTTTTCCTTCCTGGGCGCCACTTATCTGTTGTTGAGACTGCACAAGCAGCGGTATCTGGACTAAGAGGTAACTTGAGTTCTCCATAAACATTTCTATATTGGTTTTAGCTGTATGACTTTCTTTTCATTGACCTGCATAAGTTCAGATTCATTTTGTTATGTTTGTGTTTACACTTTAACTTAACTCATGTACTTGCCTGTTCTATCTGTTTATATATTTGTTTCTAGGAATTAGGATGTTGGCAGATATAGTATTTCTTAATTTTTTTGTATGAAGGATTTTATAGTTTCTTTTGTTTGTTGATGGAAGTTGTTGCATCTGGACTATGGTTGGCTCCTGGGGACTCGGAAGAGGTTGCAGCAGCTCTGTCTCAAGCTTTACGGAATTGTATAGAGAGGTTACTCTCTTTCTAGTTAACTGTAACAATTTAAATGTGTACCTATGTATGTACATGCACGTGTGTGTGGACGCATGCACCTACAGTTGCTTGTGAGGGTTAGAACTTGACACTTACCTGGTTGAATTTGGCAGGGCACTAAGTGGACTTTCTTACATGAGATATGGAGATGTATTTTCAAAGTACAATCCATTTCAGAGTGAAGGAATTTTCAGGTATTCTACTTTCTTCCCCAGTGAGCCTTTGCTTCCCCTTTTCATTGTACTCCCGTTCCATCCTGTTCTTCTGCTCTTTCTGCTCCTTTTCTGCTATGTCTTTGGTAGGACCACTGGAACCTGATCTATCATTGAACCGTCGGTTGGTTATTGCAGGAGAGGTCAACCAACCGTAGAATTTGTCTTTGCTGCCACAGAAGAGGCGATATTTATACATGCAATAGTTTCAGCAAAGTATGTACACTCATGCCTTGATTTTCATTTCTCATTGCTCTTTAAATACACATGTATGTGTGATTGTTTTTATCTGTAACAGGCATATACGTGCCCTTTCAAGCGATGACTTGGAGAGAGCATTAAGGCATGCTTCTCGCAATTCTAGCCATAGACATCCAGGTTGGAACTTATTGGATTTGAATATCTCTTATGATTTTGGATCTTTCTCTGGCATATATTTCAATTCCTTGCATCTACCTGGTCTTAATTACATAAAATATGTGTTCCAGTACTGATAAGAATGAGAAATAATAGCATCTAGAGATCTTTTTATTTGTAATTAATCAAGAGCCCATTTATGAAGTGATGCTTGCACCAGATATCTAATGCACTGTCTGTTTTTAATAGTTTGCTGGCCCTCGCTACTTATTGATGAGCACAAGCATTAACAGATGGAATTTATTAAGCTTGATGATCAACCACTAGGATCCAAGGATTTAACAGATAAATAAATGGTGATATAAAAAGCTATGCTTTTAGAATCAGATGGAACCAATTGGATGAGCTGTTGTACAGGAAATTGTCTCTATTGCAAGCAACAAAACTTTGGACTCTTGGAAACAAAATCATAACATCTCCATGCCCCTCCAGCATGGCGACATGGGGGCTAAAAAGGGAAAGGGGGGAGGGGTTTCTCTCGCTTTTGACATTGCAGGCCCCAGCAGGAGGACCGCATGACGAGCTATCAGCTCAATGGTAGATCTCTTCCCCAGGGATCCTAGATGAGGGAACCCTAAGAGAGTTGCCGGCTTCAACTATCATCCATGTACGATCCATACTAGACCCAATCACCTGCCCATCCTACCTCCTCTACGTTCTTGACAGCCAAACTTTGTCTCAATAGTCTTTCAGTAGCATGTTTTGGTCTTCTTTCCCTATGCTTACCAGAAAACATTTTAAAATCCCAATACACCCAGTGCCAGATATAGCAAGCCAACCAGTCTTGAGGTGGTGAGCAGGAAGATACCAGGGGGTGGTGGGTTGGGGGGAGGGAGGGGGCAGAGAGAGAGAGAGAGAGAGCTCTGCTTCTCCCGGCCTCGAGCCATCTGCAGTACTTTTAGATTAGACATTTAATCCTTTTCTATTGATGAGACAAATGGAACAAAAGAAGGGCTCTTGGGCTCCTCATTTCTTTTTATTTAAGTTCTTTCATTAATCTAAAAAGTCCTCAAGCCCAAACCAATTGAAGTGTGAAATCAAATAGAAAGAGAGGGCATAAAAGTCAAGTCTGCATTAAAATTTAGTTCAGCCCGTTCATACTCAGTACATGAAACTTAATAAGGGGAAGGGTACTATATAAAAGAAAATGCACAATGATTTTATGAGCAACACGCCTTGAACTTACTGTAATCCCAACTAGCGGACTGTCTAAGCAATACCTCTGCGTTTTGTAAACTGAGGAAACTAGCATTCCGTGGACCCGAATATTGTACTTCCCATCATAATGAACTGCGGACAAGGCAAAATTCGTTTGCATGCCAGGAGAAAGAATTAGCAATTGGTGAAAAGGGATTTGAGGCCTTCCCTTCAAGCACTAGTGTTTAAATCTTTTTATTGTGTTATTATCTGAGAGATAATTTAATATACCCTTTCTTTTGATGGAATGTTGTATATAAATTTTCATGCATAGTTCATAGCATTTGCTTGTTAGTTAGAAATATCTGCATTAGGACATTGTTAACAAGTTTCCTTAGGAAACTTGTTAAATCAGCCGTATACAATGAGTTGATATGAATAATAGGGAAGTCATTGGAGAAGAGTAAAGTAAGTGGATGTACACATCCTGTTGCTTTTTCTGTACAGCTTAAGCAATTTTCTAAGGCACTGATTATCAAAATCCCTTGTATCTATACTTTCATTTATGACTTTGACAAGTAGAATTGGTGGTTGGACCAATTGATTGCCATCCATCTCTATCATTGGTTTTGTGCTGATCCAGTCCTATAAGCAGTGATATGGTGAATTAAATCAGCGTTAGTTGCCTTGTGATAATGCAAGATCATGTAATGCCTCTAACATATGTTAGACAAGAGATAAAAGAGTGTGCTGCTGGTTAATGATGTACATGTATTTGCAATCTTCTTGCTTAAACTGGCAGCATTTTAAAATCTTCACTGCATTTTTACCCTGTTAATCAATCTTCCATATAAGCTTCAATCATGAGAATTTCTTTCTTTTCCTTCTGTTCAAAAGTTAGATTAGCATGATCATTTGGAGTTCCTGTGAAGGTGTGGAAACTATGTTTTCACGAGAAGGTTCATCTTTGTTAAAACATCCCTTGTTGGTTGTCTGTGGGATTTCAATGGCCCTTGTCTATGTAACTCCCTCCACCTATCACCTTAAACTATTGGGTTGGATGTTCTAATATGGTATCAAAGTCAGGTTTTGTCCTGAATTTATTTTTTATACTAGGCTTGTTGGTCAATTCCATGTGCAATTAATGGTTTGTACATAGGAGGAGGTGCTAAATATCCGGCATTATTTGTCTATGCGTCTTCAAAGGACGCTATCCGTCCACCTATCAGCATAAGTTTTTTTGGGCTGGATGTTTAAACAATCATCCGTAATTGTGCTTTTGACATGATTTTAAGTTTGACGACGTTTGTTCTTCACTTCAAAAGTAGGCACAATGATTTGATGGCTTATGTGATAATCTATGTTAAGTGCAAGTATCATGGTAAGGCCCCTGTTTAATTAGTGAGACATCAAGCAAGAATAATATTGATTGTGTTACTGTGATGTTTATTGGTGATGTCTTGGAGGATGGACGGTTATTGAAAAGCTAAACAAATTAATAATTCCTTAAAATGACAAAATGGGAAATGATCATCATAGACTTTGGTTGAGTGATACTTGAGAAATATCCAAGTAGGCTTCTGCAATAACTGTCGCAATGCATTTTACCCGTAAAATCATTTTTGCAGTGATTGTATCTCCTAATGGCATGCGCGGAAGGCTAATTGGTGGATGTCCAAGTGATCTTGTCAAGGAAGTATACCTCGGGTAGACTAATTGGAGTTGCATCTAGTTCACATTCTTGTTTCTTTGATTTGATGACAATAGTCCTTGGCGCCAGTTCTCAACATCTTCTGTTACTTTTGGACAGCTCTGGCAAGTCGAAGGCCTCAAGTGGGTTGATAGGTTTGCCGTCTCATGTTTCTCAAGGTTTTGTCTGCCAACTGAGGGGACAAGCTTGTTATGCTGAAGTAACTGTTGGCTGCCCAATTACTGAAACTGACAAGGCATTAGCTCAACGCTCAAATACTCTTAGAAGTGAATGCCTTTCTGCAGGAAGATGCGATCAGAAGGTCTCTCAGGATCATTCATCAACTTACGAGAAGACATTTATATACCCAAATGAGGCAGTGCTTGTCCCAGTCCTGAATGCATCTCTTACCAGATCTTCATTGAGAAGGTGCACAATCATTTGCCTAAATGTTCCTAGCCTCCTAGGTTTATTATTATTATTTTTTTTTATGTTTCTAATTTTAAATAGCCAAATATATATGATCTAGCAATCAGTTTCAGTTGGACTGGTCTAATCATTTGTATGGCTACATATCCATTTGTATCTCTTTCTGACGACCTGGAATTTCACCATGTGTGGAGTTTGCTCTCCTGCACCAATTGCTTAGTGCACAGCTTTCCTTGCATGTGTTAGATGGCCTTAGAATGGTCTGTGAGATAAATGAAGATATCTGCTAGCTTGAACCCATGTTGGTCATTGTCTTTGCATCAATTGAGTCACTTTATGTCTCTGTGATTTTTTGATGTTGCAGATTTTGGCTGCAGAATTGGTTAGGGCCATCACTGATGGGTTCATCTTACTTTATGCATTGGTGAGTCTATAATCCATATATTGAGTTTGAGCTTCAATACATCACCAAACACAAACTTGAACTTGTTCGCTATTAGCTCTGCTAAGTTTTTCTAGTTAAGATAAGGACACAGCTTATTGCAATATATGTATGTAAATATATTGCTTTGGACTGTGATTTATTCGTTTTATTGTATCACAAAGGACATTTCATGAATTCAGGCACCTAAGGGGTGCCAAACCATCAGTAAAACATAGGTTTGTTTCTTTTGGCATCTTTATCCTGTATTAGTATCTTAGTCAAAGTCGGTTCATCTTATAGAAAGAAGCTTAGATGCAGATAACAAATGTGCTTTACCTCTCTCATCACTGTCGTGTCTTTTGCAGTGGACCACAAATGGACACTCTCGAGGATAGCAATGGATTATGCACTCAGAAAAGTTATTATAGTAGTAGCAATAGCAATTCTAGCAGCTTAAGCAGCCTAAGCAGTAGCTCAAGTGAAAGCGACTACAATATGACTTCTGCAGCAGGGGATCTTGAAGCTGATGCAGACTCGTTGATATCTTCTGCTGAATTGCAGAATGACCGCCTGCAAATGGTATAAGTTCTGTGTCCTTACTTTTCAGATTGTCATTTATGGCTTGAGACCTGAATCCTGTCATCTCAAATTGTCTAAGCATGGACATGCGACCGCTTATCCTAATATGTTGAGCCATCTAGCATTTTCTCTACATTCATACCTGTGGGGCCATTTGTGGACCATATGTACATTTGCATGGGTTTATTTCGCTTCCTTCTTTTTGGCCAGATGTTATGGCTGTGCATGTGTATGCACACGTCTCTTTTAATTTGAGGTGCGGAGTGGGTTTCGTATGGCTTGCTCGAGAACTTTAAGATTTTTGCAGCCAACTTATTTTGCTGCTTATCTGTCCAATTGTACATTCTGTCAGAGGACATAAAATAAAGACGAAACCCAGTTTAACTTGTTATAGGAATTATGTGCACTTGCAGAGGAAAAGCAGGTTTTCACATTGAGAAGGAGGGAGAGGGGAGAGGGAAGAGGGAAGAGGGAAGGGAGAGAGAGATGTTGATTTTTTTTTTTACTGTGGCAGTGACGGGACATATATAAGTTTGCTATGCTACCGCAACTTGTTCATGATAGCACAATATTAAAGGATGAAATAGATTGTAAACTTTTGCTAAGATTTTAGTGCATGTTTATTTTTCTTATTTTTGTGAATCTCAATTGGAGAGGAGGTTTTTTGGTTGTCCAAGTAAGGGAAATGATAGGATGTCAATGATTTTTAAAGTAATGCTCTTGTCTATTCTTGTCTATTCCATCATTGATATTTTGGATGACAGCCAAGTAATTATCATTTATTTTAAACTAGGGCACAAAGCGTCCTCGATCGGTAATGACAGATATGTATGGTCAAGTGGATGCTGCCGTTCCTATGCAGGAAGCATACAAATCCGATTTTGGATCTTCAGAAGCTAACACTTCAGCAATTACTGGAGTTGCAAATGAGCAGATAGGATCTCACTGGGATTGGGATGACGATGAGAGAGGTGCGGACATGGATATTCAAGCTCTGTTATCTGAGTTTGGTGACTTTGGGGACTTCTTCGAAACTGATGCTTTGCCTTTTGGAGAGGTACATATTAATTTCTGTAAATTCCTTTTCAACTTTGTCATATTCATGGGGTAGTTAAGAGTTGCTTAGGCTGCGCATGACAAAATTTCTGAAACAGAAATTGATTTCTGATCAGAAATCAATTTCTTAATTTCTATTCCCCGGACAAGCTTCTGAGCAAAGAAACCCATTTGATAACGACTCAAAATTTCTCTTTTTGAAACAGAAATCCGTTTGATAACAGAACAAAATTTCTATTTCTAGGAATAGAATTGATTAGATAATAACATAGGAAATCCTCAAATACAAAATAATAGTCGAAATAATACTAATACATTACAGAAGTTGAAAATACAATTTCATGAAATTTCCGGTATATTATTATCCCTTGCCATTTTATTAGCAATTGTTTTCCTAAGCGTATTTATTTGGTTTCCCTCATTAGTCAATGTATCGTTTGCAAGCTCATCCTGCGTAGATTCAGACAAGTACTACGAAAGCATGAATATGGGTGCCATCAATGGCGCCTATACAGCCTTGTCATTTTATCAAAAACTAGTATTATACAAGATTATTAACAAAATAAAATTAATGGTGTAAAGGAATATATGAGAATTCTACCTTAAAGTAATGTTTATGGTTAGGAACCAATTGGGGGAAGGTCGGTTTATTTTGATTCTCGAATTGAATCAGTCCAGTTGCTCATCCCTAATTTCTTTATTGTTGCTCAATGAACCTTTAATGGCCCTTGCATAACAAAGAGAGAGATTCTCTTGAATCTCTTGCCTTCAAATTAAAATTCAAGATTGTACAATCTAATTATTTTGATTTTGCAAGAATTTTATTCTGTAAACAAATAAAGTTAAATTTCTAGGCACGTTTTTTATTCATCTATTACGTAAGAACTTTTTCTTCAACTGGTCATTCGTGTGCCTTTTCTAGGAGGAAAGAGCCCCATTGTTTTTAAGTAAGCATTTAAGAACTTTGGTCGTTTTTGAAAATTGGGGACCCATTCAATTGCCTTTCATCCTAAAGAGGAAGTTATCAAAAAGAATTGAAAAAAAAAAAAAAAAAAAAAAAAAACACGAGCAAAATAAGAAAAAGAAAATTAGCAATAATTTGTGAAGTTATGATTATGAGTGAATTAAATTAGCAAGAAAACACAAGGTTTCTTTTATATGGTTTGATTTCAGTTTCGATTTCTATTTTAAACCGAGAAATTAAAAATTTCAACTTCGATTTCTTCAATTTCTCTATTTCGGAATAGAAATCTGTTTCAGAAATAGAGAAATCAAATTGCGTTACCAAACGGATTTTTATTCCAAACCTTGTTAGGGGAAGAGAAACAGAGAAATCGAGAAACAGAAATTTTGTCATGCGCGCCCTTATTCTCATATGCTTGAGTATTCTAGAAGGTCTCGTTCTCTGGAGTCTATTTATTTCTTTAGTGAGTATGTAAATTTTCTGCATTTTCAGAAAAAAAAAATTTCACTGTCATGGTTGCTATCCCATTACCTTTACAATTGAGTAATTTTTATTTTTTTTTTTTTTTTGCTTTTACTTGATATGCAGTCTATTTTCAATCAATGTTGTGAAAATGAAGGTAGATTTTGTGCTTTTCTGAATGAATATATTTGTAGTCTTACAAGTATTATGAGTATTACTTTTCAACTCTGATACGAGAAAAGAGTATTACTGTTCAATGCCATTTTCATGTTAGTTTCTAGGTAGCAGCGGCTAGATGTGTTGCCCTTTGTCTTTGTATACTCACTGAATCATCACATCAATTTGATTAAGTATCTTTGAATTTTTTGTTGTGAAGCCCCCGGGAACTGCAGAGTCGCAGACTCTTATGTTTTCTGGTTCAGATTTGGTAGTTGGCAGCAGTCCTGTTGGCATGATGGATGTTTCCGAAAGTATGCTTTTGCCTGTTGGTTTTCCATCTTTAGAGGGCTTTAACCCTCCAGCGGTGTCAGAAGAATTTCTCAGCAAAAGTCAAGAGATTACCCTGCCATCTGGGCCAATTGTTGACACTCCAGCATCTAATATTGGCGAGTTTGATCATATTATCAAAGCTGAAGCCTTGATGACATTTGCCCAGGAATATGGAGCAGTTGAGGCACCTACTAGTGACTTCTCTTCGTCAATTTTCAAAAACCCATATTTGCCAAAATATTGTAATGTGGAGAGTGCAAATTCTAGCACTAATAATTATAAGTATGGTGCTACACCTCCATCTTCTCCTTGTCTGGATGGATCAGATGAGAAGAATGGTGTGGCTTTGACCTCAAAAACGTATCAGGGGAATGATGCTCGGTTAAAGAATTATTACACTCATGTGGAGGCTGGTAAAGTAAAAGATGGGACATTGTCTAAATGTAACGATAGTAGTGCTATTTCTATGGAGGCTGCTCCATCTTCAGTCTCGTTCTCTAATGTAGGTCCTGCAAATGTTGTAAAGCCTGGCCAGAAGAAAGTGATTGAAGGTGCCATTGACCATTTAGTTCTTTCTATGAAGACTGTGCTTGCAACAGAAGTGGAGTGCCTTGCATTCCAAGCATCCATGTGCAAGATACGTCATACATTATTATCTTCCAGTGTCCAGGCCCCAGTTACTTCAAGCAGGTTAAGTGGGAGTGCTATTTTAAATCATCTGCCTGGTGATCAAAGCACAATGACAGATAACATATCTAGCATGTTCGAGGTGAAAAAGAAAGAAACTATACCTGTCAGAATAGCTGGTGATGTTGATGGAGGACTATTAGATGGAAACCTTAATGCTTCTGTACGTGTTTGGCGCACTGTTGGAGTACCTAAAGTTCCAAAAGCCAGTAGTTCACCCGGTATTGAAGTATGTCCATCCCCACTTAACTCATTTAGTGAGGAAGGTGGGCTCTCTTATGGGCAAAGGCAACCACTTCAGGAGCTTCTAGATGGAATGCAATTTCTTGTCCAGCAAGCTACTTCCTTTGTTGATGTGACTTTGGATGCAGACTGCGGTGATGGGCCTTATGGTTGGCTTGCATTGGAAGAGCAATGGCGGCGTGGATTTTCTTGTGGCCCTTCTATGGTTCATGCAGGTTGTGGAGGGACTTTAGCCTCCTGTCATGCCCTGGACGTTGCTGGTGTGGAGTTAGTAGATCCACTTTCTGCAGACGTAAGGATTTTCTTCCTTTATCTCATACCGTTTGCTGCTCCTTTTATTTTTTGTTCTTGAGGTGAGAATTGCAGGCTACCTTTTAATGACATTGATTTCTGTCCTACAATAAATTTGTTTATCGTGAGCTGACAAGTAATTAATTTCCATCCAATAACTTGCTGCTGATGGTTGTAGTTAATTATGCACAGCTTCTGATGTTTGTGTGGCACCATTTTGGTGCCTGAATTTCCTCATGTGGATTATTTTTTCATGTTTCTTTTCTCAACTTAACCACAAGAATTGTGTCTTCATACAAATATAGTAAAATTGCTTTAGTACCAATATCAGATTGTTAAGTAGCTAATATCTATGTTCTTACTAGTCTTGTGAATAGATATGTGGCCTTTCAAGCTGTGGTATGACAGGGTTGAGATGTGAGTGATATTATACTTTGCAGTAACAATATCTTTCCTCATGAAATTGTTTATGGGGCCATGAAACATGTTTTCTTCTGGTCTATACACCTATTCAATCTGAGAATCCTGCAGTTTTCATTATGACTCATCTGGATGCAATCCATTAATGGTTTTTCGAACAATGTAAAGATATCACCACTTTCTAGTAATGGCATAAACTTATCGTCAATATGTTGGCAACATAACGAGACCATTGAGACAATATTGTCCATACGGGGAGAGCCCTGACTTTGATCGTATGACAATGGATTGTATATGCTGTCACGGGCACCAAAGATGCAAAGTTGAACTAATATCTCGGAGTAGCTTCCAGACATGAGAGGAAGTATCATCATCTGACTAATATGTGAAAGAACCTTTTGGTAGGTAAAATAACCTAACTATTTGCCACCAAATAGAATCAATTTCCCCATATGAAGTTTTCATCCAGACTTTTTGTTCCTAAATTGCCTGTTCTTTGTACTTCTTTCTATTGGAGACATACTTTGGAAGTGTCATAATCTTAAATATTGACATTGCATGCATTGTGAGCACCTAGATCCTTATGTGGCGATTGCATCCCAGGTCCAGGTGGCATCTGTGATTAGCTTGCTACAGTCAGATATTAAATCAGCCTTAAAAGCTGCATTTGGTAATTTGGATGGTCCTTTATCTGTCACTGAGTGGTGCAAGGGACGCAACCAGCTAGGTGATGTTGGAAACATGGCAGAGGGATTTTCGGCAGAGTCCACTGTAGGTGAGTGTAGAGATCCTTCAAATACTCCAACATTTTCAGGTGGAGAAGCATCAAGCCCATCCCAATCCACTGCAGTTGGTTCATCCAATATAAGAGGTAATGGAAAGCTAGACAAGACAGAAGTTGCAATTCGATTAGGTATTATTTTGGAGATATGTCAAGAGGTTATTTATTTTCTGCCAGTATCATAACAGGAATTTTCAGCAATGCCTCAATTGTTTTAACTTTGTAATATCCCCAAAGAGGTGCTCATTTTGTTGTCAAATTATGCTAAAAGTTTTTGGTATTTATATTACATGGTTTTGCTATGGACAGTTACTAGTGGCCTGGATGGATCTAAACTGGATGAGTCGTTCCAAAGGAGATTAAGCCAAGATAACAGTTCAGAGTCTGGACAGCAGTTCTCCTCCCGGCTAAGGCCCACACTTTATGTCCTTCCTTTACCTGCGATACTTGTTGGGTACTTCTCTATTTAATTTTAATGTTTTCTTTGCTTTTGTCATGTATTCAAGGACCGAATAGCATCAGGTTACCCAATAGGAAAACCAAAAAAAAAGAAAAAGGAAGAAAGAGAAGAAAATAATCCATATATTTGCTTTGAATCTCCTGATGAGATGAAATGCCTCTAGTCTAGTCTATTAATGCAGTATTTGTTCAACGTTTTGTAACAAACTAGGCAAGTTGATAGGCTTAGTTGGGGTTCCAACTGTAAATGTGCTCGAGTATTTGCATCCTCATGTGATGACTCATCCATATGCTTATCAGAGGTTCAGTTATCTGCACCCATTTGTCTTCCTCATCAATAGATGTCTTGATGGTTACGGAATGAAATAACAGAAAGTTAGACGTATAATAAATTGACTGATTCTTGTAAGGATTGTGGAGAGCATATCGTCTACATATTGTGCCTGTCATTTGTTTAGGTATGTAGCAGTTTATGATCAGCCACGTTTATGTTTTACTGGTTTTCAGTAGTGAGGCTGATCCTTGACCATGTGAAATATGGACATACAGACATAGAGGACTGATTCGGAGTTTTTAACATGTGCTAATCATCTCTAATACCTATAGTATACCCAGCTAGCATTTATCTGTATTTTTATATGATTGTGGAAGCTCTGCCCATCATGCTTAGGATTCTAGGTATTCGCTGTGGCTCTTTTGATTAAACATATTACTCCCATAAGTAGTACAATCTTTCACCAGGGATTTGTTTTGAAGTTTAAATAGGAAATGATTTTCGCAGGTATCAGGACGATTGGCTTAAAACATCAGCTGGCTCTCTACAAGTATGGGAGAAGGCTCCTCTTGAACCTTATGCACTCCCAAAACCTGTGAGCATTGTCTAACCCACCCATTTTTCTGACATAGGGGCTGTCCGGATTGACTTTTACATTTTACTTTTTTGCTTAATCAACTCTCGTGGCCCACTCACTGCCTTTTGTTGTTTTAAAATCTGAAACAGTTGAAACTTTCACAAAATGCAAACATTGACACTTTCACATATAACTTTTCGTATGTTTCTAAAATTTGAATAATATTTTAAATTTTGGTGGGAAAGCAAATAAGTGCTTTTGCTTAACTGAAACAGAAAGGCCCTAATGAAACTTTACTAGCAGCATTCTTTAGTCTTATTTTATTGTCATGACTAATGCAGGTCAGTTACTATGTTCTATGCCCAAACATTGATCCCTTAACTTCTGCTGCTACTGATTTTTTCCAACAACTTGGTACTGGTGAGTTTGTACTTCATAGATCGTATTTCTTATACACAGTGTTGTGGATTTAGGTTGGCCTTCCGATGAACATTTTCCTTATTTTGTGTATGCTCTGCAACTGCTGGTAAGGATGACCTATTTGTCAAGATCTCACTCCTTTAGAGTGTCTTTATGAGAATTGAAGTAATAGGCATCACTGGGTATGGGCAGCCTTGTTTTTCCAGAATGCATGAACATGATGGTTTTTTTGCATGGAAAGATCCTCCTTTTTGCTGTTTGTATCTACTGTTTTGTAGCTTAACTCCCTTGAAAAATCTGTAACCATAGTTAACTACTTTTCAGTGAGGAAAACTATCTATATGCTGTTTAAGTCTCTAAACTCAAGCCTTGACCAAGGCGGTGGTTATGGAAAAGTGAGGGTTCCTGCCCTTGATTTTTAGCTGAAAGGGGAAATAGTCTTCCTCTGGACAAGAATTGCCATGCGGTAACATTCCTGTGTCATTGTTTGAGGAAACTTAGAGGCTCTTTTCTCATGATTGTTGCATATTTTGTTGCAATAGTTGCTTGACCACCAGTTTGTTGGTGATTGGAACACTTGTGGGCTGTCCTTTTACGTAGGTGCATTTTGTGTGAGGACGTTGAGTCCTGGATCTTCATGATCAAAGGGTACTCATGCCTTTTTGATTATCAACGTTAGTTTGATCCTTTGGAATCAAATGTGTCTTAGTTCCAACGACCCACGTAAGAGCCCTATATACAGGATAGGGTGGTTTGCTTGAAGATAATCTTTTCTATTTGCCACTAAGAGGAATTGTCCCTCATTTTCCTTGTTTTCTTCCTCAGTTTATGAGACTTGCAAACTGGGGACTCATCTACCCCAGACTATGGGAAACCAAATGGAGACTGATTCTGGAAAAGCATCAACTTCTGGTTTTGTCCTTCTGGATTGCCCTCAGTCAATGAAGATGGTCGGCAGTAATGCATCTCTTGTGGGATCAATGAGCGATTTCTTTCTGTCCCTATCCAATGGCTGGGACTTGACAAGCTATCTCAAGTCTCTGTCAAAGGCTCTCAAAGGATTGAAATATGTTCCATGTTCAACTACAAACCCTAAAGAAGGAAATAGCAGTTCTTGTTTGGTAAGCAAGAATGTGAAATGTCCTTCAATGTGTCTCTTGCATTGATTGGAGCAGCTGAAAATTTGCCGCCTTCATATGTTTGAACTTGATAATAACTGTAGAATAATCGTCACTTATCTGTTATTTCTCTGTTTTTTGGCTATTTCTGCAAGCTTCTTCACCTTTTGTTGGTCATTCTGTAGGTGATCTATGTAGTTTGCCCCTTCCCTGAGCCAAATGCTGTTCTAAAAACGGTGATTGAGTCTTCTGTCGCAATGGGATCAGTCATTCTTCCAGCAGAGAGACGAGGGACATTGAGCAATCAGGTTGGAAAGGCAATGAGCTGCTCGGCAGCTGTCGATGAAGCATCAACAACAAATATCTTGGTGCTTTCAGGATTTAGTATTTCAAAAATAGTGCTGCACATTGTGACAGTTGATGCCATATTTAGGGTAACCAGTCCAACTCTAAGTGAGCTTACCATCCTTAAGGAGACTGCTTTTACTGTCTATAACAAAGCTCGACGGATTTCACGAGGGTCTTGTGATGTTCAGTCCTCATCACTTTCAGGTAGATCCCAGTTGGCCATGACCCAAATGACCTCTTCCATGTCTCCTCTGTGGAAAGAGTGTGTTGGTCCTCGAATTTCAGGGCCATCCCTTACCAGAGAGGGTGAAGTGGATGCCAGCTTGAGGACTGCTGCGTGGGATAATTCATGGCAAACGAGGACTGCGGGACTAAGTAGCGATCCTAGTAGAGCTGGGGATTTTCTCTCGCAAGAGGAAGCACGTTGTATGTTTGAACCTCTTTTTATATTGGCCGAACCTGGTTCTCTAGAACATGGTGTTTCACCTACGTTTTCTGCTAGTTTAGTTAACGAATTGTCAAAAGGACAATCAGATGATGGTGGTGGAGGCTTCATGCAAAGTGCGAGCTCAGTGCGAAGTGCAGATTCTGCATCTAGCTCACCAATCGACGGATCTGAGTCAGACAGCTATGGGTCTGGCCATAAAAAATTACCAACCATACATTGTTGCTATGGATGGACAGAGGATTGGCGTTGGTTGGTATGCATATGGACAGATGCTCGGGGGGAATTACTTGACAGCCATATATTTCCCTTTGGTGGAATTAGTAGTCGGCAGGACACAAAGGGGTTGCAGTGTCTATTTGCACAAGTTCTACACCAGGGCTGTCAAATTCTTCAGATCTGTTCAGATAATGCTGCTGTCAAGCCCAGAGATTTTGTGATTACCCGCATTGGAAGTTTCTATGAACTTGAATACCTAGGTATGCGAGCTTTTTCCTCATTTCATATTTCAGTTGTCTTTCAAGTTTATTATCTCATTGTCACTTAAGTTACTTCCCCTCATTTATTGATTTTGAGTCTAAATCTATTGCCTTAGAATTTTTGGTCCCACAACAGCTTAGATATTTGAAATAATCAATACTGGGGAATAGTTTTTCAATGATATATAGATATCTGAAGGTCATCTCTTTTGCTCTTTAGCTCTTAATTGTAAAGGTCAATGGGAAGAAATGACAGAAATATATCTAGATGAAAGACTCTTTTAGCTCTTCCATGTTTTCCTTTGTTGACTTTGGAACTCCGTTGTCCCTTCGTGGTGGTTAGAGTGGCAAAAAGCCATTTATTCAGTTGGAGGAGCTGAGATGAAGAGTTGGACACTGCAACTACGGCGATCATTGAGTGAGGGGATGTCTGTGGGAGCCAATGGGGCTTCCTTGCAACAACAGGAGATGAATTTGATTCAAGAGAGACCCCTGCCTTCCTCACCCAGTCCATTGTACAGTCCTCACTCCAAAACCTCAGGCTATATGAAGGGTGGTTTAGGACCTTCAACTGCTAGAAAGCAGGTCATGGGTGGACATGCAGGGGTTGAAAGCCCAAGGGGTCTGCTTCAGTGGGTTCAGACCATCAGCTTTGTTACTGTTTCTGTCGATCATTCCTTGAATTTGGTTTATCCTGTGGATGTTCCATCTCCCGGTAAGCCTCCTGTCTACTTTTCAAACCCCCCTCCTCCTCCTCCTCTTCTTTCTCTTCTTTTCTTTATGGTTGAAAGATAATGATATTAAAAAATAAAAATAAAAACTCTTGCTGGAGCCCCTATTAAATACTTTAAGAACATTGCTGGCTGACTCCTTGACCGACGTGTTTGTTATGGATGTGATTATTTATTTGTATCCACTTAAATCTGGATGGAGCGAGAGGTCCAACCATTCACAATTTCTTGTCTAGTGTTGCATCAATTCTAGTGCTGGTGGCTGTGAGTACATTTCAGATAATTTTTTGGTTGTGATCTGATCTATTATTTGGCCTTCTCAAAGCCATGTTCAACAACCAATTTGGGATCATTTTGAGGGAAGGTGCAGACACATGGTGGATGCCTATTTGGTTGTCAATCTTTCATAATGATTACCCATCTTTTCATAGCCGTAGGCATGAGTGAACTCCAAGTTGGGCATTTGTTCCAACCTCCCTTTCAGCTTTTCCCCCTTGAAGTTTGTAGTTTACTATACATCTAGACACCGTTATCTAAAAGGAAAGAATATAAGGAGTCCATGTGTTATCCAGCATCTTTATTCATCCCTCTTGGTCAAGTGTCTTTCTTTTTTTTTTTTTTTTTTTTTTTGGGGGGGGGGGGGGGTGTCATCATCTTGGTCAAGTTAAATGGAATTCTTTTGGTTTATAAAGTTAAATGGAATGCTTTTGGTTTTATAAAGGTTGTGTTTCATAAAGACACCTTCTTTGTGCAGCAAGGAGTTGTTTGCACTAGGTAGTTCATTCTCCCATTGGAAAAAAAGCATTTTTCCCAGGATAAGAAAATGGCTGGACTAAGAAGGAAAACCAAAAGAGGTTAAACTAAGTGATAGAAGATTGTCGCTTCTGATGCCGTGTTTGGGGGACACTTGTTAAATATTCTTTTTGTGTGTGCTTTTTATTGTTTCGTTTATTGGTGGATACGATGCATGCCAATGTTATGTGCTTTGGTAGTTGGCTACCCTAAAAAGAAGATATTTTGTGCAGGAGGAGCTCAAAGTGGGAGCACTATGGGTCCATCCGGTTATCTGGAAGGTTTCACACCTGTGAAGTCTCTTGGTTCTACATCCGCATCTTTTCTGCTAATCCCATCACCCAGCATGCGCTTCCTCCCTCCGACACCTCTTCAGCTTCCTACATGTCTCACTGCTGAGTCCCCGCCACTGGCCCACCTCCTTCACAGCAAGGGCGCAGCGCTCCCTCTTTCTACTGCTTTTGTGGCCTCGAAAGCTGTTCCTACCATGAGGAAGGATTTCAGGGGCAACCTAAAGGAAGAATGGCCTAGCGTTCTGTCAGTTGGGCTCATTGATTATTATGGAGGCACTAATGTTAACCAAGACAAAGTCAGCCGAGGCATCACAAAGCAGGGAGGAAGAACTTTGAGCTCAGAAGCCAAGGATCTTGAGGTCGAGATGCATATAGTTCTCGAGTCTATTGCAGCAGAACTTCAGGCCCTGTCATGGATGACGGTGAGTCCTGCATATATAGATCGAAGGACCGCATTGCCTTTTCACTGTGACATGGTGTTAAGATTGAGAAGGCTTCTTCATTTTGCGGAGAAGGAGCTATCTCGGCAACCAGAAAAATTATAGGGTGCAGTTGGAGAAAGAAAACATTTGATATCACTTTCTTACTAACATATTTGTTGGGATTGGCAAACCAGTAGGATCTCTAATGAGTCTGTATAGTGTAGAGTAGATAATGGAAAATCCGATTGTACATGTAGCATCGCAGCTCATCTGGAGTCATCTTCTTCCGTCCGTTTCACCTTCCCCTAGTAAATTTTCTTGGTAAGTGCAAGGTGGGATGGACAAGTGTAGTTTCAACTGAAGTTGCAGAAATTGTGTACCCTTTAGAACAGCTCATCTAACTAAAAGCATGTATAATTGACAGTTTTGTTTGATAATGTAGCCCGGACACTTCGTCCATTGTCAATCCCTTTATTCTGATTCCTGGTTTTCCCTTTTTGAGCTTTAAGAAAAACTGCCACCGGCTTGTTGAAATATCAGTTTTTCTCCGTTGGGTATTCCCCGGTTTTGGAAAAATTCTCTTTCGTCCTCATCATTACTTTGCTGATGCTCGGTTGTCAAAGGCTTATCTCGACTTGCGTTGTGGCTGCAATAAATCCACTCATTACGCAGTGACGAAATACCGTCGAAATTCCAGGCTTGAGCGACTTTACGGAGTCGTTGAAGCAGGAAATCATGTTGAGACTGATTGAAATATTCTAGGTCTACTCAAGAGGGCAACATGACCCGTCTAACCATTTTCTGAACATTTTACATAGGAAAACAATGTCACGGGAGATTGTGTTTCTTTTTCTTCTTATGGGATGATGGTTGCTTATAGAAATACCTTCGAAACATGACCAACCAAGAGAGATTTTCAACCAACCAAGAAGTAGGTTGAGCGTGAGCTCGAGCATTAGTTTACTAACATAAGCATCGCCCTATGCTACTTAAGAATATCGACCACGGCGTTCTAATTAGACTATCGTAGAGGATTAGCTAAAGTTAATTTATGCTACCGACCTTTTCATTAGCGTAATAGGATGTAACAACTAGTTCTGAAAAGTTCTTGGGAATAGTTCCTTATTGTTCCTCAGTTATTTTACAGTACTTGCTTATGGGATAAACTTGTCTAAATTGGCACATTGGAACATTTTTCCCGGCATTGCATTTGGTAAAGGAAGACTAGAAGTTACTGCAAATAATATTATTGAATGGGTTACTTTTCTTCTAAATTTCATATATTGGCAATATGTAGTCTTTTTCCCTTCGAATTTTATACAATTAGACTTTATTCAAATTGTCTCGACTATGTCTTGGGGATGGGAATCCCATAAAGCAAGAATCTTTGCACATATCATTGTGAAATAAAAATAAAAAATAAAAAGGAAATCTCATTCGTCGAGAATTATTAAAAGAAAGAGTAAGAAGGTAAAGTAACATGGGTGCCACTCATTTTTTGGGGGGGCCCCACTAATCTTAGCTTACATCCAAAGCTTGCTTGCACCAACCAAAGGCCCCTTTGTGGTTCCTGTCTTCTTCCTTTTTAGCCGACTCCCATGTGCTTCCCAAAATGATAGGGCATGCCACACGTCATTTTCTTCTACAATTTCCAATTTCCATACCAAAAAATCCCTTTTGTCTTCTTAGCAGGTTTCCATTATACAAAATGAGAGAACTGAAGGGAAAATTTTGGGATGGTAAACAAAAATATCTTTTTCTTCCCTACTCTTGATTGATACATGTGGCCGTTGGAGAAGACTAGGCCCCTCTCCCATAAAATACTGATTTTTATTTCATAAAAATATAGAAAATATTGTAACATGCCAACTTTTACTAATATACAACTGTGGTATAACACCAATTTATTTATTTTTTCACGAGAAATTACAGTTCCGAAAAATACTCTGGTGGCATGTTTGGGTGAAAAAGGAGCTCTCATTCCAAATAATTAATTTATTGTATTTCAATTAATAACAAGCAGAAATTTATTATTAATTATTATTTTGACGTATTAAAGCAAATAACAAATTTATTTAATAATGTGGGCTTATGTTTGTGCATATTTTTGTTTATTCCTTTGTGAAATTTATTAGATTATTTAATGTTATTAATAATTTTTGGAAAATCAAATAAAAAATATTTAATGGTATTAATAGGGTTTTTAATTATTCTTATGTTCCAGAATAATTTATGGTATAAAGTAATTTGACTACATTAAATGTCTTTGAAATTTTCATTGCATTCAATTCCATTATTTTCTTCCTTTACAACAAACCAAATTGATGCTTGTTGCACTCCGTTTTTACTTAAACCAAACAAAAGAATTAAGATCCCCTTTCCATTCCATCCATTCTATTTTAATTCTACTCCATTATGTTGCACCCAAAGTAACCTTGATCCTCAATCACTAAGCAAAGCCTACGGAGATTTAAATTAGGCAAAAATCATATATGTCGATCTTGATTAAACTCTCAAATTAATTTCACGGAGATCAACGAAATTGAGCCGCCTTGTCTATGAAAAAATGGGAATCAAATCAAACGAGCAGAGGCGGGATTGATTTTTTTTTTTCCCATCTCCTTACCATTTTCAAACCCCCTAATAGGTCTCGACCCAACTCTTTTACTATTAGGCCAACTCATAAATGAGATGATATTGATTTAATAAAGCCCCGTTATCTATTTTTTTTATTCTTTTCATTTTTGGATGTAATGTCCACAATTATTCACAATGACACATGACCTTCCTTCGGAAGACTTCCTTGCAAACATAATTAAATCCCTTTGACAGCAAGAGCAACATGCGTCAACTTTTTAACAAAAAAAAGACAGAGCTCACTGATAAGAACAAAGATTACTGTCAAAGCTCTCTCCTCTTGCGGATTCTGTGATTTTTATGGATGTCTCTGGAGTTACTCTCACTAGATCAGAAATGGAGCAAAATAGAATCTTTTCATCTCGCACAATGCTTCATTCATGTGCTTGATGGTAGGTTGGCCAAGTTACATGTGTTCATGATGGAAATTTGAGCCAGAAAGAATGGTCAATCATGGTGTCTGGGCTGAGTCTTCTTTCTCCAACCACTCATTGCCTTCCAACCTTCCCACATAATCAAACCTAACCACATGTCAAGTTTCACACCCCCTCTTTCCTCTTTGAATGATTCCTTACATGAAAAGTATTTCCCAGTTTCACATTCCTTCATCAGCGGCACCATCAATTCTCCAAAGTTCACTACTATTTGATAATATTCATATATATATAAAGTGAAGTCTGCACAGTAACTGGTTCTTTGCATATTGGCAATTTTTAGCAAATTTTGCACAATGTTCAAATTGGCTTGATTGCCAGCCCCGCGACTCCATTTGCAACAGTCCTATCTTAAAGAATAAATTGATTCGATTTATTTCTATAAAGGACTTCCCTTAGATATGATAAAGCGAATGAGGGAGTAATTTGGAAGGAAAATGAATATATATATATTCATGAAACTCCCCAACACTTTCTTTTGAAAGAGGAGCACAACTGTACAAGCCCCCGGAAATTATACATGTGCTGGTGAAATTATATAGGGAGGACATCCAAATTGCTAGAAAAAAGCATAAATACAAAGTGAAAGAATTTTATTACAACGACAAATGAATTCTCCAAGATACACAAATGAGAAGAACATGAGGAGCATATTACAAGAAGAAAGACGAGAATGGGATTGTGTCTACAGACACCCTCACATCACATGTCTCTCCATGATCTCCTTATTAATCTAAAGACAAATATACTCACATTCCCTATGCAAAGAGATCACAATAGAATTCTTATACTCATCAATGCTTAGTATAATACAAAGTCCCCTCCAAACACACCAAACTAAAAGCAGATCTCAGCAATCACATCATGAACACCAAATCATCAGAAACCTGTGACAACCCCAAGACTCTCATGCGTGTATACAAAAGAATAAATGAGAAAGAGATGTGAGCTCAGGGAGAATACATATCATAAATCAAAATAAATAAAAATGAAGGCGCAGGGTGAAATGTGCAACCATTCTATGGTCTAAGTGGCCATTGCTTTTTCTGCTCGGTCGGATGAGTGCATGAATTGGAGACACTTCAAAGAAGCAACCCGAAAGCAAGAGCGGCAATGGATGCAAAGAGGGTGGGGACAAAGACGGTCGCGTCAGAGGCGGGGCTCGGCGCCGGGGCCTCAGCAGCGGCTGCCTTCTGCACGGTGGCAGCGGCCATCAGGACCACCATCATTGCCACGAAGAGCTTCATCTTCATTGCCTCCATTTCTTTTCTTGATTATTGCTTGTTGAACAAACACGGAGAGAGAGAGTGAATTCAAGAATTGAGAGTCTCTCTACTATGGACGCAGAGAGAGATAGAGGCAAGGTGATCCGATGGCATTGGTGCAGGGTGACAAGATCACTTTATATAGTCAGCAACAGAGGGGAGAGAGAGATTGACAGGGTGGATCTTGGTGGTGTTGCCAGACAGCTGGCTCTATGCCAATGTGAGGGTCCCCACCTTTTGCTGTCTTCTTAACTACTGTTTTGGAAGATTATGGTTATTTTCAGTTAGTTTTTGTTTAGATGTCTCTGTTTTTTTTTTTTTTTTTTTTTGGTGACCCAGGAACCCCGCACGGGGCAGCAAAATGAGAAAGAAACCCCTAACGCGTGGGGAAACCACCATCCCACGCGGGTAAACGCAAGCGCACACAAATGACCCAACTGCCCCCCTGCAACTTGCGTTGCAGGGGCTTCGAACCCAGGCCTCCACGGAGAAATGCACTGAGATCTACCATCGGTGCCACCACGGCGGGTGGTGATGTCTCTGTTTTTTCTTCTTTTCTATTTCCCCTGTGAGGGTTTCACATGCGTCAGGTGTGAATGAATGAGGCGTGAGTGAATGAAATTCTTCCATTGGGAGTTTGTTTTGAAGGTTCCATTTTGAGGATTAGGTAAGCTGTGAAAGAAATTACACCAAATGTAGTTTTCAAAGAAAAGTCTTGTCATTGAGTGCAATATGTATACAGGAAAATCAATCCCTTCCCATATCGCGGATTCATTTGTTGGGCATGTACATCTATGATATCTCGTGTTTTATATAATATTTCGATTTATAACCACAATCAAGTGGAAGATAATTGGAAAGAAAACGTTGATACGATGCACTGATATATGATAGAAATTTCCATCAAGAGATGCTGCTCAATTTCATATTTAGGTGAAGCCCAAAGGAAAAATAAAATTGAATAAAACAAATGAGGATTTTAGAGAATCAGTCATTGGTAGAATGTAAATAGAAAATGACAAATAATGCATTAAATAATGACGTTACAACCTACTGAATAAATTTTTGAACTTTTCTTGGTGATGAAAATCTAGAAAAATCACAGAATAATCTCATGAACTATGAAATTACAGTTAGGTCCTTGCATTCAGTCACTGCTTTAATGCGGTATAAATTTTCTTCTAAAACAATTCCATTAGCCTATGAAATTGACCCATCACCAGAACCCTGCAGTCGTGCACTTTGAATGTTTATAGCTGCTATCAATCATCTTGGTACGATTCACGAACAGTAAGGTACGAATTAAATTTAATATCCCGTGTGAATATAAATAAATCTTGTTAGAATGTACCTTATTGCATAAATTTCAAGCCATGTTTGCAATGGGAGATTACTGTAGGACCAATGATAAGATTGGAGACATCTGACGTGAGCAATATGGAAACCTAGAGCCTACATGAAAGGGAAATCGCAACAGATTGGTAGGTGCTTGTGAATGAATTTGTATGGAGCAAAAGTACCCGAGTTCACACGAGACTTCGAGTTTGTTGTAGGGTCCCTATATTTTGCTATTTATCCCTGAGCCTGATTAAGATGAAAGTCGTGCACAAAAGATACGCAAAAAAAAAAAAAAAAAAATACTCGATTTAATCTGAAGAGCCTACTCTAAATTAGAATCCCATGTCAAATATCGAATTCCTTCGACACGTAAAATCCCAACATTCTGCAAGAAAGATCGCTCGTCACAATTGCAAATTCTGGTAAGCTTAGGAACGAGGGGCGATCTGAACGACCAGTGAACGTATCCAAAAGGGACAGTTCAGCCAGGGATTAGAGGTTCGAAAAATTTCAAATGTGTACTCAAAATTTTTTTCAAACTTTCCGACAGCAAAAGAGCTTATGACCCACGAGCATTCTCGACATCCTCGAGAACCTGCGAGTGGGGACAAGCCCTTTCGCATGTGAAAGGGCGGCCAAGAAACCTTTTTTCCGAACCACCCGATGGACCGTTGGCGAAATTTCGAACCGCAAGAATCATTTTGCTTTTCCTCTCTTTTCCGCTTTGAACAGTGCCCGGTTTCTCGTCTCTCGTTAACGTGTGAAATGATGAAAGAAGGATGGGTTGATGAGCAGGACGAGCTCGAGCAATGATGATCAGGAATCAACGGCGGTTGTTCATCTGCCGCGAATCCAAGAGCCACGCCCCCGGTTCAAATTTCCTTACCATTTCAAACCGAAACCCCTCGTGAACGGGTGGTCATCGTGGCCCCAACGTCCAGACAAATTGACTTTGATGTTTGCAGGGTTGCTGGACGCTTCAGGATGACAGAACTTGAGATCTTTTCCGAACATGCAAGTCACCTTGTAAGGTTCCTCGAAGAAGGTTTCCCCTTTGTCTTCGCTCCTCAAATAATTTTATTAATTCTCAACTTTGGCTTGGTCCGCTGCTGATTTTATTGAATATGTAAGCGGGCATATACAAATGCTTGTTTTTTTGTCGAACATACCATACGCACTATTCTCTTTCATATGTTTTGGTATAGCAGCCAGATGGTGTACGGGTCGGTTTTCGCCCATCTCGAATGGTCCACCTCCCTGAGCAATCTTAAAAGCTCACTCCCCCATATCGACCTAATGTGTCCGGAATTTTGTTCTTGGAGTGTTCTTGACGAGGCTTGAACTCAAGATTATAAGAAGATGAGCAACTTCATTGCCATAGAAGCCAACACCCCCTTGTTCATTCGTAGTATATACTATAGACCTCTCCATAATACAAGCTGAGCCCCCATTGCATAATTTCAACCTCAAACTTTGTCCAAGAATTTCAGCAAAAGCAAATGTATGTCATTGGGTGAATTATGCCAGTGTATAACTAAGGCAAGAGATTCGACTTCCCCTTGGGGTAGGGTACTATGGAAGGAAAATTAGTAATTACTATAACAATGCCCATTTAAAAGGTTTAAAATATAATACTGAAGAAACATTTGAAATAACTTTCATTTAAATTCAAAAAATCTCTTATAAGATCTAAATATATAAATTAAATCTTTATAATCATGCAATATTTTTTTGAAGTAATTCAAACCTTACATTGTTCTTCTTTATTCAATATCTATCTTTTCCATTTCTCTTTTGCATACAAAGCTAGTAAGTAGGGATGAGCATGGTTTTAGGTAGAACCTGGAACTTAAGAACCGAACCAATGAGAATCTAAATGATCCAGATTTCAAGGTATGTGGGGAAAGTTTCCAAGTTCCAAAAAATGAATAAACCTATTTTGACAAGTAGGTTTTAGGTGCTTAGCTAAAAGAACTTGGAACCTAAAACCTTGAATCAGTAATAAGTTTTAATGTTTTCTTGATTCATGTCTTCGTGCAATCTTGCAATATTCTATATTGCTCGATGATTAGTATATAATTTGAAAGAACTTCCATTTTTGACTGAGACTTTTACCTTATTAATGTTCATATTTTTCATGTGTTTTTGGTTAGTAAATTGTAATATCAAGTGGTGGTCACTATAATCGTTTAATTAATAATATAGATAAAACTTGAGTAGAACGGAGTTTTTCTGGAATTTATGACGAGGTGGGTTTTAGGTTATATGGTATGTAGGATAGATCCTCAGATTCAAAAAAATAAGGAATTTATTCCAATAGATGGATGTCAAGTTTCAAGTGAAACTTATATGGAATTTAAAAGTGCTCACCCCTATTAGTAAATAAGAGTGTTTGAAAGTAAATTATAATACCTAGATCTGTTGAAGCTCCTACATATAAGCTCAGTATTTCGTTCATATGCATCATATCACCCCTAATCTCTGCAAAAGTTTACCATAAAAAGTACAAAATTTCTAGCAAGAAAATGATCGACGTAATTTGAGTTTTGAGATTTGCCTTTAATTAATTTCTTGTTTTTATATGGATGGAATTGATTTTTCTTAATTTGTGAACCCGTCTTAATTGTTGTACCATAAATTATAAGTGCTCGACATTTATAGTCCTGAACTTCTTTTGCTTTATTCAACATAGATCTTGTACTTATCAAAGTTGCACTCAATCTCGTCAGCGTTGAAGAATTCGGAACATTTCGTGGAAGCAAGCAGGTGCGGACTCAAGATTTAGTGTGGAAGGGGCTAGCACAAATAGTTTGCTGCTACTACGTCAAGATCAAAAGGTCAAATGGCGCTTTACGATTTGATTACTTTTGTAATGTGCAGAAAGATTGAGTACATAACTCAAATTTACTTCTACGTGACAAGTTACGTGACAATAAAATAGCAAAAAAGCTGATTCGACACGGTCGTTCATCTTGTCATCGTTGGTCGCACCCTTAGCTATGTTCATACGTACTTCGACTCGTCCTAACTTCTGATTTGGGGTGGGTTATTAAAGAAGTCAAGATTGAATAAACGTCGGTTTCCTATTGTTTTCCCCACGCTAGGTGATTCGGATATCTCGTTGCATTTTCTGCTTTTCAATTATTTAAATTCAACATTTTTGTATTTAAACAGTGTCATTTCGTTAAAAAAAAAAAGTAAAAATGATTTAACTCCATTCAGAAGTTTCCCGCATTTAGTGTTAACAATATTCAAGTTGTCATTTTCACTAGTGTTGTTGTAATTTATTTTAAATTTTATTTTGCCTTGAAACCTCGGGTGATTTTGATATTCGATTTTGCATCCTCAGACTTAAGCATGTCCATCAATAAAATTATTTTGCGTGATACACCTCGTGTTATTTTGATATTTGCTTCAGTTACGTGTTTATTGCTATTGAGTGATTTTTATTGCGTGCACCCCGATGCATGGCCATAGAGATTCGCTTGTTTAGGAATAGAAACTCAGAAAAGATCGCATGAAATAAAGAAATTTACCAAAAAGAAAAGACGCCGGTTACAGGCGTTGGGTAAAACTAGTGTCACCAATTCAACAAACCCAAAATCTCCGGTTCCCAACATTGACCACGCGTCTTCCACGAAGGCCAAGGTTTTAGTTCCCCAAAATTCGGGGCTTGAACGTCATCAATAGCCACAAACCCCATCGACCACCCGTTAACGTCAATGATCTTTTAGACACCGTGTGTGCACGCACGCGCATGTGGGGCTAGGTTAAGGGTGATTCTAAAGGATTAGGGTTCTTTAGATTACATGAAACTTCGGGGATTTCCCTAGTCCTATCCGACTCAAAGTGGTATATTTCTATAATTCAGAGCATCCCCCTCATCATTCAAAATCCTGATGACACATGCAGATAAGAGCCGTTTTGACTATCTACATGTATGGCCAATTGAAGAATAGATTCCACACGAAAATTCAAGGCAAAAAGAAAAAGAAAACCTCACCCACCCTTTTTTCCTTAAAAGAGAGAAGAGAGAGAAAGGAAAACCACACCACTTGCATTACTGATTTATGCCAACTCCTTTGGAACCACAACAAGAGTTGCATGACTTCAGATGCCCCAACAGTGGAAAGACAAGGAAAAGAGATGAAAGCCACTCCTTTTGAGGCCTTTGCATTTTACTGGGTTTTCAGCTATAATTTCAAAATGGACAGGGGACAAAATAGAAAGAGATGGACCGAGCAGCGTGCACCAGATACCGACCCCCCACTCCTCTTTTCTGGGTATTCCTTATTTCCTGCTTCTGGCACCAAACCAATCTTTTGTTAAATCTTTTTTGCTCTCTGAGACGGGGCAGACACATGATTTCTAACACTCTGCCATTCCAAACACATGTTTTGTGTCCGTTTATGGTGGAGCAAATGTTTAGATTGGGACCGCCCAGCGATCTTTCCTCTGCTATTTTCCCTGTTTCTGGAAGGGCAGAAGGGAGGATGAAAAGTGGAGCAGCCGTCTTGATTAAAGGAAAGGGCAGGAAAAAGAAAATGACCCACGTGAAAAATTTTGTGCCTCGTTGAGGGGGGAAAAAAAGAGAACGAAAGATTTCTTTTTTACCGCTAATTCGTGCTGATTTTAGATGCATCCTGATTCCAGGCAATGATTGAGACGATCCCGTCGCCCAGGACACGCGGATTCAAAAATTGAATTGAAAAGGCAAGCAAAGATATGAGGCTCCTTTGAGTTTTGCTTTTAAAATATATACATTTTTTTTTCAAATCTTGTGGTTTTAATAACTTTGACTTTTCTTTGATACAAAACACCATAAAACTAATAAAAAATATGCAGATATTAATATAGAGATGAACATGAATATTTCACCAGTTTTTGGAAATGAAAAAAAAAAAAAAAAAAAAGTCAAAACTTCTGGTGAAAAATCATGAGTAACAATAATGACACAGTGCAACAAAGACCTTAGAACACGAAGCTACAATGGAAAGAGAAAAACTCAAAATCAACTTAAATTTCCAATGAATCCTCTACAAGAGAACAAACAAACCAAAAGGACACCTATCTCCCTCCCCCTCTCTCTCTCTCTCTGTTGTTTCTATCTCTTGAAGCTATCACACTAGTGAAGAAACAAAATCATACATTCATATTCATGCTCCACCTTTCTGGGTAATCATCTTCTTCTCCATCTCTCATTCTGAATCACTCTCCATGCTTCCCATTGCCTTCAACCCTCTGGGCTTCTGCATCGACAAACACCACCATACATTTTCACATTCAATAGATCAAGATCCAATCAAATTCTAATCACCATGAACAACCCTCCTCCTCCCCCAGTGAAAGAAAAAGAATGTCGTTCTGTTTTGGAAGCCGTAGGTAGTGAAAAATGATGAAATAGTTCAGATCTCTTAAAAGGGTACATTTTGATTACATATTTTCTGTTTGCAGAATCTTTTTATCGCTCTTTAGAGAAATCCCAGTCATTACTCAATTTTCACTCACTTTCCTTGATTGATGACAGAAATTGGATTTTGAGGCAGTGAGACAATACCATCTGATATTCAGGAAAACGAAAGACAGAAGACAGAACGCAAGTGTACCTTCTTTGAAGCCTTCTTCTCTCGAACCTCGTATCTCTCCTGGGACAAGTCAGAGAGCCAAACACCAGGACTCACCAGCTGCGTACAAAACAGAGAGTCGAATACAGATTCAATCAACAACTCATTTGAGAAAGATAGGATCTTCTACATTCCTATGATAAAACAACTTACAAGCACACTCCTTTGGATCAATTTAGCCCTTTTCTTAGGCCTCTGAGGAAGCTTACACCCTTTCATCGCCATGAAATCCTCTTCCTTCTCCTTGTTGGATAAGGAGAGGAACAATTTGGGCCAGACAACCACCCCTTTGTCGTTCTTCATATTGTGATCCAACAACACCTTCCCATTCTCATCTGCACCCAACGATCCCCTCGTTGTGTAGAACCGGTCTTCCTTCTCCGGCGATGCCTTGCGTTTATTCATGTGCGCCTCCGAGTTCCTACTGATCAATCAGAGTATACCCCGAAAAAATCACCAGTGCGTTGAATTTTGCTCTCTTGCTTTTTAATCAAATCTTTACTTGAAAGTTAAAGAGATTTGGACTGATGGAGTAAATTCAGGGTCAAACAGTGTGTAACTGCCAATGTATGACAAACAGTGGTAGATCAAAGGCATCTGCCAAGTGATTCGTAAACTTCTGCATCTTCTCACCATTAATTAATAACCTAACACCGTGCCCTAATAGTATTCCCCATAAATACTCATATCAAAAACCAAATAAAAAAAAAAAGGAGAAAAAAGGAAAATGGAGATATCCCTCACAATCTTTACAGAAGAAAGACAACAGAACGGCAAGGAGAAACAATGCAAAGGGAAAAACTTTAACAAATTCCAATAAAGCAACAACAACACACCCAGATTTTGGATTTTTTTCCCCTTGTTCTGTTCATTGTTTTTTTTTTTTCTTTTAATGTTTTTCCGTTTTCCCAGGAGTTATTTTGGCCCTACCTGCTGAGACCTCGGTGAGGTGAGTGGTGGGACGAATCCCTCTTGGTATTGACGACGCCGTTCATGATCTTCTTCTTCCCAAAGGAATCAGAAGACAATTTGCTGGTGCTGCTGTTATTGTTGGGGGCGTTGTTGGTGGAGGAGAAATTGTGGTCTTTGTTCTTGACCTTCACACATCTGTGCCTCTTCCTATTCCCCCACTGCAACACAAAATCCGGCTCCTTGGCTCTCTGATTCTTCGCTTCCTTCTCCATCATCTGAACAACAGAAAGAAACAAAGAAGGAAGAAAAGAGATTTAGAGAGATCCAATACACTCAGGCTTCAGAATATCTCCATCGGAAGCCGGAAAAAAAAGAGAGGAAATTGCAGCAGCAACCACCAACCTCAAGATCTACAGTCCAGGACCCATCAATGAGATCTCCTGAACATTCAACAGAAGCTGGAACGGGACAGCGGGAGGATCAGGAATGCAGTGGGCAAGAAAATGTCACTCCAAGAGTCCCAACTGGCGCGCGAGTCAAAGTAGCGAAATTGCTCGCCGAACCCCACTGATTTTCCTCACGAACCCAAGAGAGTACACCCTCTGGAAGGGAAAATAACACGGACCAGGAAGAAGAAGGAGAAGCAGAACAAGGAAAAGCTAGAAGCTTTCGTTGCCCGGCTCCAATGGGTGAAAAATTCAAGATTTTTCCAGGAAAAAGAAGAGAGAGAGAGAGAGAGAGAGAGAGAGGCGGCAGGGGAAAGAGCAGAGATCAATGCGAGTAGGTTTACTGGGTGGGGGATGGTTTTTGTGGGGGAGAGAGATCAGCGCTTCAGCGGTCTCTACTGTGTATTATCTATAAATCTTTCACACTCCCTCCTGTTTCTCTCTCTTTCTCTTTCTCTTTCTCTCTCTTGCTCGCTCGCTGTGGTTTTTTTATGGTTTCGCGGCCCTATTGCGCTTTTTTTCCCCCTTGGCGACTGTTCATTATTATTGTTATACCTCTTTAATTCGCATCGTTTTTGCTATTCGCCCGGTAGATACCTGAACTGAAACCAGGTCCGGGCCGTCCGATGAGGGATGGACGGCCCGATTCGTTTCCCTCCAATTGGTCGAAGGTGGGGGAGGCCCCCTCTCTCTCTCTCTCTCTCTCCCTGTGTGGGTTCTTTCTTGGAATTTGGGCAGGAAGGGGAGAGGACCCAAGGGCACGTGATGCGGGCTTAGGTCACGTGACTCTGTGTCATCTTTGCCTGAGCGGCATCTGAAAGTGGGGAGAGCGGAGAGAGAGGGCAAAAATCCCAGGGGACCGGAGTGGATGAATCTTTGGTTGTGCTTCTGATTGCAGTTTTGAGCACCAAGAAGACTAGAAACAAGACCCAAGTGATTGTCGTTGCATGATGAACACCCTTTCTTACCCTCGTTGTCGAGAGACGGGGCCGAAAATAGAGATTGCAAAACTGGAAATCGTGGGACGGCATCGATCCGATTACTTTCCCAGAGTTAGGATCGCACACTTTATTGTTATCACCATCGAATGATAACAGTATGAAACAGTTTCCTAAAATAGGGTTACCATCTTCGCTAGTTGGAAGAACTCCAGATGAGGAAGCATCAGGGAACCGATTTTAACAAAATCGGGCTCGGCGGAGTTTGTAAGAATCTCAGGACACTCTTCTTTGATTCAAGATTCGAAGTATCAATCCTGGAAGGAAGAAGCAGATTATTTATAGACGGCGTCCTGGATGGTGGAAAAAGTAGGTAATTGAACACAGACGATGTGAAGTAGGAAAACGATAGAATTCCTGCATTATATTGCAAACTGAGCACTATACAATATCCACCTCTCTCCTACGAGTACAAAACAAACTGCAGCACATCTTTACATTTTTCTAGCTACAGCATTTTCTCAATCTTTTCCCCTTGTGAGGGAAGCGATTTGTGTGAACTATTTGTCATATGCTTTTCGATATTTCCGCCCTTTACAAAATAAATAATCATATTCTCATCTTGAAAAATACTCATTTACAGGGGGACCACGAGAACCCTCGTTGATGCTGGCATGGAGCCAAAAAACTCAAGCGAGATCAGGCTGAGATGGCCTCTGAATTCCAGCTGCACAAGATCAAGTCGACATGTCTTCATAATGGAACTCGAGCTCTACACGAATGACATCTTCCATGGCTGCAATCCTCCAAAATAGTATATCATCTGAGGTTCGAGAAGCCCGTGGGTGATCTTCAAAGCCATTAAGCTTTCTCAAGGTATCTGCTAGACCTGCTGGCACTAAAGACCATAATTTCAGAGGCCGCATTGTCAAAGTAGAGAACAAGTTAAGGTGGCCTAAAACAACCATCTCGCATATTCTTTTGGTAGTCAAGCTTTGTATTTTCTAATAATGGTGAAATTGAAATCAATGTATTGAGAAGCAAAGAGATTAGTCTAAAAGAGCAGAGAGTTTGAACAAGAAAGGTAGTCAAAAAAATAAGATAAACCTGAAAATTTGAGCACGGCTCATGGTCCCAAAATCTACTTGCAGGTGCAGGCGTTCAAGCCAAGCACGCATGCTTGCAGGGGCTTGTCCTCAGCTCAGGGATGAAGCGGCTATGGAAAAGCCACTGATGCAAATTACAAAGCCTCCAGGGTTATTGATGCTTTGGTGAAAACGGATAGAACAAATGGCGCTTCTTCACCAGGATGTATAGTTGTAGGCACAATCGTGTAACCCTTGGGATCAGGATCCAGTACCATCTCACATGAAATCTCTCGTGAATTTACATAATCTGTCCCCCCAACTGATTCATGTAGGTATATGTTATAAGCAGCACGACGACCACGAGTTTTGAGTATCCTCATCCCAATATAAAACATCAATGAATCATGACTAGATTGATAATTTCTGAAACCAGCAGTAGTCCTTGAGAAACTCACACCCTACAAGTCCATGACGTCTAAAAGTCAGGTGAAAGACACAAATTGTTAAGAGATGGAAAGCTAGTCTCACAATAATCAGCAGGGATACCTGGGTCAAGGTAATGAACACATGCATTGGCGATGATGCATCTGGACCATTCGCCCTCAAGCGGAACTGAGGATTTTGATGCCAAGTGTCATAATCCTGGCATCCACCAGCACTGAAACCATGCCACTGGCCATGGACTGAGTAGCGCATCTCCGGAGGATAGACACGACAGACATAGATGGATCGGAAGTGTATTTGAAAATCTTGCCAAGACATCCAGAAAATTCCTTCTTTTGACTGCTCAAATACAATAATCAGAGACACGGCATGAGAGTTACAGAAAAGAAACAACTATGAGATGCCAAACAATGAAAAGCACTCATCAATCGATCATGTCATGCAGTTTTGGAGTTGATAAGCAGATAGAGACAAAGGTAAGAGGGACTCCAGTGAAAGTTTAACCTGCGGAACATGTTTCAGCTTGTGTTTCGTCCTATCAGTCCACTCAGGTGACGAATCAGACCAAGGTCCATTCCACTCGACTTCATTGGCCCATGGATTACGAATTTGAACAAGCTTATGACCATCCACCTCTCTTACCTGGACAGCAGTACAAGCAGGCTATTAACTTAAAAAACAACTCTTAGACATCACAGCAATGCCAACCAAGTAACAGAAGATACCTGCAACAATGAGTAAGCATGCCCTTGCACAATGCCACTGGAAGAAATATGAACATCAGAACCTGAAGGACTGCCAGCACCAAGCAAAAATCCTTCTTGTTTAAACCGCAGCAGCTGAGACCACAGCCTACCACTTGCAAGATCAATCTGAGCCTGAGCACTTCTCATGTCGATCTCCTCACCAGCTCCACCTGTAAGGTCTACCAGCGCATCTTGAACAAGCCCACCTTCAAGGGCCTCATAGGAACCATGCAATTTCGCATATGCCTTCTCTAGTATAGATACCCATAGCTCATTGCCCTTCTTACTGGTGGCAAATGCAGGTTTACCCGGAGATTCACAAGGAATCCAATCATCAACAACAACTGGGACCCACTCACCCTAAATGAGATTAAGAAAAGAAAGAGTTATACCCACTAGAACTTCATTTTCCTACTAGAACTTCATTCAGTAACACCCCCCCCCCAAAAAAAAAATAAATAAATAAATAGTGAAACAGCCCATGGAGGATTTCAAAAGGGTAAACCCTACATTAACAGATATAAACATTGAAAAAGATAAAACCAGACCAAAATATTATACATCAGAAAGATAGAACGGGGAATGATCACTCCTGCGCAAGCACTGTCTCCAAGGTGCAAACATTTAAGTGAGTAATGCTTCTTTAACAGTTCAAAGGGCACCTTCTAGTATCATGACAACAAGCAGCCCTACATAACTAGGTCAAAGCCTACTTCCCTCTAGCCACACAGTGCTACAGTAAACCAAAAACATGAGCATAATATTTCTTTTACCCCCAAATAGACCCTCTCATATGACAAGCAAGCATCAAACATCAAACTGGTAGCACTGTCGGTCCCATAAAGATATCAACCGATAGAATGTTTCAGCACAGCCAGCAGCAAAAGCAATATCGTTATGATAATAAAAAACTCAGTACCTGGATACAGAAGCGAACAGTGTAGATTCCTTCTTCATTATATTCTGGAGTAATAATAACTTCTGATATACGTGAAACTTCGGTTAGGACCGCAACAGCACTCAAGAACCAACAGTCTCCCAACCGGCCCTGTTGAATATCAACCAACATGGTTAAGGAGGAAACTATAAAGTCATAGTTCATCAAAGAGAAACAACTTTCAAGAAAGTAAACAGGACAAAAATTTCAAGGAACCAAGTATTCTAAACTTGCGTGTTATTTGCAAAAACGAAATACCTGACAAACATCAGATGGATTAGCAGTGCCACAAAACAAGCATGGATGAGAATCCAAGCAGGTCTCTCTCAACATTTCAGTGGGTCTCATCCACTCAGAAACAACCTATTTAGAAGTCAAAATTAGTGTGTACCATCTGACAGTAACAGAACCATAACTGAACAGTAGCTAATGATGCAATGTCAAAGGAACATGTCAAATGGAAAAGATACCTGCAACTTTGGAGGGGGATTTCCTGGATCAACAAATAGAGAATTATCATTTGGAGGAAACTCCTGATCAGTAAAATGAGTTTCACCTCTTGCAGCAAGGGCTTCTTTGACAGCCAACTCAACTGACAACATCCGTTGATTGATTTCTTCTTGAGTTTCCATCCTAGGTTTCCTGAACCTCCTAGTAAAAGAATCAACATCGACCACCACCCCATCACGTTCTGGTCGTCTTCTCCTGCCACTTGAATACTGTCCATCCCAGTCTACATCATCCCTATCATACAAATCAACATCGGCCGGGTCGCTTTCCCATCCATCAATCTACGTAGATCATAAGGGGAAGTTAAGACTTACTTCTTTACTAAAATAAGATAACACGCCAATGCAAGTAGAACTTACTCTAGAGGGTGAATCTGCCCAATGCCAATTATCTTCGATAAAATCAATTGTGCTCAGTTCAGTAGAGCCAATGGCAGTATGAAGAGATGCCACCTCATCTTCAGTTAAGCACCTTCCCCAAAGAAAAATGTCCATGATATGCATCTTAGATTCAGCTCCCTCACTGTCTGACCTCCCAATTGCATCCAAACCTATGGGTGGTTTAACCCCAATCCAAACCTCAGTCCCTTGCTCCCATATACCGTTTCCCACAGGCAATGGCAAACCAGTCTCATAACCATCAAAGCCACCATCCAAATAGCAAGTTGCCTCACCAATTTCAGCATCAATTGTCACGGTTACAATATGCCACCTGAAAAGCAGTTATGAGAAGCAGCTTAGGAAGCAGGAAATGCAGAACTAGTCCAATAACGAAATAAAAATAATTCAAAGTCCTAAATCCAGAAGGGTGGAAACGATTAAAAGAAATTTCAGCATTTAATGACAAACAACCTTCCATCGGTAATACTTGTTGCACCGATACTCCACTCCTTCACCGCTGTATGTCTATCACCTTTGGTTATCAATCTTAGTCCGACTTGTCCAGCTTCAATACCTTGTTCAGATCCAGCCACTAGGATTTCCCAACAAACCTTCTTCTGAAACTCAGTTCCCAGAAGACAAACTGGGCCAGACTCAGGTTGAACCATGGCAGCAACAGAAAAGCTAACTTTACGACTTTGACAGACACTACCGTCAATAGGACCACAGTGTCTTCCACTGGATGTTGGTTCGTCGTCAAGTACACATATGGCACCAGCAATCCCTGTCTGTCAGCCCCAAGAGTGGAATATGAGTGAGACTAGTCGTGCTTAACACATAATAATGCTCAAAATTTAGAGATTTACATAAGATAACAATCATGGAAAGGACAAAACACAGAGCATCTATTTCACTTTCTGTAGACGTCTTTGTTTATGATCCAATTGATTATTTTCAACAGAATAAACTTCTAGTCAGAGAAATAAGGCAGTAACCTATAATTTGTCAACAGAGAGGCACGACAAAATGCATTTTCAATTAAATGGGCATGGGGGAGGTGATGAAACATGATTGTGTCAGAAAAAGCAAACACTTATCCCAGCTATAAATTAAATGTCAATATGAAGACAGCCTCGAGTATGTGTGAAAATGAACATCTCTGGGCAGCTAAATTTTCTTTTCAAGTGGCAATCGACTTCTGTTAGACAGGAAATATATAGAAAACCATATTTACTACTTTATAGGCTGCCCATAAATCTCGATCACGATTCAGATGAATTTTAATATTATTGCTTCCTTAAGAAGAATCGAAAGCTGCCATAAGTGACTGAGACAAAACAAGATGCTAGTACCTTTAGTATGCATAAAAAAATTGAAGAGAAGTATTTGTAGGGGACAAATAAATCACAGACAATGAATAAGTAATGCTGCAAAAATGCAAGGAATTGAATAGTCCACAAGATCTTCAAAGGATGCTGGTGTTCTAAGCAATCAACTAAATAGATGAACTGATGGTAAATGAAATAGATAGAATTGGAGCCAGCATAGACTAATGGTACACCTTCTTTTATTTTTAGTGTCTAAGTAATATGAACCCACAGGCAACAGGCTATCTAAGATATTACTGCATCATAGTAATCACCACATGGAATGAATATAATGGACTAGAAAGGTGGGAAATATGAATCAGGAAGCTGATGAGCCACACCAAAGGCAAAGACTAGATCGGGTGATTTCTACATAAGTAACAACACAGCATGAGACACCTTCAATTCTTTGCATACACCTCAAACAGCTCTATTACTGAGTGAAATGTCCAAGTAACAATAAGGAAACAAACAAATCAAGAAAAACGAGTAACTGATAATCAAAATATGCATGAGACACCTTCAATTCGATGGATTGGTTTCCCGTGTTACTAACTGTTCCTCGACTATGAATATAATATATGCAGCCAGTGTCTTCGTCTGACCATTTTGTCCCTAAATGCCAACTATGTAATGACATTCTCTTCAAAAGCTTCAATTTTGAGCATCTCTACTGTAAAATAGAAGACAATGCGGAAACTACAGCATGTCAAAAAAGGCAAATAAAAGAAATCATTACAACCTGGAGTGCTCGTTTAGCCAACTGAGCATTGTGTATCCTACGTGCAATGCTTGCAACCCTTTCTCGTGCAAAAGAATCATCAAGAACAGAATCACCACCAACAGCACGCACAGCTGCAGCCATTGCTGCTGCCTCCCTGCTACCAGCATTAGGAATAGAAGATATGAGAGAAGCTTCTATCTCCTTCCACTTGCGTTCTTCCTTTTCCAAGAGAGCCTTTCTTCTTTCCTTACCCCTCCCCTCCTCTTCGCGTCTCTGCATCAAGATTTCCTCTTCCATTTCCTTTTCCCGAATATAACTAAATCCACAAAAATATGATAAGGAAATGTGGTACATGCACCAAAAGAAAGCAGAAAAAAACTAAAAACAACAAGCATCTAAGCTACCTCTCTTGAATAATTTCAAACTGCCGACGGTCTTCTGGCATCCATTTCTTAATTTTCTTCGCACTGAGGTCAGAAAACCCAATGCTGTCCAGGAAGAGCCTTAAACGAACCTCATCCTACACCACAAACACAAAAAATAATTTCACCATTCCTTAAGAGAGAGAAAATACATGTGAGAAACGCAGAAAGTAAGTTAAATTTTCAATTACCTGCACTCGTTCTGCCTTTGCAGTCAAACCAAGCAAAAGAAGTAAATAACCACCAAATTTGTCCCACATGTACACCCATTCAGTATCAATAGCCTCTTCCAAAGCCAAAATTCGTGCATGAGCACACATTTCTCTTCTGTGATCAACATCACTAGCCCTGTCATGGCAACAAGTCCTATATCTCATCCTATAGAAGAATGACCCGACAACTTGCTCCTCATTTCTTAGACGATCGCGCAACTTCATAACATCAGCTCTGGGAAGCACAAAATTTCCAGCCCTATCGCGCATAACTGTTGGATCACCAACTAAAAGTGCGGCAGAACTGGCAGATCTTTGTGGAGCTGAGTATGTTCCAGATAGAGCATTTCGAGTCTGCAAAATACTCAAAGTAAACAAGACACTCAAAGACAAAACTATACTTGAGACAAAGCACCACTTCACAAAAGTTCCCAAAATCACAACAGAATTACAAGATGAAAATGAGGAATTAACTAACCCACCAATTGAAAAGGATAAGATGACATCTCTCTTCCCCCCCCCCCCAAATAACCCCCTCTTCACACCAACGAAAAATAAAAATAAAATAAAAGACCCAGCGAGACAGACATGCAAAACCAGTCTTCGAATCAGACAAAAGAAGCAACTACCCCAATTAGGAAAAAACAGCATGCAGCAAAGAGTAAGAATAAGGAACTTTGAATTCCCTGGCCATCACACACCAACAAGCCATTCCTAACTCGTCGCATGTGAGTAACAGAACAACACAGCTGGTCCACACACTAGTCTAGTTTGGGAACATTTGCAACCAGGCAAACATGTTCACGTACAGGCATATCACCACTTAGACATGCACAAGTACATATCCCACTGCCCACCCATGCTATGCAGGTGTCTCCATTGTATTCATGAATGCAGACACTGCAACTATGAGACAGCTAAAATTTATCTATTATCTAGAATCAGGATGTCATTCCATCCCCCAGCAAAGAAACATCAGTCATGAAAGCACACAGTCTATGTGCACTAGAAAATCGTCAAATACATGTTATATACAATTATGGTGATGCATCATCCTGCATACACAAACTGCAGCACATGACTGCAGTGGGGACACTGCCCTCTAGTTAATTGCAGAGTTACAGAGAAAGAACTCATCAGACACACAGCAAAAGCAAGCAATCAACAAAAATAAATTACAAGATCAACTTTTAGAGTGAAAAAGAAAAAGAAGCAAATTGTTAAATTTTTGTCTGCAAATATGGTGCACATGCGTGACAAGCAAAAGAACTTGAATTTTAACCAGAGGACATAACTGAAAACCTGTGAATCGAAGATCCCATCCTTACATACCTTAGTAGCAGATCTAGCAATTGCTTGAACAACTGTTTCCTTACTCAGGAAGTGCACTGCATCTTCCATCATCTGAACATGGAAGTAAAAAAGTGGATGATCAATCAAAGATTTGTATAAGGCAGTGGAAGCGATAATACACATTATTGACAAATGAAAGACCTTGTTCAGTACCAATGACATCCAAAGTCCTAATGCAAAATGACAATAAGGAAAAGTAATTGAATTATAGCATGCAAGTTATAGTCAGAAATAAATTGTAGTACAGTTATTACCAGACAAGACAAATGGACAAACCTCGAGAGTTAAGCATGGACGAGAAACGGCAAAACCAAAAGCAATTACAAGGGTAATTGCCGAAACAGCAGCACCAGCAAATGGAGGATAAATTTTCAAACTAGCAACGACACCCCATCCTTCAATTGCCAATGCAACCCCATAAAGCACAAGAAATGCAGCACTGCAATATTTTGTACATCAAAATAGACATTAAGAAACCAATTAATACATGTTAGGAACATGGGATACAGAAGTAAACTGTGAACCGTTAAATGACAGACAAACCTGACATTCTTTCCACAGTCTGCATGAGCGTCATAAACATACACTGGCAGCACTCTAGGGGAGTACACTACAATGGGCGGTGAAAGAAGAACCTGCCAAAAAGCTCATTTTGTATTTAAGGAGAAAGGGAATCCAAGACACTAAAGGTCTGGATTGGGATATGGTGAAATGTAAATAAGCATAAGATTACAAGACCAACTCACTGTGAGTGCTCTTCCACCAAGAAGAAAGAGAAACGAGAAGTAACCCACAGATGCTCCAACAAATGGTTTATCTAATAATACATAGAAATTTCACTAGCATCATTATATGCGTCCAGATTTGACAATAAGAAGAAACCTCTTAACCAAAACCAAGTATTATGGGGACAAGATAAATCAGTTCTGTGCTCACCATTAAACCAGCCAACGAGGAAAGCAGCCAAAGCCAAAAGGAAAGCGAGGAAACACACAATTAACATCTGCATCCTAGTCAAGTAGAAGTTGTTCGAAGCCCAGTGATGGATAACACCAATGGCCAGTACAACAAGAAGGAGAACTAACAGAAATGCCACCCCAATCTGTCCAATTCCACAAAAATACAGGATGATAAATCAATCTTACACCCAAAAGAGTAAAAGCAAAAGGAGATGAACTTACCATCCAAGGTGTGATTACAATTATGACAGCTGATATTGCACCAAGCAGGAGGAGGAGTCCAATACTAACAAACACATATACACCACGAGAAAGCTTCCAGCCATCATCTTTCCTGGAAATTGTACAAATCTAGTTGAGCATACTGCGGCAACCCATCATAAAATCTAGTATTGCCAATGGTTACAAGCGATTTAAAATTTTGAATTGAGTTAGCTACCAGATAGAAGACCGCAAAGCTAACTCACCATTTGTACAATCCTGAAGAAAGCGATAGCAGAGCAGGAAAGCACACCAAAGGAAGTAAAGCAGCAAGAAAATCCCCCTTCCTTGGAACTTGGTCGCCTCTGGATTTAATTACCTCAAAGTAGGAGACACCACAGAAGGCCACCAGGACAGCTGCAAGTTTGAGAGGACAAAAGCAATAATTAAGTTTAGAGCATCCCTGACTATAAAGCCACCATAAATGCACCTGTGGCTGCATGCTAAGCACAAAGTTAAAGGAAGGGGGGAAATACCTTTGAATATCCCAACACATATAGCAGAGAAAAGGGTGAAACGATATGTAGCAAACCATGAAACAATGGGCAGCACACCAGTAACAACTAAAGCAATTGCAGATGCCATGGCCCATCCAAGGTAATAAGATGAGGCATAAGGAGAACTGAAGCTTTTCTCATCATGAGTCAAACTCTTGTACCCTAAATCCTCCAATGGCTTTGCAGACACAATTGCACCAAGAGCGACCACAGCCAGTGAAAACAATGATGCACAAATAACAAGAACCACTCCCTGTGAATGGCAACAGCTGAGGAACTTAGATTGAGAATTTTACCACTAAAATCCAGATATAAATAATGTAAAAGCATGTATGTACATTTAATCCAAAACAGATTAGCATCTGGTCTCCAGCAAAAAAATAAAAATTGAGACAGAAGTGAATTACTTGTCCTTGAAAGGTAGCTAGCAACTTAATATAGCAGCAAACAGAGAGAAGAAATTCAGAATAGCAACTTCACATAGCTAATAACAAAGAGCAGAAACTAGAAATTGTAGGAATATAAAGTAACTGAACAAAACAATACCACCCCCACCCAACAAATTCAACATAATATGAATATGCTAATCTTGCCATCCTTTAACCATTTCAAGCTCAGTGATACAAGCACTGACAGGTATGAGATTGGATTGGACATGTATTACGAAAGAGTTAAAAGGATATTATAACATTGTAAAATTAACAACTTCTAGACAGATAATTCAACTATAAGTAGAGATATAGAAACCAAGCCCAAGTACACACCTCCTTCTTCCCACGAGTAATGTTGCTTTCAGGGTGATCTGCAGAGTGGACTCGTGGTACGCAAAACTGGTAGCCGTTAAGTATCCATAAGGGAATTCCAACAGAAAGGCATGCTACCATAAGAGGTACAGTCAAGGACAATCCAAGAAGAACTGACGACTTGCTGCAACCATACAAAACGTCTAAAATGCATTAGCAGCCATTAAGATCACTCAGTCACTGAAAACTAGCAAGAAGTAATAACAACATTAGGAAATACACACATGGATAAGGAAACATGGTCGATAGTCATCCGATTCATGTCTAGTTATTTGGCAAGCACTCTATAACTTGTGTCCTTTCCATATGATCTCGCTTTTAGCATTAATGTATCACACATACTAGTAAGTCAAAAATCCTACACAAACAGGCCATTACATACTTCCTAAAATAAGTTCAGATTATTCCCAATTAAGAAGGTTGAATCAGATAACTGTTGTAGAATCTAGATTACAAATTAAAAATAACAGCACCCTGTCCATAACCGCAACCTGTCCATAACCATGATACATACATGGCAAACAACAGAGACCAATACATCACTTCTTCTAGGATGAAAGTTTCTTGTTATATGTAATACCTTGAACTATACATTCATTTCCATGAAAGAGAGGTGAACTATCATTTCTAGCTTGCAAATATTGACAGTGTGTAGAAAGTCAAACACAAAGATGACTGTTGTAGTACCAGGTGCATACCTCAGAAATGAAAGCAGCAACCCAACGCAAGTACTGAGGAGCCAGGCAATAAAACCATACTGGGGAAAAACAAATGTCCATGAGAAAAAACCAGCAATTATTGTAAAGTATTGAAGAGATACATGCAGAAAATTCATAGACCAACAACCGACATTAACATAAAAATAGCGCAAAACACTGTAAGTATGCCAGTCAACAGAATCAATCCCTAGTTCAGCACTCAATAACAAGCTAAAGTACATGGATACAGAAAATTCTAGAGACAATATGCAGTAGATAAAAAGCACTATAGCAATAATCAAGTCAAAACCAGTCAGAGATAAAGCAAAAGTCATTCACAATAGTCCACATGCCCAAATTCAACCGAACATGATTCAGTAATAATTCAACTTCTTGGACATGTACCTTCCGAGGTTTAGATGTCATAGCCATATCTTCTGCTTTAAGGGAGCGAAGGAAAGCCATTATAGAACAGACAACAAGAGACAAAAGCAAAACAGCAATCCCAAACTCAAACTGCAAAGCAGAAGCAAGATTAGATAATCATGATTTAGAGTAATGCAGAGATAGAATGTCAGGCTTTTTCAGTTATTATCCAGAATCAGAATCATTAATTAGTATTTTGAGTTAGACACATGTGTGCATATACATCTGCATGGACAGCATATATTTTGAACGAATATAAGTCCTTCCCCTTCCTACCTGCTGGTGCGAGGTATCTATCATTGTGATAGTCTTTGGACGAAAAACTGCAACCACAATAGTCTCAAGGATGAAGACAAAACTAAATATGAGCCATGCCCTCTGAGGAGTGCCAGCTACATGATGCAAAAGTAAGCGAGAAAGCTGAAGCCATTTTTCAAGCCCACGAAGCCTTAGTTCTTCTGACAAAGAAACGCGATTTGGCAAAACATTGTCAACACTATTTGAGTCAACGACGTCTGTATTATCACGGTGATCTCTATCTGCATCCAGACTACTCCTCTGTAATAATGCCAAGATTGTCGGATCCAACTTTTCTTTTAACATCACTGCAAAATTAGGATCCAATCCTTTATCCTGCAATAAGCTAGTTAATTCTATATCACCTTGTCGTCCACACTTTTTTAACATTGAGGTGATCCTAGGGTCATTTAATCTTTCCTGGAGTGCAAAAGCTATATTCATATCCAGAGTTCGTTGATTTGCAGAAGACGTGCTGGATTCACAACCTTGGCTGTCAAGACCACCACTTGAACAAATCATCAGGGAGCTGTTATGGTCAAGATGCTTATCAGCAAAACAAGTTACTGTCTCTGGCTCTTGAATGACTGAGCGGCAAGAGCTACTCCTCAATGCAACACTAGGTCTTCCACTATCCATGCTCTTGTCACTCACAATACCCTCCCGAGAGCTAGTAGTGCGACACAAGAAGGGGTTATTCCAGCTGCTTGCATCAACGGTACTTTGACCTAAAACCCTGGAATTGGGTTCAAGATGTCCTGCTTCGGCGCTACTACTGCGTTTGATGCTGGAACCACATCCTTCTGACGAACTGGATGAACTGTTCTGCTCCTTCCTTCGAAAGCCCTCCCTCAAGCGAATTACCGTGCTCTGCAATGCATCTCTGCGTGCTGCTGATGGATTTGCTACTGATAGATGTCGAGAAACAAAAGCACCTAACAGCATAGAAGCTACGACAGCATAACTGATACAGTGTCCTATGTACCTGAAATGAGGAATCATTGACAGCTATAAGAAAAACATGTCACCCACAAACTAAAGGACTAATAAGAATTGCTTAATCCCATTACTCAAACTAACCAGAAATGAACTCCAAAACAAATAAGGAAAACTCGAGATGCGCCAGCAATTAAAAGAACCAAAACACGGCTCTCCAGAAGCTGAAACACATACAAGCAAGCCCCGATGTTCCAATCTGAAAAAAATAAAGATGTACATAAGACTGAATTTGCCGAATAGACAATCAAGCAAGTGAGAATAACTGGACTGCACTCAGCTACAAAAAAGAAGAGTCAGACAGAATACCAAGGATTATTACAGCTGCTGATGTAATTACTCCAAGCCAACGCGCGTCTTTTGCAGTCAAACCATACAGGACAGAGTACACAATCAATACGATTATAGAGCCAACATAAAGAAATCCAAGATGTGAAGCCCTACAAGAATGCAGCAACATAAGAAAACAATTGGAAACAAGTTAGAATAGGTAAAAGATCAGGTTAGTATCAATCGTTTCACCACCTGATAAGAAAGTGCATCTGATTTAAAAACAGAAGGAACCCCGAAAGCAACTGAATCTTCTATACAGAAAAGAGGGAGAGCAAGTTTAACAAGCTCTTTGAAAAACGATAATATTGACAACCACTCCAAAATAAATATCCAAATCATCATATTGAAATCCAAGTTCATGAAAAATGTGCCTTAGTGCTCACAATGAAGTGAGCAGATATTCCCACAAAGGATGGCAAGGAGATAGTGGGCATAGTTCTTCACCATGCAGGGAAAATGCTATATAGTTTTTAGTTGAATCTTGAAAAAACCTATAAAGGTGTGAAATGAAACACAAATAACAACATAAGATATCATTAACTTGCCTCCTAGACTGCCGAAAGTACAACTCATTAGGATCAGGTGGATCTGGTAAACATGTAACAGGGCCCACTTCAATGCAATCTGAATACGCAAATCTATAAGCTTTACGTACATACTCGTCCACATTTAAGCCATTTCCTGCAGGTAATGATTGCCAGAATGTTACAATATAAAACATATATTGCAAATAACTGCCTCATTTGATGACATTACACTATCAGTGAGTTAACAACTCCAGATTCTTAACTATTTTAGCAAAAAAGAATTTGCAAAGCTCACCATTGAACACTATTCGGCATACAAAAAGCATGTTGATTGCCAAGGCAACTGCCGATACACCAAAAAAGAAACCCGATGGTGAATACTGCTCCGATGCCCTTAAACTAGCTGTAACATAGACAGCACAAAGCTCATATGCGCAAAGTAGGGAAACCGCCAAAAGGAGAAGAATAGCAACAGCCCCTGTAATTAGAGAAATAAGAACATCAATATGGCATCAAAATTTATCATTAATCATTTCTACCATTTTTTCACTTCAGTTTATTAATACGCAATGTCTTAATGCTAAAATTAATAAACAGAAACTATAATTCCAAAGAGCACGCAATCATAAACACAGAGCAAAAGTTTTAATCATCTCCAATCAATCAGTAGGGCATCCTCCAATTCCAATCTTTTAAGGTCCTATTTCTAACAGAAAATCCTAGCGCTTTCCCTTGAATGTGATGGACACTACCTTCATGGAAACTTCATTCAGCTACTTAAAAGATCAGGCTATAAACAATTAAGAAATATTCAACATACTAATCGGTTGTGTACTTGGAAGAAGAAAAAATGAATCCTTTGCATCATCAATTATATGTCTACATTTCGATCTCCTTCCGATTGCAACAGCATTTCTTTCTATCCTTGTTTCTATCCCTATGTATCTTCCTCGTCTTGATATTTCATAAACTTCAAAGATTTTCTTCTAACTTCAAAGATTTTCTTCTAAACAGCAAATCAGTTCGATGGCTTTACAAATGCCCCCAACAATCCCAGTTTTATTTCAATCATATTGTTAATTTAGGCTACTTTCACACAATTACCACATATATCTCTCCCAATGCAGCATTTTTTGAACTTTATATGAATGGTATCCTAAGCCAGTAAAACATTTAAATTGACAGCATAGCCGAATGGCAGTTCACAAAGTCCCGCTCTGTGTTATATGGCTGACCAAAAACTACTACACCGAAGCATAGAGTTTAAGCCAAACCATCCATCTGTAATCGCATTAATAAAGGAGTCTCTCATCAAAACCCCTTTGTGCTCTACTGCTTCAAGACGAGGGAAATATGGAAAACAGCAAAACAAATCCACTCTTGCTGAGAGGAATCTTATTTCATGCCATGCCCAAATCTCCTAGCTCAATTCAGCACTCTAGAAGCATATGGAGTAGTATAATCTGTGACATCCCAGAACAACTCAGCAGGATACGAGAAGTCTATCCTCTTTCTTTGTGCAAGAAGAAAAGGAAATATATGTATCCTGAATCTATACGTGATCTGCATGCAAATAGCTGAAAAAAAGAGAAGGTAGTTGTTCAAATAGTTTAGAGATAGGCATCAACACACTCAGGGCCCTGTCATTAACTCAGATTTGAACAATTGGGAGGTCTGTGGTAAGTTTTATCTATTTGAATCGTTTCTTCTGGAAGTGAAAAGAATGAGATACTATGTTATGGAAGTGTCTAAAAACTTCAATTTGCAATTATTTCTAACATACAGATTGCAAAGTGGAGACAACTTTGGGGTAAGCCAGCAATTAACATTTCCTTCTTAACCTAGACAACATGCTTGGGCAAGAATCCTGTGAATGAAAACCTGATTCTTCAAAATTCACCATGGGATCCTGGAGCTGCTTCATAGAGAAGTCGGTCTACTTTTTTCCTTTTAAAGATGGCCTATGCAGTGCTATACCAACAAATTGCAAAGACCCCTACTTTATAGATTAAGTGGCAACGGAAATATCGATATTAGGAGAGTTATGGGGTACCCTTCCTCCAAGTGATCTGTAGAATTTATGGGTAGAGGAAATAAGAGCAGCTTCAAAGATTAAGAATCAACAGTTTCTAGTCTATTGGCTGCTATTCACAGATCACAAAAATCATGCATTTGTTATCGCTAAATAAAACATCTACTTCTTGTCAAATTGTAGTTGTTGTAGAAAGGTTTAAATCTTCCCTGTACCATCCATTTTTTTAACTTAGCAAGGAAACTCCAGGGAGTCTTACTTCCAACACAAGTCAACAATAATTGTCAAAGCTCATCAAAAAGATTCCCTATAAAGATGTGTCTTCACGAATTATCCAGAAAAAGAGTTGTCACTACCTTTCTCCAAAAAAAGAGAAATCCTCTCTTTCACCAATCAGATGACTCCCATCAAACTAGAAAAAGAACAAGCCCTATTTTAGATCAGCTTTGAAAAATCAACATACCATCTACCATCTTACCCTTCCCCACACCACGCTAATTCCCCTTGCTAAATCCTCCTTTATCATAGCAGCATCAAAGAACATTCAATTATGTTGCAACATTCTGTTAATTGAAATCAGTCGATTCTCTCTCTCTCTGCTCATTGTCAAGTTCAATTATTCCAAGGTTTACCTGTTTCAAAACCTAAAATGATTGTGTCATGATAGACTATAAACCAAACAACTAACAACCATGGTAATTTTTGGACTTGCACTAAAGTCCTAACAGGATAGCAGTCTCCAATCTATAGAGATTCTTGAATTGGACTCAACACATATCTACCACTTATCAAATAATCTCGCATAATGAGGCCTTCTCTTGGCACAAAAAGAGCATCAAGACCCTTACAAAAGCTTATGAAACCAACCCGCCAAAGAACCAAGTATATGATACAAACGCAGTAGACAGTTGAAATTTTAAAACACCAATCCCTAGAAGGCCAAACTTTATCAGTGGTATAATTTGAGAAAGCAATACAAAGTGAGGGAACATACTCGAACTTTGCCACTGTGTTCTCCACCAAAGCATGATCGAATAAAATGCCAATAGGAGGGCAGTGCCAGCCATAATTATGGCAAGACCAATCAAATCTTGTCCCAGTATCCAAATCAACCAGCATCCCCATGTGATAAGCACAGCCACCGGAGAAATGACAATCACCCAAGCAGAGATGGAAAGAAAATCGCATAGCCTGCCCAGCTGAGGTCCTTGTAGAACAGCAGGCCATTTCCTGGCAAATATCCAGCTGAAAAAGGGGCCAAACCGATTGATGTAAGTGCAAACACAAAGATAATATAGGAGAGCCTTTGAAAACACGGAAACACCTTTTAGTAATTAAATAAAGATGGCTTTCCACACTAAACTTGGTGGTGCAGAAATATCATTGCTAGGGGACAGTATCTGATGAACCTTATTGACAATACAAGTTTTACCTATTGGTTGGTTAAATCAGTTCGCGCCCTGTTGGTACCATTTTGCAATATTAACTCGTTTACGTATAGAAGACCAATAAGTACAATAAAACACCAATATGTACCATTTCTCTGAAAGAGTTTGACAAATAATGTAAAGAGTTACATGCAAAAACCAATCCTACCCAAAGTATATTTGGTGCTCCTAAAATAGTGAACAACATGACATTCACGTATGAGGGGTACAACCTATCAAAGCTTGCAAACATTTCTCCAGAAGCAAATAAATAGGACAACTATGCTCCTAACAAGTAGAGGGGAACAAATTGAGTTCTTCAGTTGCTTCTGCATTTGATGCATCTTAAATTGTCTAAGCATTAAATTCATCTCTTCAATGCACGTCTCCTAGATAATATCCCAGACTGAGTGGTATTCTATTTGTTAGAACATGTATTGAAAGACCTCAAGTCCATTAAAGATTGAAAATCTACTCCTCTCAGTATCTTGCAGAATACTCATGGGAAAAACAGAAGATTACCGCACAGACAAGTCTCATTCTTTCTGCCCTAAAGCACGAAGTATCACTTTTTTTTTTTTTTTTAAGTGCACTCAGTCGAAAGATTAAGTTTCCCAACCTATCCTGTATGACGTGACCACCATTATAATCCTCCCAGTGCGCTCATTTGCTGATATTTTCCAGTAAGGTACTTAATGATCCAAAAACAGGGAGCAGCATCCAAAAGGATACGATACAGAGTGTCAGGCTGCCACTTGTTCGACTGCATACATTCCATCATTTGCTCGTTCAATATAAATAACACCAAATACAATGCTTTTTTGGGAAAAATGGCAAATGCAAAACCTGACCAACAATCTATTTCCAAATTTTCCTTGAAATGCCCCCCCCCCCCAAAAAAAAAAAACTTTCCTACACCAAGTCTTCCAACTCCCATCCATGGGGGAAGAGATGAAGATATGCCAAGGAAATGCAGGCAACATGGCATGCACTGTCCAGCCAATAAGTCAGCAAATGAGAGGGAAAAAAAATAGTCTCATAGGAAATGGGACAATGATATCAAGTCTTCAGAAAAATTTGGTAAAACTTGTCCTCAAATCACGTTGTAATCTAACAGAAACCAAAGCCCAGGGCAAGTCGCCTTCATTACATTCCATAAGGATTAGGAGTAGGCACAATCAAAATAGTTTAGATCTCCTATAAACATTCTGCACATTCCTGCTTGTTTTTCTCCTTGAGTCTCAATTCTTTCACAAGTGTCATTTTCAAGTGGCCAGCAGATTTTTCAAGTGATCTGGGTTTGAATAACAAAGTTTAAGATGTTACCCAGTCATTAGATCCCCACCTATCTAGTGAATGTAAATGCAAACCTCCATGGTAACTCACAGACACAAACACAAGTGTACGCAAATGCACAACGGGGAGTACATATCTGCACATGCAACATGAAAAGGAAGAACCTGCCTTCTCAAGTTCACTCATAGCCATCAAAAGTCGATACATATCAGATTCAGTCATTGAAATGGCCGGGTGCTAACTAAATCAGAATCAAAGGCAGCGATTTAAAGCCTCAGAATTCTCAATCGATTATGCTACGGAACATGATTATAAACATTAGACTAACATAACAAGGACAATGATGGCAGGACTAGGCTCATTTCCAAGAAAAGCAGGCTCATTAACTAACGCATAAGAAGAACAACGATGCAGGACTAGGCTCATTTCCAAGAAAAGCAGGCGCCAATGGCATACTCAAAGATTACCAAAATCATCAATCCACCAAAGAAAAAGACCATCAAAAACGATCGAGCTCACCTGTATATCCGCCAGGGCCGCCAATTGACAGACCATAGTATCGAAAAAGAACCCGAACCCAAAACCGCGAAAAGGGTTCCGCAAATCACGCAGGGCAACAGCAACTCCCGCTCGTCCCCCTCCATGGCTTCACTACCTCAACTGCTCCAAAAAAAAAAAAAAAAAGGCAAAAAAACCCACCTCCATCAGAAACGCGGAAGCACCATCGCAATCGACGAAACTCTCAAAACGAAATCCAAGCTCCAAACCCTAGCGAAGCAAACCACCGACCCGGGCCGCCACGCTCGAAACGAGCCGGATTCTTTTTGCTCGGGTTTCACTTCACCAGCTCAAGCGAAGCGGAGAGGAGGAATGCAAGCATACCATGACGGCGAGATCCCGGCCCGGGTCCCCGCGCGCCCGGATTCTGGAGGCGGAACCCGGCTAACCCGACCCGAATCCGGGCACTCAAGACGGGGAAAGTCCCGGGGGTGGGGGGGGGGAGGCGGCGCGAGGTTCCTCCGGGAAAGCCTGCGAGTCCCCGGCGCCGACGAGGGAAGGGGGGAGGGGGGCGGCGAGCTAGGGTTTGGGGATTGAGCGAGGCGGGGGGCCTTCGTCAACAATGGCTTCCTTCTCCGATGGTGCGGTTCAGCTAAAGCAGGAGAGGAGAGAAGGTAGAGAGAGAGAGAGAGAAAGAAGATCAAAACCCTACTCTCTCTGTGTGAACTGTGCAAAGTAAAAAAGACAACTTTTTTTTTCTTTCAGAGAGAGAGAGAGAATGTCTTTGCGAAGGAGGAGGAGGAAAATGAAAAAAAAAAATGATGATGATAATAATAATAATAATAATAAAAAATAAAATAAAAATAAGAAAAGAGGGGTGAGAGGGCGACCATGGAAAAGTAATTAAAAAAAATTATAAAGCCATTTCTGGACGTCCGGTGAGGGATTCGAGCCCCCATGCCCAGTCGCGGGTGGCGCGCGTGGGACGCACGGGCCAATCGGCGTCCCCCGGGATCAATCAGTAGCTTCCAGGGGGGCAGGACTGGAGGAGTGTCAGTGAAAATGATGTGTGTAAAATTGTTGTTTGAGTGGATCAAGCTTCTTCTTTTCTTGCTTTTTTTACCCGAAATTGAATGAGTCTTTCTTTAAACTAATCTACTAATCCTTGAAATTAGAGTCAAACTAAACGTGTAAAAAATTGGCCTTTCGTATTTGTATTTGCGTGTTTATGGTAAGGGATTGACCTTTTTCGAGCAAACTAATACATATTTAGTTATTTTCTCGCCCGATATTATATGCTCTTCATTAACAATACATGTCGAAGACGACCGCGAGACTGATTTGACATGGAGAATGATAGGTCCGACGTGAAAACCCCACGTGTGTTAACGCGTATACATCTTTGAGTCGGATAACTAATCTTAAATATCTTTATAAAACAAAAATTAAATTTTAGGTAATTTGTTACGAGTTACCAAATTGGGAATTTAAGTAATAAGAAAATTGAATTTTGGATAAATACGTCATGAGATATCTATTTAGGATTTTCAATGGTCTCTACCTCAAAAAAGTATGGAAGCAAAGTCAAATAAAAAGAATCCAACGCTATTTCACCATCCCATTGATCTAACCACCGTGAGGACCGACCCCAAATAATTTTTGATGGCTTATGTGCATTTAAACCGTCATAGCTCTAGAGGGAAGACATTCTGTGCACGACGTAATTAATTGCAACGCATTTAAACTCAATAATTGAAACGGGGTTAAAGTACTTATCCAGATCCGGATCCGGCAGGAGGGAAGAACATGACCCAAATCAATGCCCAAACACATTTTCCTTTTCATTTAAATTCAAATTCAATTATGGGTCAGGTTGTCTTTTTCTCTTTCCCTTTCTTTTTTTAATGTTTAATGGGGTCAAATTGTCTTTTGCCTTTGGAAAGGGGGTAGTTCTTTGACTTTGGCTTGAGAGAATTTTGAAAAATGGGTCTATTTCTTTTCGTTTATTTTTTTTTTATTTCTCTCTCTCTGTATTTCCTGATTAGAAAAGGACTCCTAATCAGGAAGAAATTGTCACAAGACTAGTAATTCCCTTTTCCTTTTTTTCTTTTTTTTGGGTGAGGTGGGGAGCAGGGCATGATGGCAGGCTGCAGAGAAAATGGTGTCCTATTGTGCAAACTTGACTAATCGGCAGGGACTATAGTACCAAATGCATGGGGGCCAAAAGAAAACGGGCTGCAGAGGTTATATAGTCCACTATCACTCATGGCAAAACTGAGGAAGATGTGATGTTGCAGCATGGGAATCAAGGTACTGCTGGAACTGTGTTTTTTTCTGTTTGAAATTGGTTGAATTTGTGGGACAATAATTCCGATGGTGAGTTGGAAGGAGGGAGCGAGAGAGATACCAATGTCAGTGCAGGTCAAAAAAAAAAGAGGAAAGAGAAGAGAGGAAAAGATGCAAATGATATATCCGGATTTTGACTATCGCCCTATAATGTTTGCACTGATTTGATGAGTCTATATAGATTAGGGTTCTCTAGTCCCGATGCTTTAGAGAGGAGAGCATTGTAACCAACATCTAAGTTAGGGAAAAAAAAAAGTTTGTGGAAACTATATATTGTGATATTGCACATGGAAGGGCCAAATTATACATCTTGGGTGGACTTGGAAAAAATTTAGCATCAAGTCCATAAGGCTGAGGTGCCTTCAAAAGGGGTCCTAGTTGACATCATGAGTTATGAACAGATATATCAAGAAGAATTAGATTTGTATCTTTTGTTAGATTATTATTCAATCAAATGGATTCCTTCTCAATAGTTAATTCTCATTTCAACACACACTTTCTCAAATAGGAAAAGGGTTCAAAATTATTCTGCTCAATAAAATGATTATGCTGGTATTCCAAAATGATTTTTGAGAACAACAGCTATATCTTCTTCCTCAACCAAACACTTACCAAAAACCCTATTTCATAGTGGAATTCCTCTCCCCTTTTCTAGTTATGGAGAGGGTACGGTAATCACCCAATATATGATGAAGTTCTCTCCGGCTTTCAGTACATGAAGGGTCTGTTCTATCTCAATCCATTTTGTAAATTACTAAGAAAAAGGTAAGGTGTAAATATCATTGAGATGTTACCAAAAGTATGTTTTGTAACGACCTAAATTGACTAGAGTGGAGCATCAACAAGGTAAGAGGTTTCAAACAAGATGTAGCTCCTTGTAGACTTTCAAGATAGCGAAAGAACAAAAATGAACTGAATTATACCCTCAATATGGGAAAGAGTGCCCTAAATTATATATATATGTGAAAATGAAATTAACTAATAAAACACATTTTAACTCCAAATGTTGAGCTTTATCAAGTGAGAACACTATCAAGATGAGTAACCCCCTTTTGTCGTGCGTGTGTATGGCAAAGGACAAAACCATCACTTGGTATGAAACATGCTAAGATAACAATAGCTTGAGTGAATTAACCTAGATATATAAGAGTGGAACCCCTCTAGTAGGTGGATTCTTCAAGAACCAACGACATAGTAGCTTGTGGACCTATAACCAGCTTCGATGAGAGCAAGGAATGATATTTAGGGCAAGAGGGCTCGAAAAAGGTGTAGCTCTTAACAAGCTTCAAGGAGACTGAAGGGAATGGGAATAAATCAAACTGCATATCAAGTAAGAGGAGAGCGTTCTTGGGTTATATATGTGAAACTGGGAATTTTTTTTTTTTTTTTGTGGAATAGAAATTGGAATTAATTCAAAAGTACTATCTTTTGGCATGATGATGGTTGTGTTTGGTTTGGCTTAGAAGAAATGCAAAGTCATTTCCCCGAAGCTCTTGGGCCAAGTGCATTCTGCTCAAAAGAAGAGCGTTTGGTTAGTGACTTTTGATCTAATTTTTTGCAAAGTAATTTGAAATTTAAAAAAGAGAAAAAAAAAACATAAGGCATTTTTTGTCTCCTTCATTGAAGAGAGGGCTAGGTTTGCAGCATCTCTCTCCCGTCCATTATTTCTTTGCAAATCCTCAATCCGAAATGCAAATCCTCAATCCGAAAGCCTCGATCCATCAAAACCCTAACTCTCCCATGTTGGCTACCGAGCGGTACATGAGATTGATCATGCCACACTAGACAATTGATGCATGATGTTAAGCGAGGCAACGCCAAGGTCATGCAACCTCAGCGACTGCTATCGAAAGGTTATAGAAGATAGATGATGTTGCAGTTGAACCTATGTGACTTCGACATCAATCATTGACTTATGAAATCTCAACTTGGGCGACCAACAACCTCAACCTCGGCGATCGACAACTTGACCTCAACCACTCAACAACTAGTGAGCACAAAGACGGTGGAGTTAAAGAAGTGAATAAAAATGATTGAAGAAGATGAACAGTACTATTTTAGGGCAAAAGTGGAACATAGTATTATTAGTGTGGGAAATATTGAAAAGGAAAAAAAATAAGTCATCAAACCCCATTATAGCATTCTAAAAATGTTAAAAGCCCGAATCAGGGCTTTACCAAGGTCAGTATTTGACTAAAGAGGTCCCAAAAAGATTTGCCAAACACCCTTGATATCTTCTAGTATTGGAGAAACTCCAATATTTAGCATGCTTGGATGAAAGTACATGGGACAAGTGATTTTGTGGTAATGTGATTGGTTATGAATATCATTTTCTAATTCTATCTTTACATTAAGGCTGTGTTTGATCATCTAGATTTTTAACTAGGATTGGAATGGATAAAATAAAATACAAAATCCAAGGATTTTGTTATATCATATCCACTTGGTGAATTGCAATAATAAAATCGGTTATTTTCATGTTCTATCGTATCCATTATTTGGTTTGAACAACACGTTGATATAAATAAACATAAATTTACATCTTAATTAGAAAAGGAGCTCATTGCGGCATTCTAGAATTGCGAGTTTGATTATGACAAGAAATATAAATGCGCTTCAACAACATCGACGAGGTAGATCAGTCATCAAACCTTAAATCTAATAAAAGAGAGAAAACATGATTATTCACCTTCGCGATTATGAAAAGTATAGTGTTTTGACTCTTTCACCACTTTCATACAAGAATTACAGAAAAGGAGGTGTTTTACTACTTTCATGGAATTTTTACTTGAAGCAGGGAGCTAGGAGGAGAAGAAGCTTCGACTTTGACTTTTCCACCATTTTCGTGGAGTTTTTATGTAAATAAAAAACTATGGAGAAGTTGTGAAGTTTCAACATGAACTAGAGATACAGAAGGAGAAGGAGACAAAGGGAATTAGAAAAGTGCATTTCAAGTTGAATTTGCTCATTTAAAATTAATGTTCTTCCATTTCATTTTTATTTACTTATTTTTTAATTATTTTTCCATCTCTCACTTATTTCTTTTTTTTCCCTTCCATTATTCTTAATGAAAATTTATTATAAAATAAATTGTACAATAAAAATATATATGTATAAATGGGATTTGTATTATAGAATAGAAAGAAAATGTATAAATAAAAATAGGAATAAGTAACAACAAAAATCGTCCTTTTTTTTTTGTTCGTTATTTTAAATTTTAGTTCTTATATTAGAATCCAAATTTATTTTATATTTAATTAATTATTTTAATTTTAAATAAGAAGTTTTTTATTCAAGAAAAATAATCTTTATACTATAAATACAAGAAATCTGATCTTGCGTTTAACTTCTACCCAACATAAGAGTTTGTGTAATGAATAAGATTTTGTGAGTTTACAAGTGATGATGAATAGATATTAAGTTTTCATTGTTAATATGGAAAATGCCAAAATATTAGTGTGGTATTATTTGTACTATTATTCTATAATTATACATGACAATTGTTAAGTTATAATGATTTACATATAAATGATGCCATGTGATGGGTACCTTTGCCACAACCAATTTGCTAAAAAACAAACTCGCTTATATAAATATGTGTATAAAACTCTAGGAAAATGGAGATGTTTACTGTTTAAGTATCTACAAAGTTGAAAGGACATGAACTCCTATGATTTTTTTTTTTTTTTGGTCGAAAAGTAAATTGTTGTGAGAATGAGTATGAAATACCCATTATGATATGGCTTGAGGAGAATTTTTCATTACTGATGTAGGGGACACTTGTGATGGAAGGCTCAGACGTGGTAAAGATTTGTTTATGATTTTGTCCTCCATGAGTTAGTGGTGACGATATTTGTTAGTCAAATCAATCTAGACTAGTGACGAGCAGAAGATAAATGCTCACTTGTTTAGATTGGTGAGTTACTATCTAGTATTTGCACATCATGAGATTAGTACATTTATTTGTGTACATTTGACTGTCAAACTAAATATTAGCTCATGGCATTTACTATTGCAACAAGATCATGGTCATTTATATATAACCAAAAAATCACGTTAATTTAGATGAATTCAGATAATATATGGATCTCCCTATTGACATGAATATGTGATGTTACTCAATGATTGGTACGGTATTATTGTGCTCTCAGGTCAAGTGGGGAGTATATATCTTACTTTAGACTTAGGTTTCTCATTTATTGAGGTTAGGTTTGTCCAAAAATATTTAATAGATTGATCGAGTTCATAATTTAGGAACATCTAGATTAGCATTTCCCAAAATCTCTTTAATGACTAGATCAGCATGCACAGCAAAAGTTTGGGTGTGTATTTTGTACTTGGGATTTTCATTATGCGCAATAACAAAAAATTGTATACATCATTATCCAATCCGATTTTGAGGTGGAACCGAGAACCCGACCGAGAGGATTGATATCCAAATTCCGAGATCGGGAAGCCAATTGACCGGTTTGGTCTAGTCCGGTGGAACTAGTAAATTTACTATTTTTGACCAAAAATAAAATGAAAAATGGGAGAAATTTGGAGGAATTATGATTTTTTCTTAAGAAATTTAAAAATATTATATATATATATAATTAACCAGTCCGGTCCAGTCGGTCCAATTCCCACATTAGAATCAGGAACCGAACCGACCGGCCATTGGTTCCAAAAGCGAGAACCGAGAACCAAACCGCCCTCTTTGGGAACCGCCCAAAACCGGTCGCTCCGGTCCAATTCAAGCGGTTCTCGGTGCACATCCCTAATCATTTGGGGCTCAATTGTTAATTCATTCAAAACTTAAATTATATAAAAAAAATTGAGGTGCCTTGACAAGAAAATTCAATAATCCATATTCAAATTGGCCCGTGCCCGAAATAGCCCGACCTCGAAATATTAATCATTCGGTCATCTAAACCTAGCCCGACTCAAAAACTAAGAAAATCGAATATTAAATGGTTCCAACCCAATGTTGGCTGAACTCATGCAAACCCAAATTTAAATCTAGGTTGTATTAGTTCAAATGACTTTGTAAGTGAATCTGATCTGAAATCGCATTTAATCGAATTGAAATTAGTCCTTCTCATCCACTTGCCAGCTTTACTGAAACATAAATGTAGATATACTTATGTCTGATCTATTCAAAACTAGTAAGTGAGAACCCAAAACAAGTAATGGTCCACACGGAACCCAAGCCACTTTTTTTTCTCTGTCGAACCACATTTGAAAGCAAAGGTAAACAAAGTTTAATGTTCGTGAAGGTGTCCATTGCCCAAGAGACATCAAATCAAGTTGCCAATTACTTGTAGAAAAAGGCATTATCGCATAACCACAGTTAACCTCTTTGGAAATTTTATATTATGAATCCATTCGTCTATTTCTAATCCTTGTTTTATGAATGAATGAACGAACTATTTTAAAAAAAAAAAAAAAAGCAGAACCCGGATGTTCAAACCAACCCGACTAGACATCAATATTTTGTAAGCCGGAATTACTTGTATTCATAGGCAAGTCGAAACCACAGTTAACCGATAGAAACTGATTCGATTCATTCATTTGCTTGCTGCTATTTCATCGTTGTCAGGGAAAGGGTTTGCCGCCCTCTCCGCCACTACCTATTTTGCCCCTCACCCCTTCATCCTTCCGTTTATCCCCTTTTTCTTTTCTATTTTATCTTAATTCTTTTATAAAGATTTTGGCATTTTTTTGTGCTACACCCGCCCCGGTTGTCGCTACATCAACATTATATGTGGAAAAGATAAACGGAAAATCAACCAAAAAAGAAGGTCACGTCGATTATCCATCCTAGAAAAGCTGATGGATTTGAGGAAGGACTAAAGCAGGAGATAGTGACAAATTCTGTGATCCGTGAAATGAGAGTTTCAAGATTCGAATGCATTCCTGCGATAAGTTTTAGGGTTCCAGCTATAATTGTTCTAAAAAATTATCGAAAATAGATTTGTTTTTCACTTGTGATGTCAATTTCAGTCGAAAGGCATCCATATACAATAATAGAGACATTCAAAATTTAAAAACCAGAATGAGAATAGTCGGATTTATCCTCTCAATTTATTACGGAAAACAGTGAAAACCAAAAGCAAAGAAAACCATTTGCTTTCTCCCAGCAGCAGCCACTACTGAAGCAAGATAACACCAGAACACTTTGATAGAAAAAAACAGCCAACCAAATTGGCCAAAACTAGAATTATTTATATTCTCAGAGTTAATCAAAGAACAAGATTAAACTTTATGGATTAATATGTATGCCGTCTGGTTTATACCGGCAGACCAGCAAAGCGAACCGATTATCTCGCTAAATATCGAATCGGGTACATATTTTGACAGGTTTTTTGAGCATTCAGATTCATGCTTAAAGCACGAGGACAGTTCAAAATGTCTAAAGAGGTACAGAGCATTATTTAGCTCCTCGCCCTCAATAACATCGACCCTCTTCTGACGCTACCCATCATCAGCATCCGCATTGAAATTTTCACGTGTGTGGATCTTGGCTCAACGTGCTATGCATGGCACGGAAAGCTCTTCTACAGACAGAAGCTCAGAACCTATCGCATTCACACTACCTCTTTATTTTCTAAATTGTTTATTTCATTATCTCGAGTCAAGCTTTACCGCGCTCGTGTTGTGACTGTAGTGGATACGTACATATATTTTTTTTTATCAAATCCTAGAAAATACATTAGATAAGTAATCAAGTCGAAGATCTTCATCGATCCCTCGGACAGTTAAGATTATTCATGCTCTAGCAAATCCCTTCTTCTAAAGGCTCATACAATCGTGAGCACTGGTGCTACCTGCTAGATGCATTGAACCAAATTAGTGAAGGCTCAATCAAGGGACTACATTATTAAGGCAAAATGGAGGCCAACTAAAGGTCAATTGCTACCATCTTCACAACCATATCCCGCACACCCTAGTATAGGCAGGTGGCTGAGAGTGACGTGAAGTGGACAAATTCATAAAAAGTCTTCGTACAAATCCATTCAACTTTAGGACACTTTGGGGCCAAGGAATCTTGGAGTTGGGCGCCTCCAGAACATCAACCGGAATAGTGGCGTTTTAGCTTTGAGCATTTTGAAATCCATGGGGTGCTGTTTAACAATAAAGAAATAGCTAAAAAGAGATCTTTGGGTGCTGGGTTGATGTCTAAGTTGGTAGTTTTTGTTGTTTGCGACCGTGTGAGTGCTGTGCTTTTGAAAAGGAGATGCAATGGGGATAAGATCTGTCATCCACTCACGTCCAGCTTTCCTCCACACACTTTCCTTGAGAAGAATACGAACCTTCAAAAGAAAACAAAAGAAGACATCACAGATTTGATAGCTTTTTAGGAGATTTGGCAAATTGTGAGAGGAATATAGCATTCTTGAAAATTCACAAAATGGGTAAAGGCTGGATCATGGAGCCAAATGAGAGAGGATGGTTCATTCCATTCATTCATTGACAAACCACTCCAAGGGAAGGAGCAAACAAACAAATAGAATACAAGGAGTATTCAAGGGCCTATTTCTCTTAAAGGCTTTCAGAAACTTTTGGCCAACCCCTCTAAAGACCCACTTACATGGAGAGAAAATATTCTAAGTGAAAATACAGTAGAGTCAAAACTTTCCCACTACAGAAAGGTGAAGACATGTTCCTAGGAGACCCACCCTAAAAAAGGACCAAGAAAGGGGTATACAGAAGAGAGAGAGAGAGAAGGGACATTGACACTAAGGGTCGAATGATACATAGGGAAATAGAAAAAGGAGGATTTTGGGGACTTCTAATGGTCATGGACAATTAGGGTTTTTGCCAGGACCCCCGTAGTAAAAGTAGTGGCCCCAATCGCCGTTATCGCCGGTTTGGACGTCGTAACAGTTGGATTGCTCAGTGAAGGTGCCAATCCCCTTAGGAGCCTTGAGGTTGTTGGAGCTGTCAACGACTTGAATGTTCCTGAAATAGCTGGCCTTCCCGAACCCTTCTTCAGGAAAATGGCCGCTTCCCATTTGAGTTGATGTGTGTTCACCGTCAGGTTCCGAGTTCACGACCTCACCTCCCCACTCGATCATTGAAGCGCTTTCTGCCAAGTATGAGAAGAGGAAAGATGGCCAGTAACCGAGGACGTAGTCATTCCCAAACTGCATCCACCAGTGGCCTTCTTTTGGATCCTATTGGAAATTTCATGTAACTTCAATTACTAACAGAGGCTAAATAAACATGAAGAAAGTGTAGGTAAAGTTTCATACAGCAACTAGAATATGTTGATATGACTCATAATCCCTGTACTATCTTTATTATAGTCCTTGCATAAAACTAGAATACTCCCTATAGGAAATAAAACAACACACCCGGCATGTGCTACTATGGCATCTAAAGTAAGTAAAGTTCTATAATCCATCCAACATGAGGACTACACAAAAGACAACTTCGACTGGAGATCACGTTTGGTGGTACTACCACCATTTTCTTTTATGAAATTTCCAAGAAATTGACCTACAGTCAGTTGCAGCTATTTAATAGGTCAAAATCGTTGCCATTTTTGACTTTACCTTCCAGATGAGTATACTGATGTCATATTGAGAATTCCGGAAAGCAGAAACAGGGGAGATGCTCGCTCCCATTGCTATTTGATTGTTGATTTGAATGAAACCAGAGCAGAGGAGGTTATAGCAACCCGTGGCTTGATACGCATCACTCTGTAAAACAATTGGAGTTGAGTAAGCTGAAGGTAATAAAAACACCAGATGCAGCAAATAAACCAATGTCTGCAAAGGTTTACCGTCCAGTAGGTGAATAATCTCGTGTTGTTATCACCATATAGATCTGGACTGACCTGTACACATTAGTCAAGGTTTTTAAGCAACTGCATAACCAAAAACTTCAGTTCCAACAAGCATCAATGGAAAATCTATGGATTTTGACATTACCTGCCACCCGGCCTCAATGCTATTCAGATCTTCACCGAATGAACCTCCCAATAGCCAGAGCTGAGATAAGCTGAACTCATTGGACTGTTGAATTTTTGGTTCCCAAACATTTATGGTTGCTTTTGCTCCATAGTATTTGTCTCCCTCAACATAAGCTATTGCATGCTGAATGCTCCAAAGAGAAACAAACGAAAAAAGATTAATTAACAAGATCAATGACAAATAATCCACATCAAAAAGGCAAGAAAAGGAAAAAGGTTGAAAAGCTACTTCATTTTCTTTTCCACAGAGAGAGAGAGAGAGAGAGAGAAGAACAAATGCTTTACCTGATGACCGCTCTGATTGATGAGATTAGGGTCAGCGGACCTGGGTTTTGGGATGCTTCTGCGCTTCTTCCTTCCATATCTCTTCACAGAGCTTGCTCTCAGGACATCATCTTCCTTGGTCCTCCTTATGGGGATGGTGTTCTCAGGGCATTTCCCATTCACGTGCCATGACTGATTAATGGGGTTTGCTCTTTCTTTGGTGCCTGTGGCCACTTTGTTCTCATCAAACAGGCCTTCAGGGTGATAGTTAGGTCTCATCTGGTGAAGCGAACAGAACCCAGAAAAACAGATCAAAAAGGGGTTATGGTAAAAATTAGGAAAGAGAGAAGTAAAAAATAAAGAAAAGACGCAAAAAAAAAAAAAAAAAAAAAAAAAGAGAGAGAAGAATGTAAATGCACCTGGATTTTGTGGTCTTTGAGGTAAGGGTGATCAAAGGCCGGTTGATCAGATATGTGGACACAGTCTATAACATCCCCATCTGGACTCTGAAGCACATTACAAAATACATAAGATCAAAAACATGAAACCCCAAGTCCATTAGAAAACAGTTGTAGAATAGAAGCATTTATCACAGCTTTAAAAGGTGGTACAAGTGAGTTAAATTTTTGCAGTTCAGTCCTATCTAGAGAAACCAAGTACATTATTATTTCATCATGCTCATCCAAGCTTCTAAGAGGGCCAGATAGACATCATTTCCAGACTGTGCTTTCACATTCAGAAGACTCAGGAGTCAGTATATTATTGGAGCTCCAGCACCAAGATCCCAACTGACCCAGAAGAGCTTTTTAGCTATACGATGAAGAAGGCACCCATTTGCTTCATTCTTTAGTCTGCAGTCAATTTTAATTAGGTAACCGAAAAGAAAAAGACAATCTCTTTTAAATGAGGATGTCATGATTTTGTCAGACCCAAGAAATAGGAGGTGAGCGTTCATACTCACTCAAAACCTCTTTCAAATCCAAGGAAAAGCATTTCTTATTCCAATCACCCAAATTTCATTACTGAAAAAATATGAAGCCGCTGAATTTGTACAACCAAAAACAAAGAGCTTGCGATTTCCCTTCCCTTTTTCTCACTGTCCCCCATTTTTTCCCGCAGCGACCAAACACTCAAAAGCAGTTAAAGCAAGACCTGAAAGAGACTTTACAAATGGGGGAAAACAAAAAAAAAGAAAAGAAAAGAAAAGCAGAGAAGAAAGAGGCGAAAACCTGAATGCTTTTCACAGCAGGCTTGTTCAAGCGCCTCAAGTGCTTCTGAACATCGAGCGTCCGCTTCGAACCAGAACCCAACCGGGCAGCTCCGGACAGAGAGATCAAGCTCCACAAGCACACAATCACTGCCAGAGCTCTTCTTCTCTCGCCCATTTTTTCTTGAACCAAACCTCTCCTCGAAAAGAAAAAAAAAAAAACCCAGAAAGAGAAGCACCCTGGAATCACCAAAGACACTACACCAACGAGCTCAGCGTAGCTCAGAGCAGCTCAAGCTCGCACCACATCACCAGGCAAAAGAAACAATGAACTTGGCTACTCTCCCTCCCCAGCTAGCTCTCTCTCTCTCTATCTCTCTGCTTATCCTGCGCACCCCCCTCACCACGGGGCCTTAAGCCAAGAGTTTCTCTCAGTGGGGAAGGCCCTGCCTCCCACAAAAATCCAATAAATATTTTTGCCCACTTCCCCCTCTCTCTCTAAAAACGCTCGCTTTCTCTGTCTGTCTCTCTCTCTTTCTATGTGGAAAAGCTCACTTTTTTCTTGTCATGTTCTCGCCCTTTCTCTCTCCCCCCCTTGCCTTTTCATTAATTAATAAATCTGCCCACCACCCCCTCCCTCTCTGCCATTCCGGGGGGCGTTGAAGTTCCTCTTTTTTTATCCACACTGTTACGGGACACGGGAAGGGGTAGAACGGAAAAGAGGGAGGAGGGGGAAATGGCGGATGTGGGTTTCGGACGGAGTGCGTTTTTCGGTACAGCGGCCGACGTGGGTGGGTGGGAAAGCGACTCGCTCCCCTCGCTCGGTGACTCTGCTGCTCCGTTCGTCGCTCGTCGGGCGTCGTGCGGAGAGATTCAAGCAGACAGAGACACAGCATCGTCCCTTGTCGTTTAGGGAAAGGGGTCTCCAGTGTCCTCCTCCCTTTCGAGAAACCCCAGATGACGCCCCCTGCTTTTCCCATTCTGCCCCTCCCTCCTCGAGTTCAAAAATTGACCCCAGTTTTTCCCACTGCTCTCTAGTTTAGTCTAATTTGCACCCCCTTTTACTATTGATTTAATAGCACAAATGACCCCAAATTATGCTCAATATGATACAAATGCCATAAACTTTTTCAGTGTTATTAAAAATCTCAAACTATATCCATGGTAAAGTAGATACCTCAAACTTTTTATGCCGTAAAAAATCTCGAACTTAATATACCCAAAATGGAATTGAAATAACACATTTATAAGTTTGGGTATTTTTGTGGCATAAAAAAAAGTTGAGGGTTTTGTGTTATATTGGGAAAATGCACCATTTTCTTATAATACGAAAAAAAAATTGGGATATTTATATCATAGCTTGGATTTTTTTTTTTTTTTGTGATATTCCCCTTTACTTTTTTAACTTTTCATCTTTTTTTTTTTATTGAAAACTTTTCATCTTTTGACACTTAAAAGGGTGCAGCAATTTTAGCTTGGAAAACTTCAACAAACTTTTTAACTTTTTCATATTGAAAATTATTTAACTTAAATGAAGTTATGAATAATCTAAAGTAAATTCACTTGTCAATATAAACATATATTAAAAACTCAAAGCGTATGAGTCGCCGAGTCCTTAAAAAACAAACGAAGCAAATAATAATCGCTCCGAATCACTTTCAAATTTGAGCCTTCTTCAATATGAAACATCTTAAATCTTTAGAGATTCAAAGGCAAAATTATAATGTAACTTTTTTTAATTAACAAAATGAAATCAATCTTGCCTGTAATCTCTCTCTTTTTGTTATTGTAATGGGCATTTGTGAATCTCCACAAACATTTCTTCTTTTCAGATCTTAGAACGAGACAAAAAAAAAAAAAAAAAGTGAGTTAATTACTGGCAAATCAATTCAGATCGAAAGTTCGAGCAAACAGAGAAGTTCTTCGATTACAATTTTCTTTGCAATTTTCTTATTTTGGGGTGGCAGTTGAAGAAAAATTTGAAAGTGACTGACCCAGAGGGGCAACTCATCATTGAATAGTTGATCTCCATGCAGAGTTTGGTGGGGCTTCTTATTCTATTTATGTATAATTACCTCCCGTTTCTCCCCATCAAATGAAGGAATCCCATGAAAAAATTTTCCCATCAACCAAACGAATTAAAAATAAATAAATAAAATAAAATAAAACAACAAACCAATTTCATATTTTTCAGCAGAGTAATCAATGAAACTGGGAGAATCGCTAAGACCATTCGGACAACGTGGAGTCTCTTCCACGATAATGTTTTTTTTCATGTCGCCCTAGACAAAGATTCTTCTGTTTTGATCGCATTATGCAGTTTTCTAAGCACCATTTTTTTTGTTTTTTGTTTTTTTGGGTTCTGGGTTTTCTGGCATTTTCCAATATTTAAAAAAGGATGGCGAGTCGGGCTGACAAATTTCAGAATCTTACCATTATAATATTGAAGCATTATTAAAAAGTCGAAAAGACAACGGTCAAAATTTGGGGGACTCTGGAAGGTCACAATTTCCCAAGCCGATTAAATAATTCGATTGGTTTACTACATCATTTAATAATTTTAATAAAACTACTGAATCTTTTTTATCAATTATGTTTTTTTTTTCTTTTTTTCTCAGTTTTATTATTGGCAAGAGTGGATCCCATCATACTGCTGCCAACCGGCAGCAGGGGCACTACTGAGGGCTTCGCAGGAGAGCGCACAGCATTCATATGCACCACATATAATGTGCAAATAATTAAATAATTTTTGGTTCAGCGTTCTATTATTGACCACATTGAGAAAGGAACTAATTATAAAAAAATCCGTGATCCCATTTGGAAAAAAGGCACTTTTTTTTCCTACCTTACATTGAAGATCTCTCCGGTTCGGAGCATATCTTCGAGTCTGCTTTATTGCATTGAAAACTTGTCGCTGAAATATATTTTCTAAAAATTCATCAACGGTTAAGGTAAATCTTTGTACCGTCTTCATTTCCATATTTGAGTTGAATGATGATGGCTCCAAATATAACTTATTATTAGCATGGAAAAGTTTGAAGAGAGTACGTGAGTAGACATTTTGTGAAGCTCGGGTCTTTTCCCTTATGGGGACATTAACCAAAGCAAGCATTTGGCAATTTCAAAACAATAAATTTGGAGTAGACAATTTGTGAAGCTCTAGACCGGAGCTGGTCCTTAAAAGGCTCACGGAGGAAATAGGCGGGAGAACCGCCCTGGGGTGAGAGACCCTACGCTGTCCTCCTATTCTTTTTCTGTCGGGAAGAAAAATATAGATAGAGAATTAGGGAGCCTCACGGTAATAAAGGTAGACACCATGTTAGAATTTCGGTTCTAGCAACTATCAAGTAGGTAAATATAGTAACCTCCCGCGCCTGGAGTGAATGAGGGTGGGTTAAATGTCCACAGCTGAACTGAAACGCCTTAACAACACTGTCCTCAACCACATATCAACTCAGTTCCCCGGTGAGAGCTCGTGAGTAGACATTTTGGGAAGCTTAGGTCTTTTTCCTTTATGGGGACATTAACCAAAGCAAGCATTTGGCAATTTCAAAACAATAAATTTGGGGTAGACAGTTTGTGAAGCTCGGGTCCTTTCCTTTTTGGGGACATTAACCAAAGCAAGCATTTGGCAATTTCAGAACAATGCATTTGGTTGTCTATGGAGAATTTCAGTCGTATAGGACATCACTCTTGCTTTAGCTTTTCACTTTTCTTGGCTAAAAAACGCAGTCTCCCGCGACTTCAAGTCCGGTTCAATTTTTACCCAGCAAACAAAAATTATCTACACACTGTTGATTCCACTTTTTTTTAAGAATCAAAGACTATGCCTATGGTACCACCGCCCGCGGTGGCCGCGCGGTTAAGGCTTGGTACCCTCCACACCAAGGGGAAGAGTTCGAGACTTCGTGGACGCAGTTCTTCAACGCTCAACGCGCGATTTACCCGCGACGGGGCCGGCGGTGGGGGCCCCCGAGCTCCAGGGTTTACTCTCCGCCGCGAAGCGGCAGAGCGGAGGTTCCCTGGGTCACCAAAAAAAAAAAAGACTATGCCTATGGTTGGTTCCCGATTTTACCATGGATCCACGCTTGTCCCTAGTACAAATGATACATAACCATTAACATACTAGAATCAATTCATTCTTTGTTTATTTTGTAATCCATCAAAATCAGAAAATTAATAAAGAGAGTAGAAAATAGATTATGTAAGATACTATAAACGATTTCATTTTCCTTGAACACGAAGAATATTAGTATTACCGAAGTATATTCAAGAAATTGTAGACAATAGTTACAAAGAAAAAATTAGATAAGACTTATAAAAAATGAATTGAATTTTCTTCTTGTTAGGAAAGAAAGTTTTTTCCCCCTAATCTAAGCTCTTTATTTTCAATCTAGAAGGAACGCAATCTATCGAGTTTTCCGTCATTCAAATATTGGAAAATCTGAAAATGATTTATTGAAAAATGATTTTTTATTGAATAAGTTGACCCTTCGAAATCCTGTTTACTAAACTCGAGATCATTAAATAGCAAAAAAAAAAAAAAACTCGAGATCATTACATTGCAATCTCTAGCGAGACCATCGATATTTTTTGGTACAAATTTGAGGATGACCATTGAACTTCACACCTCCATTTTTAAGGCTTGAATTGGAGAAGCACCCCACATATTAGGATGAAAAAAAATAATTCTAGGTACCATAAAAAAGAAGAAGAAGGAAATATCATATGCTACACACGAGTTTGAATTTTTGTACTATGTGCAATTGATTTTGACCTACATGAGAAATTGACCCCATTAATTTTTTGAAGTTTTGACGCCATTCAATTTTCGAACAACAGATTAAATCCAAATGAAACTTGATAACTCCTATCAAATAAATGTAAAAAAGTTACACATGCTCGACTATTTAAATGCTTAAATGTAAGCAAAAAAATATTGAAACTTTAATCTCTTGATCCAGAGATATTTCATTTTTGTGCCATTATAGTGTCCACCTCTCAATTGTATTAAATTTGGAGGGCCATTCTTGAAAGTGACTCCAAAGATATTCTTTCAGTTACTTTTAGATTTATTTAGAAGACTGTTTACTCACATAGCAAAAATTGCAAACCGCGATAAGTTCGTCTTCTTAGTTCTCTAACAGTTATCTATATTTAATTTACTTAAAATACCCGCACTCAACTAAAAATTGGCGCTTTAATTTTAATTTTGTTTGCTCAATTATGAAATTATTAACAAAATAACATGGTCATGGAACAAGTTGCATCGTCAAGATGATAGACGCAATTTGTCTTTCGTTAGTTCACGTTGCACTTGCTCGTTATTGCCCTAGCTGGCATAAAGCTCTTTGAAAACGCAATTTAATTGGTCAATTAACAATTATTGGTCTATAAAGCTCTCTTTATTGCTCCCCCGCTGTATGGATGTCTCCCTAATAATTGTCACCCAGCAACTTGAAATGGGTTAGATCCGGCTATCAGAAAGTCAAAGAACATCTTTTTTACATAGTTCAAGAAATGATATCTCTTGTGCATAGTTCATTTCAAATTGAATATTGCATTCAACCCATTCGTCTTTACTCTTTTTGCTTCGAGCCAGATTAAGTGGACCCAACGAGTCACAACCGTTGATATCATGAGTTCCCATACAAGTCCTATATGTAAATCTCACGAGATTGACCGTCGCCATCTATTGAGTCCATAGGGCTTGGGTCCAGGGAAATATATAAATTTAGCATTGTGCGGAACCATCTCATTTTTCATTATAGATATAATAAGATAATTTTAAAACATAATTAATGGAGACCTTGGAGCTGAAGAGAAAGAAAGTTAACCTTCATATCTGGAGTGGCTATGACTTTATTGGTGAAATAAAGAACCACTCGTGAGATGGACTGTAAATTACACATCGCCCCCAAAGCTTTTCAGGGTTTTTGCATGTCCACCGTCATTTCAATCTCCACAATTTGCCCCGCGAATTAACAACACTGCGCTTCCTTGCGTTTCCTCTCACCAACTTTTGTTTGAAGCATCTAACTACGTGGCTGACTACCGAGGTCAATTGCGACATAAGCACGTGCATATGAAGACTTGAAAGAATAATTCAAAAAATTATATTGCATATGAGAACATGCTAGTAAACTCCTGGCGAGAATTTCACTGGACCAATGTCGAATACATATCGATATGTAGTCTTGAAATATTTATTTATGTGGCCTATGTTTTCTCTCACATATGTAGATGATAAATGACCAGTATTCTTTAAACAACCAATCACGTGCAGTCATGTGATCAAATATGCGAACAATATTGGCTGGAGCCAACCAAAGGGGGCACGTTGCCGCCGATTTCAAAAAGCCGGGGGGCAAATTGCAAAAATTGAAACGTCAGGGAGCAACTTGCTCCGATCCTTAAACTTAGAGGGCCAAATATAATTCCGCACTCCTGCAAGGACCGCTAAAGAAAGGAAGTAATAAAGCAAGCTAGAAGCCATCATTTGCAAGACAGCGTGGCAGGACCGTAAATTCGGTCACATCCGCGGGTGAAAGAGAGAGCAAGACGCAAAAGTTCTCCACGCGCGCGCGCGTCGACGACCACCTCGGAATGGCCAAAGGAGGAGGGAGGGAAAAGGCGGGGAAGGTGGGGCCCACCAAATAGCCGTTGGGGAGCTCGCTAACCTCACCCGCGGGTCATCCTTTCCGGGCTCAGGTCACAGCCGCTGGTGACCGACGAGCTACGAGACAACGGAACCGACGGTGGCGCTTGCGTCGTCGCTCGCGGGGGTTGCATCACGGCCGTCCGTACAGCCACCATGCATCGACGCACGCGGGCGTTACATCACGACCGTCCGCACAGCCACCTCGCGCGGGCCCACAGTGCCTTGTGTTTTTAACAGAAAAATAACTATAACCCCTTGCGAGCAATAGCATGCATTTTATTAATTTTTGCGAAATTGGCGGATGAAAATTCAAACATATCAACGAGAAATGTCAATATGATCAATTTCATCTACATTCTTTTCACCAATTTTTTTTTTTTTATCTATTGATTTTTCACGCCAAAATCGATTTTTTTTAAGTTTTAAAAATTATAGATCGTCTTGTGATATTAAAAAAAATACTAAATATATCTTTGCATAGCAACATTAAACCAATAAATAAAAGAAGAAGCACATCTCGAACTCTTAAAGATAGCAATAAATGTCGATGACGAGGTGATGACTCAAAAAGCTATGAATAATATATAAAAAAAAGCATCAATTATCTAGAAAGGAATGGCATCAGGTAATTTGACATTTCGTCGACCTGTGGCATCATTTATATTGAAAGCACTTTTCACGAATAGATCGATATCGATGAATGAAATTACACCACAAAACAAATATAGTGAAACGGTCCCTGCCATCAAACCAAGTAAGATGGTGAACAACATGAATGTGTTTGAGAGTGATTTTCTTTAATATCGACTTTAATTTAGCAACAAGCACCTCGATTTCTTTATAATTTTTGTAAATATACAAAGATACCATTATCATAATTTTAAGGGTTAATACCCTTAAAAATCAAAACCTAAGACGCGTGCGACAAATTTATCCAAAATTATTTTTTGATTATGAAAAATCCCAAACCAGACACCTTTTACAAATTTATTTCGACCGACCATAAAAATCATAAATTGAGTACATTTTGTGACAAATTTACAAAAAAATAATTTATTTGATTACAAAAATTTAAACTAATAAATTTGTGACAAATATACCTTCTACTAAATTGGATTAATACTATAAAAATCACAAAAATTGTAAACTGTGATAAATAGAGCGTAAAATATACCAGTCAATTGTCACATGTCATTTAATTTAATAACTTGATAATAAAATTTAACGAAAACTAACAGATGGTAAATTTGTTATAAGTGTACTAGTTTGAGGTAAATTTGTTGAATGTATATTGGTTTGAGGTGTGACAAAAAATAATTTTGGGTAAATTTGTCACTGATATATTAATTTGAAATTTTTCAGGGTATTAGCTCTAATTTTAACAACCAAAACATTTTTTTTTTTTTGTAAATTCTCAAGAGGAATATGATAGATATTTACATATAAAAAAAGAGAGAGAGAGAGGAGGGAAAATAGGCAGGCCCTAGAAAGTGCTGTTTTCATTCGTACACGAAGGCAATGGAGAACAGAAACAGACCAATCAAGAGAGGAGAGAGAGAGAGAGAAGCGGGAAAGAATCCGAATCCAATGGGAATGGCAGAAAAGCTGTCGTCCTCTCCTCACTTTCAAATCTATCTCTCTCTCTCTCTCTCTCTCTCTTTCTCTTTTTCCCACCCTCGTGTGCACTGTACGGGGCGTGTGGACGAGCGCATGCGATCCCGTCCCATCCCATCCCTTCACCCCGGCACATGGGGGGGGCGATGGTCAGGAATCTGATCTGACCGAGCGGGGTGGGCCCCTGCCTACCCCACCCGGTGGGCGAATCGGTAATTTCAGGGGACGACGGCAGGTCATTATCGTCCACGACAAAGTAAACGCAGGCAACGAAAAGTTCATAGCTTGACCGCAGGTCATTATCGTCATTTTACACATCAATCGCGCGGTGATTTCGTCCGGGGCCTGCTTTGTTCCGGGCGTGACTGATCATCTCCTTTTCAACCCTCTCCCAATAAAGGCTCCGTTGCGTGAAAATATTTTTCTAAAAATAGTAAGTCATATTTCTTATAAAAATGGATAAATGAGGAATTATTTTTTACGGTCTATGAAAATATTTAAACTTAAATTATTATTAATAATAAAAATATTTTAAATTAATTAATTATTATTTATGATATAAAATATGATTTTCTTAAAAATATTTTTGAATTATTAATTTTTCATGAAATAGATGAAGCCAAAGATGGCGAAACAAGTGTTTTTTTTTTTTTTTTTTTTTTTTTGGTCGGTAAAACAAGCGCTTGATGCACTCAAAACATTCCTAAAATGCAGGTGTAAAATTTTTTAAAAATATTATATATATAAATTTTTTTTTTTGGTAGAATCGAGGACTCCATCACTGGCCCTCGTCTCGGAAGACTGAAAGATCGGGCCCTATACCTCGGGGGAGATTAGCACATGACCCCATCATCATAGCCTCAAGTGTTAGCAGTTGCGGAGTTTCGACCCTGAGACCTTTGCGATAAAGTGTCAAAAACCGAACCAACTCAGCTATCCACCGGTGAGTTAAAAAAAATATTTATATTGTAATTTACGTAATCAAAAAATCATGAACTCAAGACTTTAGGTCTGGGCCCAGGGGCTCAGGCACGGGTCTGTGACCCCGGCGCGTTGGATTGGCCGGTTAAAGTTCGTTGGGAAATCATCAACGCCGTAGCTAAGAATTCAGGGAATTTTTTTGGTCAGTGCCCTTGGCCCCATCTAAACTTCTCCAATAACGTACGCACTTCAATGCTCGAGTTTAGGAGGAAGGAATTTCCGCATCAAAGGAAAGACCGGGACCGAGTCGCTCGCCGCTGTAGCCACGCGGTTCCTTATGGGACCAGACCCTTTTTTTTTCCGAAACTGGCGCGCTGCCTTTCCCGACATCCTCGCCGGCCGATCTCCCGTCGACGAGCTTTCGACTTCACCATTGTCCATCTCCAAACGAACCAAACACATTACGAAAAAACAACCCTAACGGACCTTGCTGGCGAGCAAGTTCCGCCAAGAACATGCACGGGCCAAGGCTTGGTGGGGACATCATCACGGTGACTAATTCATTTTCACATGCCGAATAGGCAACATGTGTTTCGGGACTTTCGTTTTGTTTCGGTCTCGGACTGGGGATAGCTCAGAACGGACGAACCTCTCTCCATCACTCTCCTTTGGACTCATCATTCTCGACAAAAACCCCCCGTTCTGCTACGTTCGAAAGATGCATTTTCCAATCGATTTGAAAGTTCGGACGCATGCTTTGGCCGATTAGAAGGGCCACGGACGGGGTTCTCTGTAGATTCCCGTAGGCACGCCGCGTGCCGCGGTTGATTCCTCCGTGTTTTAGAACAATTAATGCCACCGTGCTCGAGGCCAAAAGGCTTGGTGGGGGCGGAGGCTGCGAGTACCGACGGCCGACATGTGGCGAGCGACAGTGATCTTTAGGGATAGGGATTGAGAATAGAGCACATGCGCAAATCTCGTTAGGGACATAGCTCGGGACAAAACAAGATTTGATTAGCAGCATATTCGCTTGAGATATCCGTGCGTTTACATGATCTGTCGGTCTTCCGTTTCTATCCTCGCATAAAACAAGAATTCGGGTCATGCCAAATACAAAGTAATTGAAGCAGAAAAGTATTATGAATGGCCACCCTTTGCTTCTCTCGTTCTTCGTTGATAGACATAATCTTGAGAAATCATGAGTCACCGTTTAGAATTTTTGAGTCGCATTTTGGCAAAGACTGACTTACTTCGGAAGCGGGATGTGAGCTGATTTCTGCTGTTCTTGGTTCTCATCACGCGTTGCGACGTTGAGTTTCTATCGTTGTCTTTACACAATCTAGGTCCACGGCGGAAGGTCCCGCACCCGAGCCTCCTTAGAGACGGCGGAAGTAGTTGGTGTTGAGTCAAGGCCTTTCGGTATTAGTGAGGTATCCATGATTTATTGAAGATAGCTGTTGGAATTGAATGAGAGAATGCTAGTATAACTTGTTATATATTGAAAATAAATTCGGCTTCATTGGATATTTAAAAATATAGGCATGATGCAAAATTTAGTATTATAATAAGAAAAAGTTAGAATTATTTGATATTATTTATATTGGGTATGTTTATTATCCTAATGCACCAACCCTTTGATCTTTACGATAAAATCCTCTGTGATTGATAGGTGCTGAAGAGCAAAAAGGAATAAGGTCCATTTTTTTAGTTCCATTATGGCACGCACCGACACTTGGGAAAAGGCATGCAATAATCTCCATCTATATTGACAAGGCAAAAGATAGCTCTAAATGCCGTTCTGAAAGCAACTTGGAACCGGTGTTTTAATAGAACCAACAAAAATATTATTATGAGAGAGGCACGCTTATTAATTATCGTGTTATATCTTTAAAACTCAAACTTGATATTTTTTTTTAGAAATTACCCTGTACGATGCTTTTAACAATTTTATAGTGTAAACTTTCTTAAGTAAGTGAGTAAAATTATGTCTAAAAGTATATCAATGTGTCTAGATGTATTTGAAAGTTTTGGAAAGGGTGAGCAAAATGAACCATCTGGGCTGGACCGGATTGGCCAATTCTGGGTGGTTGAGGCATGGATTCGGTTTCAAAAAATTGAAATCGGTGATTTATGGTCCAATTTCAGATTCCATGTGTAGAATTGCTAATCCAAACTACTCGGGTTGGACTTTTTTTTTGTAATTTCTTTAAAAACCGTAAAAACTAATGGGAAGTTTATGCTTGGAAGGAAAAGTAAACTTTAAAGAAGATTAGGAAAGAAGCTGCTCTTATTGCTCTTGTTAATCGAAGGAGGTGCTCTTCCTCAAACTAGTAAAATCTAGTAGAAAATACTTGGTGCCTATTAATATCAAGAAAAGGAAACACTTTTGCACTTTACCCCTCAACTATTTGTGATCTTACACTCAACTCCCTAAACAAAAATCAAAGAATTGGTTGACCTTATGTTTGCTAAGGGGTAAAATGTAATTTAATGAGAGAACATGATGACAAAAAAAAAAAAAGAACATGCCACCAGTTCTATTAGCTCAACCAAGAATTGGATCAATCGGTTAATCTGGTTTGGTTCCAAGGGGCACTGACCTAGCTCCTGGTTTCAAAAACTGGGAATTGGTCCCCCTTGATTGATTCCCAATTCTTAGGTGAGAGTCGAACTACCCAAGAATCAATCATCCCTAAACAAACTGAGTGCTAAGGTCTAGCAGTTGGCTAGAGGAAGAAGGGAAGAATAAAAAAAAGAGAAGATGAAAGATAAAAAAATAAAGTTTTTGAAAAATTAATAAAATATTCACATTAGCACACTGCGTAGAACAGTTGACGTTCATATAAGCTATTATTGGCCAAATATGGCCAAATATGTTGAAGTGTTATAGATGCAAAATGTTTATAACTCAATTAGTAAAAAAAAAAAAAATAGGATTGAATTTTTGCAATTGCAATAGGTTTAGAACTTTTTGGTAATTTTATCTAATATTTTCCATTAGCCAAACTAAGGAAATCAAGGGAAGAACTTGAATGTTTCAATTTGACAAATTTTAGGATTTGATTAAATATTTAAAAGTTAAAAGCTCAAATACACTTTGGCAATTTTTTTTATAGATTTTTTGTGCATCTATCCTAAAAAAGGAAAAATTTCAAATAAAAGCCCGAAATGCCTTTATTTTTTCAAATAAAAGCACGAAATTGATATTGTTTCAACTAAAAGTATGAAGTGCTCTCATTTTTTTTTTTTTCAAATAAGGGTTTGAAGTGATTATGGCTGTTTTAAATAATGACCTAATCTTGCCAACTGACAAAATATTCCAACTAATCATGGGTATTTCCATCCAAACACATTTTTAATTTAAATTTAAATTAAATTAATTTAAAAATTATTAAAAGCTTTTATTTTTTATTAAAAAAGAAAAAATACAGGCGATCCTATGTGTTTTTTTTTTATTTATTTATTTATTTAAGTTTCTATTTTTTAACAAAAGAAAAAAACATAAAAAAGAAAGAAGAAAAAAATTTTTTTTTTAAATTTTAAAAGACAAAATTGCCCTCCACTGGATGGTGAAGTTTAGACCATTATTTAAAATTGATATGGCCATTTCATGCTCTTATTTGAAACAAGATTCATTTCATGCTCTTATTTAAGAAAATGAGGGTACTTTGAACCCTTATTTAACATAATGTCAACTTCATGTTCTTATTTGAGAAAATGATAGCACTTCAGGCCTTTATTTAGATTTTCCCTCCTAAAATAGAAAAAACAATGCTAGGTATTGCCACAAAAAGCCTCTCTCATTATATAATCCATAGCTTTTCACTTTTCATAGTCAAACTCTCTCCCCTATGCTTCCAGTATTGTTCTAAATTATTTAACGAGGGAAGGAGAACTTTCTGAATATAAACCTTTTCTAATGGAGAAAAATCTATATATCACACGAAGAAATAGTAATCAAAGCAATCAGTAACCATTAAAAATATAAATTGATGAGTTAAAAGAAATCACATGTATATAAGCATTATTGAAACCCCAATAGATGCATAAAGACCCTCTCTTATGTACATATCAAACTGATGACATCATGTGAAATTGAAGAATGGAGAGTCTCGCACGCAAAATAAATTCAGAATGGAATTTGATTATAAAAACATGTAAAAATGTCTAGCTCAAAGACTTAAATAATGTGAGATACGTTTTTACATATAGAAAGCCATGACTCGTGACCCATGATCAAGAAATTATCCCTAACACAGAAAGATGCTTAGCCTTTTTTAAGCTAAACACAAGGAAATCATTCAATCAAAAAAGTATTAGGGCACAACTTCCATCTCCACCAAATGGAAAGTGGGGAAAAGTATGGGTTGGAAAGCTAAGGGGGTCCATTGTCAACTTGACAAAGGGGGAAAAAGTGTTATCACATTGCCTTTTATCTATGGTTATTGCATGTGTTTGATATAAATTAGAATATATTGCCTAATTGATAACATATTGATCCCCACACCTTGATAGAATATTTTTGTAAAAAACATGAACGCGATGTGCTTTTCCTACGATTGATCCTGTACAGGCGGGGGCGAATTTGCCGAAAGGTGGGCTAGAGCAGTTTCTCTGCCCTTTCGCGCTCCAAAGTTGTGCGTTGGACGATGCTCTTGGTCCGGCGGGTTCGATTGATGGAGACCGTAATGATAATGGAGAAAAAGATTTGAGACCCCGCCACTACGAAGGTGGTAGAAATTCTTAAACGGTCCCGGTGTCGGGACGAGCTCAATGCGTCCGAAACTTTGATGTCGGTGGTTATCCACATGACCTAAGGACAGGATGCACTAGGATCGCATACAAACGGTGCGCTCAGAATGGCTTGGAAGAAAGGGGGATGTCGCCGTGATTGGGGTGCCAATTACGGTATTTTAGACGGCCCTTGATTGACTAATCAACCGTGATTTCCTTTGACTATTTGTATATTTTCTTTGAGGGGCGGATGAATAATTAAGAGCCCATTTGCATTCTCTTTTAACAAGTGCCGAAAACCAGGCTCAACCGTTCTTGTTCCCCAACACCATTATAATTTGAACAATTAGTCAAGCACTAAAGTAGCTACTACCTCATATCGATGTCGTTGCAGTGTGTACCAAAACTAATCTTATATAAGACTTTGAAGTCAGAACCAAGGCCACCGTTAAAGTGATCTGTTCTCTTCTTTTGTTTAAAAAATACGAGAGAGATGTATAAAAAACATATTTGTTTTAGAAAATAAGAAGAGCCATCGTCTATATTACCTCAAGATTCTCAATCAGAGGATTTAGGGTTTTCTTGAGACTTAAAGAATATCGCAGCAATAGAAGAGATGACCCCATGAATCCCCTTAGCCCGCCGCTCTTTGATTGTCTTTTGCTGGTGGATGCAACACAGCTATGGTGATATTTGACTTATGTTTCGATGCGTGTATACAGAGAAGCATGACAAGAAAGGTCAGACATATACAATCGAGGGTTCTCTAGTGAAAATGTCGCAGAGAGAGAGAGAGAGAGAGAGAGAGAGAGAGAGAGAGAGAGAGAGACTTTTGCTGGTGTGTGCAATCCAACTATGTTGATAATTGACTTGTGCTTTGATGGATGTATTTACCTGAAAAACATGGAAACCATAACAAGAAAGATCAAACACAATAGAATTGAGGGGTCTCTATTGAAAATGAGAGAGAGAGAGAGAGAGAGAGAGAGAGAGAGAGAGAGAGCATGTGACTCTCTCACGCCATATAGATACTGCAAATGTAGAGTCACGGGCTTCAAGTTCTCTTATTCCACAACAACGACGTATGTTTTTGGCATTTTTGTGCTGGATTAATTGACTTGTCAACCGCTGCACTTGGCGGCTCCGAGCTGTTTCTCACCTTTACCATACATCTGCAGTACTGTACTGTGTTGAATTAGGGCTTGACATGAGCATGAAATAGTACTTTGCGATCACCTAGATTGTGACATTTCCTCAGCTGGGCACGCGTTGTATAATTTGGATGGAATATTGAGCCATGATGGATCGATTTATTATATTCTCGGCCTCCGTCTTCTCAGGGAGTATGCTTTCTTGGTTAGGTAGATGAGCCACGCACATTGGGACAGCTCCGGCGCATTAGTTTTGACTTATGGCTTCAAATGTTGGTGGTAATCAAAGGCTGTTGAACTTAATCAGGGAAAATGATCATCAATAGACATAAGAGTAATGCGGAATAAAGAATTTGTCAATATTTGTGTTATAATGAAGAGTGCACGAGTCTATTTATAGGCTTGATTAAATGAATATCTAAGGTAACAAAATAAATATAATATCAGTTGTAATCAATTAATGCTATGCATATTTATCTCTAACATTCCGTCAAACTCAAGGTGATTTAGAAAGTTTGGAGAAAAGATTCAAAAAAAGTTTGAATGGATCATCTAAGCGGTTTGGTGTGTTGAAAAGAAGACCAGTCAATATCTGTAGTTGACATAATAACAAGCTAATGAGGTCGGCGTGCGTTGTTGTGGCTACTATGCAGTAAGAGGCTACCGTGGCACTACATAGGCCACATGACCTAAGGCCGCTATGATGAACAATGTTGAAGATCAGTGTTGAGAGAGAGAGAGAGAGATTATTAGTAATTGAAGGAATGTGCTTGGATTCTACACCTGATGCACATCGAGGGTGTGATGTGCACTCGTGGGTACCTCTTTTAATGCCGAAAGAGTTGAAATTTTATTAGAGTTGCAACAAGAGTTGCTACATGCAAGTCATCCTATGAAGAATTGTGCCTTCACATCTAGTACATATATGGTTAAAGTCGGAGCCGAGAAAAAATGTTTGCTCCAGTGCTAACAATGCGGTGCTTGACTTTATCTCTATATTTGCCTCATGACATAACACGTGGCGTAGTTTTGCATGTCACACACATTCGACCAATGAGCTTTTGACTTAATGATTTCTCATCTATCAATTTCATCAGATTTATTGTAGAAAATATGCAAACATAAGTTATATTAAGATTTTATCTATTATTAGGTATAACCTGAAAAGGAGGATAAACTACAGAAAGTATTTTAAATTATACTCTACACCATCACGACTCATTTTCAATGTAGTTTCTTACCGTACTTGTAAACAGCAAAAACTCTTAGCCAAATATAAAATTACGCATAGATAAATCACTCAGCATTGTTATGATAAACCCTAACGGCCGTTGTTGGTGCGCAAGTTTCGCCAACATCATGCACAAGCCAGGGCTTAAAATGAGGAGTCGTCATGTCTCGAGAAGGACGTGGTGATGGTCGAGCTGTTCTTGCATTATGTCATTCAGGACTTTGTTTTATTTGCAGTCTCCGGCTGCAGAGATCAGAACGAAGTTTCCCATCGCTCCTCCTTTGGAATTATCGTACTCGACAAAACCCTCGAATGGATTGACGTTTTGGAAGATGTGGCTACGATGGTGCCTACGTTTGCTAGTTTAAGATTTTTGTGATACTACCCTATATATAATGACAAATTTTTAACGCTTCTTATATTTCTAGGCAATTGATAGAAACTTTTGAAGGATTAAAACATGAAAGTTACTTTTTTATTTTATCATTTTTCAATAACTAAGTCAAATGACAATTTCAAGATTTGTTGACACAAGTGTCATAGTAGGCCAAAAGGGATCAGTGAATGTGCCGAGCTCAAGGCCAAAGGCTTGGTGGAGGCAAAATTGTAAGTACTAACAACTGGCATGCAATGAGCGATATTGATCAATAGGAATAGGGTTGAGCACAGGCATCAATATATCTGTGGTCATACACTTTGATTTTGATGGCTTTCATTAGGGACATGTTTTGGAACGCAATGAAATTTGAGTAAACGCATATCTGGTCCAGATATTCATATGTTTATTTTAATCCGTTGGTTGTTCGCTCCTATCTTCACGCACCGACCATTGATTTTTACAAAGAAAATCATCCATGATTGGCAGATGATGAAGAGCAAAAAGGAATGAGATCCATTCGTATAATCTTATGATGGCATGCGCGGACACTTGCGAATAGCCTCACACGCATGGCCACGACCTGCCGATTCTCTATTTGTATTGGCAAGGCAAAGCATAAAATCCAAATGCTATTCTGAAAGCAACTTGGAACCAGAATTTTAATGAAACCAACGACATATTGTTATGTCAAATTTAAGTCTAATCTGAATACGTCACATCTATTAGTTATCGTTATCGAGTCGTATATTTAAAAACCAAGACATGATGTTTTATTGAATAAGTTACACGGTATGACACATTTAATACTTTTACAAGGTAAACTCTCTTGAAGAAGCGTGTAAAAATATGTCTATGAGTACATTAACATATCAAAATACAAGTTTGTTTAATTATATGGTATGATGCGTTTAATACTTTTACAAGTGAACTCTCTTGAATAAGCGTGTAAAAATATGTCTATAAGTACTATAACATATCACAAATGCAATTTAATTAAACTTAGCTAGGAATTTATAAACGGGCTGAAGGGTCAACCTATAAAGATCATGTTTATTATTTGTGTCTAGACAATGGTAAACTGTTTATGGAGAAAACATGGTTGAGCGCAATTCAGACATGCTTAGCTAGAAGGGAAATTGTCCCATTGGTCCTAAATATATTATATGGATATTAATTTAGTCCTAAATTTTTCAATTTTACTAACTTAGTCCTAAATATATGCATGAAATCCCAATATAGTCATTCTAATCAATCTTCATAGGAAATCGCTGATTTATAGCGGTCCAGTCATCATCAGCTGTCCTACATGGTCATTGCGGCATTGGTGATTTCTAGAGAAAATTGATTGGGATTGCTACATTGGTATTTCATGCAAGGATTTAGTAATTAACAAAATTGAAAAGTTTATAACTAAATTAACGTTTATAGAATATGTTTATGACTGATTGGGTAATTTTCTCCTTAGTTAGATGGTACCTAAACGAGTCAATGTTGAATTTGTCGACCCTGCATGTGGGTGGGAATTTATATATGATGGTTAGTTAAGCGCTTATTTAAGATGTGATCAGACAAATCTCGTATTTCATGATATCTCTCACTTAAAGTAATTTTTATGGCCTACTTGTGTTAGACATCTTGAGGCTTGGGACTTGTTTGATATACGTGGTAAACTTTGCGAGCATCAATGAGGATTAAATAGAAAGATTTAGATGCCCCTAATAGAAAAAAAAGCAAAGGCAACGCTAGTGTTGTCAAAAATGACTCTCATTATAAATAATCCAAAGCTTTCGGCTTTTTACAGTCAACCTCTCTCTCTCTCTCTCGACTTTTAGTAATGTTCTGAATTAATTATAATAAGAGAAAGAGAACTTTCTAGATATGCAACTTTTTTGCCAAGGGATAAAAATCTATATACCACACTCAAAAGAAACAATAATTAAAAATTTAAAATTTATTAATAAAGAGAAACCACATGTATATAAGAATCATTGAAACTTGAATGACGATAATATATGATAATTTAACGCCTCCTCTTATGTACAAATTAGATAGACAACAAGGCTTGGAATTGATGAGCGAGGAGTCGCACATGCAAAACAAATTTGGGGCGAAATTTGACTTGAATACCATGTAAAGATATCTAATTCAATAGTTTAAGTTGATAACAGAAGAGAACCTATTCGTGTACGAAGTCATTGAAACTCTAGAAACAATGCGAGATACTTGTGGTCATATATAAAGCCATGACTCATGGCACATGATCCGGAAAAGATCACTACACAGAAGATACTTAGCCTGTGTTAAGCCAAAACACAGAGAAATCAACTAAGCTGAAAAGTACCATGGGACAACTTCCATCTCCACCGAGTGGAAAGTTGGGGAAAAGTATGGGGTGGAAAGCCAGGGGGTCCATCGTCAATCTATCAAAGGGAAGAAAACTGTCGTCACTTTGCCTTTTGATTATAGTTATTGCATGCAGAGATGATATATTTATATATATTTGAAGAAGATATTGCCTAAAATCATGACATATTGAGCCGACCGCATACTTTTGTATTTTTGGCAAAAATAATGAGCACTATATGAGGTCCACACCTTGATAAACATGTCTTGGAAAAACACGAATATAATGCGCTTTTCCTAAGATTGATCCTGTCCACACGGGAGTGAATTGACTAAACATCGGCTAGCGCAATTTCTCTGCCTTTTTGCGCTCCAAAGCCATGTGTCGGACTGTGGTTCTTGGTCTTGAGGGTTTGATTGATGGCAATCCAAACGATAATGAAGAAAAAAGATTAGAGACCCCACGAAATGGTCCTTAAATGATCCCGGTGGATGTGAACTCAATGTGTTAGAATCCTTGATATTGGTGAGTCTCATGTATTGCTGATGTGACATAAGGATTGATATATATTGAACTCATATACACCTGGCACGCTCAAAATGTCTATCGAGGATGTGGCCGTGATTGGTATTTCAGATGGCCCTCGGTTCAATAATTAAACGGGGTTCCCTTTGGCTATGTATATTATTCTCTTTGGTGGGTGGATGAATGAGTAAGAACCCATTCGCATTCTCTTTCAATAATTGCCAAAAACAAGGCGTCCACCGCTGTATATACCAGCAAATTGCGCATACCCTTTCCTTTTCCCAACACCATTACCAAGAATAATTAGTTAAAATACTAATTTTAGATATGACTTTAAAGTCAGACCCATGTCCACCGTGAAAGTCAATTGTTCTCTTCCTTTGTTTAAAAAATTTCCCTTTCCCCTTTTTTGGGGCCACTGCATGCTCGTGATGGATAAAAAAAAACATAACACATTTGTCTTGGAGAAATACAAAGAACCATCGTCTAGTGTTACCTCTGATTTTCATTCAGGTGAACTAGGGTTTCTAAAAAAATTATGAATCTTGCAGCAACAAAAGAGATGACCCCATGCATCCCTTTTTGTCCGCTCTTTGCATTTCTTCTGCTGGTGTGTGTGATACAACTATGGTGATTTTGACGTCTGTTTTCATGCATGCATTTGCCTGTAAACGTAGAAAGCATAATAAGAAAGGTCAAACATAAACAATGAAGAAAATGTCAGAGAGAGAGAGAGAGAGAGAGGAGAGGGAGGGAGAGGGAGAGTCTTTCGGTGGCGAGCGCAACAGAACTACAAGAGAGGTCAAAGATATACGATTGAGAGGTCGAGAGAGACAGATTACGTAACTTTCCCATGCCATATAGGATAGATACCGCAAATGTAGAGTCACGGGCTCCAAGTTCTCTCATTCGGCAGCAAACGACATGTGCTTTTTGGCATGTTAGTGCCGCATTAAATTGACTTGTCAACTGCTACACCAGTTCGCTGCGAGCCGTTCCACGGGCGAATCTTGAATACTAGTACCCTTGAATTAGGGCTTGACAGGAGCATGAGATAGTGCTCTGAGAAAACCAGAATCATGGAACTTTCCCAGCTAGGCATGTGTTGCATAATTTGGATGGACTGTTGAGCCATGATGGCTCAATCTAGACGCAGATTACGTTCCCGGCCCCGAGTATCAATCTTGACTGGTGGTGCCTTCACATGCTGGTCATCAGAGGCCAGTCAAACTAAATAATGGGGAAAAAAATTCATTAATAAAACGTACTCACGCTCTTCTCCACCTTTTACTCATTGCACTCGAATATAGGCAATGATGAAACCTGCGAAGAAATTCCATTGTACACGTAGCATATAAAGATGGATTTAGATGTGTTCTCAGCTTTAGGAGAGTACAAGGACGCCATTCCATTTGGGGAGGTCGCCTCGGGCAGCAGAGCTGTCGGTTTTGGTGGTGGCGGAGGGGTTTTGCCGCCGTGGTCTATGGTGGCAGTTGATGATGGGGCAATCAGAGAGAGAGAGAGAGATATTTGCGCTTGATTAGATTTTTTTGCGTTTTAAAAAATTGTGTGATTGAGCATATTGGCTGCAAAAATTTGTTGAGTCCTTGCAAACCTAATTGAGTGGTCGATAATTGATGGTGATTTTTGCAAGAAAAATATAAGCCGTGCTAATTTTTGGAAAAAATGGTGACTTCAAGTTTGAATTGCAATTGCAATATACATTTTTTTTTAACCTTCGAGTCGAACCTACTCTAGTTTAGGTGTCCTTGACCGTATAAATGTTTCAAGGGAAGCAAGCTTGAGCTTGAAAAATCGATCTTGATTGGGCTCATGCAGTTACCAAACTTTATCTATGAAAGTTGAGTAGAGTTCTAGTAACAGAATGTGCCTCCTCGATTCTGTTCCACTAGACTATAAAAGTCACCTTTGTAGTAATTTAATAATTTGAGGAAATAGCAATCTAGTTCATCATTGACCTTTTAGGTGATTCACATTTCCATAACCTTAATTTGTTTCATAACAACTACTGCCTACTTTTAATGCCTATGTGAATTGAAATCTTTCTAGAGTTTGCAGTGAGAGTAGGTAGAGGTGGGTCATTCTCTAAAAGAAATTTCCTTCACATCTAATTATATATAGTAAAATATCGGAATCGAGAAATTGTTAGCTCTAGTGCTCCCAACGTTGCACTTCCCTTTGTCTTTGTGTTTGCCATGTGGCGCACATTCGATCGGTAACTTTTTAGCCTTAATAATTTGTCATCTGCTAGCTTCTATCTTTTACTGGACTCAGAAAATAAATAAAGATAAATTATATGAAGATTTATCTCTTATTGAGTTGTAAGTTTGAAAAAAAAAAAAAGAATAATGTCAAAAAATTGGTAAAGAGTGGGTACATCAAGATTTTACCTCTCATTTAATTTTAAACTTTAAAAAAGTACTATAAATAGTATTTTAAAGTATACTATTCGTGAACATGGTTTATTTTCAATGTAGTCTCTGACATATATTAGTAAACGGTGAAAACTTTTATTCAAATATAAGATTATGTGTAACTACATCGGTGCCCACTAACTCTTATTTGTAAGGTAGTTGTCCTATCAAATTAAGATATGTTTTCACGATAGAGAAATTAAATTTGAACAAAGAAATTGGTTGGTTGGAAGAGTTATCTCAAATTGAAAGTTAAAAATTGCCATAACCAAATCCACGTTTCTAATTTACTTATATTAATCACTAAATGTACATACTTAATTAAAGTATTTTAGCTTTGAGGATTTGAACACATGAGTGACAAATGTTGTATCATGCATTTGTACATATCATCATGAGAAGCAATGAGCTTTTTTTTTTTTTTTTTTTTTTTCCAAATTTAACACGTGCTTTCATCTTTACTTTCAAAAGAGATAAACAATCATGGATTTTGATACTCCAACATTTATCTACTAACTTGTTGCAATTGCTAATTAATCATGGTCAAGCATGAAGATAAATAAGTCAGTAGATTCACACTCAAATCACTTAACATCGAGCCCTGTCGATCTGGGCCGGGCCTAAAAAGAGACCCGACATTGCCAAGCCCAACTTCCTGAAATTTCTTCAAAAAATTTAGGGCTAGTCAAAGAACCCTTTTATGGGTCAATGGTCAAAGCACGGAGAGACTCTTTACTTTCATGTTTCAAACCATTAATCTTGTAACAAAACAAACCAGTAATTAATTAATAAAAGCCAAACCCAATCTAGATCTTACCTACCCATCACCGAATGAACCGCGTCAAAAAGACAAAAGGGAAGCTGGAAAAGTTTCAACACAAAAAAAGATGGATCATTTGTCTTCATCTCGTCTGAATTGGCCCGTGATCCAAGCCGTTTCTTTCTTCTTATTTTTTTAAAACCAATTTCTCCGTCCTCTACCTAGTTTGCATCCATATATGCTTTGATGTCTGTGTGGACTAGGTCGAACCACGTGAAAGATGACAAGAAGAATATAGCAATAGGGTTACCACTTCAATTGAAGGTGGGAGAAGAGGGAGAGGATTATAACATGTTAAACTCGCGGCATGGTTTGTTAGTCAATTGATTAGCAATGGTCTCAAATGACAGCATCCTTTTTGATTTGATAATAAATAAGATACGATTTCCCAATCTCATGTGTACTTTTCAAAGTGCCCAGTAAATCTCAATCGGTCGTGACAGTCTCCTTGTCTCACGAATATTACCAAAGCTACATTGATTCATGATGTTGATTTCCCAACTCCTAGCGAGTTGCAATATCCCATGGGCCATATGAAGCTCTCTTAGGCTTGTCTCAAGGGCCATTGCATTCTCTCATCATCTTAGAGGTTTGGGCTTTGTTGCTTCATAAGATGGGCTTTCTAGTTTGATCATGGGCTTTCTTAGTCCATTGGCAGAGAGGCACCCCAGCGGCCCTTCATACCGTTTGTGAATTTGTTTGGACCTACGGCTAGGGATTTGCATGGTAATATTTCTCTTTCTTTATTTTTTGTTCTTTTGATCGCAAAATAAAAAAAAAGAATAAAAATTCGTTTAATAATATGGTTATTTTTTTTTTTTCTCAGAATGGAAAAAAGTGATTAGGAATAAATTTGGAATAGAAAAAGAAATGAAAAAAACCAGCTTATTGTTTAATAATTTCTACAAATAAGCAATTTTCTTTCTTTTTTTTTTCTTTTCTTTTTCTTTTTTCTTTGTGCATCACCCACTGCTATTTGCCACCCCGCATACCACCGGTCGTCAACCCAAGCCGCACATTGCTTGCGGTTGCTTGTTGTTCGCCGTCGCTTGTTGCCGTTAGCCATCTGCCGCCGCCTGAGGCAATTGGCTAAAGGGGAAAAAATAAGAGAGAAAAAAAAAGAAAAAAAGAAGAAGAAAAATCTATAAAAAATTAAAAATTTTTTAAAAAATTTACATCACCAAAAAAACTGTGGATCGTATTAAACACATTCCGTTTTTTTTTTTTTTCTAATTCCAAAGGTAGAAATTGGGTATTTACTAAATGTTATTTTACTTAAAACTGTTATAGGGAATACAAATAGAAAAAATTATTTTAAAAAACATTTAAAATTGTTCTATAGAACATAAATGTTACAAAATGCACCATAAACAAGTCTCCTTGCTTTTGTGATGCTATTGATGTAAAAAACGGAAAGTGATTTTGTTCAATGGTCGATAAATACTAGTTATTATGAATGATAAGATTCGACCCCAAGATCCAAATTGGTGATTAAATGCTTGATTTAGGTGCGGCGGATCCTACATTTGAATGGTGGATCCTGCATTCAAATAGCGTTTCGCTACCTTGTAGATGAAATCATACTAATGCGGATAGATAGGTGGTTTTTATAGGTATTGATGCAGATTAGTCAAGTCAAAAGTTTGGATATCCCGTATTGTTAAAAATAACTAACGCGAGTTACTTATTTGAGTATTGAGTTTTGAGATCTTATATTTGAGTATAATGATGTGGGTTATTCAAGTCCAGTGGCTGGCACTTGGGTGTTGGATGTTGGCGCTTCTAATAATGCCTTATGAAGCCAGGCTTGGGTGTTTGGCTGGTCCGTGACATTATGGGGATTGAGCACGCCAAAAAGACATTCAAAGTGAAATTCCCTTGATCCAACGGTCTATGTGCATGGTGTTAGTAAAAACTCTTTTATTGTTTTGAAGTTGACAAAACATTTTATAAAGTCTAGACTGAAGACTTGCAGAATTAAATGTTATAGTACAGTGAATAACTCAAGAGCTTGCATTTGATTTCTGGAATTTTTCGCAACTCGGAATAGACATCCTGCTTTGACATGTTACCTTTTTAGACAAAGTCTTGAAGATCAAGAGACCAGATTGTGGACTTTAATCTCAAAGTCTAACCTCAATAGTAATGATTGAGGCACCATTTGGTGTGCCTCTGTCAAGGGGCTGTACAGAAGATGAAAGACTTATCCGTCTGCAGATATGAGATTACTTGGTTTATCTTCAAGGATTCGGTTTGTATGGTTTGTGGAAGATCTTATGGCTGGATATAGCATCTTATGATCAATTATTCTTATTGAAATCAGTTCGGATAATCATATCTCTTGAAATGTGAAGTATACTTGGAAGGTTCTACTTATGGAAACCAAGATTCTGATTATATGGGCGAGATTGATGGGCTTTGATCACCTTCCTAAAACGACTCGAGATCTCCTTGATTGATTTTGTCTAACAGGTAAATTGGAATAACTCTTTTTGGAAAGTGTCAACGGTTCTCAATTGATTCTGTCCAACGGGTAAATTGAAATAACTCTTTTGGAAAGTGTCAATGGTTATAGAGACATGGAGGAGTATATAAGGAATACTCTCAAGTTATTCGAGTGGGTATATGAAAGAAAAATTTCAAAATCTGAAGCGTCCTAGTTTTTTGCTATTTCATTGTCGAGCTTAACTTGTATTCAAAAGACATAGCAAACACTTGTGTGTAGTAGAGTTTCTACACTATGAAGTTAAGAATGTGAGATGTAAAAACTCTTTTGATTCATAGTGAAATCCAGCCAAGTGTGGTGGCGATTGACGGTCGGTGCGGAAGAGTGGACGTAGGGCGAAATCCTAAGTCGAATCACAATAAATTTTGTGTTTCTATTTTCTTTTCCTGAATTCCTTACTTTAATTCGTAGCTTTATATATTTGCTTATGGTTGATTACATATTTAGTCTATTATCTTCTAAAGAGAATTTATTTTCGTTAAATCTTGCGAAAATTTTATTTACACCTATTCACCCCCTCTAGGTGTTCTTATTAGCCTTTCACGTGAGGCTCACATGAGTTGAACATACATGAGTATCTTTGTAACGCAAGAAAGTTGAGTCTTAAGGTTTGAGAAATATTTAAGGATAATGATACAAATAATTTTTGAACTTTAATTCAATATGCAATGTGATCTCTTAACTTTTAATTTGTTTAATATGATCCTCGACCTTTTGGTTTATATTCAATATAACTTTTAAATTATATGAAAATGTTCAAAGCTTATAGATTAAACTGAACGTACACTAAAAGTTTAGAGACAGCATTGAATAAATTCAAAAGTTTAGAGACGACATTACGCATGAGCTAAAGTTTAAGGCTCACGTTTTGCACGTTACACATTAAATCAAAGTTAATGGACCGTTCGTGTTATTTTCTCAAATATTTACTGAAACTTGAGGGGTAAATTAAAATTAACAAGAAATGAAGGAAAAAAAAAGGAAAGAAGATAATCCTTTTAGAAGTCTTTCGAGGTAAACACGCTCCTGGACGACCAGACAGACAGCAAGTTCTCGCTTCCGACGTCGACGGTCGACGCAGTTTACACAGTCCGCCGCGCTAAACCTCCGAAGCAGAGACCAAAAAACCAGTGCGCAGAGAAAGAGAGAGAGAGAGAGAGAGAGAGAGAGAACCGAACAGAGCCGAGCGGAGGCGATGGAGGCGCTGAACATGAAGGTGCTGACCCTCTCGTCGCAGCCCCTTAGACACCTCATCCGCCTCGCCGCTTCCTCCCGCCCCCCATTCGCCCCAACCTCTTCTTCCTCCGCTGCTCCTCCTCCTCCTCCTCCTCCTCCTCTCCCGCCGCCTCCCCCCCACCGCCGCCGCCCCCGCCGGCCGAGGCCGCCGGTCCGCGTCCTCGTCCTCTTCCACCTCCGACAGGGAAGCCGTCCGCGCCATTCGCTTGAAAAAGGTCCGTCCTTTTCTCCGGCTCATCGGCTCGGCGGGTCTGCGTTTGGAATTGGGGTCGGTATGGATTTGGAAGGAGATCTGTGAATTCATATTGTGGCAGGGGATGAGGGAGTGTATCTAGGATTTTACTGGGGATTGGTGCCGGTTTCGTAACCGAAGTTGTTGTTTTGTTTAGAGGTCGATTTTTGTTGCTTCTCGTAGTTTTCTCTTTCTAAAATGCCATTAGAAATTATGACGAAATGCCGGGAAAAAAAATTGTGAAGAACTCGGACGTCTTAGATTCTGGTTTCTGTTACCAGTTTGATTACGAATGCGGCCAACAAGAAGTTGGAATCTTTCGGTGCCTTGAGTAGTTCATTCTCTTTCGACAATTGTTAAGTACTTATTGACCTGGAAAAATGCAATTTAAAGCTGGGGAGACTTCACACCTCCTACATTGATGATGTGTCTGTTCTATAGGTGGAAGAATTGAGGGAGAAAGGTCTCGAGCCCTACGCCTACAAGTGGGATAGGACTCATTCAGCTAGTCAGCTGCAAGAAATATATAAGCATTTAGCTAATGGTGAAGAGTCGAGCAGCGAGAAAGACGAAGTGTCTGTAGCTGGGAGAATCACCGCGCGCCGAGCATTTGGGAAGCTTGCCTTTTTGACCCTTCGAGATGATTCTGGAACAATTCAGGTTTGCTCTTGTTCTTCGGCAACCCTGTCTACTATTTCCTTAGCTACCCGTGCATTGAGTTTGTTTCCTATAGGGATGGAATTGGGGCAGGTATAATCCGGTACTTATTCCTTTACAGTCTTTAGGTAAATTGGCAAATGTACTACCTAATTATTCTAATCCTACTAGAGTTGGGACGTTTTGAGATTTACTAAATACTTAGGGTCGCCTATATAATTTTTTAAACCCTAAAGAATTTAAATTTGATTTGACATTTCCAGAAACAAATACCATCACATGCATAATTTCTCCTTATAGGATTGTTACATTTTAGATTTCTGTGATTGCGGATCTTGAAGTTTTTTTCAATCTTATATATATTTTGCTATGCTGTAGTTTTTATTTATTTATTTATTGGAGATTCACAATGCATAAGTTTTAAATTAATGATTGGTTTTGCAAATTTGACACAGTTTGTCATTTAGTTAGTGTGGCATATATATCTATTAGAGGCTAGCAGGATGGATTTTAGTTGAGGAATGTTTAGCCGTTCATTCTGGAAGCTCGTGATCATCCTCATTAAGAACTTTTATGCCTTATTTGAATTGATCATGCTAAATGCTTTGTATGTAGTTATAGTGTACTTTGACCCAGAAAGTCAAACCATCTGAAATGTTAGAAGATGCATGATGCAATCATTGTTTTCATTTTCTTGACTTGTTACACTGAATTTTCTCCGTATGATAGATGGCTAGCTGCACTTGCTTCCATCTGCTGGCTAGAGATAAATGGAACTATAGAGGTGCACTGAAATTTTATGTTGCACTTATCTAGGATGAAATGAACTGCTGGGTAGTTTAGATAACCCTTTAATAATTTAACATTCTTTTATGCTATATGTCCTTTTCTTTTTCTACTGAAACTTATAAGATCAGTCTTCTTTACTTTGCATGGTTGGCAATTACTTGTCTCATACTTAGATGGCCCCAAACTTTGTTTGAATATGCTGGTTAGTATTTGTATCACCTTTAATAGTGCAAAAGTAAGGCAGCTACTTTTACTACCATTGCTAGACCTTTTTGGATACAATGGCTAGAAACTGATTGAAAGTACCAACCATTTGTTTTAGCTTTACTGCGAGAAGGAGAGGCTGTTAAACGATCAGTTTGAGCGATTAAAGACCCTTGTAGATATTGGTGACATAGTGGGTGCAAATGGAACTATAAAGCGGACAGAGAAAGGTATATGATGATTCCTCTTGTTTACATTTAGTTGATATACATCAGTCACTATAGATGGAATGAGCTGCTAAGATTTCCCCTTTTCTTTCTTTGTTATCGCAGGTTAGGTAAATCTGCAGTTCTAGTTGTCCTCTGATGTCTTGTTATGAGGTCTAGCTGCTGAATGTTCTTTTCCATGATTTATACTTCAGGGGAGCTTTCCGTGTGTGTCAACACTTTTGCAATTCTTACCAAATCCTTACTTCCACTTCCTGATAAATATCATGGATTAACAGATGTGGATAAGCGCTATCGCCAACGGTAAAATGCTTTCCTGCTTATTTGTACTGTTTTTATTACAGCATAGAATACTTACCTCCCCTTCATTGTAGTATGCTGCTATTAGCAGCTTCAGCTAATAAGAGCTCAAATAATCTAACAAAATCTTTTAGTTCCACTTGCTGCCTTATCGTGAGTGCCACATCCCAACTACATCTTTGGTCCAGGGAAACTACATCAGAACAATTGGTTTCTTTTCCCCACCCAATTGAAACAGAAATGCAAAGGACTCTTTAAAGATTCATTCCAACACCACTAAGCATTCTAGAATGAAACGGCATCATCATTGCTTGTTATAGATTTTACATGACAATAGGAGAATCCCAGCCTTGTCTATCCATGTCCATACAATATCTTTGTAAATTCAGTTAGCTTGGCCATCCATCTGCTCTAAGGTCTTGATTCACCAATTTTGGTACTAGTTGCCTCTTTAAACAAAGAGGTCTCAGAGGAAGTATCATAGAGCTGCCATCTTCCACCTATTACTTTATTATTTTGTCAGACTTATGAGACATCCTATTAAGTACCCAATGCGTTGTATGGTGAGAAAACAACATCAATTTTTGAGCTTAGAACTTTTGTGAATATGTAGGAAATTGTCATTACTAATGATGGCTGTAGGAAGAATGATAAGCAAAAGCAGGCTTTGCCATAGTGAGAAGGACTTGCTTGATTATAGGTGGCATGGTGGATGTTCTGTTTACTTGACCTGTCTCTGCTTTATGTATCTCTATTCAGGTATGTGGATATGATTGCAAACCCGGAAGTGGCTGACATTTTTCGTAAAAGAGCGAAGGTACAATTTCATGCCTTTTCACAGCTAAAGAGATATTCAAATCTTATTGCACAATATTGCTTTTCAACTTCTCTGCTCACGATGTTAATCTCTGCTCATGGAATGATAACTATGTTGAGGTATACTAATTAGGTGGCCAAAAAAATTATACTAATCAGGGGGTTGAAATGGGAAATGATTTACTATTTTTCATGCTTTGCTACATTTCTTCCAATTTTTAAGGTACCAGTCAATTTTCTTTTTCTCCTTTTGAGTTTGTGTTTCTAATGAAACTGCACAAGGCTTGTGGTTTTTACAATATATCCATTTGTTTTTAAAAATTTGCTGTAGTTTTTTTTGCTTTCTTGTTTTTGCTTTTGTGATGGTTATGATTGAAATCAGAGTTAAATTGGAACCCTTTTCTGGTCCCTAAGGTGTGGCTATGTGAAAGTGCAGAGATTAATCGTATTAAATATGTTCAAGTATTTATGTTGAAGAAGTTGAAGCAAATGTAATATTTTCATTTCAAAGAGGCTGAAGCTCATTGCATCTATCATCAGCCTTCTAAACCTCTACATAATATTAGGAGTCCTTTTATATCTATTTTCCACGGCAAGGGAAGTAAGCCAAAAGTCTCCTTTTTGATGTGGTTGTCTTGCCTGCTTGTGTAGATTGTTTCAGAAATCCGCAAGGCAGTTGAATCTGCAGGTTTTGTTGAAGTTGAGACGCCGGTCTTACAGGTTTGTTTGTTTCTTTGTGACATGTAACTCTATCAGATTTTAGTATTTGTGGCTTTGATAGTAGGTTGTGTTCTTCTTTTTGTTGGTTTTGTGTGTACATGTCATTTGCTTTGTTCTGGGTAGACAAAGCAAAAGAGAAATGGGCCTTGTGCCAGGGGTTGGGGGGCAGGAGATTGTACTAGTAGGTGGTTAGCCAGATTACTTGGTACTTGTGAAAATTCAGCATGTTCCCAATAATTTAGTTTCTCAAAATCTACAAGCTGAGGAATAACTGCATAAAGAATTTCCATCAGGTTCATCTATAATATGCTATATCTTTAATGAATGAGCACAAAATGCTGAAAATTTCGGTCTAAAAGCCTTCAATTAGATTAGTTCTTCATTTTTGGCACATCTGACTTTTATCTTGAATCTTAGTTAATCATTCAATAATTTTAATGGCTTTTCGTTTGAAATGAATAAATTTACAACATTACTGGCCAATTGTAGGTATAATTTGAGTTTAAAAAGTTTTTTGTCTGTATGTTAAGGTTCTTTTTTGTGGTGAATACCTCTTGACTGTAATGTGCAGGAAATTTCCTGGTATTATGCCAAAGACAAAATCTTTGAAGAAAGATCAAAATAGTGGTGGCAGTTCTTCTTTTTGTTATATTTGGTTCGTTTATTTTGACCACTATATTTAATACTTTGGTATAGCAGCATGGGTAGGATCTAACATATTGAAAATAGGATATCCAGATGCTGTGAGATTTATTGCACATAGCATTAATATTTAGATGATGTTCCATTTTTTACTGCGAATTGGTTCACAAAGCAGTAGCTCGAGAATCTTATTGTACTGCCTAGTTAACTCATCTTTAAACTGGAGCTAAATTAGGGATTTGGTCTCCATATCGGCTCTGCCCTTTGTAAAATGAAATGAGAGAGCATGGAATATGTGTCTCCATGTGTTAGTTGACCAGCCTTCATTTGTATTGGCATGCATATTTGTTCTCTCTCGTTTTTTTTTTTTTTTTTTGGGGGGGGGGGTGGGTGTGTCAGATTACGCATCTTTATTTTCACAATATGGTTTTTAATCGATTTTGTGGACTAGGGAGCAGCTGGTGGAGCGGAGGCCAGGCCATTTGTTACATACCACAATTCTCTTGGAAGGGATCTCTACTTGAGAATTGCGACTGAGCTCCATTTAAAAAGAATGCTGGTATGTTACGTGTGCAAGTTGGTTTTCCTCCTTGCTTTTCATTATGGGTCTGGAAAGCTATTCTCTAACGCTAACAGTTACCTTCAGTAGGTGAAGAAAGAATGCTTGAGTATCAATTTTACCTCCGTTATTGGATTGGCCATGGTTGGTTTCTGCTGTATAATGGAATGACTTGCCTGATTTTGCCTATTTTATACATTTATTTGTTTTTTTTTTCAAATTTCAATGTGAACTTGGCCATATGATTCAGCCTATTGGTCTGTAATGAAGCAACTAATCTTTTTTTCAAAAATCAACGTAGTTTTTATCTCCTTAGATCTTTCCTTCACTATCCCTTTCTCAATTTCATTTTCCTTTTTGCTACTGGATATGTTACATTTATCGGTGTTTTTTCCTTTCTTTGCACAAACTTTTTTCATTTGAGGTAGTATTGTGTAGTGCTTGTTGTTTTGTACCTTTGGTGATAATGAATGTGAATTTTTCATGCAGGTTGGCGGATTTGAAAAGGTATATGAAATTGGTCGAATTTTTAGAAATGAAGGCATTTCAACTCGCCATAATCCAGAATTTACCACCATAGAGGTACTTTCTGTAATGCCACTTTTTCTCGACTTATGAAGTCATCAATTTGGATGGTTACCACTGTCGATTTGCGCTCGTTATGTATATTGAATTTTATATTAATACTTGTTTTAGCTTGATTCAGATGTATGAAGCATACTCTGACTATCAAAGCATGATGAACATGGCAGAGGAGATCATAACTTGTTGTGCTTTGGCAGTTCAAAATAAGCTTAAAATCGACTACCAGGTAGATCTGTTAACTCCTCTCATATTTACCAGATTCTTTTGAGTCCAATCTCAGATGCTTGTCAAGCTCTTTCCTATCTCTGATCTGACAGTGCATGAGTTCTCCATGCAGGGGACGGAGATAAATCTGGAACGGCCTTGGAGGAGAGAAACCATGCACAATCTTGTCAAAGAAGCCACAAGGATTGATTTCAGTGATTTTGGAGATGATCTTGAAATGGCTAAAAGAGTTACTCTGACTACCTTAGGAGATGGCCTTGATAATAAAGATAAATTAGCCATTGGATCATGCCCATCCATTGGCCATCTTGTTAATGAGGTCATCCACAAAGCTTTTTTCAGTAATTATGCTCAGCATATGTCCCTATCCATACCTGATTGTGATTTAATTGACCATTTCCAACTTTGGAGTCTTGACATCCAAAGCCACGGACTGTAAAAGTTTAGTTGAGCACTTGTTTAGGCTTCTGGGAAATATATTAGTTGGATCTTTTCATCTTTTATTTTCATGAACAACTTATAGCTCTTCTATGATTCCATGTTTTGCAGGTTTTTGAGGTAGTTGTTGAACCAAAGCTTCTGCAACCCACATTCGTCTTGGACTATCCTATTGAGATATCTCCCCTGGCCAAACCTCATCGAAAGTAATAAAAATTAAATCATGAAGCAATTCCAATTTATGCTAACTTTTTTTCTTGAAGTATTTGTCTGTTAAATAATTTCTACCAATGGCATGTTTATTTAACTAGAAAACAACCAAGTATTATGTCAGAGGATTCTGAATTCTCCATCAAGTTTAGCTTTTGTTGATATCACTGGTCTGTGCTGAGCAATTCCCTGAAAATGTCACATGGACAGATGCTGAGTTTTATCCATTCCTTTATTGGAATTCTATTAGTTACCTCTCATTTTATAATTCCCCATGTCCAGGCATGCAGGCTTGACTGAGAGATTTGAGCTTTTCATTTGTGGTCGCGAACTTGCCAATGCATTTTCAGAATTAACAGATCCAAAGGATCAGGTAAAATTTTTTGACTGAATTAGACTAAATGTTTTGCATAAAATGTTTGCTTATATGTATGGGAATGTTAGAACAAAGTAATGTGCCCAGGGATTAATTACTGCAGTCTACTAGTTGCTTCAGTCATTTGGTCATACTCTGCTGCTAAAACAAGTCTTCCTCATGGTACACTCATGACTGGAGCATGGCATTTTGTAATTGCACCTAAGCTTTGTTTGGCAGATTAGTAGAGGAGTAAGTGAGAGGTGGGAGGTGAAAATGGGTCAAAAATTGAAATTCTCCTGAGGAAACCTTATAAATTTTCTCCCACATTCTCTCCCATCCGACCGTGCGACAATTTGGCCCAAGTAGACCAAGATTAACAGGGAGCGTTTTACAAGCAATGCTTGCCAATGCTTTTGCTTTGATTAAGGGAGTGACTTCTTCTTCTTCTTCTTCTTCTTCTTCTTCTTCTTCTCCCTTTTCGTTTTTTTTTCCCCTTTTTTTATAAAATCTAGAGAGGACGCTTGGAAGAACAAGTGAGACAGCATAATGACAAGAGAGCCAGCATCTCTCTTAAAAGGCGCTGCTACTGAAGAGAAAAAAGAGGAGGATGACGAATCTTATGAAGTGACTCTTGATGACGACTTTCTAACAGCTTTAGAATATGGAATGCCTCCGGCTTCAGGAATGGTTAGTGTTTGCTAGACCCATGTGCTTGAGTTATGCATAGTGTTATATGCCCAGAGATACTGCTGATTAGAAGTAATACTGTGAAATCAGCAACTGTGATGGGCTATTAAATATCATCGTGCTTGCCAACTATTACATGTGCTATACCACGTCTTAGAGCAACTCTGCACATGGATGAGAACATCAGTTTCCTTTGTTCTGTTTCAGGGCCTCGGGATCGACAGGCTTGTGATGCTCTTGACAGACTCCGCTAGCATAAGAGACGTGATAGCTTTTCCAGTCCTGAAGATTCAGCAATGAGGCAAACAGTGAGAGTGTCTGTAGATTATATCTCCTACACATTTCACAGGGAATGAAGGGCTCTTCAACTCATTCCCAGAGTCTTGAAAATTACTAGTTTTGTGGATTACCGATTTAATGTCTTGCCCTCAATGTCATTCAGTGAGCAGTTGCCGTGCGTGGAAAATTTTGGTAGTTCTTTGGAGATGCTTATATTCTGGAGTACCCATTTAGCACTCGGAATCCTTGCATTTATGATACTACATATTTAGAATAATGCATTCATAGAGCCCGGAATTCGGCTGATTTAGGCATGTATTGGCCCTCTCGATTTTTATGTATTTCATCTTGAGGGCTGTGCAATCTGTGAATCTCATCCTTAGTGAATTCGAATAATGTATTCTATTGACTTGTGAGATGTTGGCATGTCTTGTTGTTCAGCTAACTTACAATTTTAGTCAATGCACTATATGGTTTTTCCAGTTAAACTCTATTGGGTTTTCACAAAGATGCATTCCTTCGGCCTGTATGGAAACTTCTTCCACAGATGTTGCGGTTTACAGAAATAACTTGGAACGCATGAAATCCGTTCAAGACAAACTAGTATACTATGAAAAATTATCTACTACTTTTTCATTGTTCTAAACTTAATTCTTTTTTTCATTTTTGAATTCGGGAGGAAAAAAGATCATAACTAGAAATGTTAGATCGTGGGCTGAATCTACTCTTCCGTGGGCGTATGCTTGGGAAAATTGTCGACGGCCTTGTAAGCCATTGAAGATGCAAGCACATTTTTGTCAGCTGTCCGATCACGTATATTGTCAGCCGTTCGATCTAAACTCTGTCGACTTCAATCGCCGGATTTCTGCACGGCGAATTTGTCTTGCTCTAGCTATCATCTGAACTGGAGTCGAATGTTTCTCGCCACCTTATTATCATTTGGCGAACGTATTGTTCTTCCGTTTCTTGCTGTTCTTCCTAATCTTTGCCTTCCGGAGATGACGACGTTGATGCGCTACACCGCTGCCAATTTCGCTAGCGCCACCCCCTACTGCACGTGCGCGCGCATGCGTTCATGTGGGTCATTCCTTTTTATTCGCACTCGAGGCTTGTCGGGCGAGAGAGAGAGACCGTTAAGGTACGACGATGCTCGTGCATTGTTGTCACAGTTGACTCATGATGGATTGTGCTCTTTGTGTGCATGGGACGCTGCAGACCGACATGTTGTCATGACAGAGCAAGAAGAGTGTAAAACAAAGGACGAAAGATTGACATTTGGTACAATTTGAACACGGTAGCTCCCGAACCAAAGAGATGAATGTGGAAGATCTTGGTATTAGTCGACCTCTTATCTAATCTAATATATATTTCCTAGAATATATGTATACTATATAACAAAAAGTAAAGATTAACCAACTGAAGATGTTGTATACATATCAAGGCTTCACTAGTCTCATGAACTATAGAAAGTGACAATATAAATAGTTCATAAACTTTAGTTCAATGTGTAATAATATTCCTAAATTTTAAGCTGTGCAACATAGTCTATGAACTTCAGCCTAATGTATAAGGTTTTCCATAGATTGTTAATTTGTTCAATGCGATCTTTAAATAGAGAAATTACCAAAAAAAGTCATAAACCTATTATATTGTGTCTATTCAATCATAAATTTTTCAATTGTGCTAATTAAATCTTAAATATTTTGTCAATTGAAATCATTCAATCAATTTTGACTAGAAATTGCTGATGTAAATAACTATTGTCTTATGTGGCATAGCCGGCACTAACATTGATATTTTTTGAATTTTTTTGAACTTTTCTCTTTTCTTTTATTTATGTTTTTTTTTTTTTTTAATTGAGGACCTGGCAAGGGTCACCAGATTAGGATGAGGGCTGCAACGCCCGCACCCATTTGAGCAAGGGGCCATGCACCCTCGCTTTGGGTGGTGAGGGCATTGCGGTTCTTGCTTGAGCTCTCATCGACCACAAGGAGGGCGTTGCGGCCCTCACTAGATGTGGGTGAGGGCCGCCATGCCCTAGTTAGCCACAATGAGGGCCCATGAGCCCTCATCTAGTGGGCCCTTACCGACCCTCAGTTGAAAAAAAGAAAAGAAAAGAGCCAAAAAGTTAAATTAAAAAAGAATTATGTAATTATTATTAAAAGGGAAAAAGTCACAAAAAACCCAAAACTTGCCTAGAGTGATAATTTTATCCCAATTGTTTATTGTAATACAAAAAACCCCAAATTTTACCAACCGTGACACATTTATCTTAAACTCTATGGCCAATGGCATTTTTTTTTTCATTTTTTCTTCTTTTCTCTTCCCTCCACCGGCCATGGTAGAGGGAAGCCGGACTCAGGTGAGGGCCACCCTCGTTGGTGTCGAGCAAGGGTCACCTCGTCGAGGACAGCCCTCGCCAAATTCGGCGAGGGTGGCCCTCTCCTGGGCTGGATCTTGCGAGGAATGCCCTCGCTCGACATCGGTGAGGCCCACCCTTGCCATGTTCTCCTCAAATGGCCCTCGTCGATGTCAAGTGAGGGTTGCCCTCCCCAAATCTAGCGAGGGCTGCCCTCACCCCCTAGGGGAAGGTGACTCTTGCCTAACGTTGGTGAGGGCAGCCCTCGCCTAAGTTCGATTTCCCACCACTTGGCGAAGGGAAGAGAGAAGAAGACAAAAAAAGAAAAGAAAAGAAAAGAAAAGAAAAAAGAAAAAAAGAAGAAAAAAAAAAATTTAAAAGTAAAACATAAAAATGCTCTTTAGTTTGGGATAAATGTAACACGCGGATGCAAGTTTAGGTTTTTTTGTGTTACAAAAAAAAGTTTAGGGTAAATATGTCGTGGTAGTGGCTCAGTCCAGTTGGCAAAGTTTGAGGTTTTTTGTGTTATAAAAAAAGTTTGAGGTAAATTTGTCACTTTAGGCAAAGTTTGGGATTTTTGGTGGCTTTTTCCCTTATTAAAAATATCTACATTAGAGCTAGTCATCCCATGTAAGATGACTTATGTTCACTTTAGCGATTTCAACTAAAACTGACTAGATAGACTCAATTAGCAATATATGAAAAGATTTAGGGCTTAATTAACATAGTTGGAATGCTTATGATTGAATTGACTTAATTGTAATAGGTTTAGAAATTGTTTGGTAGTTGTCCTTCCCTGAACTATTGGAGAACATTCAATATAGTCCTTTCAATTGTGTCATTTTCACATATTCTAAGGACTAAATTAAACATTTACCAAATAGTTGAAGACCGCATTGACAATTAGAATTTTAGGGATGACATTACATATTGTATATTGTATGAAAGTTTATGAGCCATCTATTTTATTTTTTCCTATAAAAGATAGGAACCAAACTTGAGTTGGCGGTTTAAACTTAAAATTGTTTTTACTTGGTGATATGAGTAAAGGAACCTAAGTCATTTTGTCTATTGCAGACGCGTGTAATTTTCATTATTTAATCACTAAGCCTATCTCAAAGGACTTCACTTATTCAAGTCCAATTTCAAAAAGTTGTGTGAGTGTAAAATAGTAATTCATTCTACCGTACGTAGTGAGTTTATAATAATGCATTATATCCATATTTTTTTTTATGGGAAATTCAATACTTAACATTCGCCTTTTTCATTTCAACGAGTGCTCCAAGGACATTTGACGAATTCTTCTAGTTGAAATTTTTGGATATTTCATGTTATGCTTAGTCGTACGATTAGAATGAAGGAACAAGATGGAGTGTAAGACAATGAAAATTTCATTATATTTGTTTGGCCATAAAGAAATTGCGAGACTGTGATGAAACGAGATATTCAATGAATTTCATATAGGAGATAGGATATGCTTCCGTTTTTCTACAATTATTGTATTACATTTATTATATGATTGAATTTTGAAATAATAAACACAATAAACAAAATTATCATGAATCGTGATTAATGATGTAAAAGCATTATAATCAATAGTATTAATTTATGTATGATTACCAACCAATATCCTTCGTATACTTTTAATTCATATTTAATTCATGATTAATGTTTTGTTGCGAGTAAAAGGGCAGGGAGGCTCGACTAGTGCTAGGGACTCATTCTAGGTCTCATCATAAGTATCTCTCACCCACTACGAGATGATCTAGGGTATTATTTTATAATGTATGTGATAACCGAATCATAAAAATTTGCTTAATCTATTAATTATTATGCTAATCACTAATTGCATTTTAAAATAGGTGAGAAGAATTGATTATTCCTTCCAGTGATGGGATACCCATTCCATCTCAGAACACAACCTCTTCATCTCAACATTGGAAAAGGAATTGGGAGGCTGATGGTGGTGACCCTCTCTCCTGTCTTCCCTCTTTCCATCTCACGCTTTTTCTTCATGACGTGGAAGATCTTTTTCTTTTAGATGAAGAAGGTATCATTCCTCGAGATAGACTTAATAACTTCCGTGTGGCCTGTCTCCCTCAAATCTTAGATTCTTTAATTCAACTTGGACACATAATAAATGCATCCATCTCCATATATCGAGAACGTGAGATTGTATGACGTGCATGGAGGGCATGATGTCACCATGGCCGATCCCCATTTATTGAACTAATGGTCGTAGGGGTGTGCATGGTCCGGGCGGGCGGTTCCCGACCTAGAACCGGGAACCGCCCGCTAAGGACCGGTTCCAAAAAATCGGAACCGGGATCCACCCGTTTATTGCATGGATCCACCCAGGAACCGGACCGCCGGTCCGGTCCGGTTCCCGGGTGGATCCATGGAACCAATTTTGATGCCAAAAATTCTTGTTTCGCGAGGAGAAACCCACCGAGAACCCAATTCAATTGTCGTGAGAGAAGAGAGACAAACCTATGTGAAATCAAACTCGATTAAAAGCATTCTCAACTTTAAGCAGAACCTATGTGAAATCAAACCTCCATCATCATCCAATTAACACATCATCATCTGCTTCTCTCATTTTTCTTCAAATGGAGGTTATTTAAGTGCACTGCAGATAACGAGAAGAAAGAGAGAACGAACCTTGAAATGACGGCGAGAATGAAAGTTAAAGCTGGGATGAGGTTCATCATGGCCGTGCCCCAGCACGGGGGAGCATGTAATCGATCCCGGCATACCCGCATATCTCGCGATGCGGATCGCATCAACCAAATCACTAAAAAAAATTCACCACGTTTTCCCGTACCAAACTCTCAACAGTAGATCAAGACGTTTCGCTTCGAAAGAATTCCAAGAAAAGCAAAATCCACCAAGTCCACAAATTAATGCGAAACGAGGACACTTCACTCACTCACCCGACCAGAGCGAGCAAGAAGATTTTGCGAAGCACGGAGAAAGTGAGAGGAGGGCGCGACCCTGACCTGCCAAACAGAGCAAACAAACAAGTCAAGAACTTAAAACCCTTCCCCCTCTCGCCCGCCATCAATGGAGCTAGCAAGTGACAGGCATGAGCGAGCACGAACTTGCGAGAGATGATGAAGGGGCAAGGAAGGAGGGGACGAGAGAGGAGAGGGCATTACGGTAGAAGGCCAAGGTGTACTTGTTGAGCCCGTCGGACATGGCCATTTCGCCACCACCATGCTGCTCGCTTGAACCGGAACCACCATTATCATCCCCACGAACGGCGGCGAACCCCCGGCCCTCCCCTCCATCTCCATCTCTCTCTCTAGCTCTCTAGCTCTCTTCTCGGTTCGTGGGTGAAATAATTGGAGGACCCCGAGAAGCTTTCCTCCGTTTTTACGGGACCGCCATCGATTGGATGATTTTGTTTGACTTTAAGGCGACGGAAGACAAAGATCTCTCCCTCCAACGGAAGACGGTGGCGGAGGAGGAGCAGCATCGGTGTGAATACTCGGGGATGAATCGAAGACGAAGAGAAGAAACGGGAGAGAATTGAACGCGAGGAAGAAACAGAGAGAGAAGAGACGCGAATTAGGTTTTCGCGAATTAGGGCTCCGCGAGTCGCGACTTTTGTTTTTTTGTTTAGTTTTTTTTTAAATTATAAATAGGTACCGGTCCGGTCCGGGTGGGCGGGCGGGCGGATCCGCCCACGGAACCGGGAACCGGACCGGTTCCCACCGGTTCTCAACAATTGGACCCGGGAACCGGACCGGTTCCCTCAAGAACCGCCGGTTCCGGGCGGTTCCGGTCCGGTTCCGGGCGGTCCGGGCGGTTCCCGGGTATTTTGCACACCCCTAAATGGTCGGATAGCTCGCTAATTTCGAATTTTAGGGATATGAGTGCCATTAAGTAGTGTTTTGCCCGTTTTAGATCCCGCAATAAAATATCATACATCAAGTGTTGTATTTTGGTTTTTATTAGAGGAGACTTAGGTTCTGTACTAGTATTGCATAGAGAGGGTCAAATGTCAATGGAGATATATATTATATGGTTCCGAATCTTATGAGGTAGTTTAATACGATATCAAAATCAATAATAACCAATGTCAAAGTCTAATCAACAGTTTGATCCAAACTCATTTTGACATACTAATGAAAGCCCATTAAAATCAAAGTGGATTGTATAATATCAAAGTTGATTCGACAACACTGGATATTAACAACAATACCCAGAAAGCACTCTTTCAATTGAATTTGAGGATACAATATCAGAACCTAATCATTGATGTTGGATAGCGGAAATAACACTTAGTAGATACTACTTCTAGATGGATATGAGGACACAACGTTAAAATCTAATTGATGACACTGGACGATGGAAATAACACCTAGTAAACACTACTCCTAAATGAATATGAGGACATAACGTCGAAATCTAATCGATGATGTTGAACAATAGAAATAACACCTAGTAAACACTACTCTTAGATGGATATGAGGACATAACATCAAAATCTAATCGGCGATGTTAGACGATAAGACATCATTGGAATCTAATCAACAGCACTACTCAGGATATAGATACTGGCCAGAATTAAATCTATGATGAGAATCGAAACTATGGCTAAGCTAAACTATGCTAAGATAACTAAAGGATAAGATAAAGGGATTTGTGTGTTGTTCGGGGGACTCTCTATTGGATTGCCTGTGATATTTATAGGCCAATTTGGTACTTGTTAGTGGTTGGTTATTGTTGCTTTCTCCTTAAAAGTCATTCCACGTCCTTTGCTAAATCACTTTATCCATATCTTACTGTCTTCTAACTCGTTCAATGATGTTCGCATGACTTATTCAGCAAGCACAACCGCTCCTTTGATTTTGGTTCCTTTTTAAGCATCAACTGTTCCTGCCCAAATTTTGCCATCGATTCCATCCGAATTCTATGTTTTCAAGAGCATCTCTTGGCTTGGACACGTGGTAAAACTGCTTAAGTCTATCGAAATCTAGCTCAAGGGCTCATGATTAACATGGGTTGCGCTGATGTAAATTATAGCTCGCTCGTGATGGTGAGGATGATTTTAAATGCTTTCATCCCTCGTGATCAGCATGTGATAGCGGGGGTATTTTTGGGTGTCAACGAGTTGTTATATTCAAATTGAATATCTCATCTTACCGCCTCTCGTCTTTTTCTTTTCTTTTTCTCTTTTTAAAATCATAAAGGATTAGTGTCTCTCAGATAGAGATTGTTGTCTAGCAGCACATGGAAAGTTCTTGCACGCTCGCATTCCCTCTTGCCATTAGCGCACGCCCGTTCGGTTTGGCGAAAAGAGAGCACTTTCCAAAAGATTCAAAGCCATGATGAAACGCTAGCAGTAGCACCAGCTACTGTTGCTTGATAATGGCGAGCGCTCTCTCAATCTCTCATCACGACCCTCCATTCGATGGATTCCTCTCCATCACGATGAACGGCTGCGATGAGACTGGGTTTTGGCGATGACGCGGTTCGACAATATTTTAATCAAACTTTGGGTGGCGTCCATCGCACGGAAGATTTGGCCTTGTGCAAGACTCAAATTAGCGGATAACGTAAACAGGCAATGTCTTCGAAAGTTAGGCCGTGATCAAGGACAAGAGGCGATCAATTTGAGTATTATATCAATGCAACTGTCGAGCTTTACAAAAGAATAAGATTCGATGGTTTTCATTTTATTTGGTTAAGTTTCTATTGGTTTGGACCTCTAGATTTTTACTTGATTATACAGATAAGTTGTCTTAACATGCTCGATTTATCTAATTAAGTCATTCTTTGAATCGTGATTCCCCGAGCACGGTTTGAGTTGCACTTCACCGGCGAGGGTGGTTGGAGGTCAAGCCATAGCAGTGGCCACCTTTCGCCTCCTCTCCCCTCTCCATTTCTTTTTTTTTTCTTTGTTTAGTGTTTGCTAATGTGTCGTTTATTTGACACCATATCATAACAAAAGTCCTATGTGTCGTTGATGGTGATCGATAAAAGGACCTAATTGCTAAATCTCAAGAAAGTCAGCACACCTAATTGCACCATGACAAAAATGCCTGAAGACCAAATTACACAAACCACGATAATCAAAGGACTAAGATTATATATAATCTATACTCATCGGTCTTTCTCATAGTTGTTGGTGGTTCGGATATATCGGGAACACAAAGCTTTCTTTTGGCCTCTATGTAGAATTGGTAGATAATCCATCTTTTATTTTTTTATTCAGAAGTAGGTAATCTATCAAAATACCAACAATCTTACAAATCAATAAGACAGCTTCCGTCTACCATAAGTCTCATCCCCACATTGGAAAAAATAGACCTTGATTGGCAACTTCTACATATAACGACTCACGTGTGATGGCACACATTTCAAAATTTTTTTGTATTGAATCTCAAAATTCACAAGAGTTACAGACAAAGACGACATGACATGACGACCTAAGCAATCGGTGAGCAAAATTACGTCACCCGACGCATCGAAAGTCTCCAAGAAAGAGGAGCAAAAGAAACGTGGGCAAGTAAAAATCGCCGGGGCATCCCTTTCACAAGGACCCGCATCACATTCATGGCTCTTCTTTTCTCTTTTTGATTCGATGAATCGGTTCCAAAATCCGTTTTTAATGATGCCATTAATATTCCTCACTTTGTGTGCCGGGGCGAGGCCGGAATTAGGGCCGCCTAACGCCTTGCCGGGGCATTTTCTGCAGGGGAGAAAATTTGCCCTCATTCGTGACGATAATTCTCGATTTATTTTTAGACTTTTATCTTGATTCTTTATAGCACGTGGGAATAAAATCACACACTCTCCATACTCAGCCCTCTCTAATCTTTAGTAATTCTCGTGTCGTGATTCCTCTATGAAGTAAAGCAGCTTCCAAAAAGCTAAGATTTGCCAACCAATTATTTAAATTTATAGTTTTGTCGTCGAAGGGTTACATGAACTCAGGCAGCCGAGAAAACGATAAGAGAACTTTTCTTTTCATACACAGGGCCAGCAACGTGATGTGCCAAACGCAGGTTAGAGAGAGAGAGAGAGAGAACTCGAATATGACGTGACCAAAATCGACCATTTTTTCATGGTCACTCAATTAAGTTGGCATACCATGAAATCATGAAATCAAGATAAGATATTCTAATCCTGGTAAACTTGATGACCTTGCAAGAAGTCGGCAGAGGAAAAAGCAGAAACAGAGGACGAGTTAAAAAGCCTGGTAAAAGCGATGATGTCGGGCAAATTGATATATTCCACGTCGAAGCACTTCTTCTCACTTGCGTCGCGTAAAGAAGCTTGGGTTGGGTCCTCCGTCCTCCCCACTTGTCCGACCCCGCTTGCCATTTCCATCTTCCTCCATCTTCCTCTGTCTTCGCCCTCCACCTGCGATCTTCGGTGGGTCGACGGTGGATTCGCAGGCTCTTCCCCGGATGCACGTGCAGTCCTCGCCGCCTCCTCCACTGATTGATGTGCCAACAGGGCAGCCGCCCGACAGGAATCTCGGCAGCTTCGGGTTTTCCTCGGCTCATGGTCTGTCGTCGATTCCTGCTCGATAGCCGCAAGAAAGAGGTCGGATTCGCTTCTGGGTCTTGATTGCTTCCCTCAAAGGCAAGGTCTTTACCTTCCTCACCGGTCATCAAGAATTCAAGAAAACCGGGGGTGTCGTTCTTGCTTCGGGTAGTGGCTTTTTCTCGGGATGTCTGGATTGGCGTCTTTCTTGAGCGTCGTCCTCTGCTGCGATTGACGTTTCTTGACTCTGTGCCGATTCGAAGCGATGGGTATGAAGAGGGTCGGGTCTTAGCGCATCATCCCAAAACACGTTTTTTGATGAGGTTTTTGTTTTGCAAACTCCATTGCCCTCCTTTCGTATGCTTCTGCAAGCCCTCTTCTCACATCTACGCTCCCGAACCGTTGAAATTGGAGGATGGCCCCCATGTCCCTCCGCCGGCAGTCTCGGTCCCTGATGGCTCTGATCAGTCGTGTGGAGCGACCGCTGAGGCCGGAGATGATGCGGCTTTAGATGAGAACGGCGGAGAGACTGTTAAAGCCATCACCAAGAGCTGCCTCAAGAAGAAGAAGAAGGCGGGTTTCGAAGGACACTGTGCCGAGAAGAAGCAAGTGCAATGGGTGGACTTGTTAGGGAAGGAGCTTGCTGAGGTTAAGGAGTTCGAATCTAGGTGGGTAAATTTTTCTCTTTCTGCTTCCTCCTTGGTGATTGATTCCTTTGATCTTTTCGATTCCTTTGCATTTTATTTTCTGTAGAGTTCTATTCCCGACTATAGTCTGATGACATCAGACATGAAATTGTATTGATTTTATCTATGGTTTTGCTAATTTGAATGTCTGCTTGGTCTAGTGGTTGAGGAACATTTGGGGGAAAAGTGAATGAAATGTTGACATTGAGATTTAATGTTCTGCTTTATGCTCTTTCCATGAGAAAAGCCACATAGGATCACAGTCTATGGGACAGTAAAAGGTTCCGTATTTAGGCTCATCATTGGGCTTGAGTGTTTGGAGAATTTGTTCTGAGAAGTCTTTGTCTCCCCTGAACTGTCCCACTGGTCTCGAATTGCTCTATCACCAGTAGATATTAAAAACCTGTTTGAATGCATATTGGGAGTGTCTGCTCTCATGTTAGGATTCATTTTAGAAGCTTGCAATGTCCTTGCTTTTTAGTTGTCTATGGCAAAGCAAGAGCTGCAAAGTGTGGTGATTTTGGGTGCCAATGGGTGGGTGTGCCTTTGTTAAAAATCTACTTGATGTTAGAAAAAGAGGAATGATTGAGTTAGTCAATAGCAACGGAGAAAAATCCCTTTCTGCTGTCTGACATAGGAGGCACAGAAATTGCTCATGATTGTGAGAAAATTAAGGCCAGATAGAATTTGGACCTGCTGCAAAAAGTGGCATGATTGAGAATGAAAAGAACAGTTCAGCTTAGCACAATTGTTACTTCTCTAAGTATCACTAGTTGTCTGCTGGAAATTGAATGGACTGTGCAGGTGTATAAGACAGCCAGCCTCATGGTTGAAAAGGAATGGCTAGTGTGATTTGCATCAGGAAATAGAGAAACTAATAGCAGAGAAAATCAACTCTACTCTTGGACTTAGTGCATCTTTTTTGTCAAACCTTTTGATTTTGTCTAAAACCTATGAAACTATGTGTGGATAAATTAGCCGATCATGCTAGCACCGAAGGAGGTAGTTTGGTCCAGTATACCTTTATTTGGTTGATGCAAGCAGATAGATAAATAACACATTGTCTCAAATCAGAAGGGGCATGATTGACTTTCAGAAAATCATTAAGATATCGATTTGGTTTTGTCTTTTAAATACCGTGTGCAAGAGTGCATGTTGATTAAAAACTTAAGCTGGATTTTCTATTATATCGAGTTGTCTGTGCAAGAATGAGCTGGCCATTTATTGCGGCTTCCTTCAGTTACGTGTATGTTGGAGTAGTTTTGGAACATATGAATCCATGTGCCATGAGTTTTTCTGATTAACTCTTGAGTGAGAGGATAAGAACCATAATTTTTTAGATGAGAGCAGAAGTGCATCAACGTGACTGACAACATTTGTAGGCTTCAAGAGCTGGCTTTTTGAGGATTTCATTTACCCTTTTAATTGAAGAGAAGGGTTTCGAGAAATAAAATAACATGTTGACTATATTCTGTGTATGCAATGCGTGCATGCGCTGTGTGTGTATTTGTGCGCGTGCACGTGTTGAGAGTTAATGTTGGATATTTCAAACGGGTATTGCACTTCTGGTTCGGTTTATAAGTTTGCCTGACTCTGCTTCTTTCTTTTTCCTTGTATTGACAGTGAATTGGAAGAATATTATGGAGGTGATGGACAGAATCTGTGTGTCATTCTTTGAGACCTGTTCTGTCTCTGGCGCTTGTATGAAGCAACCATTCTGATGATGGGACGCTCGTAGATCGTCGTCGTACGTCTCCCTTGAACTCTAGAAGACGTTTCTTCTTTCTGGAGTTGGTATCTGGAGAATCGTTAGGTCTCTCTATGTATAGATATTGCTGCTCTGTTCTCAATGCAAGACTCATTCCATACGATTTTTATTCAAATAAAAATGCGTCAAATATTCTTTTCTTGCTCTTTTTTTTTTTTGTCTTTTTCGCATGGTCTCTCTCTCTCTCTCTCTCTCTGTGAGTAGCTTTGAGAAGAAATTGTTGAAACAATGGACATCCAAATTCAGGCTCACCTAATCATGCAAGAACTCCAATCATGTTCACGTTAAATGTTACCCTTAACTATTCAACCAATGGATTGTCATCATCAAAGAAGATTCATAAGGTTGATTTACCTTGTAACATGGCCACATCAAACCTGAGATTACATTCTATATTCAACTAAGGATCCGTTTGTTGAAAGAAAACTGTTTTTGGGAATCGTTATCTGAAATTCTGTTGTTTAGCTGATGGAAAAATCGATTTATGAAAAATAGTTTATGTGAACTAAAAATAACAAATTTAGATTGGGATAAAACAACTTCCCCTCTTTTTTTTTTTTTTTTTTGATACTGGAGGAACCGCTTTAACCGACAGCCGTCACGTAAACCCCCAGGTGTCGCTAGTGGGGAGACCACCACCCCAGCGTCACGCGTCAATCACCTAATGGCCCACCAACCTTCCTGCAACTTGCGTCGCAGGGGCTTCAAACTCCCGACCTCTCCCTTCAAAGGTCTGGAGCCTATCCAGCGGAGCCACCACGGCCGGTGGTAACTTCCCCTCTTGGTAAGCATGTCAAAAAGCATGTCAAAATGGGTCAACTTAAATGTGAAATTTGGGTTTAAGTGGGCTTTAAAATTAAAAGCCCTAAGAAGATGGATTTAAATGGATCTGTTATAAACCCATTTTCAATACATAGTTACACGTGTCAAAGTGAGTCATACACTCGCGTCTTAATCCATATAAGATGAGAAAAGTTATTATATGAATTAGTTATATTTGGTAAATGAGTCATGAATGGGTTTATACATAATATGAGTGTTAAGTGGTCATAAATGGGTTCACAACTAACTCATATTCAATTTACATTTATGACTTTCTTTTCATTTTCTTTGGCCCTCACTTGATATCGTGCTCCACACTTTCATCTCAGTTTGTATAGGAGTTTTCCTAAATTTGGGTTAAATATAAAAATGTTTTAGTTATATGAGTTGGGTTGGGCATGAGTCATTAAATTTACATTATATATAAATGAGTCAAAACGAGTTAATTGTGTCTATTTGAGTTTGACTACTTTCGACTTAGTGCAAACCTAATTTGGCCCACCCGTTTAATGTGTCTATCTACAATAAACGCACTTTGCCCCCTCTTGAGTCTTGAAGCGTTCTCGCTTAGTCGCCCACTTCGCTCCTCTCTTCTCGCCTTTGCTCCCTATTAAATTCTAGCGATGGTGACATGCCGGTCTCCATCCTTGTTGAGCTCTCTTCCTTCACGGTGTCGCTACCTATCTCCGGCGTCTCCGCTGCCCATCTCAGCTGGCCCTCCGAAAATTTCTGATCATTGAACTTTACTCCTTTTTAAATTTCTGGTCGTTGTTTTGGCTTGGTCAAATTTAGGGAGATTGATCTTTAGTTTCCAACGCCTTCCAAATTTTAGATTGGTCTTTTGTTGGAGTAGACATAAGGGAACAGGTGAAGGGACGAGATAGACCGAGTGAGGGGAGGATGGTCTCTTCTCTCCAACTTTTATTGCTATTGTTATGGATAATCTCGAGATAGCAAAAAGATTTCCATAGAAAAAGGAATAGGTTGCAGACAAAGTATATGTACATGGATGATGATGAATTTGGAGATGACTAAGTTGTGGGCTATTACTCAAGGGCTGCTGGTGGTGCAGCTTGCTGTTTGTGGGGGTTATTGTTGTTTGTCTCCATATTGAAGTATAATCACGATAGAACATTTTTACTTGCATTAATGATGATTTCAGAATGATCATTTCTTTGTAAATTAGATTTCTCTTCCTTGCTGTATATATTTATGTTTATGAGACTGATGAACGTTCATGCTCTCTCATTTGGGTAAGATCCTTTGTGTTTCCAATTGATCTTGTTCCTCTTTTCTATCCAATGCTGAATAATTTCTAGTGAATTCAAAGAATTTGGAATCATTTCTTGGAAGACGAATGGTCATATTTGGACTATTCTCATACATCGTCGAAGACTTGTGTAAACCTCTGCTTCAGATAAACCTGTTCTGACAGAGAAGAACAAGAACAAGAAAGTGGAAGATCCGAGTTTCCATCTGGCGCTTGGTTGATGACTATTGGGAAAATTAGGATCTTTTTCCACGAAGTATCTTCTTTATTTTTGCTTCAATAGCTGATTAGTGATCATATATTCTTTTTTCCTATTTGGTTTCTAATCAATTTTGGGCACCTCCGAATAGCGATCTTGGTGGGACATGAATTGGCCCTTTCTCAAGTCCTCGTCCCTTGATTGGTTCCACGTTTCAAGTATTTCAAAGTCATTATCAGAGTAAACTAGCGATATAGGGATTGAGAAACCAAAGTGTAGGAATCTAAAATTGCTAAAATTGTTACTAAATGGTAGATTTATCTATGTAAAATTATCACGGTCGTACCATTGGATGTGAATTGGAGGAAAATCTGAATTATCTCACGCCTAACTCAAGCAAAACTAACATATCAATGAATCTTAAGTTCTTGAGTTTGGGGAATGACTAGAATTCTTGAACTCGTGATCAATGAAGATCCATTATCCTTCGCCTGACCTATGGCGCCAGCTTCACACTCTCATCCATAATTTGACCCCCCAAGTTCCCTCGATCACTCGTTAGGCCGAAACGCAGAGTCGCCCGTATCACGTAAAGAGTTAAAAGTGGGTTAAATGAGTGGGTATAGGTTAAACATGAATTTTTTTAGTAATATGTGTCAGGATAGGTATGAGTTGGATCCGGGTTGGTCGTGTATGAGTCATTAAAGTTACGTTGTATGTAAATGAGTTAAATGGGTTACTTGGGTTGGAAAATTTTCAACTTGAACCCACTCATCCGTTTGACGGATCTACCCACTAGTAAGAAGGAAATCATTTTCCCTAAGTTACCAAATAAATAAAATCTAATAACTTTCTTTAAAATTGATTTTCATGAAAAATATTTTCATTTATCATGCAAGTTTTAGTGAAACTAATCTAATATCTATTTGACAGTATATTTATACAATGATTCAAAGATTAGTTTCACTCCAGAAAAGAAAAAGAAAAAAAACCCTACGAGTTCTGACACTAGCCTACCTGCGATTCCTATTTCGCACTATGATCATGATGGAAGGGTTCATCCTCCTCTTCAACAAAGGCAGCAAGTATTCCCAAATTTCGCTCATGGTCCAACTCGAAGGCCCTCTTATGGAGGATCCCTTTTGGGATTCGGTGCTTCACAAACTTGATCCGAAGCAATGTTAAGAGGTTTCAGAGTTTGAAGTCTTAGATGATGAAGCCATCGAAGGGCAAGGAGGAGAAGGAAATATTGCGTCGACCTTGGCGTGAATCTCTAATTATCAAATTACTAGGTCGAATTGTTTGATGCAATTTATTTTGTAAGAAACTTTCGCAGATTTGGTCCCCAAAAAGGAGCTATAGTTGTGATTCGTTTCGGTAATGATTTTTTCATTGAAAGATTTTCCCTGCCAGAGGATTATCAGTGTGTGCTGGAAATCATTAAAGCTTCATCTCTGAATAACTCGATGTTAAGTGGATTATGACTTGTCTAATTTTTTATCAGATGGGATCCTTTGCTTTTTGCATGGATTAAACTAAATACTGATGAGGCTTTTGAGGGCAATCCATGACTTGTTGATAGGGTGACTAGCTTGGTGGGTTTTCAATAAGATTATTATTGAGATTGACTCTAAAGCCATCATTAAACTTGTTAGTCTAGAGCTTATGATTGATAATGCTAGCAAAGAAGATTTTTTCGCTCTCACCGTGAGTTCAAAGTGTAATATAACTTTTGGGAAGGAAATCGCTACGTTGATTGGTTTGTTAATCTGAAATTTGTTAAGTGCTTGGATACTAATTTCTTTTCATTACTTCCTAAAAAGTTACTTCGTTTTTTATTTTTTTGTGCTGGAGGAACTAGCTTGCAGCTGACAGCCACACCGTAAACCCCCAGGTGACACGTAAGCAGGAGGACCCACCACCCCTGGCATCACACTTAATACACCTAGCGTTTCCTTTGGGTTTTGAACCCTTCACCTCTGGGCTGAGGATTAGCAGAGCCTTATCCAACGGAGCCACCGCGGCCGGTGGTAGTTATTTCATGTTTTAGTAGGTGATAAGATAGAAATAGTAGATTTACATAGTTAAAATTTTATATTCGACTTTAACTGTGACATTTAGGTTCTGGCTTAACAAGATCAAGCACCTTTGAGTAGTAAGTTTGTCATCGTATTACGCCACTATCGCATCACCTTGTCATGTCGCCTCTTAACGCCACCAACGGCCACCGTGTCCCGCCATGACACCGCCGTGCCACCTACTGCGCCATTGTAATATATGGGCTCTTTAATAAGACAGAAAGAAATAAAGATAGAAAGAAAAAGGAAAAGAAAGGGTTGAAAAGTCAAAAAAGGAAGCTGAGGGAGAAGTGTGGAACCTTCGGCTAGGTTATAAAAAGAGAGAAAGAGAGAGAGAAAGAGGCCTTCAGCAGAAACGAAAAGAAAACAGGGGAACGGAGAAACAGTGGAGAGGAAAGAAAGAAGAGAAAGGAAAAAAGAGAAAAAGGGAAAAATTTTGGCGCGCTTGTGGTCCGGACGCCTCACCAAGCCAACTCAAGAGTGTTTTGCAAGGCTGGTAAGAAATTGAAGCCTTTAATCACTTACTTGAAGCAATCGCCGCAATTAGGGCTCGAAATTCGGATTTCTTGGGTATTTGTGTGGCGAAGCCCGATTTTTGAGTTGTTAAGCTGTATATTTTTTAGAAATGATACTTTGGGATGTTGTGAAGCTATATCTTACGGATCGTGATTTGAACTTGCGGTTTGTTCGGAACGGAATTTTGAAGTTGGGGCGCAACTGTGCTTGTAGCGAACGGTGGCTTGAGTCTCTTTTGTTGTTGTTTTCGGTACTGTTTTGGGGCGGTTGAGTTGGGGTTGTTGTTGTATGTTAAGAGCGCTTTCTAAAGACTATAAGACGGCTTGAAACGAAATTTTGTGAAAGGAGCTATGGCATGACGAAGTTGGCGCATGGGCTGCGCCTAGCTGAAAATGATGGGTTTCTGCTAAATTGTGAGCTTTTGGGGCGCGTAGGTGTCGTTTTATCGACAAATAGGCCTAGTATAGACGATTCGTTATGCGAATATCCTTTTTACTCGGCCTTTTGATATTGTTTTTCCATTAATTGTTAGGAATCCGAATGCGTTGGTTCGAGTGAGCGTCGTAGTTGATTTTTGGCTTTTCCCAGGTGAGTGACACTATTTATTCTTTGTATTTTAAACTCATGTTTTGAGAAACGTGGTGGATTACATATTCCATGAGTTGATAAAAAGCATATTTTGTTGCATAAAATAGGATCCAGCTATTACTACCATTTTTGTTGTTCGAAGGGAGTTATATTCCGACTTCGATTTGAATGGTTGTTTAAAAAATGATTTGTGAAATTCTTTGTGAAAGAATTTTGAAATGTTTTGAAAAATGCTTTGATATTTATATATCAAATTTTGAGTTGTGATATGACTTTCTTTCTAATGTTGGATTACTGGATATTGTGATTGGTGGTTAGTGTTCAATGTCGTTGTGGACCCTGAGGGGTGTGTGGGTATGCGCATACTATTCTAGGATATTCTTATGGGCCGAGCCACTGGCTAATAATAGGTGGAGACCTTGCCAAGGGGGGAATCTTGGTTGTCTTGTCACGGGCGTTACGTGTGACCATGGTTAGACATTTGAGCATGAATTGGTCAATGGAGTGAACCATTGACATGTGATTTGAGTTTGGTCGATGGAATGGACCATCGATGTGATTTGATGAGATTAATCAATGGAATAGACCATTGATGCATGTTTTATGAGATTGACTAATGGACTGGACCATTGGTATCTTTAGTATTTGAGTTATGATTATGTATTTGAGTTATGTTTTAAATGTGCATAGTGATTTCTCGATCCACTTAGAAGAATTGTGTTACTCACTGAGCCGTAGTAGCTCACTCCTTTCTTATACTTGTTTTTCAGGTTCTTCAGCGAGTCGCGAGTAGGCGTGAGCGTTCGCTCGGGGAGGACTTTTGAGATGGAAACTTTTTGGTATGACTTGTGCATAGTTAATAGGTTTATAAGTTAGTTTTTGTAGAAGGTTTATGTTTTGACTTTTTTGTGGATTATAGATATACTCTAATATTATAACCAATTGCCCTTTTATGTCAAATATATATATATATATATAGGTTTATAAGTTAGTTTTTGTAGAAGGTTTATGTTTTGACTTTTTTGTGGATTATAGATATACTCTAATATTATAACCAATTGCCCTTTTATGTCAAATATATATATGTGGTTGAATATATATGTTGATATCGGGTTGAATTTTGGTTACGTTGAGGCTGCATCCTTTGGTAAAAGGACGGCCGTGTCATGCCCCTTCTTCTTGTGAATCGGGGTGTGACAGGCCTCGAACTGAACGCGCAGGCCACCGAGCACCCTCCGGACTTCAGCCGCTCCCCCATGGGCTTACCACAAGACTGGAATCACTTGGCCCCGAGAGAGACCACGCCCATGAAGAGCCGAAACAGTCGGCCCAAGTCCCAACCGCCCCACCCTTAAACGGACAGCACATTCCTTGCGCTGTCAAAAAGGGCAAATGAGAATCACCACAGGCCAAGACACGTTCTGCACCAGGCGTCCCCTCCTCATGTTGCCATCAAATGGAAAATTTGACCAAGAAATTACAGAGGGCGGTGAAGACTGAAGACCTAGTTCTAAAAAAGATCGGCCCTTCACTGAAGTTGCATTCAACTGCCGACGCGACATCATTGTCTTCTTCTTCTTCTTCGTTTTTCATAAGAATGTCCACCGTTCCGCCGCGCCAAAGCCGTTCAGCTCAGCCAGCAGCTCACGTAGTCCCTCCGTTGCCCGTGTTGTTGCCTCGAAGCGTCTCGGGCAGCCAAAGGACAGCACCAAATTCGGGACCTTTCCGAGACCTTCCTGAGCCGCACAACCACATCGCTTAGGACTCGAGCAACTGATTTACTGCCTGTTTATGCTACGTAGGTTAGCTTCTGTACGTCGAAGTTGATTTCCTTGGGTTTTAATCACCTTGATCGATTTCGTGCTTAATTATGTTCGTCGACGGTTTCGGGATATACGTGTAGACACATTGCTTAGGCTTTGGCTTTGGCTTGATTAAGAAGAAACAATAAAGGCGATTAATTTGACTAAATTAAATTAATATATATTTTTTGATGACTCGGGAACCGCTGTACAGCTGGCGACGTAAACCCGAGACGACGCTAGCATAGGGACCCACCTCTCACGACATTGCACTTAAGTCGCGCGAATGCGACCGCGATAAATCAATAAGTTGATATCTACTAAACAAAAGAAATGTTCAATTCTTTATGAACTTGAAAGGTACAGCTCACCGTATTTTACGGGTCAGCTATATTTGTAGGTGTTCATACAGTTTTACCTGTTCTAAACCTCGCCCTCAAGTCAATTCGATGATTGCCTGGGAATAAACATGTTCAAAACAGGCCTATCAGCATCAGCATACCAATGCGTGGAAGACATATAATTCAACAACCACAGAAATGAGCATTCCGTCATCCCTGAAGTTTTTCACGTTTAAATTCACCAAAACATCGCTTATCTTTTGGTTCTATCTTTTAGTTGTTTTCGTTCCTCGTGTTTTGAATTGAAATTTCCTAGAGCTTTTTCTTCCCGTTAAGGTTTTGTTTGTTTCATGAAATAATTAGTAAATGACAAATATTTTCATTATCGATAATAATTTACATAGAAATATTTTTATTAACGATGAAGATATTTTTCGCTCATTCATTTTTGTGAACAATACAAATATTCATTTTTAGGGAACTATTTCCCAAATCATTTATTTTCCGTGAAACAAACACATTCCAAGATTTTCTTCTGGATTGGAAAGATCCACTACTTCCATAAGTGCACCGGCTGCTCATCAATGAATTATTAAGTAAGAAAAAGATTATCTTCTACATTGTAAAGATCCACTACTTTCATAAGCAGGCCGCCTGCTCATCAATGAATTATTAAGTAAGAAAAAGATTATCTTCTACATTGAAAAGAGCCATTGCTTTCATAAGCAGGAGGCCTGCTCATCAATGAATTATTAAGTAAGAAAAAGATTATCTTCTGCATTGAAAAGATCCACTGCTTTCATAAGCAGGAGGCCTGCTCATCAATGAATTATTAAGTAAGAAAAAGATTATCTTCTGCATTGGAAAGATCAACTACTTCGATAAGCGGGCCGCCTGTTTATCAATGAATTATTACGTAAGAAACGCGTGAATTAAGGAGACTATAGTTTGAGCATAAAAGCGGACGTTCCTTTCATATTATGTAAAGGTCCCTAGTAGATGTAGATGTGCACTTCTATGTTAAGGCTCCCCGTCATCTCAAATTGATGAATAAGCCCAGTCTATCTATATAAGGCCTTATAGACGAATATAATATACATATATATATATATATATATAACGAAGCCTTTCGGCCCTTTCCACATGTCTCGCCTTTGCATTGGTATAAGTGAAAGTTTTGTTGGCGTAAGCCCAAAAAGTCTTTAACAACAGTTCAAGAGACATCTGCCGACGGTGTTTGTCCGTCAGGAGCTGTTATTTTCTTTCTTTTCTTTCCTTTTTATATTACATTGGAATTGCACCTTGTTTGTTCACGTTGGGCTCTTGGAGCTGTAAAGGTGGTAGGAAGAGAAAATGTGATGGCCTTTCTGGAATTCTAATACTGAAATTGCAGTGTTTTTGTTCGCATGCATCAAGCTTGTGATTTGAACTGAGAAGTCACTCTTACAACATGAGTTGAATGTTGCTTTACCTCTGGGTTGTGATTTTGCTCATTTTTGACATTGAATATGGATAGGATATTCTGAATATGGATAGGATATTCTTAGTTAGCACCGACAAATCAACACATGGCACTTACCTATATAGGTTTCTAATAAAGTTACAATTTTGGTCCTTATACTTTTAAGAATGGGATGGTTCATTATAGTTCAGGTACTTTATTTAGTTATAAATCTTATTTGGTTATAAATCTAGTCATCAAATTGTAAGTTCATTTCTTTCGTCCCATCTTGATCAGAAATTTTTATAAAAATGTCAATCTGAAACAATTATTAATTGTGATTTGTAAATTTTACTGTTGATGGCCTCATTAAAATTAATTCCGTCATATGCAATAATCTTTCATCCAAGTTTCAATATAGATCAACATAGAGGTATCTAGAACTACTTTTAGACAAAAAAGAAGATTTTAAAATAATTTAACCACAGATTTAACTTGTTATTTATAGATAAATTATTTGACAAAGTTCATAAGAAACATTCAAATTATAGCATCATCAAAATCTCCATATCATATCGATTGTAAAGACTTGCATATGATGACATTTGTCTTGATAAGACTTTCAATTAGATTAGGCACACTTGTAATTGTCGGGTTTTTTTTTTTTTTTTTTTTTTTGGCTGAAACCTTTATCTCTTTTTGGCTTTTTGCTCTTCTTTTTAAGATTTTATTCTCAAAATTTTGGAAAATATTGTTGGATTTTTTGATGCCATGTGCGATGCCACGAGGGATGATATGTCATAAATCTTGTTTGAGTGGTTTTATAATGACGTTGAATCTTTCATGGGCCACCCGCTTTCTAAGTCAAGGCGTTTCCGGGGTTTATTTCTATATATAACATGAAGGGGAGCAAGCATGCAAGTTGTGAGAGGTTCCACGACTGCAGAGGAAAGTGTTTTCGACATGAATTTGGGTAATGGAGACGGGGATGCGACCGCTAGTGAGCTCCTCCAAGCTCAAGCCCGCATATGGAACCACATATATAGCTTCGTCAAATCAGTGTGCCTAAGGTGGGCCATTGAACTAGCCATACCCGACGTAATCCATCACCATGGCCGACCCATGACCCTCGGGGAACTCGTCTCCGCGCTCCATGTTCAACCGACCAAAGCTCACTGCATCCGTCGCCTCATGCGCGTTCTCGTCCACTCCGGCTTGTTCGAGCTGCGGGACCTTGAAGAAGCAGATGGCCAAACGGGTTATGTGCTCACCTGCGTGTCCCGGCTCCTCATAAAGGACAACGCCTTGAGTGCAGCACCCTTTGCGCTGCTCGCGCTGAGATCTTTACCCAAGGGCCGGTGGCCGGATCCGAGCGCGTGGCTGAGGGATGGAGAAGATGTCCGTCCAATAATAGGAGAAGAGATGGCACGCGGCGTGCCCGCTTTGGACGTGTGGCGCAGTCCTGAGGTCAGCAGCTTGTTCAACGAGGCGATGGCGAGCGACTCGAGTCTGATAGCGAGGGTGGTGGTGGATACATGTGGAGGAGTGTTCGAGGGGCTGAGCTCGGTGGTCGACGTCGGAGGCGGGACCGGGACGATGGGTAGGGCCATCACGGAGGCGTTCCCGCACTTGGAGTGCACGGTGTTGGATCGGTCACGCGTGGTGGATGGTTTGGTGGGAAGTGAGAGGCTGAAGTTCGTCGGAGGCGACATGTTTGTGGAGATACCCCGGCGGATGCAGTCATTCTCAAGGTAATGACTATGCCTCTATGTTGTATCTCTAATGATATAGGTTGTCCATGGTTGATAATTTGATTTTTACAATATACATATCTTGACTTTGGATTTCTTTACATTCACTTTGAATATAAATATAGAAAGTAAAATATTTATTAATTACTTGTCAATCATCTTGTCGTGGTAAATTAGATTTTGTCTATATTGTTATGTGTTGTCCAAACACACGTGTGCATTTCTTTCACGGAATATTTATGCAAAATTTCGAGATTAAAGTGGTCATTGAATTTGCTTAATCAAAATTACAGAGGAAGACAACTAAATTTGGTTAGATGTTTCCATATCATGAATTTATGTATGGGCAACTCTTACATGAACTATAATCGTGACAGTACTCTATTTTAGTGCAAATCTTGGGAACCTACACAAAAGAGTGAAACTCTTCCTACGGACGTTATATTGTTTTTACATTACCATTCCAATAAGAACCCTAACCTCCAACTGATTGTCCAAAACTCACGCGAATACAGTTGGTATTGCACGACTGGAGCGACGAAAAATGCATCGAGATACTGAATCGATGCAGAGAAGCGGTGTCGGGTCAAGGCAAGGTCGGGAAGGTCATTATCATAGATATGGTACTTGGCAGTCTAACGGAAGATCATGGATCCACCGAAACGCAACTCTTATTTGATATATCGATGATGGTGTTTTTCAATGCGAAAGAAAGGGATGAAAAGGAGTGGGCAAAGCTGTTTGCTGATGCTGGCTTTAGCGGTTATGAGATTGTCTCTCGCCTAGGACTTCGATCTCTTATTGAGATTTATCCTTGATTGTACTTCTGCTAATTTGATTTGCTTGGTTAATCTTTGTTCTACTTTTGCTATTAATTGGCAATTGAATGTAATGGAACTTATGCTAATGTTATAATTTAGTCTACGCATTTTAGTATTGAATAATTGAGTGACGCTTCCAAATTGGGGTCCTACATCTCTTCCTTCGTTGACAACAACAATACTTTATTTGTAGAATCATACCTTACTGAAAAAGATTTTTTTTTTTTTACGTTATCCTAGTTCAATAATTAAGATCAAAGGCATGCATCATTATCAGGGTTTCGTAGTTTTATTGTGGTAGGATGTTTCCTTAGGAAAATCCATTACAGAGCAAGTAGGGAGCTACAACAACTAACACATTAGAAAGGCTCTTTAAACTCCGAAGCATTTTCAGATAGACTAACCATTTTAGGGACGGTCGATTGTACTAGTAACCAATAAAATTAGCTTCAGCAGGGGCAATGAGTAGTCCATTTGAAAGTCTGTATTCAATCTATATTCTTCTCTTAAAGTTTTGAACGCCGATCATCGAAATCTTAATTTAATGTTGAGTACAATAAAGAGTGGCTCAACAAAAAATTTATGAATAATTAATGAGAAGATATCACAATATCATTGAATTTTATGTTTTTTTTTTAATTAAGGTTTTTTTCAGAAAATTTTTACTAATAATTCACTCATGCAAAAAAAGCTCGTTGGTGTAGGATTTCTTTCAAAGCTTGCACAAAATCTGAGGCGATGTGATGTGGATGTTTAAATGGGTAATTGGTGGGAATGGGTGAATCGCGTCCACGATGCCCTATGATATTCTTATAAGAATTTCATACTTGCAAAAAAAAAAAAAAAAAAAATGTTCGGTTTGGAATCATAACTACTACCTAGCAAGTTCATTACCGTCGCTTCATCATGATGCTAGTGAGAGTAGAGTTGAGGTTTCCCTATGCCATGACACAATCAAACTTATCATATATGAATCTATGGAGGCATGGACATTTGGAGTGTCAAAATTTGGCATAGGGGGATATTTAAATACCAAGCGTTCGGAAGTGTATACTTAAATACCAAAATTGAAGCAAAATTGATCGGTTAAATGTCAATGACGAGAAATTCTAGCCCAAATGCCGACGTGGTATTTCATTTTTTACGTTGATGTGCTAGTAAGATGAAAATGACGTCATTTTGTCTCGCATTTAAATTTTAGTCTAAAAATTAATTAAATTAAATTTCAAATTAAATAATAATAATAATTATTATATATATATTTTTAAAAGGAGATTGTAGAACGGCAAGGGTTGTGCAAACCCTTGCCACCACCTCCCAACGTCGCTTGGAAGGGCCAATGAGGGAGTGGGGGAGGGTCGGCCAGGGGCTGCCGAGCCTTAGCCAAAGGCCGACGACCTTGGCCAACTAGCGAGAGGGCCCAACAAGTGGCAACCCTTGGCCCGACTAGGCAAGGGATGGTGACCCTCACCCTAGATCTAGGCGAGGGCTTGCAAGCCCTTGCCATTGGTCGACCAGGGTTCTCCCTCGGCCCCTACCTAGGGCCTGACGACCTCGATCAATCCTCCTCCCATTATTGTCGACCCTTCCTAGTGACGGTAGGGAGGCGGTAGCAAGGGCTTGCACAGCCCTTGCCGTTCTGCAATCTCTCCTTTTTTATTTTTATTTTTTATTTTTAAATCTAGTTTTAAATTTAATTTAAATATATTTATATTAAAATTCAAATAAGAGGCAAAATAACATCATTTTGGCTCTTCTTTGCTACCTTAGTTTTCCAATGAGCCACATAGGCGACTAATATTGTTTAAAATAAGTCATGTCGGATTTCTGGCACCCTTCGCTATAATTAATGCTGGATATTGAAGAGTACCTCGGTTTAAGCTTAATAGACACGAGTCGTGGACAAATCCGAGGTCATGCTGATTTTCAGGTCTATTCATTGTAGATCACATTTTGCTAATTTTGTGTAGGTTACCAATTTGATAGGGCTTTCTCATGAAAGTTGTGCATTTTGGCTTATTCTATGACATACTTAAATTTCAAATTTTTTAGACTTTGTATGTGTAAAATATATTTAAAAAACTATGTGGGTCTGAAATTGTTTTTATAAGCCGTTCCTAACCTTTGCTCGGTTTCCATTTCTACAGGATTTTTGATAAACAATTCGGACTAGTGTCCTTCATGAAAGTTTTAGACCACATCTCAAAATATAATGTGGAATTTTTCCATGATTTTTGGAGTTCATTTAGACATCTAAAATGCAATTTCCTGAACCTGTTACGATCTGGCTTTGTCCCTTGTTTTGATCCGAATTTCAGAAAATTATTGGGACCATACAAGCTAAACCAGACCTTGAGTTCTTCATGAAAAATGTTCCTCTAATTCTTGTCTACGTCGTGTTAAAGTTTAGTAATTTTTCGAATTGATTTACTTGGCGAATGCCCTTGCATTCTGTCAATGGGCAAGCTGCCTTTTTTCTGTAGATTTTGGATAAACTTTCATTTCGTAACCCACCTTTTTGAACTGGTATTGCCGAATAAATGTTTGTATCACTTTTCTGGTTTACCAAAGATAGTTGGTGGGGATATTGAACTACTCTTGTGCATTTTACTCGGTGGATGTCTTATTCAAATTAAATTATGGAATTGCTGCACTATGAAATGAATGTGTGATTTGGGAATGCGTCAATCCTTGGGACAACGATGCCTTGGGTTGTAGTAAGGATGCCTGAAAGGATAACTGGGTTTCTTTGGATACTTGGGGGGGGGGGGTGTATCACGGTTCCCCCGGATGTCCTTGCGATACTGGATGGGTACGAGATGCCCGAGGGAAAGGAAGTTCCCTGAAAGATGGTGGTAGTCAATTCACAGTAAAGATAATCAATTGCAATATATTTAAGTTCTATTGGGTTACTATTTTTAGAGGAAATGTTTTCCACACGTCATCCTGATTTTGAAAAAGGTTCTTAGGTAAGTTGATTTTAAAGTGATTTCTATATTTTATAGCTAAACTCTTGCATGTGTTCTTATTGACACATGTGGTGTAAACTGGCTAGTAGTTTGCTTGTTAAGCTTTGTGCTCACTTGTGGTTGATTATTATTTCTCAAATCAGTAGCATTTTGGGAAGACTAGGCCAAAATTTTGGACATACTATGGGTGGGAGACATATGACATTATACCTATGTAGCATCTAGGTTAGGATGACACAACTATTGGAGCTTTTGGGTGTGGTACGAAGTAGTGGTACCTTTTGCTCGCCCCCTAGTATACCCTGACCCTCTCACCTAAAATATATATGTAAAAGAAATGAAATGAGAGTGCTGGGTTTGCATTTCCGCATGTGTTCGTTTGAATTTTTATATATCATGAGTGTTCTTCAACCGTACACGCTTCTGCATGCTTAAAAAGTGAAAATGTTTTAATAAAAGTGTTAGCTGTGATATCATGAGGCGTCACATGTACCTCTTCTCATGAATTTTTTTTAGTGAAATAAATACATCCTACAATATGAAGAATATGAACAAAAAAAAAATAGATAGCTGGGCACTAGTTCAACACTGGCCGTTTAAAAAGGACCCAATTAGCAAGCTGGTTAGCTTGGCCACTGACCTAGAATAGTAAATTTAATATCTCTGGACTATCGCTCCATTTGTCACTGATAAGGAAAGATGCTGTGCAAGGTATGACGAACATCATCATGCTTCTCTCAGGAATTTTCTGATTTTCGACTAGATTTATAGACATGTCAAAGCTTGGAAACTGAACAGAGCAAAATCTTTAATGCCCAAAACAAGTGACAGGGCTTTCAAAGAGTTTATTTGGCTTTGCCCTTTGCTCAATTCTTGCCTAGGCACTGATGGGAAAATTACCAAAAAAGTCCTAAACCTATTGTAATTATGCCAATTCAGTCATAAACTTATTTTTTTGACCAATTGAGTCCTAAATCTTTTACAGTTATTCCTGATTAGTCCATCCAACCAACATTGGCCGGCTGACGACCTTTTTTTTAATAATATTTTATTTTTCTGAAATATTTTAGTATTTTTTTTTAATCTTTGTTCATTTTTTCTCTTTTGGTTTTTTTTTTTTTCCTTCTCCCTGAACCTCCTTCCTCCTCTTCTCTCCTCCCTCCTTCCTTTGGCTCTAGCGACTGGCCAGAGGGGAGGGTTGGCTAGATTGAGGTGGCCGGGCTAGCTCGCCTCGCCGTTGCTGGGTAAAGGCAAGCTCACCCAGCCACTGGTGAGGCGAGCCCTTGCTAGTCGGCGAGCTTGCGCCCAATGACGATGGGGCAAAATCCCGTTGGATCTAGAGAGGTGATCGGGCGGGCTCGCGCCTAGCGATGACGGGGCGAGCCCTTGTCGGATTTGGCGAGGGCGGCTCGCCGTTGCGTCTAGCTAGGCCCTCCTTGTTGAATCTGGTGAGGGTTCACCTCGTGCGGTGACCGTGAGGCGAGCTCGCGCCCAACGATGGTGGGGCGAGGTGAGCCCTCGCCAGATTTGGCGAGGGCTCACCCCGCCTTTGTTGGGCGCAAGCTCATCGACTGGCGAGGCGAGCTTGCCAAATCGCCTCAGTCCGGCGACCGGCTAGCTTGGCCAGTCGCTAGAGCCAAAGGAAGGAGGAGGGAGGAGGAAGGAAGAAGTAAGAGGGAGAAGGAAAAAAAAAAAAAAAGAGATAAAAAAGGAAAAAAAGAGATAACAAAATTAATAAAATATTTCAAAAAGTAAAATATTATTAAAAAAAAGGTCACGGCGTCGGCCGGCTGCCAAGTTAGTGCCAGTCGGCTAATTTTGGTCGAATGGACTGATCGGGTATAATTGTAAAAAATTGGGATATGTTCAACAGAAGTCCTAAAACTTGTTAAGAAAGTGCAATTGAGTCCTAAAACTTACAAAAAGTGCAATCAAGTCCTAAAACTTGTCAAGTTGGTTTAATTGGGTCCTAAAATCAACACCGTCAAAAAAGTTAACGGAAATTGCTGACGTGGCGCTGACGTCATATTTTAAAAATAACGTGTTGACTATATTCTGTGTATGCAATGCGTGCATGCGCTGTGTGTGTATTTGTGCGTGTGCGCGTGCGCGTGTTGAGAGTTAATGTTGGATCTTTCAAACGGGTAATGCACTTCTGGTTCGGTTTATAAGTTTGCCTGACTCTGCTTCTTTCTTTTTCCTTGTATTGACAGTGAATTGGAAGAATATTATGGAGGTGATGGACAGAATCTGTGTGTCATTCTTTGAGACCTGTTCTGTCTCTGGCGGTTGTATGAAGCAACTATTCTGATGATGGGACGCTCGTAGATCGTCGTCGTACGTCTCTCTTGAACTCTAGAAGACGTTTCTTCTTTCTGGAGTTGGTATCTGGAGAATCGTTAGGTCTCTCTATGTATAGATATTGCTGCTCTGTTCTCAATGCAAGACTCATTCCATATGATTTTTATTCAAATAAAAATGCGTCGAATATTCTTTTCTTGCTCTTTTTTTTTTTTTTTTTGTCTTTTTCGCACGGTCTCTCTCTCTCTGAGTAGCTTTGAGAAGAAATTGTTGAAACAATGGACATCCAAATTCAGGCTCACCTAATCATGCAAGAGACTCCAATCATGTTCACGTTGAATGTTACCCTTAACTATTCAACCAGTGGATTGTCATCATCAAAGAAGATTCATAAGGTTGATTTACCTTGTAACATGGCCACATCAAACCTGAGATAACATTCTATATTCAACTCAGGATCCGTTTGTTGAAAGGAAACTGTTTTTGGGAATCGTTATCTGAAATTCTGTTGTTTAGATGATGGATAAATCGATTTACGAAAAATAGTTTATGTGAACTAAAAATAACAAATTTAGATTGGGATAAAACAACTTCCCCTCTTGGTAAGCATGTCAAAAAGCATGTCAAAATGGGTCAACTTAAATGTGAAATTTGGGTTTAAGTGGGCTTTAAAATTAAAAGCCCTAAGAAGATGGATTTTAATGGATCTGTTATAAACCCATCTTCAATACATACACAGTTACACATGTCAAAATGAGTTATATACTCACATCTTAATCCATATAAGATGGGTGAAGTTATTATATGAGTTGGTTATATTCGGTAAATGAGTCATGAATGGGTTTATACATAATATGAGTGTTAAGTGGTCATAAATGGATTCACAACTAACTCATATTCAATCTACATTTATGACTTTCTTTTCATTTTCTTTGGCCCTCACTTGATATCGTGCTCCACACTTTCATCTCAGTTTGTGAAGGAGTTTTCCTAAATTTGGGTTAAATATAAAAGTGTTTTAGTTATATGAGTTGGGTTGGGCATGAGTCATTAAATTTATATTATATATAAATGAGTCAAAATGAGTTAAATGTGTCTATTTGAGTTGGACTACTTTCGACTTAGCGCAAACCTAATTCGGCCATCCGTTTAATGTGTCTACCTACAATAAACGCACTTTGCCCCCTCTTGAGTCTTGAAGCATTCTCGCTTAGTCGCCCACTTCGCTCCTCTATTCTCGCCTTTGCTCCCTATTAAATTCTAGCGATGGTGACACGCCGGTCTCCATCCCTGTTGAGCTCTCTTCCTTCTCGGTGTCGCTACCTATCTCCGGCGTCTCCGCTGCCCATCTCTGCTGGCCCTCCGAAAATTTCTGATCATTGAACTTTACTCCTTTTTAAAATTTCTGATCGTTGTTTTGGCTTGGTCAAATTTAGGGAGATTGATCTTTAGTTTCCAACGCCTTTCAAATTTTAGATTGGTCTTTTGTTGGAGTAGACAAAAGGGAACAGGTGAAGGGACGAGATAGACTGAGTAAGGGGAGGATAGTCTCTTCTCTCCAACTTTTTTTTTTTGGTAAAGCTCTTCTCTCCAACTTTTATTGCTATTGTTATGGATAATCTCGAGATACCAAAAAAATTTCCATAGAAAAAGGAATAGGTTGCAGACAAAGTATATGTACATGGATGATGATGAATTTGGAGATGACTACGTTGTGGGCTATTACTCAAGGGCTGGTGGTGGTGCAGCTTGCCGTTTGTAGGGGTTATTGTTGTTTATCTCCATATTGAAGTATAATCACGATAGAACATTTTTACTTGCATTAATGATGATTTCAGAATGATCATTTCTTTGCAAATTAGATTTCTCTCGGGAAAAGTACCAAAATAATCATAAATCTTTTGTATCAGTACCAATTCAGTTCTAAACCTTTTAATTGGGTCAATTTAGTCCTAAACCTTTTCACATTGGTACCAATCCATCCATCCAACTAAATTAAGCTGGAAATTGCTGACGTGGCCATTGGCGATCTTATGTGGCGCCATGTGGATAAATTTTATAATTTTTTATAATTTTTTCAGATTTTTCAAATTATTTTTTTCTCTCTCTTTTTTTTTTCTCCTTAACCCTTGGCCGGCGAGGTCATCAGCCGGCTAACCATCGGGTTGGTCGGGCAAGGGGCCGCCGCTCCTCACCGGCCACTAGCGAGGGCTATTGCACCCTCGCCGGCCACAAGCGAGGGCGTCGGCCCCCGTCCGGATCTAGGCGAGGGTGTGGCAGCCCTCGCTCGTGGCGGGCGGGTGCGGCGGCCCTTGCCTAGATCCGGGCGAGGGCCACGATGGCCTTGTTTGTGGCCGACGAGGGTGCAGAGGCCCTTGCCAGCCAACAAGCAAGGGTTTCGGCCCTCGCTTGGATTTGGGTGGGGCGACGCCTCGCTTGTGGCCGGCGAGGGCGCGACAGCCCTCGCCAATGGCTGGTGGGCGCGGGGCCCCTCGCCCCGACCAGCTTGTGGCCGGTGATGGTCGGCCGGCCGACAACCTCGTTGGTCAAGGGTTAAAGAGAAAAAAAAAAAAAAAAAAAAAAAAAGAGAAAAAAAGGAAAAAAGGAAAAAATAATTAAAAAAATCTGAAAAAATATAAATTGAAAGAATTTGGAATCATTTCTTGGAAGACAAATGGTCATATTTGGACCATTCTCATACATCGTCGAACACTTGTGTGAATTCTCTGCTTCAGATAAACCTGTTCTGACAGAGAAGAACAAGAACAAGAAAGTGGAAGATCCGAGTTTCCATCTGGCGCTTGGTTGATGACTATTGGGAAAATTAGGATCTTTTTCCACGAAGTATTTTCTTTACTTTTGCCTCAATAGCTGATTAGTGATCATATATTCTTTTTTCCTATTTGGTTTCTAATCAATTTTGGGCACCTCCGAATAGCGATCTTGGTGGGACATGAATGGCCCTTTCTCAAGTCCTGGTCCCTAGATTGATTCCGCGTTTCAAGTATTTCAAAGTCATTATCATAGTAAACTAGCGATATAGGGATTGAGAAACCAAAGTGTAGGAATCTAAAATTGCTAAAATTGTTACTAAAAGGTAGATTGCCTATGTAAAATTATCATGGTCGTACCATTGGATGTGAATGGGAGGAAAATCTGGATTATCTCACGCCCAACTCAAGCAAAACTAACTTATCAATGAATCTTAAGTTCTTGAGTTTGGGGAATGACTAGAATTCTTGAACTCGTGATCAATGAAGATCCATTATCCTTCGCCTGACCTATGGCGCCAGCTTCACACTCTCATCCATAATTTGACCCCCAAGTTCCCTCGCTCACTTGTTAGGCCGAAACGCTGAGTCGCCCGTATCACGTAAAGAGCTAAAAGTGGGTTAAATGAGTGGGTATAGGTTAAACATGGATTTTTTTTAGTAATATGTGTCGGGGCAGGTATGAGTTGGATCCGGATTGATCGTGTATGAGTCATTAAAATTATGTTGTATGTAAATGAGTTAAATTGGTTATTTGGGTTGGAAAATTTTCAACTTGAACCCACTCATCCGTTTGACGGATCTACCCACTAGTAAGAAGGAAATCATTTTCCCTAAGTTACCAAATAAATAAAATCTAATAACTTTCTTTAAAATTGATTTTCATGAAAAATATTTTCATTTATCATGCAAGTTTTAGTGAAACTAATCTAATATCTATTTGACAGTATATTTATACAATGATTCAAAGATTAGTTTCACTCCAGAAAAGAAAAAGAAAAAAAACCCTACGAGTTCTGACTCTAGCCTACCTGCGATTCCTATTTCGCACTATGATCATGATGGAAGGGTTCATCCTCCTCTTCAACAAACTTGATCCGAAGCAATGTTAAGAGGTTTCAGAGTTTGAAGTCTTAGATGATGAAGCCATTGAAGGGCAAGGAGGAGAAGGAAATATTGCGTGGACTTGGCTTGAATCTCTAATTATCAAATTACTAGGTCGAATTGTTTGATGCAATTTATTTTGTAAGAAACTTTCGCAGATTTGATCCCCAAAAGGAGCTATAGTTGTGAAGTGATTGGTTTTGGTAATGATTTTTTTATTGAAAATTTTTGCCTGCGAGAGGATTATCAGTATGTGCTGGAAATCATTAAAGCTTCATCTTTGAATAACTCGATGTTAAGTGGATTATGCACTTGTCTAATTTTTATCAGATGTGATCCTTTACTTTTTGCATGGATTAAATTGAATACTGATGGGGCTTTTGAAGGCAATCCATGACTTACTATTACAAAGGGTTTATTCAGAAACAAAGAGGGTGGCTGACTTGGTGGTTTTTCAATAAAATTATTATTGAGATTGTCTCTAAAACCATCATTAAACTTGTCAGTCTAGAGCTTATGATTGATAATGCTAGCAAAGAAATTTTTTTCGCTCTCATCGTGAGTCCAAAGTGCAATATAACTTTTGGGAAGGAAATCGCTCCGTTGATTGGTTTGTTAATCTGAAATTCGATAAACGCTTGGATACTAATTTCTTTTCATTACTTCCTACAAAGTTACTTCATGTTTTAGTAGGTGATAAGATAGCAATAGTAGATTTACACAGTTAAAATTTTATATTCGACTTTAACTGTGATATTTAGGTTCTGGCTTAACAAAACCAAGCACCTTTGAGTACTAAGTTTGTCACCGTATTACGCCACTATCGCGCCACCTTGTCATGTCGCCTCTTAACGCCACCAACGGCCACCGCATCCCACCATGACACCGCCGTGCCACCTACTGCGCCACCGCCTCGAACCGAACGCGCAGGCCACCAAGCACCCTCCGGACTTCAGCCGCTCCCCCATGGGCTTACCACAAGACTGGAATCACCTGGCCCCGAGAGAGACCACGCCCATGAAGAGCCCAAACAGTCAGCCCAAGTCACAACCGCTTCTCCCTTAAACGGACAGCACATTCCTTGCGCTGTCAAAAAGGGCAAATAAGAATCACCACAGGCCAAGACACGTTCTGCACCAGGCGTCCCCTCCTCCTGTTGCCATCAAATGGAAAATTTGACCAAGAAATTACAGAGGGCGGTGAAGACTGAAGACCTAGTATTAAAAAGATCGGCCCTTCACTGAGGTTGCATTCAACTGCCGACGCGACATCATTGTCTTCTTCTTCTTCTTCGTTTTTCATTAGAATGTCCACCGTTCCGCCGCGCCAAAGCCGTTCAGCTCAGCCAGCAGCTCACGTAGTCCCTCCGTTGCCCGTATTGTTGCCTCAAAGCGTCTCGGGCAGCCAGAGGACAGCACCGAATTCGGGACCTTTCCGAGACCTTCCCGAGCCGCACAACCACATCGCTTAGGACTCGAGCAACTGGATTTACTGCCTGTTTATGTTACGTAGGTTAACTTCCGTACATCGAGGTTGATTTCCTTGAGTTTTAATCACCTCGATCGATTTCATGCTTAATTATGTTAGTCAACGGTTTCGGGATATACATGTTGACACATTGCCTGGGCTTTGGCTTTGGCTTGATTAAGAAACAATAAAGGCGATTAATTTGACTAAATTAAATTAATATTTTTTTTTTGATGACTCGGGAACCGCTGTACGGCCGGCGACGTAAACCCGAGACGATGCTAGCGCAGGGACCCACCTCTCACGACGTTGCACTTAAGTCGTGCAAATGCGACCGCGATAAATCAATAAGTTGATATCTACTAAACAAAAGAAATGTTCAATTCTTTATGAACTTGAAAGGTACAGCTCACCGTATTTTACGGGCCAGCTATATTTGTAGGTGTTCATACAGTTAGACCTCTTCTAAACCTCGCCCTCAAGTCAATTCGATGATTGCCTGGGAATAAACATGTTCAAACCAGGCCTCTCAGCATCAGCATACCAATGCGTGGAAGACATAATTCAACAACCACAGAAATAAGCATTCCGTCATCCCTGAAGTTTTTCACGTTTAAATTCACCAAAACATCGCTTATCTTTTGGTTCTATCTTTTAGTTGTTTTCGTTCCTCGTGTTTTGAATTGAAATTTCCCAGAGCTTTTTCTTCCCGTTAAGGTTTTGTTTGTTTCATGAAATAATTAGTAAATGACAAATATTTTCATTATCGATAATAATTTACATAGAAATATTTTTATTAACGATGAAGATATTTTTCGCTCATTCATTTTTGTGAACAATACAAATATTCATTTTTAGGGAACTATTTCCCAAATCATTTATTTTCCGTGAAACAAACACATTCCAAGATTTTCTTCTGGATTGGAAAGATCCACTACTTCCATAAGTGCGCCGGCTGCTCATCAATGAATTATTAAGTAAGAAAAAGATTATCTTCTACATTGGAAAGATCCACTACTTTCATAAGCAGGCTGCCTGCTCATCAATGAATTATTAAGTAAGAAAAATATTATCTTCTAAATTGAAAAAATCCACTGCTTTTATAAGCAGGAGGCCTGCTCATCAATGAATTATTAAGTAAGAAAAAGATTATCTTCTGCATTGGAAAGATCAACTACTTGCGGGCTGCCTGTTTATCAATGAATTATTACGTAAGAAACGCGTGAATTAAGGAGACTGTAGTTTGAGCATAAAAGCGGACGTTCCTTTCATATTATGTAAAGGTCCCCAGTAGATGTAGGTGTGCACTTCTATGGGTAAGGCTCCCCGTCATCTCAAATTGATGAATAAGCCCAGTCTATCTATATAAGGCCTCATAGACGAATATATATATATATATATATATAACGAAGCCTTTCCACATGTCTCGCCTTTGCGTTGGTATAAGTGAAAGTTTTGTTGGCGTAAGCCCAAAAAGTCTTTAACAACAGTTCAAGAGACATCTGCCGACGGTGTTTGTCCGTCAGGAGCTGTTATTTTCTTTTCTTTTCTTTCCTTTTTATATTACATTGGAATTGCACCTTGTTTGTTCACGTTGGGCTCTTGGAGCTGTAAAGGTGGTAGGAAGAGAAAATGTGATGGCCTTTCTGGAATTCTAATACTGAAATTGCAGTGTTTTTGTTCGCATGCATCAAGCTTGTGATTTGAACTGAGAAGTCACTCTTACAACATGAGTTGAATGTTGCTTTACCTCTGGGTTGTGATTGTGATTTTGCTCATTTTTGACATTGAATATGGATAGGATATTCTGAATATGGATAGGATATTCTAAGTTAGCACCGACAAATCAACACATGGCACTTACCTATATAGGTTTCTAATAAAGCTACAATTTTGGTCCTTATACTTTTAAGAATGGAATGGTTCATTTTAGTTCAGGTACTTTATTTAGTTATAAATCTTATTTGGTTATAAATCTAGTCATCAAATTGTAAGTTCATTTCTTTCGTCCCATCTTGATCAGAAATTTTTATAAAAATGTCAATCTGAAACAATTATTAATTGTGATTTATACATTTTACTGTTGATGGCCTCATTAAAATTAATTCTGTCATATGCAATAATCTTACATCCAAGTTTTCAATATAGATCAACATAGAGGTATCTAGAACTACTTTTAGACAAAAAAGAAGATTTTAAAATAATTTAACCACAGATTTAACTTGTTATTTATAGATAAATTATTTGACAAAGTTCATAAGAAACATTCAAATTATAGCATCATCAACATCTCCATATCATATCGATTGTAAAGACTTGCATATGATGACATTTGTCTTGATAAGACTTTCAATTAGATTAGGCACACTTGTAATTGTCGGGTTTTTTTTTTTTTTTTTTGGCTGAAACCTTTATCTCTTTTTGGCTTTTTGCTCTTCTTTTTAAGATTTTATTCTCAAAATTTTGGAAAATATTGTTGGATTTTTTGATGCCATGTGCGATGCCACGAGGGATGATATGTCATAAATCTTGTTTGAGTGGTTTTATAATGACGTTGAATCTTTCATGGCCCACCCGCTTTCTAAGTCAAGGCGTTTCCGGGGTTTATTTCTATATATAACATGAAGGGGAGCAAGCATGCAAGTTGAGAGGTTCCACGACTGCAGAGGAAAGTGTTTTCGACATGAATTTGGGTAATGGAGACGGGGATGCGACCGCTAGTGAGCTCCTCCAAGCTCAAGCCCGCATATGGAACCACATATATAGCTTCGTCAAATCAGTGTGCCTAAGGTGGGCCATTGAACTAGCCATACCCGACCTAATCCATCACCATGGCCGACCCATGACCCTCGGGGAACTCGTCTCCGCGCTCCATGTTCAACCGACCAAGGTTCACTGCATCCATCGCCTCATGCGCGTTCTCGTCCACTCCGGCTTGTTCAAGCTGCGGGACCTTGAAGAAGCAGATGGCCAAACGGGTTATGTGCTCACCTGCGTGTCCCGGCTCCTCATAAAGGACAACGCCTTGAGTGCAGCACCCTTTGCGCTGCTCGCGCCGAGATCTTTACCCAAGGGCCAGTGGCCGGATCCGAGCGCGTGGCTGAGGGATGGAGAAGATGTCCGTCCAATAATAGGAGAAGAGATGGCACGCGGCGTGCCCGTTTGGGACGTGTGGCGCAGTCCTGAGGTCAGAAGCTTGTTCAACGAGGCGATGGCGAGCGACTCGAGTCTGATAGCGAGGGTGGTGGTGGATACATGTGGAGGAGTGTTCGAGGGGCTGAGCTCGGTGGTCGACGTCGGAGGCGGGACCGGGACGATGGGTAGGGCCATCACGGAGGCGTTCCCGCACTTGGAGTGCACGGTGTTGGATCGGTCACGCGTGGTGGATGGTTTGGTGGGAAGTGAGAGGCTGAAGTTCGTCGGAGGCGACATGTTTGTGGAGATACCACCGGCGGATGCAGTCATTCTCAAGGTAATGACTATGCCTCTATGTTGTATCTCTAATGATATAGGTTGTCCATGGTTGATAATTTGATCTTTACAATATACATATCTTGACTTTGGATTTCTTTACATTCACTTTGAATTTAAATATAGAGAGTAAAATATTTATTAATTGATTGTCAATCATCTTGTCGTCGTAAATTAGATTTTGTCTATATTGTTATGTGTTGTCCAAACACACGTGTGCATTTCTTTCACGGAATATTTATGCAAAATTTCGAGATTAAAGTGGTCATTGAATTTGCTTAATCAAAATTACAGAGGAAGACAACTAAATTTGGTTAGATGTTTCCATCTCATGAATTTATGTATGGGCAACTGTTACATGAACTATAATCGTGACAGTACTCTATTTTAGTGCAAATCTTGGCAACCTACACAAAAGAGTGAAACTCTTCCTAGGGACGTTATATTTGTTTCTACATTACCATTCCAATAAGAACCCTAACCTCCAACTGATTGTCCAAAACTCACGCGAATACAGTATGTATTGCACGACTGGAGCGACGAAAAATGCATCGAGATACTGAATCGATGCAGAGAAGCGGTGTCGGGTCAAGGCAAGGTCGGGAAGGTCATTCTGATAGATATGGTACTTGGCAGTCTAACGGAAGATCATGGATCCACCGAAACGCAACTCTTATTTGATATATCGATGATGGGGTTTTTCAATGCGAAAGAAAGGGATGAAAAGGAGTGGGCAAAGCTGTTTGCTGATGCTGGCTTTAGCGGTTATGAGATTGTCTCTCACCTGGGACTTCGATCTCTTATTGAGATTTATCCTTGATTGTACTTCTGCTTATTTGATTTGCTTGGTTAATCTTTGTTCTACTTTTGCTATTAATTGGCAATTGAATGTAATGGAACTTATGCTAATGTTATAATTTAGTCTACGCATTTTAGTATTGAATAATTGAGTGACGCTTCCAAATTGGGGTCCTTCATCTCTTCCTTCATCGACGACAACAATAATTTATTTGTAGAATCATACCCTACTGAAAAAAGATTTTTTTAGGTTATCCTATTTCAATAATTAAGATAAAAGGCGTGCATCATTATCAGGGTTTCGTAGTTTTATTGTGGTAGGATGTTTCCTAAGGAAAATCCATTACAGAGCAAGTAGGGAGCTACAACAATTAACACATTAGAAAGGCTCTTTAAACTCCGAAGCATTTTCAGATAGACTTACCATTTTAGGGACGGTCGATTGTACTAGTAACCAATAAAATTAGCTTCAGCAGGGGCAATGAGTAGTCCATTTGAAAGTCTGTATTCAATCTATATTCTTCTCTTAAAGTTTTGAACGCCGATCATCGAAATCTTAATTTAATGTTGAGTACAATAAAGAGTGGCTCAACAAAAAATTTATGAATAATTAATGAGAAGATATCACAATATCACTGAATTTTATGTTCTTTTTTAATTAAGGTTTTTTCAGAGGATTTTTTACTAATAATTCACTCATGCAAAAAAAGCTCGTTGGTGTAGGATTTCTTTCAAAGCTTGCACAAAATCTGAGGCGATGCGATGTGGATGTTTAAATGGGTAATTGGTGGAATGGGTGAATCGCGTCCACGATGCCCTATGATATTATCATAAGAATTTTAGACTTGCAAAAAACAAAAATAATAATAATATTCGGTTTGGAATCATAACTACTACCTAGCAAGTTCATTACCGTCGCTTCATCATGATGCTAGTGAGAGTAGAGTTGAGGTTTTCCTATGCCATGACACAATCAAACTTATCATATATGAATCTATGGAGGTATGGACATCTGTAGTGTCAAAATTTGGCATAGGAGGATATTTAAATACCAAGAGTTCGGAATTGTACATTTAAATACCAAAATTGAAGCAAAATGGATTGGTTAAATGTCAATGACGAGAAATTCTAGCCCAAATGCTGACGTGGTATTTCGTTTTGTACGTTGATGTGCTAGTAAGCTGAAAATGACATCATTTTGTCTCGCATTTGAATTTTAGTCTAAAAATTAATTAAATTAAATTTTAAGCTAAATTATTTAAATTAAAAAAAAAGAGAGGAAATTGCAGAACGGCAAGGGCTGTGCAAATCCTTGCCCCCACCTCCCCAACATCACTGGGAAGGGCCAGTGAGGGGATGTGGGGGGAGGGTCGGCCGGGGTTGCCGGGCCTTGGCTAATGGCCGGCGACCTTGGCCAAAGGCCGGCAACCTTGGCCGACCAGCGAGAGAGGGCCCAACAAGTGGCAGCCCTTGGCCCGACTAGGCAAGGGATGATGACCCTCACCCTAGATCTAGGCGAGGGCTTGCAAGCCCTTGCCACTGGTCGACCAGGGTCCTTGGCCCCTAGCTAGGGCTTGATGACCCCGACCAATCCTCCTCCCATTATTGTCGACCCTTCCTAGTGACGGTAGGGAGGTGGCAGCAAGGGCTTGCATAGCCCTCGCTATTCTGCAATCTCTCCTTTTTTTTTTCTTCTCTAAATTTAGTTTTAAATTCAATTTACTTAATATTTATATTAAAATTCAAATTGGAGGCAAAATAACATCATTTTGGCTCTTCTTTGCTACCTTAGTTTTCCAATGAGCCACATAGGCGACTAATATTGTTTAAAATAAGTCATGTCGGATTTCTGGCACCCTTCGCTATAATTAATGCTGGATATTGAAGAGTACCTTGGTTTGAGCTTAATTGACATGAGTCGTGGATAAATCCAAGGTCATGTTGATTTTCAGGTCTATTCATTGTAGATCAAATTTTGCTAATTTTGTGTAGGTTACCAATTTGATAGGGCTTTCTCATGAAAGTTGTGCATTTTGGCTTATTCTATGACATACCTAAATTTCATTTTTTTTAGACTTTGTATGTGCAAAATATATTTCAAAAACTATGCGGGTTCGAAATTGTTTTTATAAGCCATTCCTAACCTTTGCTCGGTTTCTATTTCTATAGGATTTTTGATAAACAATTTGGACTAGTGTCCTTCATGAAAGTTTTAGACCACATCTCAAAATATAATGTGGAATTTTTCCATGATTTTTGGAGTTCATTTAGACATCCAAAATGCAATTTCCCGAACCTGTTACGATCTGGCTTTGTCCCTTGTTTTGATCCAAATTTCAGAAAATTGTTGGGACCGTACAAGCTAAACCAGACCTTGAGTTCTTCATGAAAAATGTTCCTCGAATTCTTGTCCACGTCTTGTTAAAGTTTAGTAATTTTTCGAATTGATTTACTTGGCGAATGCCCTTGCATTCTGTCAATGGGCAAGCTGCCTTTTTTTTTTTCTGTAGATTTTGGATGAACTTTCATCTCGTAACACACCTTTTTGAACTGGTATTGCCGAATAAATGTTTGTATCACTTTTCTGGTTTACCAAAGGTAGTTGATGGGGACATTGAACTATTCTTGTGCATTTTACTTGGTGGATGTCTTATTCAAATTGAATTATGGAATTGCCGCACTATGAAATGAATGCGTGATTTGGGAATGTGTCGGTCCTTGGGACAACGATGCCTTGGGTTGTAGTAAGGATGCCTGAAAGGGTAACTGGGTTTCTTTGGATACTTGGGGGGTGTAACACGGTTTCCCCAGATGTCCTTGCGATACTAGATGGGTACGAGATGCCCAGGGTAAAAGGGTTCCCTGAAAGATGGTGGTAGTCAATTCACAATAAAGATGATCAATTGCAATTTATTTAAGTTCTATTGGGTTACTATTTTTAGAGGAAATGTTTTCCACTTGTCATCCTGATTTTGAAAAAGGTTCTTAGGTAAGTTGATTTTAAAGCGATTTCTATATTTTATAGCTAAACTCTTGCATGTGCTCTTATTGACATATGTGGTGTAGACTAGTAGTTTACTTGTTAAGCTTTGTGCTCACTTGTGGTTGATTATTATTTCTCAAATCAGTAGCATTTTGGGAAGACCGGGCCAAGATTTTGGACATACTATGGGTGGGAGACATATGACATTGCACATATGTAGCATCTAGGTTAGGATGATACAACTACCGGAGCTTTTGGGTGTGGTATGAAGTAGTGGTACCTTTTGCTCACCCCCCGGGAAATCCTGACCCTTTCACCTAAAATATATATGTAAAAGAAATGAAATGAGAGTGCTGGGTTTGCATTTCCGCATGTGTTCGTTTGAATTTTTATATATCCCGAGTGTTCTTCAATCGTACACGCTTCTGCATGCTAAAAAAGTGAAAATGTTTTAATAAAAGTATTAGCTGTGATATCCTGAGGCGTCACGTTAACCTCTTCTCATGAAATTTTTCTAGTGAAATAATTACATCTTACAATATGAAGAATATGAACAGAAAAAAATAGACAGCTGGGCACTAGTTCAACGCTGGCTAGTTTAAAAAGGATCCAATTAGTAAGTTGCTTAGCTCGGCCATTGACCTAGAACAGTAAATTTAATATCTTTGGACTGTCGCTCCACGTGTCATTGATAAGGAAAGATGTCGTGCAAGGTATGACGAAGATCATCGTGCTTCTCTTAGGAATTTTCTGATTTTCGACTGGATTTACAGACATGTCAAAGCTTGGAAATTGAACAGAGCAAAATCTTTAATGCCCAAAACAAGTGACAAGGCTTTCAAAGAGTTCATTTGGCTTTGCCCTTTGCTCAATTCTTGCCTAAGCATTGACGGGAAAATTATCAAATAAGTCTTAAACCTATTGCAATTGTGTCAATTCAGTCATAAACTTATTTTTTTTTTTTATCAATTGAGTCCTAAATCTTTTATAATTATTCCCAATTAGTTTATCCAGCCAAAATTGGCTGGCCGGCGCTGACGTGGCAGCCAGCTGGAGCTGACAACCTTTTTTTTTAATAATATTTATTTTTTTGAAATATTTTAGTATTTTTTTAATCTTTGTTCCTCTCTCTCTCTCTCTCTCTCTCCTCCCTCCTTCCTTTGGCTTCGACAACCGGCCAGAGGGGAGGGCTGGCTGGACTGAGGCAGCCGGGCTAGCTCGCCTCGCCGTCGTTGGGTGACGACAAGCTCACCCAGCCACTAGCAGGGCCAGCCCTTGCTAGTCGGCGAGCTCGCGCCCAACGATGGTGGGGCGAAATCTTGTTGGATTTGGAGAGGCAATCCGGCGGGCTTGCGCCCAACAACGGTGGGGTGAGCCTTTGTCAGATCGGCGAGGGCTCGCCTCGCTTGGCGACAGCGAAGCGAGGCGAGCCCTCGCTAGATTCGGTGAGGGTGGCTCGCCGTTGCGTTTGGTAAGGCCCTCCTCGCCGAATATGGCGAGGGTTCACCTTGCGCGACAACCGTGAGGTGCGCTTGCGCCCAATGACGGTGGGGCGAGGCAAGCCCTTGCCAGATCTAGTGGGGGCTCTCTCCACCATTGTTAGGCGCGAGCTCGTCGACTGGCGAGGCGAGCCCGCCGAATCGCCTCATCTGGCGACCGGCTAGCTTGGCCGGTCGCCAAAGTCAAAGGAAGGAGGAGGGAGGAGGAAGGAAGAAGTAAGAGGGAGAAGGGACCAAAAAGGAGATAAAAAAGGAAAAAAAAAAGATAAAAAATTAATAATATTTCAAAAAATAAAATATTATTAAAAAAAAGGTCACGGCATCGGTCGGCTGCCACCAGTCGGCTAATTTTGGTCGGATGGACTGATCGGGAATAATTGTAAAAGGTTTAAGATTTAATTGGTCAAAAAATAAGTTTAGAATTGAACTAGCATAATTGCAACAGATTTAGAATTTTTTTGGTAATTTTCCCAAGCGTTGACATGCATTAGTGATGTGGACTGATGTGTAGCCAACCTTGGAAAAATCAGTTCAAAGAAAAGCATGGTCTTCCTTGGAAAAGTCTTCTTTGATCGAGAATTACATTATATAAACCACCACTTGGTAGCTTTGCCATCAAGACAAGTAGTGATGCTTCAGCATTGCATTGCCGCGGCTTTCATGTTCTTCTTTGTCCTCTTCCTTTATTTGATCGAGAAACTCTTCAAGTTGAGCGCACGCGTGAATCCTCGTCTCCCTCCAGGAAGCCTAGGATGGCCACTCATCGGCGAGACTAAGGAGTTCCTCCGGGCGGGATGGCTGGGAGAGCCCGAACGGTTCATCAGGGAGAGGATGGACAGGCATGATGCGAGGGTCTTCAAGACATCCCTGCTCGGGGAGCCGATGGTCGTCTTCTGTGGGACAGAGGGGCACAAGTTCTTGTTCGGCAACGAGAACAAAGCCGTCAAGGTTTGGTGGCCGAGCACGGTGCAGAAGCTGTTCCGGTCAAGCCTGGTCAACACGACAGGTGAGGATGCCAAGTCCCTGAAGAGGATGCTCATGAACTTTTTCCATCCTGAGGCGCTCAAGAGGTACGTAGAGAGGATGGACATGATCATGTAAGAGTTTTCCTAATGTGGACTACATTAATTGATATTGTAATTTACCGTTTAACGTTTACCGTTTTACGGGGTTTGGTCTAAGGTGAGATAGAAGGTTTCTTAATTAGTCTAATATTAATTTTTAGTGTGGGCCGAGTTGGCTGCCCAGTAATGAGAGGGCCAGTGAGCTACATAAATAGTCTTCCAAGTCTCTCCTCTAACCCTAATTCTCACATGTATCCTCACCTAAGGGCGTTTACCTAATCTACACGTGAGGGGGCGCCTCATTGGCCAGGTGATACGGAGGGCGATAGAGGAGAAGGGCTTGTGCGTGGAACATTGTGTTTCCGCATTTCGCTTCAAAACAATGGATCCCAAAACAGGGTGCGTCAATTCTTTTTCTACTCAATCATGCATGTTCTTGTTCTAGTTATGGAGATCTTGGGGTTTGCGCAATATGTGTCTAACATGTGGTATCAGAGCCTCCATAACCCTAGAACACGAATGCAATTGATTTTGCTCTAATTTGTACGGATTAACCCTAATTAGTACGGATTTTGCCATAATTTGTGATTTTCGAGACTTTTCGTTCAATAAAAATTAAATTAAATTATATATTCGGACTGGGCTCGACGAGACGAAGAGAACGGTGGGCGGCACGTCGCCGGAGGAGGCCGCACGCGCCCCCACGCGCGGCCACGCGCCTCCTGCACGTCGAACACGCGCCGCGCACTCAGGCGGCGCGTGCGGGCGCGTGGAGTGTCCGATTTGCGTGTGGCCGGCGGTGATGGACTCGTATGTTTATTCTCTACGTCATGGTATATTTATTTTATATATTTGATGATTTTATGGATGTGAAAATACATGCAAAGCCCTAAATACGTGAATTTTTAGTGTATTTTTGCGTATTTTTTCTTGTATTCTCCGTGTTTTTGGAAATACATGTGTTGGGTTACTGATATGTTATCACATAAACATTATAAAAGTGTGGTTCATTAATAAAAATTAAAGTTTATTGTATTTTATTAATGAATAAGGCAATGTAATTAGCATGGCATGTGATTTGAGTGATATGATGCCCCTATCACTAAAGTTAAATCACATGTATATGATCTATGTGAGATGTAAAGATTATATCCCTGGTATGAGAGAGTTTCAAGGATTCAATTGAGTTGTGACCGCCAAAGTGGCACACTTGGTTGAGTTTGAGAAATTTTGATCTCGTATATTGATTGGGATGTCTCCTGGTCTAATGCATAGTCAAACTCCCAAAGGAGGTGATTATGTATTAGTTCATGGAGGGATACATGATAGTGTAGTGGAGGAGTGACCGATCCTAATGGTTCATATACCCAAAGGTGATGAATTCACGAAGATTGGAATATATTCTCATAACCCTTATCATGTGGGGAGTGTACAATTGCTTGTCATGTATTCTGCCCAAAGGTGATTATGTGATTTTGCATGTAACTTTTTGGATGTGTACTTGTGTGTCAAGTTACACAATGCTCACATGATGCTAATTATATATACTGCTTGTCTTTCAGTCACCTTTTCTGTAAATGGTAACTCCGTCACCATTGAGGTTCTTGCTAGTTCAAATTTTAAGAGATGGAGAGAGGATTTTCTGTTTGCTATGGAGATGGCAGATATTCATATGGCTCTTACTACTGATCGGCCGGCGGTTTTTGTTGCGCCGAGAGTACAGAGGCTCAAAAAGCAAATTTTGCTGCATGGAAAAAGAGCAATAGAATTTGCTTGCTATCCATGAAGCGTTCCATTCAGGAACACTTGAAAAGTGGTTTGCCTGCAGACTACAATGCTAGGCAAATGATGGAAGCTTTGATGGCTAGAAACCGTGTGTCGCCTAATCTTTGAGATAGGGACACATATGCAAACACTTTTACTATGAAATATGATGGTTCTGGTGGAGTTAAAGATTATGTTCGAGGATGGTTGATTTGCAAACAAAGCTTCGGGCTCTCAATGTTGAAATTCCTCTTTGCTTGCATTGTCCATCAAGCTCTAAATACTCTTCCTCGATTTTGGGATTATTAAGACCAATTATAGTTCCCAAGATGAAACCTGGTCCGTTAATGACCGATTGCAAGGTTGGTGGCGAGAGGAAGAGAAATTGAAGAAAGATAAATGACATATTGCTCTTTATGCTTCTAGTTCTCGCTAGTGACAAGGGTAAGAAGGTGAAAACTTATACCCATAAAGGCAATTCAGAAGTTGCTGGTCCTTCCAACAACAAAGGAAATTCTGAAGGAGCAGGTCCTTCTAACACTCTGGGTCATAAGAAAGCAATCACCAAGAAGGATGATGTTCTTTGCTACTTCTGTAGGGAGAGAGGACACGTGAAGAAACGTTGTAGCAAGTTTAAGGCTTGGTTGTCTAAGAGAAATAAGAGAGAGCCTAAAGGTAATGATTCTTTGGCATTTGTTTATGAATCCAATTTATCTGAAGTTCCGACCAACTCCTGGTGGCTAGATAGTGGTGCAACTAATCATGTTGCATTTACCATTTAGGGGTTCATAAATCGAAGGACGCCAAATCAGGATGAATCAAAGCTCACTGTTGGAAACAGCGTTGGAGTTGACGTTGAGTTCGTGGGAGATGTTGTTTTAATTTTAGACTCTGGATTTCGGATGGTGTTAAGAAACACTTTTTACATACCTTCTTTTAGGCGGAATTTAGTTTCTGTGTCTTGTTTGGACATGTGTGGATACTCTTTTGAAATAAAGAGTAATACTATTTCCATGTTTTATGATTCAAATAAGATTGGGTGTTGCAATTTATCCGATGGATTATATTGATTGAGCTTATCTCCCAACGACATATACGTTGCTTATTCCGCTGAAAAGGTTGTTTCCAAAAGGCCTCTACCTAAGGAACAGTCTTATGCATTGTGGCATAAACGTCTTGGTCACATCTCTAAAGAAAGAATAGAAAGGCTTATAAAGGCTGATATCTTGTCTACTCTTAAAGGTGATCAAGAGACTTGTGTAGACTGCTGCAGAGGTAAGATGACTAAGATAAAGAAGAAATCCATTTGTACGAAGTTCAGACTTGTTGGAGGTTATTCACACTGATATTAGTGGACCTTACATGCCTACCTTGTGCAAAATTTTTTATTTCATCACATTTATTGACGACTTTTCTCGATATGGATACTTGTACCTGATTAAAGAAAAGTCTGAGTCTCTTGACAAATTCAAGATTTTTCGGACTGAAGTGGAGAAACGGTTGGGAAAAGTTATTAAGATTGTCGATCCGATCGTGGTGGTGAGTATTTTGGTAGGCACGGTGATGCTGGACAACTTAAAGGGCCGTTTGCTAAATACTTAGAGGATTACGGGATTATAAGTCAATTTACTATGCCCGGTAGTCCTGAACAAAATGGTGTAGCTGAAAGGCGGAATCGTACTCTTATGGACATGATGAGAAGTATGATTAGTAGGACAAATTTACCTAATTTTCTGTGGGGAGAAGCTTTGAAAACAGCTCTTTATATTCTAAATCGTATTCCTACTAAAGCGGTTCCATTGACTCCTTTTGAGTTGTGGACTGGACGTAAACCTAGCTTGAATCATCTTAGAGTTTGGGGATGTCCAGCAGAAGTGAAGTTATATAATCCAACATTGAGTAAGCTGGATTCCAAAACTACTCGGTGTTACTTCGTGTCTTACCCAGATCATTCAAAGGGGTATCGGTTTTATAACCTTAATGGAGGTACAAGAATTGTGGAATCTCAGACTGCAAAATTTTTGGAATTTGATGTAGCTGAAAAGGGTAGCTGCTCACAAGCTATCGAAGATAATAGTATGGTAGGGATTACTGGATCCCTATCTCATCCTGTGCAGACAATTATGGACCCTTTTACGCCACAAACTGAGCCTGTTGTGGCCCATGATCCTGTTGTTGAGACTGTTCCTGAAGAAATTCCACAAGTTCCTCAGATTCAAAATGAGGATGAAGTAGCTCCACTCAGAAGATCAACTAGAGAAAGACGTTCAGCTATACCACCTGACTATCTAGTTTACCTAGGAGAGCATGATTATGACATAGGCTGTGTTGTTGATCCCGTGACTTATACTGAAGCCATCTCATGTCCTCAATCAGATTTGTGGTTAGATGCGATGAAAGATGAGATGCAATCTATGAAACACAATGGTGTTTGGGAGCTTGTTGAATTACCTGAAGGTTGTAAACCTATTGGCTGCAAATGGGTATTCAAGACTAAAAGGGATTCCAAAGGAAAGATTGAAAAGTTTAAAGCCAGACTGGTAGCTAAGGGTTTCACTCAAAGAGAAGGAATAGATTATGAAGCAACATTTTCTCCAGTTTCTTCTAAAGATTCCTTTAGAGTGATCTTAGCATTGGTAGTTTATTACGATATGGAGTTACACCAGATGGATGTTAAGACTGCTTTTCTAAATGGAGACCTTGATGAGGAGGTTTATATGGTGCAGCCTGAAGGTTTTGTAGCAGATGACTCAGGTCAGCTTGTTTGTAGATTGAAAAAGTCTATTTATGGCCTTAAGCAAGCTTCTAGACAGTGGTATTTCAAGTTTCATAGTGTTGTTACTTCATTTGGATTTATTGAGAACAAAGTAGATCAGTGCATATACACCAAGGTCAGTGGGAGGAAATATATTTTTCTCATACTTTATGTAGATGATATATTGCTTGCTAGTAGTGACATTGGTTTACTGCATGAGACAAAGCGGATGTTATCGAAAAATTTTGACATGAAAGACCTTGGTGATGCGTCTTTTGTTCTTGGCATTGAGATCCATAGGGATCGCTCACGCCGTTCATTGGGTTTATCTCAGAGGGTATATATTGATCGCATTTTAGAAAGATTCAATATGCAGGATTGCAAATCAGGAATTGCTCCTGTTGTTAAGGGTGATAAATTGAGTCTTTCACAATGCCCTAATTCAGATTTTGAGAAAGCTCAAATGAAGGATGTACCTTATGCTAGTGTGCTTGGAAGCATAATGTATGCTCAAGTTTGCACTAGGCCATATATTACTTATGCAACAGGGCTTCTAGGCAGATATCAGTCAAATCCAGGACATGATCACTAGGTTGCTGCCAAGAAGGTTTTAAGGTACTTAAAGAGAACAAAAGATTATATGCTGATGTATAGACATGTTCCAGATTTGTAACTAGCAGGCTATTCAGATGTAGATTTTGCTGGTTGTCAAGATGATAAGAAGTCAACGACAGGATATATATTTATGTTGGCAGGAGGTGCAGTATCATGGAAGAGCAAAAAACAGAAATCCATATCTTCTTCTACCATGCAAGCGGAGTTTGTAGCATGTTTTTCAACTGCTACTCAAGTTATATGGCTCCGAAACCTCATTAGGGAGTTATCAGTTTTTGATTTTGTGGATAGACCCATACAGCTATATTGTGACAATAACTCTGCAGTGTTGTTTATTAATAACAACAGAAGTCTCAAGGGGTCTAAACACATGGAGGTCAAGTTTTTGACTATAAAGGAATCAGTGCAGAATGGTGACGTTGCAGTAGATTATATTCCTACATATGATATGATTGCAGATCCACTAACTAAAGGTCTACGCCCGTGTGTTTTTGATCGACATGTCATTAGTATGGGCCTAGGAGCATCTTGGGATGCTGTTATTTAGTGGGAGCTGTGTTTTATTTTTCCTTGAATAAAGTTTACATCTGTTTTGTTACAATTTAGTAACACTTTGATATATATATATATATATATATATATATATATATATCAACTTTTGCATTCAATAAAATATTTTTGAATGGATTGTTATTATGTTGAATATATATATTGTTCAAAGTCTCAAGGTATTACTTAAACCTTGAGTGAAGGCTAGGGGCATCCGGGCATCCGGTTATTAGCCTTGTGCATATGTCTTGTGATACATAAAGAAAGGTTAACCGTAAGGACAAGACATATGTGGGTTCATTGGAACCATAAAGCATTCTCTAGTGGCACAAGTTTTTGTGACGCCTAAAGTTAAGAGAATGGTGATCGACAAATGAGATCTCTCTATGAGAGATGTTATCCATTTGCCACACTACCATATTGAATCCATATCAATAAAGTTGAGAACATTTGTGACCATGGAAGGCTCTGTATGTATACATGCAGTTACCGCCATGATTCGGTGTTTAAGATTTTATGGGATAGGATTGACTATTAAGAATTATCTCTGGACCAATGTGCGCACATAAGGTACGATTTCAATTAATATAGTCCAAGTAGGAGAATGTAAGAGTTTTCCTAATGTGGACTACATTAATTGATATTGTAATTTACCGTTTAACGTTTACCGTTTTACGGGGTTTGGTCTAAGGTGAGATAGAAGGTTTCTTAATTAGTCTAATATGGGCTGGCTAGTGTGGGCCGAGTTGAGCTTGGCCCGTAATGAGAGGGACTGGCTGGAAACTCTATAAATAGTGCTCAAGTCTCTCCTCTAACCCTAATTCTCACATGTATCCTCACCTAAGGGGCGTTTACCTAATGCTACACGTGAGGGGGCCGCCTCATTGAGCCAGTGATACGGAGGGCAATAGAGGAGAAGGACTTGTGCGTGGAACATTGTGTTTCCGCTTTCGCTTCAAGAACAATGGATCCCAAAACAGGTGCGTCAATTCTTTCTACTCAATCATGCATGTTCTTGTTCTAGTTATGGAGATCTTGGGGTTTGCGCAATATGTGTCTAACAGATCACCCAACACCATCTTGACACGCACTGGGAAGGAAGAGACGAAGTGCGACTCTATCCGATGCTTAAGGTCTACACTCTCGAATTGGCCTGTCGCATCTTCACCAGCACCGATGACCCTACACGAGTTTCAAGCCTGGCCGCTTTATTCGACGTGTTCATAAATGGAGTCGTGAATTTGCCTATAAGTTTCCCTGGCACGGCATTCCACCGTTCAACCAGGGCTGCAAATCGAATCCGGGAAGAGATTCGGTCGATTGCAATGGAGAGAAAATTAGCTCTGTGGGAAGAAAAGGCAACGCCTGACCAAGATCTCTTGTCCTTCTTGCTCACTTCTGCAGATGCTAACCGACGGTTCTTGAGCGAGATGGAGATCATTGACAACATACTCCTAATATTATTCGCTGGCCATGACACTACAAGATCCGCCATCACGCTGCTCATGAAGTATCTGAGTGATTATCCGAAGTCTATGAAAAGATTTGCAAAGGTTATAAGCTTTAAAACACATCTGCAAGGCCTTTTTTTGGCGAAATTACAATTATTGAGAACGTTTTAACCTGTTGCAAGCGATTTTAAGCACTGAGTCATCTTTGGTCCCTTCATGTTCAAGCAGAGCACGAAGATGTTGCCAAATCGAAAGAACTGGCGTGGTTGCAGTGGAAGGATGTGCAGAAGATGAGGTACTCCATGAATGTGGTTGCAGAAGTTATGAGGCTGATGCCACCAGTGACTGGCGCATTCCGAGAGGCCCTGGTCGATTTCACATACGCCGGTTATACAATTCCTAAAGGATGGAAGGTACTCTCGCAATCATCCTCTCGTAACTTTGTAGGAGCAGTAATAGAAGAAAGATTTTGAAGAGAACTGAGCTATATGAATTTTTCCGATGATATAAGCTGATCAACTCTGTCAGGTCAAACGAGCATAAAAAAACTTCAATTTTGAAATTATGAGACTACGGTTTAACTGACTGGTGCATCTTTCACTGCTTGTGCTAGCTATATTGGTCTACCGGCTCCACACATAAAGATCCAATTCTTTACCCCAATCCTGAAAAGTTTGATGCGTCGAGATTTGAAGGATCAGGGTCGAACCCTTTCTCGTACGTCCCGTTCGGAGGGGGGCCAAGGATGTGCTTGGGGCATGAATTTGCCAGGATTCATATCCTTATATTTCTTCACAATATGGTGACAAGATTCAAGTGGAATCTGGCGATCCCGGATGAAGCAATTGGTTATGACCCCATGCTTTCACCACAACAGGGGCTTCCACTCCGTCTTCTGCCACGCAGACTGTGAAACAGATGCTGAGTCTATCATCTTCAACTGCTAGTGAGCCTCTAATCTAGTTACTGAACTCCGAGACATATCATCTGAATTTTTAAGATGTAGGTCGTCTTCTTGGGCTGATATAAGCTTGAATATGTGCATCGATAAGGGTCAATATTACACTGACTCATGCTATACTATCATTTCATATCAAGAAACTGTGTTCTTTACACTTCCCGGTAAGGCATGTGCAGAGTTATGATCTCCAAGCTCTCCGTAATGAATAAGTTCTGGTCAGCTAGAGAAGGTTAATTATTGTTTGTCCTTTTATATGGCGCGAAGATTAAAATACATATGTTTTCTCTGCCTTTTGCAGAGCTTTATGTTCTTCAAATTGATCGTTTTCCTACTCTCACCGCCATTATTGGTCTTCGCTCAGAGCCCTGCTCCTCCTCATGGTGGTTTATCCCTTAAAATTGCCCAACAAGGATGCCTGGACTCGACCTCGAGCTGGTTTAAAGTGTAAGACTGAGTAGTTGACAAAACAGCATATGAACTATAATGACTACCGTTTCTGATATTGCTGTTAGGTGAACCTAATGTGTTATCAATCATTTATGTCAGAAAGAATATTGTCTGATTTGCGATAAGTTGGCAGGCCTCATATTGTGATCCATAATTATCTAAATGCGTTCTACCATTTACCTCAGTAAATGCCACGCCTGAGGCTTCCTAAAAATTCAGAACCATATCACCCTCTCTATAGTAAACTCATGCATGTCCAAGCTAATCATGCGTGCATAAGCTGCAAGGGATCCAACTAATGTGCAACCTTAATTACATGTATCATCATGCAAAAGTAGGTTGTCTGCAAAGTGAACACAACTTGCCTTGTGTTTTTGTCCTTACTACTTCGACAACTGGACTTGCCAACAAGGAATTACCGACCTTGATATCTCCGTTTTCACTTTTAGAAGAAGGTTTCTGTCCTCTCTTTAATCCGAGAGAGAGAGAGAGAGAGAGAGAGAGAGAGAACAATTGATCCCTCTTCAATTTCTCACTAATATACTTTACATCTGTCAGAACTTCACATTTTGGGGAAAGGTAAAAAGTATGTAACTACCAGAAAAATTTCCACTCGGCATGTTTCGAAGTCCAAGATCAAAGTGATGTGCATAATGAGAATGAATAAAATTGCCCGAAGCTCCCATCAGTATGAGCAGTTGCTTCTCCGGTCCTCGTCTTAAGCCTTGTCTCGGTAGAGAACCAAGGTTCTTCAATTGCACAGCCAATTTTCAGCTCTATTTTTTGTTGAAGCCAAATAGAGATTTGATGGCATTAATGGCGTTCTCATTGATAAAGGATTCGTCGAACCTTTTCAGAAGAGGATCAAATTCCTCGGACTTCCTTACATTTTCCAAATCAGGATCCGTTCGAATTCTCTGCATCAATAAGCAAAAACATGAGAAACGTAAGCTCGGCAAACTATGACACTTATCATTCGATTCATTACCTTAAAGTCTTCGAACCCCGCTTCCAAAGCATCTTCCAGGGCAGAAAGCCCAGCTTGTACCTGCTTGTGACCATTAAAAAAATTGGATTTGTAGCTGCTATGAAAATAAAACAATGTAGCCTAAACCAGAAAAGCATTTGCGGTTTTAATAAAAAACCAGGAGCTACCTGATCAAGCTTAGAATAACAACAAGCGACATTGTAACTTAAGACAGATGCTTCATTAGCATCAGCTTTCGACCCCAATACAGACTCGAATTTCTCCAATGCATCCTCATATTTACCATCCCTACAAATCGATTGACCCAGGAAAGAGAGAACATCTATTTTATATTCACCGTAGCATCTATAAGATATTGTTTCTGAAAACTGCATTTCATGCCAAATATGTTTTGAAGATTGTGTGTATTCTCTGTGATACTTCTTCCATTGTTATTGTTTCTTTTATGATGCTGACAAAAATGGGGAGAAAATGCAGGAAAAGCAGTATGTAGATGAAGATCTTTTGTGATCTTACTTAGGGGGTGCTATATAAAAACAGGAAGTTTTTTTGAATTTATTCTTATCTTGAACTTCCTTAATAAGAGTTTCTTTACAAATCTTATTCACTCTGATTAGCTTGATATTCTATAAGAAGTTTGTAATTATCTTTACTAAATCAGCAAAATTCTTATAGAATTCGCATTATGCCTTATCTAAAATCATGCTTTCAATAGAGCTATTTGATTATTAAATCTTTTCAAAATCTTTTGTTAAGTTTTGCTTGGAAAGTTGTCATCATCAAAAGGGGGAGATTCTTGAGGAAATTTCCCAAAAAAATTTGTGAAGATTGACAAAACTTATCCGGAGTAAAAACTTTGATTATGATGATAAATATTTTTCAAGTAGAAAGTCTGATAGGATACGATTAAATGTTATTAATCAAAATCAAAATCGTGACTTAATTATTTCCTTCCTTATGTGTTCTATTAATTGGCTAGGAAGAAGATGATATCCTTGTGCAACTGCCAAGGTGATTGGTTGGATTCCCCACTACATTTATAAAGAGATTCAAAAGGAAAGTCTCTCTAGTATCTATTGGAAATTCAATTTTCCCATAACAACTTATTTGAGGTAAAACATACTTTCCAACTTGAAGCACTTAACTTATGGAAATCCAAATTGCTATATGGGCGGCAAAAATTATGGGAAGCATCAAGCTCGGCGATCTCAAAACTATTAGATCTAGGCCAATGGGTAGATTGGCTCGATATGTCCTCTTTGAGATATGTCCAACAATCAGCTTGGACTAGGAGGAGTATAAGAGGATGTTTCGAAGCTAACAGGATTAAGAATTTACATCAATGAGAATTGAAACTTTTAATTCTAAAGTCCAAAGAGTGTTTTGTGATCTTATATATTCATCTCTGTGAGCAAAATTGCGTAACCTTTTAGAGGCTAAGAGTGTGGGAGGAGTGATTTACACAAATCTGAGTGTTCTTAGCTCAATTTTTGTGACCTTGATCATTTCTTATTGGTGGATTCTAGTCAATAGATTGTAGGTCGGGATAGTGGATGTAGGCTTGCAAAGGCCGAACATTGTAATCTTTTATGTACAATTATCTATTCCTCACTCCTTTTATTTATTGTGATATAATTATATACCAATAAGATCCGACTACTTCATCAGAAATTTGTCTCGTTGTAATATTTGTTTAAATTTTTTTATTTCCGCACAATCACATATTCACTCTCCTCTAGGTGATAGATATAGCTACTCTCAATTTTCAAATGGTTTAACAAAAAAAAAAAAATTTACTTATCTTGTGGCTAGAACACAACGTACAAATATCCATACAATGTTTTTTTTTTTTTTTTAAATTGGGGATGGAAAAAAGGACACGAGGGAATATATTATTCACAATATTAAGTTATTAACCAATCAAAGTTGGCACATTTTAAAATTAATAAAGGTATCTTCATAGTTCACACGCGTCAAAGTAGAAAAAAAAAATCACAACCGAAAAGTAATTGGCAAATTTTGGCATGTCAATAGTAAAATAAGTAATCGTCACATGAAATATCTTCTTTAAGCTTTGTAAGTTTTTCTGTCAACTCCAAATGCATGAAGAAAGGACGAATCAAGACGGCAAAATCGTGCTTAATCAACGAAATTATCGACACACTAAGCCACTTGATATTTTCTAATTATAAATGTAAGAAAAAAATAAATGAGTTTCTCGAGCTTGATTAATAAATAAGCAAGCATTATACATATTCATTCTAAGACCCTTGACTTGTCCCTCTCTCCTTATTGCATCATCACTCGCATTGTAAAGAAACTCTAAGCAATTACGACATGCAACTTTGGCTCCTTTGCGATTTTTAAATTTGCTCTAAGTTCCGGTCAAAGGAGATTAACGTGTAAAATGATTTTTTGATGCGATAAAACCAATAGAAATGACTAGTTTATAACAGTAAGATCAAGGACCACGGAAAGACACGTGTACCGTGGATTTTAATTAATTTAACAACCCGGTTTTCGAGATTTTTAACTCCCTGGTAAGCAAAATGGCACATCATCAACATCAAAAATCAAATAATTAATTGGTGCCTTTGAAATTCGAGAGAGTTGCTTGCGATGTTGTATGAGGTGAACGGACCATCGCCATCTTTCGCACTTGTGCATTTCATCAAGCAACGTAAGTGGTCGGTGTAACTGTTTGATTTCGTAATGATTGGATAAGGCCTATATTATTACAAAATAAATCATAATTTATATAAGCGAAAAGGACTGCAATTTCTTAAGCGTGATCTACTTCGTTTTCATAATAATCGAACAGATAATTATTGAATGGATGAGTCAAAAAATCAATCTCCGGCGGCTCGTAATGGACGTCCCATCTTCTTGGATTACCAAGTCCGAACGTTCGGATGGGCCATACACAGTAGCTGGGAAGCGTAACCTAGAGATGAAAGAAAAAAATAGCCGATAAAACCGGTGCACGGTCAATTTCGACCTCCGTCTTATTAGATCCATAGAATCACAAGAACGATCTCAGTTTTGACTAATCTAGTCAGTTTCAACTATAATATCATACGATCGATATGATTCATGTAATTGTGGGGTACTTGATGAGCCGACAGTTTATTTATCTATTTAGGGTTTCGCATCATAAAGAAGGAGAAGAGAGAAGAGAATGATGAAATGGCTTATGAATATGGATTTTTATTAGGTCCAACTTTTGTGGGAGAAATAATCTACATATTCACCGTTGGATTGTCAATGTATGGAAGAATGAATTTATCTCTTCCTATGTCATCGGTTATCTAGAACTCTTGAAAAAAAACACCTGTTTAACATCAGAAGATCAACCACTGAGATTCGCCCCAGTGGCCACCCTTCTAACATGGAATGGGGAGATGAGGGGTTCAAATGCCCACCTTCTCAGGGGGATGGAGTGGGGACGTGTAAGTTTCAGGAGTGGGTTTCGACTTCCACGCCCCGTAAGAGGCAGGGCAAAAATCTGAGAGTGAGTGTAGAGTAAGAATAGAGTAGGACTGACAAAAAAAAAAAAAAACATCAGAAGATCATAATAGTTCTTTGTCCAACCATAGAAATACAGGGATGTCTCTGGGGTGACCAAAGAGAATTGTCTTCGTTGGCACTCAACCTTTAGTCGAACTTTCTAAGCTGCCATGGGCTTAGTCCTGTAAAAGTACTTAATACGGTGGTTGCACAATTGACGTGATGGGATCGACTTATCACTTTGCATAAGTGATATACTCCCGTCTTCATACAAACGCTTAAAATCTTATAATCACTTATTTTTGATTGGCTTGTTACATCACGCGTTAACTATTCCATAAAGTACCAAATTTTATCTGATATACAATAATGGAAATTAAGACACGTGTTGTATGAAAAAAAATCCCTTTTAGAATTATCTATTTTCCTTGGGCAATTTTTTTTTTTTTAGTCGGGAGATATTAGTGGGAAATCCGGATGAAATTTGTCTAACGCAATCGTGGGCCCAGCCATTTTAGCAATGGGAGAATAAAATTGATGGAAGGTAGCGGATTTGTCTTTCGACAGCAAAATAGAATCCAGGCCCAGCCCAATCTAAATTTTAACAATGCACGTCTCGTAATTGTATCAATTGCTCACAATTAGGTACGATCATCTAAAATTTTTAAAGCGATTTCTATATTTTAAGTTCCATTGGGTTACTATTTTTAGAGGAAATGTTTTCCACTTGTCATCCTGATTTTGAAAAAGGTTCTCAGGTAAGTTGATTTTAAAGCGATTTCTATATTTTATAGCTAAACTTTTGCATGTGTTCTTATTGACATATGTGGTGTAAATTGGCTAGTAGTTTGTTTGTTAAGCTTTGTGCTCACTTGTGGTTGATTATTATTTCTCAAATCAGTAGCATTTTGGGAAGACTAGGCCAAGATTTTGGACATACTATGGGTGGGAGACATATGACATTGTACATATGTAGCATCTAGGTTTGGATGATACAACTACGGGAGCTTTTGGGTGTGGTACGAAGTAGTGGTACCTTTTGCTCGCCCCCAGTATACCCTGACCCTTTCACCTAAAATATATATGTAAAAGAAATGAAATGATAGTGCTGGGTTTGCATTTTCGCATGTGTTCGTTTGAATTTTTATATATCATGAGTGTTCTTCAACCGTACACGCTTCTGCATGCTTAAAAAGTGAAAATATTTTAATAAAAGTGTTAGCTGTGATATCCTGAGGCGTCACATTAACCTCTTCTCATGAAATTTTTTTAGTGAAATAAATACATCCTACAATATGAAGAATATGAACAGAAAAAAAGAAAAAGAAAAAGACAGATGGGCACTAGTTCAACGCTGGCCCGTTTAAAAAGGACCCACTTAGCAAGCTACTTAGCTCAGCCACTGACCTAGAACAATAAATTTAATGTCTTTGGACTGTCGCTCCATTTGTCATTGATAAGGAAAGATGCTGTGCAAGGTATGACGAACATCATCATGCTTCTCTCAAGAATTTTCTGATTTTTGACTGGATTTACAGACATGTCAAAGCTTGGAAACTGAACAGAGCAAAATCTTTAATGCCCAAAACAAGTGACAGGGCTTTCAAAGAGTTTATTTGGCTTTGCCTTTGCTCAATTCTTGCCTAAGCACTGACGGGAAAATTACCAAAAAAGTCCTAAACCTATTGCAATTGTGTCAATTCAGTTATATATATATATATTTTTTACCAATTGAGTCCTAAACCTTTTACAAATATTCCCAATTAGTCCATCCAGCCAAAATTGGCCGGCCGACGACCTTTTTTTAATAATATATATTTTTTGAAATATATATATATATATATATATATATATATATATATATATTTTATCTTTGTTCCCTTTTTCTCTTTTGTTTTTTTTTTTTTTTTTTTTTTCCTTCTCCCTCAACCTACTTCCTCCTCTTCTCTCCTCCCCCCTTCCTTTGGCTCCGGCAATCAGCCAGAGGGGAGGGTTGGCCGAATTGAGGCGGTCGGGCTAGCTCGCCTCGCCGTCGCTAGGTGAGGGCAAGCTCACCTTGCCACCGGCGGGCGAACCCTCGCTAGTCGGCAAACTCGCGCCCAATGACGATGGGGCGAAACCCCGCCGGATCTGGAGAGGCGATTCGGCAGGCTCACGACTAGCGACGGTGAGGCGAGCCCTTGTTGGATCTGGCGAGGGCTCACCTTGCTTGGCGACCACAAGGCAAGCCCTCGCCAGATTCGGCGAGGGTGGCTCGTCATCGCGTCTGGCAAGGCCCTCCTTGTCGAATTTGGCGAGGGTTCGCCTCGTGCGGCGACCGTGAGGCGAGCTCACGTCCAGCAATGGCGGGGTGAGGCGAGCCCTTGCCAGATTTGGCGGGGGCTCACTCCGCCATTGTTGGGCACAAGCTCATCGACTGGCGAGGTGAGCTTGCCGAATTGCCTCAGTCCGGCGACCGGCTAGCTTGGCCGATTGCCAAAGCCAAAGGAAGGAGGAGGGAGGAGGAAGGAAGAAGTAAGAGGGAGAAGGGAAAAAAAAAAGAGATAAAAAAAGATAAAAAAAGATAAAAATTTTCAAAAAATAAAATATTATTAAAAAAAGGTCACCGGTGCTGGCCGACTGCCAAGTTAGTGCTAGTCGGCTAATTTTGGTTGGATGGACGGACCGAGAATAATTGTAAAAGATTTAAGATTCAATTGGTCAAAAAAATAAGTTTAAGACTGAACTGACACAATTGTAATAGATTTATGATTTTTTTTGGTAATTTTCCCAAGCATTGACATGCATTAGTGATGTGGACTGATGTGTAGCCAACCTTGGAAAAATCAGTCCAAAGAAAAGCATGGTCTTCCTTGGAAAAGTCTTCTTTGATCGAGAATTGCATTATATAAACCACCACTTGGTAGCTTTGCCATCAAGACAAGTAGTGATGCTTCAGCATTGCATTGCCGCGGCTTTCATATTCTTCTTTGTCCTCTTCCTTTATTTGATCGAGAAACTCTTCAAGTTGAGCGCACGCGTGAATCCTCGTCTCCCTCCAGGAAGCCTAGGATGGCCACTCATCGGCGAGACTCAGGAGTTCCTCCGGGCAGGATGGCTGGGAGAGCCCGAACGGTTCATCAGGGAGAGGATGGACAGGCATGATGCGAGGGTCTTCAAGACATCCCTGCTCGGGGAGCCGATGTTCGTCTTCTGTGGGACAGCGGGGCACAAGTTCTTGTTCGGCAACGAGAACAAAGCCGTCAAGGTCTGGTGGCCGATCACGGTGCAGAAGCTGTTCCGGTCAAGCCTGGTCAACACGGCAGGTGAGGATGCCAAGTCCCTGAAGAGGATGCTCATGAACTTTTTCCATCCTGAGGCGCTCAAGAGGTACATAGAGAGGATGGACATGATCACCCAACACCATCTTGACACGCACTGGGAAGGAAGAGACGAAGTGCGACTCTATCCGATGCTTAAGGTCTACACTATGGAATTGGCCTGTCGCATCTTCACCAGCACCGATGACCCTACACGAATTTCAAAGCTGGCCGCTTTATTCGACGTGTTAATAAATGGAGTCGTGAATTTGCCTATAAGTTTCCCCGGAACGGCATTCCACCGTTCAACCAGGGCTGCCAATCGAATCCGGGAAGAGATTCGGTCGATTACAATGGAGAGAAAATTAGCTCTGTGGGAAGAAAAGGCGACGCCTGACCAAGATCTCTTGTCCTTCTTGCTCACTTCTGCAGATGCTAACGGACGGTTCTTGAGCGAGATGGAGATCATTGACAACATACTCCTAATATTATTCGCTGGCCATGACACTACAAGATCCGCCATCACGCTGCTCATGAAGTATCTGAGTGATTATCCCGAAGTCTATGAAAAGATTTGCAAAGGTTATAAGCTTTAAAACACATCTGCAAGGCCTTTTTTTGGTGAAATTACAATTATTGAGAACGTTTTAACCTGTTGCAAGCGATTTTAAGCACTGAGTCATCTTTGGTCCCTTCATGTTCAAGCAGAGCACGAAGATATTGCCAGATCGAAAGAACTGGCGTGGTTGCAGTGGAAGGATTTGCAGAAGATGAGGTACTCCATGAATGTGGTTGCAGAAGTTATGAGGCTGATGCCACCATTGACCGGCGCGTTCCGAGAGGCCCTGGTCGATTTCACATACGCCGGTTATACAATTCCTAAAGGATGGAAGGTACTCTCGCAATCATCCTCTCATAACTTTGTAGGAGCAGTAATAGAAGAAAGATTTTGAAGAGAACTGAGCTATATGAATTTTTCCGATGATATAAGCTGATCAACTCTGTCAGGTCAAACGAGCATAAAAAAACTTCAATTTTGAAATTATGAGACTACGGTTTAACTGACTGGTGCATCTTTCACTGCGTGTGCTAGCTATATTGGTCTACCGGCTCCACACATAAAGATCCAGTTCTTTACCCGAATCCTGAAAAGTTTGATGCATCGAGATTCGAAGGATCAGGGTCGAACCCTTTCTCGTACGTCCCGTTTGGAGGGGGGCCAAGGATGTGTTTGGGGCATGAATTTGCCAGGATTCATATCCTTATATTTCTTCACGATATGGTGACAAGATTCAAGTGGAATCTGGCGATCCCGGATGAAGCAATTGGTTATGACCCCATGCTTTCACCACAACAGGGGCTTCCACTCCGTCTTCTGCCACGCAGACTGTGAAACAGATGCTGTGTCTATCATCTTCAACTGTTAGTGAGCCTCTAAACTAGTTACTTAACTCCGAGACATATCATCTGAATTTTTAAGACGTAGGTCGTCTTCTTGGGCTGATATAGGCTGCATTTGGCTTAGCATGCTCAAGAGGCTTTCAGCCTTCAAAACCCCTTGGGAAATGCTGGACTGTTTGACAATCATTTTGAAATAGCTTTCAAGTGAAAGTAAGTATTAAAAGGCTGAAAGCCCAACGTCTAGTAAGGACTAGCTTTGAGCTTTCAAAGATTTGGTCAAATACTTGAAACTTTTTTTTTTTTTCCAAAACTATCATCACTTATTTTTCAAATTTCTAATTTTGCCCTCGTTATTATTTTTTTAAATGCCAAAATAATGCTAAAAAAATCAAAATTATATAAATACTAAAAAAATAAATATATTTTGGTCTTTTAAAAAAATTATTTATATATTTGATTTTTTAGCATTATTGTCAAAATTTATATTTAAAAAGTTACCTACATTATCTTTTTTCAATTTTAACAAATAAAAATTAAAAAATTCGGACAAAGAGTTTGGTCTTTTTTAAAAAAAATTATATATATGTATTTGATTTTTTAGCATTATTTTCAAATTTATATTTAAAAAGTTGCATACATTATTTTTTAATTTAAAAAAATAAAAATTTAAAAATTTCGATGAAGGATTTGTTTTTTTTTTTTAAATTATATATATGTTTTTTTATTTTTTTAGCATTATTGTCAAAATTTAAATTTAAAAAGTTGCATACATTATTTTTTTTCATTTTTAAACAAATAAAAATTAAAAAAATTCCGATGAAGGGTTTGGTCTTTTTAAAAAAATTATATATATTTGATTTTCTTAGTATTATTGTCATATTTTTTATTTTAAAAGTTGTATAAATTTTTATTTTTTTCAATTTTAAACAAATGAAATTTAAAAAAAAACTAATATTAATCATGCAAAGGGCTTTTCAAATGTGTTTTCTACTAAATGGTATTTATCTCAAAATTACTTCTCAAAGCATAGTTTACCAAACTGCATTTGCATTTACCTAAAATCCTTTAGGCTAAATTGCTTTGCATTTTCCAAATGAGCTTTCAAAATACTAAACCAAACGAATCCATAAGCTTGAATATGTGCATCGATAAGGGTCAATATTACACTGACTCATGCTATACTATCATTTCATATCAAGAAACTGTGTTCTTTACACTTCCCGGTAAGGCATGTGCAGAGTTATGATCTCCAAGCTCTCCGTAATGAATAAGTTCTGGTCAGCTAGAGAAGGTTAATTATTGTTTATCCTTTTATATGGCGCGAAGATTAAAATACATATGTTTTCTCTGCCTTTTGCAGAGCTTTATGTTCTTCAAATTGATCGTTTTCCTACTCTCACCGCCATTATTGGTCTTCGCTCAGAGCCCTGCTCCTCCTCATGGTGGTTTATCCCTTAAAATTGCCCATCAAGGATGCCTGGACTCGACCTCAAGCTGGTTTAAAGTGTAAGACTGAGTAGTTGACAAAACAGCATATGAACTATAATGACTACCGTTTCTGATATTGCTGTTAGGCGAACCTAATGTGCAATCATTTATGTCAGACAGAATATTGTCTGATTTGCGATAAGTTGGCAGGTCTCACATTGTAATCCATAATATCTAAATGCGTTCTACCATTTACCTCAGTAAATGCCACGCCTGAGGCTTCCTAAAAATTCAGAACCATATCACCCTCTCTATAGTAAACTCATGCTTGTCCAAGCTAATCATGCGTGCATAAGCTGCAAGGGATCCGACTAATGTGCAACCTTAATTACATGTATCGTCATGCAAAAGTAGGTTGTCCGCAAAGTGAACACAACTTGCCTTGTGTTTTTGTCCTTACTACTTCGACAACTGGACTTGCCAACAACGAATTACCGACCTTGATATCTCCGTTCACTTTTAGGGGAGAGAGAGAGAGAGAGAGAGAGAGAGAGAGAGAGAGAGAGCAATTGATCCCTCTTCAATTTCTCACTAACATACTTTACATCTGCCAGAACTTCACATTTTGGGGAAAGGTAAAAAGTATGTAACTACCAGAAAAATTTCCACTCGGCATGTTTCGAAGTCCAAGATCAAAGTGATGTGCATAATGAGAATGAATAAATTTGCCCGAAGCTCCCATCAGTATGAGCAGTTGCTTCTCCGGTCCTCGTCTTAAGCCTTGTCTCGGTAGAGAACCAAGGTTCTTCAATTGCACAGCCAATTTTCAGCTCTATTTTTGTTGAAGCCAAATAGAGATTTGATGGCATTAATGGCGTTCTCATTGATAAAGGATTCGTCGAACCTTTTCAGAAGAGGATCAAATTCCTCGGACTTCCTTACATTTTCCAAATCAGGATCCGTTCGAATTCTCTGCATCGATAAGCAAAAACATGAGAAACGCAAGCTCAGCAAACTATGACACTTATCATTCGATTCATTACCTTAAAGTCTTCGAACCCCGCTTCCAAAGCATCTTCCAGGGCAGAAAGCCCAGCTTGTACCTGTTTGTGACCATTAAAAAAATTGGATTTGTAGCTGCTATGAAAATAAAACAATGTAGCCTAAACCAGAAAAGCATTTGCGGTCTTAATAAAAAACCAGGAGCTACCTGATCTAGCTTAGAATAACAACAGGCGACATTGTAACTTGCGACAGATGTTTCATTAGCATCAGGTTTAGACCCCAATACAGACTCGAATTTCTCCAATGCATCCTCATATTTGCCATCCCTACAAATCGATTGACCCAGGAAAGAGAGAATTAATAACATAACCAAGGGCAATTCTCTGCTCAGCGGCAGCTACACGATCCATAGAAACAACTTAGCAGCAGAAAACTTGTGCAATGATATTCATGAATTTAAGAGTCGCATAGCCAGAGTTTAGATGGAGTCCGATATTATAGTCCCTCAGCGACGCACTTGTATCTGTATGAAAGATTATAGCTTCCAGCACATACAGATATTGGTCCACCCACTGATGATGACATAGTAACAAATGCATCATGAAAGTATCCAAACAAAGAAATGACACTACCTGTAGAGCAGCAACCCTTCACGGAGGTCCTTCTCTCTTCTCTCTTTCTGTTCTTTTTTCTTCGTGTAATTTTGCATCTGGAACAGCCAAATTTTTTGATATGCCGGTCTTTTAAATTTGTAAAAAGAAATACTATTGACAAAATATTCAATGCTGGAAGATTAAAAAGAACACCATCTTGTACTTACTTGGATTTCCCTAACTCTGTTACTTATTACCCCAGAGTTCCTCTCAGCTCTAATGATCTCCTTCTCTGTTAGCTCACCAGCTTCCTCCAGTTGACCTGAGAAGTACACAAATTTGTGCAATTCAAGCCACGGTGAAATGGCACTGAACCTCTCGCATAATGGTGTAGAAATCAATAAGCATTAAATAGATTGAAAGGTTCAATGGAGGAGGAACGAACCATATCTTTTCTGCATCCTCATGAGCAATGGGCCAATCCTTTGACGGATAGTATACATTGTCCTTCCATATTCAGCTGCAGGCCATATCTCCGTACCAAACACTGCACTGCATACAACTACTAGACTTGTGTCATTGTCCCAATGTGCACTTGTATCAAACTTTTCCAGCACAACAATAGAAGGACAAGCCACAGATAATGGCAAAGAAACAAATAAGACAGGAAAAAAAGGTAATTAAGGAACTTGGAAGCTGCATAATGTAACATTCCATCGAGTGATATCAAATTCTCAATTTTTATTGTAAATCTACTTGAGAATTGTTTATCTGAACCGCCAATTTGACCATTCATAATAACCTCTATTGGCAAGTCGAAGTAAATGTCAACAAATTTGCAGCTCCTTACTAGTACTCACAAGTCACAAGTAGCTCGATATGAAGGCAATACTTTCAGGTCAGCTGTCCAGATTTTTTATCGAGTTATTTTCTTAAACTTGCAGGGGCTCAGGTTGTGCACCATTAAGCCTTTAACTTTGAGCTGTCTCAAACACAAGCTACTTAACCTAGCTCCATCTTCCTTTAATCTGCCAACCCGGCTATTGGCCAACACTTATATTCTAACACAGTCACAAACTAAGGCACTATCAACCATTGTAAAACCCGATTGTCATTTATAAGTCGGTGCACTCAATTGACATTCTTTTTGATTGGCCACTTTATGTAAATACATGTGCTGCCTAGCAACTTGCAAATTGGCAACGAGCTAATCAGCAAATTGCGGCTATACACTGAATTTCCGCAACTGCAAGTAAGCATGAACCCATTTCTTGCACAAACATTAAACTATCACAGAATAAAACAGGTCCAAAAAAGAAAAAGAAACAGGAAGAATAAATTCGCAAGAAAACCTGGTGGCGAGTACTTTATCCCCCACAGTGAACAAGCCGGTCTTGTCAGCAGATCCACCGGGCGCAATTGCGTCGATGTAAGTCCCACCATCTCTTCCTTTCACAAACCTTAACCCATATGGCTGCTCTATCTCCACCTCATACTCCTCATACTTCTCTTCTCCTTCTCCTCCTTCGGCTGCTTCGGGCGACGTCTGTGACTCTGTTTCAGATGCTTTCACCACCAAATTGGACGCTTTTACCAAGTGGGTCTCCGAGAAATGACCAGAAAGGCTGAGGAAAGAGCACTTCTTGGAAAATGAATGCTTGGTGTGGAAGAGCACCAACTGGGTCGGCTTGTTCTGAGCGGTTCTTGGTAATGGTGGTGAAGAGCAGAGAGAAGATGCATAGCTTCTTTGAGCTATAGACATGATCCTTGAGCTTGTTTTTAGTTCTGCTCTGTCAGAGAGAGTCAAGTGAGGGTAAGGAAGGCTGGACTGGTTGAAAATGGGAGGAGAGAGAGAGAGAGGGAGGAGAACAGAGGGGAGGCTCTGGATTGCAAGAGCGCTTGGACTAGTGGCTGAAAACGGTCGGGCGTTTATGTAGTTATTTGCTCCGCTTGGACACGGCCACGTGTCCGCTTGTGGATGGCTGCCGGTGTGGACTGTAGGAATATGAAGTATCAGATATTCCCTCAGATCCTGTGTAGACACGTGGCTGGAAATGCAGCGTCTCTGCCTCTACTATGATACTATCCTTCTAGTGTAAGTGATTTTGAGGTTTGCATTGGCGCTCCAATTTCAATTACTTAGCTATTCCCCTTTTATCAACCGGACTTTAACATTTCTAACATTACTCTTTATAATTTATTCTATGACCTGAGCAAATTGGATTACCTTTACAGATAATTGTTGATGCTCCTCACAATTGTGTGATCCACTTTGTAAAATTACAATTAATCATTCGTATGCATCGGATGAGAAATTGGTAAACACTCTTCACCTATTTTGACACACATTAAACTTTTTAAATCATTCCTCCTTAAAAGAAAATGTTTCACCTTCTATAATAGGTAGGACAAAATTTCGGAGCACATAACTAGCACAACCGGACCGGTTATACACAGGAATCGGACCAGCCCACTCGGAAAACAGGGTTGGGAACTAGTTCCTGTTGAAACCGGTTCCCATAATTCAGAACCGGTTTGAACCGGTCCAGGAACTGGGTTCAAGCAATTATCCACCTGGACCGGTTTTGGAACCGGTTTTGTAAGTAGAGGTCTAAAACCCTATTTTTTTTCTCTTGATTTCTATTCTTATTTTCGCAATTGCACGGCGTTTTTCCTCTTGGTTCTCTTAGACATGCACGATGCTCCTCCTTCATCGTTTCTCTTCGTCGCTTGCTTCCCTCCCTCACTGGCTCCCTCTTGCACCGTCCAACAGACAAACAACATCTGTCGCCGTCAAATTCTTGTGTACCACATGGAGTAGCTTGCTTAATTTCTCTTTTGGAGGAGGAGTTATGCTTGGAGCAGAGATTTGTTAACTGTTTTAGATAAATGAATAGCTTTATGTAGTAGTTGTGGGAATGAGATTAATAGTAAACTCATGTTTGTTACTAATGTTTATGCAATGTTATGATTTTTGCTTTGCCTTTTGATTTTATTTATAAACATTAGCCTTGTGGATTCTTAATTTTTCGTCTAATCAAAAAGTTAATGTACTTATTTATTACAAGTGCTTAATGTTTTGATACAAATTATGAGGATTACGTTATTTTCTCGCGTATTAATGTAAAATTCGTAGCCGTATAGAATATCGGACGATTGCAAAACAAGTTCTAATGAAAACAGGGTTGACCCTAAAATCGGATCGGAAAAAACAGGTACAAGGTCTAATACAAATAAGGTTGGGTATAGGGTCCAAAAAAAGAGAACAAGTTATAATAGGGTGAGGTACAGGATTCAGGTCTAGACCCTACCCACCTTGGATTTAATCACCCCTACACATAACAACAGTGCATAGGAATATGAAATCACCTTATCTAAAACCTCTCTCTCATTAAAAATAGCCAAAGGCGCTCCCATTTAGTAGCAAAGAGAAAGAAACGAGTGAGATACATTGTTTTTTAGTTATATATATCTTTGGTCGAAATCAAGATTTTCAAAGATATTCTAACCTACCATAGTCCTTGGGCATATCCACCTATAGCCTTAGGTACCCCTTCCCTCTCCTTTGGTTCCTCATGCAATGCACCACCTTGTGTGCTAGATTGGAAATTTCTGCGGTATGCCTTCCAAACAAAAGCTGATTTCAGTGGAGAAGGGGAACTTTCCAACAAAGGTCTCAAGCGATTAACAAGGATCTTGGTGATAAATTTATAGGTTAAATTACATAGACCAATCACATTACCTTTCTTGGGATAAGTCATATAGGTGGTACTCATCTACTTGAACATGAGAGTATCTATAACATATTCACCATTTGCTCGCCAACTATTCCTTGACTTTGCACATAGAATACCATTGGCAAGCCATCTAAGAACATTACAAAATTTGTCATTTTCTTCTTTGGTAGCGCATCAACTCACCAAGCATATCAAACCCTTGGGGAACTCTATTTTGGTTCAAGTAAATATATTCTTGATATCAATTACAGAATACTCCCGTATTGACTACTTTGGTTTGATGAGCTTGTAGCAGGTTGAAATGGCTTTCTATTGACTATGGCCCCGTTTGGTTGGGCTTTCCCAAGGGGCTTTGGGGCCCCAAAGCCCCTTGGGGAAAATTTTGTGTGTTTGGTTGAGCTTTTGAATGCCCATTTGCGAAATGCGGGCATTTTACATGCTGAAAGCCGAAAGCCGGGAAGGACCAACTTTGAGCATCGGGTATTTCGGGGATGCGATTTTACTGTTCACCGAGTACTGTTCATCGTCTCCTTCGCCGTTCGTCTTCTTTTTGCGGTGGGCGGCGCTTAGCCGCGAGCGGCGAGATCCGGCCCCCGGCGGCTAGATCGGCCGCCGGAAGCCTCGCCCGAGGTCGCACAACCTCGGGCGAGGTGGCCCGAGGTCGGGCGACCTCGGGCACCCGAGGTCGAGCGACCTCGGGTGGCGTCGCCCGGTCGCGCGAGCCGGGCGACCGGGCGAGGCCAGATCGGCCGTTCGGAACGGCGAGATCGGCCTCCGCGACCTCCGGCGGCCAGATCTGGCGGTCCGGCGACGGCCAGATCTGGCCGTCCGGCGGTGGCCGGCGGTTGGCCGGCGGTGGCCGGCCGCCGGAATTTGATTTCAGACTTAAAAAAAAATAAAAAATAACAAAAGCATTTTGGAAATGTGAATTTTACCAAACGGTGTTTATACTAAATTGCATTTCAAAGCTATAATTTACCAAACGGTCTAACATTTCCGAAAGTCCCTTTACCTCAAAGTATTTGCATTCTCCTAATGACATTCCCCCAAAGCCGAACCAAACGGGGCCTATAAGTATGCTGGAAATAACATTAGGTTGAGAGAGTTATGGCGTGATGAAGTTTTGCGCCCAAGCTTCACGTTACGAATGACTTTAATTACTTTGAGTATGGGATCTGTTAATGCACGGGAGTCATTTTGTTACTAATTAGGCATAGTATAACCGTTTTGTAATTGAGGTAACGTGTTACTCAATTTTAACATTGTTTCTCACTTATTTGATAAGATCGCAAGATCAATGGTTCGAGTAACGTTTGTTATTTGGTTTTAGGGCACTCATAGGGAGTGGTACCCATATCTTTTTTGGTTTTGTAATACTCATATATGGAGGTAAGAGTAACTCAATATATACATATATGGAAATAAGAACATATTTGTTGTATAAAGTTGGATGGAGTGTTTGGTACTTTTAGGTTATTGTGGGATGGTTTGATAAAAATCCTTCTTGAAGGGTTATGCATACTATTGTACATTTAAGATATGAAATGAGTTTTTTGATGATTCGGAAAATGTTTAATGAGAAAGACCTTTTGAAATGTTATTGATTTATGATAGGGATTTTGAATTGATTTTGGGGAGAGAATTGATTTGTGAAAAGATATGGTTTGGTTTGTGAAGCCAATCGTGAGATGAAATGATTAAGGGTTAAGTGTTACACGATAACGTATCTTCGTGGGAGCTACTTCTAGGGCCTTGTATTCAAGAGCTAAGTGCTATAGTGACTCGAGTCGCGTGGGAGCTACCTCTAGAGCCTTGTAATATTAATATACGTTGATCATAAACTAAGTGTTACACGATAACGTAATTTCGTGGGAGCCATCGCTAGGGCCCTGTACTATTGATATGTATCGATTAAGGATTAAGTACTACACAATAACATAATTTTGTGGGGGCCACCACTAGGGTCTTGTACTATTGATATGTGTCGATCAAGGATTAAATACTATACAATAACGTAATTTCATGGGAGTTACCCGTAGAGCCTTGTAGTCAAGGACTAAATGCTATATGATAACGTAACTTTATGGGAGTCACCACTAGAGCCTTATGCTATTGATATGTTTGATTAAGGGCTAAGTGCTACACAATGATGCGATCTCGTGAGAGCCACCTTTAGGGCCTTGAGATGTAATGTGTTACAAGTTTGGAGAATGGAATGGACCATTGACTTGAAATATGACGATTTTGATTATGGAACTGAGCTAGCGATACTTGTTTTGATATTATGGATGAATGGGAAATTTTGCTAATGATATAGCAAATTTGAAGAAATATATAACTCATTTTATTCTTTTAAGTTATTATATTTTGGGTTTATCATAAAGAGTCATGTCTTTAAGTTTTAAATGTGTAATAGGAGGTTGATCTGTTTACAAGATTTATACTATTTACCGGGCTATGGTTGCTCACCTCTCTTTTTCCTAATCTTTTTTGGTTAGCATCGATGGTATGAGAGTGCTAAAGATGAGACTTTTGGGTGTAGATTTTTGGGTATAATTTGAGGCTATGCCTTTCAGGTGGAAGGATGGCCGTATCACCCCTATCCCTATAGTTTTTGAGGTGCGACACAATATGTAATAGCTGTATTTACCATAATAATCATAGGTTATGTTTAGTAATTATTATGTATTCTTCTTTATTTAAGGAGAATGAATCTCCCCCGAGAAGTTAAGAAATATGGGGATTTCTACCATGGATGTAGGCTTTCAAGAAATATTTTTTGGTTGACCAAACCACGTAAAATTTTTGTTCATCTTTCCTTTTCTTTGCCTCTTTCCACTTCATACTGACGCTATATGCACTTCTACTGCTTCATTAGTTGTTGCTCTTTGTCTTTATAATAAGTTAATTTCTCTTATTCTGGTTCGTTTTGCACAATGATCAACAATTCTGTCACCATCAGTTTGGATCGTTCTAGCTCGATTGAAATGGGCGCTCGACTCACCTCTATTCCTTTTAATGGTCGCAATTACCTCCCTTGGTCTTGAGCGATTACAATCGCTCTTTAAGACAAATCAAAGTTGAGCATATTAATGCCTTGACTCTTCCTCTTAGTGAACCTAAATTTGCCAAATGGCAAGCTGCTAATAATCTTTTCATGTCATGGATTGTTAACTCCATGGATCCTCAATTCTATAAGATTTTTGCATATTCTGAGATTGTGAAGGCCCTATGAGACTCTCTTTGTGATATGTATAGACATCAAGATAATGCTTCTTGGATTTTGAGTTGTAACAAGAGTTTGCTCATACTAAAAAAGCCTTTGGTCAATCTTTCACTAAACATCTTGGCAATCTCAAGTGGAAATGGGACAAACTTCAATAGTATTTGACTTGAATATGAAGATGTTAAGATATAGATTCTTATGAGTGCTGCTTTACTGTCATTTGCTAATATTTGTGCCATTGTTCAACAAGAAGAACCTCGTCTAAGGGTGATAATATTGAACTTGAATCAAGGAGAGAAGTGGTAAAGAGTTCAGCTAATACAGTAATGTTGGCAAGAAACTAGTATTGGCATTCGTTTTAATGGTGTCAAAGGAAAAGGCTGGTACTAGCATTCATACATGGGATCGTTGTTGAAATTTATTCCCTCACTTGCAATGTAGTAAAGACAAGGCTACATATAAGATTATGGATCATAAAGTTGCTAGTTAGGTCACCACTACAGATTTTCAAACATCTCTTGGACAAATAGCCTTGCAACTCCAACAAGCGATGCGTCTCAACTAAGTTTTGACTCAAGAAGCATGGTCTAAACTTCTAGTAATATCTTTGCCTTGTTTGCATCCTTTGTGAATTATTTCATAATTAATTCAAGAGTAACTGACCACATGTGCGGTTGTTCTTATTGGATAACTCATTTGCATGGGGTTGCTATTGGTTTCTACTCTCCTATCATGGTTGCTAATGGTGAAAATGTCCCTGTTAAAGGGGTTGGGAAATTGGATTTATTTTTTAACTCTTTTGATGTGTTATTTATGCTCTCATTATCTTCTAACTTGTTATTTGTTGGCAAAATTACTAGAGATCTATATTGCAATATTACCTTTTCCCGTGATAAGGTTATCTTTTAGAACATAACCACAGGGAGGAAGATTGGTGAAGGTTGGTTTCAAAAGGGGCTATACACTATTGATTTTTCAAGTATGGTTTTGGTTGCTAGTCAGAATTAAGGTTTAACATCTCAACTATGGCATTAGCATATGGGGTATCAATCGGATTGGGAGTTATGATCCATTGATCCTACATCTTCTCTGGATTCAACTGTGAAGCTTGTTAATTTGTTAAACGACATACATTATTGCCTTTTTCACAAAGAACAAATAGTGCTTTTGAACTATTTGAGTTGATTCATTTTGATGTTTAGGGTAATGCACCAATAGCATGTTGAGGTATTTGTAAGTACTTTTTATAGATGATAAATCTCAAACTACTCGGTTATATTTGCTTACCTCTAAAAGTAAAATATCGATAGTGTTCAAGGAATTTACTCAAATGGTCTATACACAATATGGTGCTAGGATTAAAATATTGTGTACCGAAAATGGGATTGAATACATCAATCACTCCTTTGAGTCATTTCTCAAAAGTCTAGCTATTGTGCACCAGACTTTATGAGTTAAAACTCCCCAACAAAATGGGGGTCACGGAGAGGAAAAATTACCATCTCCTTGAGGTAACTTGATCCCTTTTGTCTTATGAAATCTTACCTCAACATTTTTGGTCAGATGCTGTTCTAACAAGTTGCTATTTGATCAATCGTCTTCCTAGTAAGGTGTTGCAATACAAATCTTTTGTGGAAGTGCTCCTTGGCCGGTCGATTAATCTATCTCATCTCCATGTATTCGGTAGTGTGTGCTACGTTCACACTTCATCCGGGAGTATATTAGACCCTTGTATACACAAATGCCTTTTTTTTTGGGGGGGCGGGTATTCCATTTTTAAAAAGAGTTATAAATGCTTTGATAGTTCTACCAAAAAAATACCTATTTCTCGAGATGTTACGTTGATGAAACTCACATATATTTTGCTTCGAAGGATCAAATTTAGGAGAGAATAGTGGTGACAATGGTAACAACTATGATTATAATGGATTCGATATGCAATTTCCTCCCTTCCCAATTGTTTCTAATGATTTGGTGATTGATAAGAAGCACAAAAATGGGAGAGACACTCCTAATCAAGACACCGCTTCTTTAGTTCCTGACCTTATCCAGGAAATAGCTCCAATTCGTTGATCAACTCGAGCATTTCAACCTTCAACTCATCTTTGGGACTTTTCACTTATTAATTGTCTACGGCCTATCCCATACAAGCTTATGTTTGTTATGATTACATCTTTCTAGATTTTTGTAACTTCTTATCAGCTATTGATACAAATATTGAGCTTGCGAACTTTCTTGAGGGGCGACAATTAGTTGTGTGGAGAAAGGCCATGGACGAGGAACTCCAAACTCTTGACAAAAATCAGACTTATGAGTAGGCTATCGATGGATTTACAAGATTAATTACAAAAGTGATGGTTCAATTGAAAGGCACAAACCTAGATTGGTGGCCAAGGGATACTCCTTAACATATGAAGTAGAATAAAAAGAAACATTTGCTCCCGTAGTAAAGATGAATACTGTCAGAATTCTCATGTTAATTGCTATTAATTGTGGTTGGTCTTTATTCTAGATGGACATTAAGGATGCATTCTTTCATGGAGAGCTTGGAGAAGAAATGTATACGGACCTCCCTTGGGGTCACCCCTTAAAAAATTAAGGATTTGTTTGCAAACTCAAGAAGGCATTTGGTTTCGAGTAGTCATCTTGAGCATGGTGTAGAAAGTTAAGTATAGCCCTTGTGACGTTTGAATTTAAAATAGCTAAATCTAACCATTCTCTATTTGTTAAGAAAAATTTAAAAAGAATTGTGGTAGTATTAATTCATGTTAATGACATCATCATTACCGGTGATAATTTACAAGAGATTAAAACTCTAAAATATTATTTGCACGAGAAGTTCAATCTGAAGCACTTGGGTTGATTGCAATACTTCTTTGGAATTGAAGTTGCCACTTCTAGTAAAGGCTTATTTCTCTCTTAGAGAAAATACGCATTAGATCCGTTAAAAGAAATAGGAAAATTGAGGGCCAAATATGCAAAGTCTCCAACGGACTTCGGGGACAAAGTGGTAAAAAATACTACTCTCCAAAGTTTTGGTTAGCTAATTTATCTAACTATCACTTGACTAGACATTTAATATGCCATTAGCTTCGTGAGCCAATTTATGCATGCTCCTATTAAAGGTCACATGGAGCTTGTCAACCGTATATTGCAGTATTTTGTAGTCATGTTTACAACATGGCATTATTATGAAGAAACATGGTCACACGAAGGTTATAGGATATGCTGATGCTAATTGGGCTGGCAATCCCATTGATAGGAGGTCCACCACTGGCTTTTGTACTATTGTAGGAGATAATCTTGTCACGTGGAAAAGCAAAAAGTAGAGTGTGGCTACTTGTTCGAGCGCCGAAGTAGAATATAGAGCTACGGCATTTACCACATGTGAATTGGTCTGGATTTGCTTGCTATTGAGTGACTTGGGTCTTGAAGGACCTTGTGCTCTTGTGAAGCTGTATTGTAATAACCAAACAGCAATTCACATTGCATCAATTCTGATCTTCTATGAAAGAACAAAACACATAGAAGTCAATTGCCATTTTATTCAGGAGAAAGTTCAGGACAAAAGTATCAAGACTCCTTATGATCGAAGCGAAGAACAACCCGTTGATGTGTTTGCCAAACCCCTTTCTAAAGGAGTATTTCAACAAATGTTAACCAAGTTGATTTCAGATGTGGCGAGATAAACTTGTCAAATCATGATAAGATTGAGAATCAAGATCCAATACATAAATAATTATATTTGCCATAAAAACATAGGTTATGTTTAGTAACTATGATATATTCTTCTTTACTTACGGAGAATGAATCCCTCCCCAGAAGCTAAGAAACATGGGAATTTCTACCGTGGATGTAGGCTTCCAAGAAATTTTTTCTTCAACCAAACCATGTGAAACCTTTTTTCATCTTTCCTTCCCGTCGTCTCTTTCATCTTCATATTAACGCGCTAAGCAAACTCTATTGGGGGTGGCTCTGATTAAGACGAACCTACAAGATTTGGTACCTACTTGGTGTCCTTCAGCTGGGGATTATCAAACAAAGAATGCTGTTAGACACGGGAAGGCAATTCATTAAATTGTTACACACTAGTTACACCTGGTGTAACAAGCCAATGAAAATTGAGTGACTTCGTTAAATTGTTACACTGTAGTTACACCTGGTGTACCAAGCCAATGAAAAATGAGTGATTTCAGATCACAAAGGATGACAAGCCTATCAGATAGCCGTGCAATCAACACTGATATAAACAAAACAAAAACCCTTTTCCGCCAGACCCCATCGTTTGAGAAAGAAAAGGAAAGAAGATGAAACAAGCCTTGAAAGTTAGAAATCCCTCAAGAGTATTAAGGGATATAATTAGGCCAGGGGGCCTAACATTACCAATAGATAACCATTAAATAGCAAGGCATAGAGTACAGGTCCATCAAAAGGTGATGTACATCAAGACAAATAACCGGGCGATCATAAGTTACCAGACAACGACCCCTGAGCACATTGTCAGCATAAACTAAGAACCACTCTCTCTCTCTCTACATCTTTACAGTTCCGTTTATTTCTATGCAACAACAAAAATTGCCGAACTTGGCATATGCGGATTCTATATCACGCAAGATTCTCTCTGCAGTGTAGATCATGCAAAACTTCCAACTAGCTCAATAACAAGCAAAGCATCAAAAAAACCAAAATGAACTTCTGTTCATGCCATTTTATTTGAGATTGGCTTCGTATCTGGACTCCGGGATCTTGAAGCCTTCCTCCACATGCTTTTGCAATATATAATAATTACACTCAAAGTGATCAAAGCCTTAGCAGCACCTACCCCACGATGAAGACAGGCTGCAGAGGAGTCCAAGACCTTTTTCTCTGGTGAAGGAAATTTAATGATTAGTTACATACCATCCCATTGACCCACACAAGAAATGAATTCTGCATGTAAAGAATGATATATAAGTGATTTGAAGATTGTGTCGAGAAACTCATGAGACTGAACACCTCATCACAAGACAGATCAATATAATTATACCTATAGATACAGCTTCTTCAGACGGTTGCTTGATGAGAGAACTTTCTTCCCATATGGACTGGTTCGCAGCACAGGGATATAGGGTCTTATTGCCTCCACTAGTGCATCTTCAAGAGCTCCCTGATCAAGAAAAGTATAAATGAGCCATAGCACCTTAAAAGTGCAGTTATTTTTTTCCCGAACCAGATAGATACCATGTCTTAATCTTTTGTCTGCTAACGGCAAACGATAGATGTTGAACTTCATGCAACAAGACCAGAAGTGGTGGCAAATAAACATGATTTTACTTGCTGCAACTAATAAGCCACAATACTTTGGCAAATAAAAAACATAGCCAAGCTCTCATGAAGGATCAAGTCAATTGCCTACCATATTAGTCCCTGCCGAAAGTACTGTTCAGCATTTCAAGTTCAATCACATTGACTGACATCAATTGAGCTCAGGTTAAAAAAAGCATTCTAGAAGTTTCTTCACTAAAGAGAATAAGCATGAGGCCGATAATACAACTGTAATTTTTCGAATGAGAGAGAGAGAGAGAGAAGCAATACAGCCTACAGTTTGCAGAACCCAATACAGAACTTATACCATCTATAGGCTTTTCAAAATGCATAATGCTACCACGTAAGAAAATGCACTTTTCTATATCCAGTTTCATTGCGGATCGGGTAATTTGAATTATATTCCCCAGTTATCAGTTCATTCGCATTGCTAATTCTTGGCTTTCTAATACTTCCAGTTTATTTGAAACCCAGTTCTGCTGATCGCATCTCCCATGACCGCTCCTACAAAATTTAGCCGACATCAACCTTTCAGAACCCCCTTACTCCCCAGTGGGGATCAATTTTCCAGCAATTAAGTGAAAGAAACATAAGAGAACTGCAGAAAAGGAGGGTCAAGACTTGTATATATGGAGTGGAGTGACTGGTATGAATAAGACAGCTCCTGAACCACCATAACAGTTGTTATCTCCGCACTGTGACAGATTCTCAGGACATCGGTAGTCATTTACACTTGGAAAAGTAAATGAGCCCTTGGAACACAGCATCAAATTCCCAGGAATAGACGCTTCTAGTGAATCCCATGTGACACCACAATTTCATGCTTCTGTCAAATGAAAGCCTAGGCTCGGTGCCCTAGCTGACGTTAAAACTTTTTATACTTTTTGACCTTGAGAAGATTATCCAAAGTGCACCGACATGCCAAATCATGGACTTTATAATAGTGTAAAAGTACAACTAAACCTCAATCTCACTTCATACTAAAGACATAAATAATAAAAGGAAAAAATGCAGAAAATCCCCACACATGAATTTGAGAGTTTTAACTGACCTCTGAGATGTTCAATGCAGCTTGGATGACATAATTGCCATAAGCATCTTGCATGATTTGATCTAACCTAGGATCGTCAATAAGCTCCTGGATTACACGTCTTGGACCTTCCGCAATAGAACATTTCAAACACTTCTCGACAACATTGCTGCTATATTTTTGCATAGATAAGTCCCCATATCTGCCTTCCAACTGATCAAGAATTTTTACTACCTGGGAGACTTGAAGCTCAAAGATGTATTGCACAACATAGTTCCTACAGTCGGAAACAAAATTTCGATAACTCAGTCTAACTATGTACATGTCATCATGGACTGCAAATGATATAGGCAAGAAAAACATGTACTAGTTCCCTCAACCTCTGTGATAATTTCTTATGAGACACAATTAACTCGCCAGCAGAGAAAGCACTGAATGTAAGTTGTTGGAGGGAAACTTTATGCTCAAGTAGGGTTGTACAATCTACAGCACACCGATGATAACAGACCTGTCGTGCAGTATGCATTTTTAAAAGCTTCCTAAGAAGGGGTTTGAGGATATTAAAACCCTTCAATATTAGAGTACTAGGACTTCAAACTAACAGATGCTAGTATCGTTGGACTATGGAAATGCAATTTTTATAGGAGAAAGTTCTTTCTACATTCCAATAAACCTAGAATCAATTTGCCGCATCTAGGGTCATGCTTAAATCTTTTATGTAAATAGATACCATGCTGGCAACTTTTCCTCACAAGATGAATTACACTCAAACACCTAACATGACACACATACTTTTTCACTAAAAGTTACAGGCAGCTTGACATATAAAAGGAAAAAGAATCAAGCTAACCAAGATAAGACAAAGAAGTACCCAAATTGATCCTGGGAAAGGATTAGCGAATTTGAAACTATTTCAGAGATCAGATGTTTCCTATGCTCCCCAACAGAATGACTAAGGCATTTCTGAAGCACACAGCAGCCATGACGATCCGTTGCCAGCTCAACACAATTGGCAGCTGCGGCTTCAAAAAGGAACTGCAACAGAAAACTGTCAAATCACTCCAATCTCATTTTAACCAAAATAACTACTACCCAGTATGCAAAATATTGATACTTGATGTCCTATTATGCAGAAATATGTTATATTTTCCTTCTGCACCTGATAAAATCTAATAAAGAGCAGTGGAAGACAAATTATCAAACCAATGAAAGGAAAAATGAAAACCACTTAAATAGAAGAGTTGATGGTATTTCACCCTTTTTTCCCACAGCAACTGGGGATCAAAAAGCACCAAATTTGATGACTTAGAAAGGGAATGACGAAGTAAGAGCATGCAAGCAAGTTGCGGCAATACCATTGTGACTGTTACGGATGCATGGGTCAGGTAATTTCTTGGTTGCTTTTCAAAGTTTCTCATGAAAGCACTCAGAGTAAAGCAAAAATTGTAATTTTCTCAGAACTCTGGTGAAATCAATCTCAAAAGATTATAAACCAGAATTCAGAGCAACATAACAAGGAACATAGGAGCTGAGATGTACTTAATTTGTGTGAACCGAAGAACGATAAATAGAGAAGTTTCCTGAAATTGTTATCAACTAAAAACATATATTAAACTCACATGATTTTAGTCCTTCCAAATTAACTTTAACAGAAGGCAAAAACAAGAGAAGAAAATACACTTTTGGGCATCGACTGCACAACAAAAAAAAGAAAAAAAGAAAAAAAAGATGCCTCACTTTTTAAATCAGGTTACACGTTTTCACATGCAATAAAGATTTTGTAACCATACTCTCATTATCTCTCTCTGATGATCTATGCAACGTAAGGTGGGGAGAGAGGGAGAGAGGGAGAGGAAGGGTGGGTGTTCATACAATTTAAAATGACATAAAAGAAAAATATGAAAGCACTATAAATTTTTAACTAAAATACAAACGATGTTACTAGTCCTGCACAATCTGATCACCACGCCCTAGCTATGCATTATTGCAGCCTAGAGTGCCACCAAGGTATGTGAAGATTTTGGCTTGAGCATGAGTATTGAATCATCTCCACATCATAGTATTTTCCAGCAATTCAACCTTTTATCATACATTCCTATTTAATGAATCCAGATGACAAAGGCTGAGTAACCAAAACTTCCTGCTTCAAAAGCCAATTCTATGCAAGATCCAAGGTACAAATATTCATATTTCTCAATTACTTGAGATTTGCATCTGTTGACAATTCGCTTATTGCAGGTGATGGTCATTCTCTGGTACTACTAACCTTATCCAGAATAGGCCTTCTTTTTTTGGACAGTTTGCAGCTAGACCATAATGATATTATCCAAAATACCTTGTGTGTTGCCATTGTTTTTCAACCACTTGAAGAAGACGATAGAGTTCCGTCCGGTTTTACCCCTGAACTTAGTGTGAGAAATTCATAGTTTCTGTTTATACCCCAGGATTTGTTATGTACAGATGATGATATTTCAATTATAAAGAGATTCCAATCACCATACTCAGGAGGATTACTAACATCCAGTGCTTGAATTATGCATGAGTTAAAAATGATCATGGATGAGGAACATCTCACAGGAGTAAACTTCAAATCCAATCCCCAATTATTGTTTCGCACCTGAGTGTAAGCAGGCATTAAAAACTGCAAGCAGCGCTGGGCAACATGATTGCCGTTCATGTTTTTCATCAATGTCACTATACATGGCTTCAGAGAATTAACCACAATTGATATATGCTCTGGAGTTCTGAGGGTCTCAATGACTTTTTGAACAGCTCGGGTCCTGTCATCAGAAGAGAATAAGCTAGAGTTAACTTAAGTTGATGCAGGGGTAATCAGCAGTAAAAGGTTGACATGGGAATAAGCACAATTAATTAATTTTATACACGTCTATTTGTATTCATGAGAGAGAGAGAGAGAGAGAGAGAGAGAGAGTGCACCCGTGCATATCACATGAGATGTGAACTAGATCCCCTGGTTTCCTAGTGATCTCTTGAAGCATCCGTGTTCGCTGATCTTCACGACAAACTTCCAGAAGCTTCTGCACTAAGTAATTCCCGAAAGGATCTGTCATTAACTCAACTATGCAGTCAATAACCTCAAAAAATATCTTGTCAACAGCCTCCTGGGGCCCCTCTGTTATCTTCTTTTGCAATAAGCGGCAACCATGTTGGTCCCTAGCCATGAGAGGAATTTTACCTCTGACTTCATCCACATTTTTAGTCTTCTGATATAGCAACCTAGGGTCACAACTTTTAAGATATGTAGTGTCGGAAGAAAAGACCCATGAGTGAGAATCATCTGCCATAAAGCACCTAGCAGCCGGATTCCATAGGCAGCAATGGTGAAGGCCATTTAAGGTATGGCTTCCATTCTCAGTTACATGGTTAAGTGCTTCATTTCCTGAACCAAACTTCAAAATTCTTGGTGAATTCAAGTCATGAGGTCTAGTTAGATTCTTTCTGGCAGAAGTCCCTTGCAATTTTCTGTCCAAAACTCGCACGTTGCGAACATCTGTGGGGGAAAGCCCAAAATTTGCTTGCTTCAGGCATCTTGCATTCACATAATTGTTCAAGAATTTTCCTTGCTCAAATTGTCCAAAATGGTGAGATCCTGGCACCTGATTGTGCTGCATCCTTTGATTTTCATGCAGTATGCCATTCACATAATTTGCACTCGCTTGGACTGGAAGTTCATCTTCCACCTGACAATGACTATTCTGCTGGACATGAAGGTTTGGCTTCCACATTAGGTGAGAGTTTTCCTCCTCTGTGTTCCTCCAAAGAATTGGGCGCTCATTCCTATGTTGTCTATGAAAGTAAGGAAGCGGGGATAGAGTATTGATGCATTGCTTCTGGTTAGAGCTTACGGGAAATTCAACAGCAGGAACATGTAGATTGTGCAACAAACGGACCCCATTAGTTGTTGGCATTGAACCATTGGGATTACCAACAGACTGAAAACCACTAACTTGCCACTTCTTTAGACCTTGAGCATCAAATTTACTAAAATCCAGACTCCCTTGGCCAATTTGGGTCCCAGAGAAGTCATCAAAACCAGAGGGAGCACTAATTCTTGTCTGAAGAGGATAGACAGTGTTCCACTGTGAATGAGACGTTAGATTATTAATCTTTAAGTTGTCGCAATACTGGCTTTCCAATAAAAAGGCATTACTATGCATCGGCATTCCATTAGCTGAAGGAATACACACAGCTTCTCCAGACAAACCATTCTCCAAATTCAAATCTGCAAATGCAAAAGCAACAGATTGTTCATCAGGCAGTTTTACTTCATTTGCCTGAGGTATCTTGTCAACTTGATCAGCCAATGCTTTTCTCCTGAGTAAACTGCCATTGTTTGAAGATTTCTCACTGTGAGGCCCTTTGCTAGACTCAACCAAGATAGGAGACTTCGAATCGCCCAAAGACACCCTCTCGAGTCCAGCATCCTCAGGCTGTCGAAATCCAGAAGTAGCATTGGGGATTTCACAGAGAAGCTTCTCAAAATCATCAACATCTAGTCCCTTTTTGTTTCCTGTCATTTGCTGAATAGCTAAAAACCTCTCTGGCAAACAGGGACAAGCTCCACTGACAAATGCACTCCTCAATAAGAACCTTCCACCAAACAAAAGAATGAGGTTAGTAAACCATTCTTATCCCAAAATTCAGCTAAATTGTCAATGATTAGCTAGAACAAACATGCATCAGCAACCCATAAATGCAAAGAGACTTCTGAGACATCTGTGCAGATAAATACCGACATTCATGGAATTGAAGCACCAGAACTATGTCTTAAGCAATGTAAAGAAAGTGGTCGGCATCGACAATATGTTCAAATGACAGAATCCACTATTCTAAACGTTCCCATATGGATGATATCAATCTCCAGTGTGGTCATGAAATCCAGAAATAATAACACAACCAGAAGTCCTTTACATGAAATCGATCTCTTTGGAACAGTTGTCCCGACATCAAACCAACAGATGACTAGAACTCGCATTAGCCTGGTCACCCATGTACGCAATCAGCGTTTAGCGACAAAATGTGCCTCAAAAGGCACAAGGAAACCAGACCCCAGTAAAGATAGCCAAGACTAATACGAAAAATTCGAAGCCATTTGGATCATCATGGGAATACGCCGCCCCCGCGGGCCTTGTCTCCTCGTTTTTCACGTCTAGTACATTAAACTATCTAAACAAGACCACTAATCCAACCCGAACAGACATTACGCAAAAAGGGTCAATTCCGCAAAAACCCAGAAAAGAATCTCCACGATCAGACGAAAGGACAACGATCCTCACAATGCACGAAAGAACGGGAGACCAAGAACAGGGTACGGAGAGCAAGCAAATGGCAGAAAGAAGCAACAAACGACGACGGCGGCGACAATGCAGAAACAGGGGAAACAATTTGCGTCGATTGCGAGACGCCGGGGTCTGATCACCCCCACGTACCAGTCGCGGGAACCGGGGGGACGTAGGAAGACGAGGATCCCATCTAGAATTCCATCAAGAATTCGAGTTCGAGTTTGGACGGGAGGAGTCCCAGTTGATGGAAAAAAAGCAAGAATGGCGGAGGAACAGAAAAGATGGGGCCTTTATGTTTGGAGTAGTTTAAAGGAGGGGGGAGGGGAATGCGAAAGGAGTGAGGAGCGTTGTTGGTGGAGGTGCGGCGTGAAGCAGAAGGACGAGGGTGTATCAATGACTGTAAAAGAAGGGAAATTTAGAGAGAGAGAGAGAGAGAGAGAGAGAGAGAGAAGGAGGTATTGTTGGTCAGATAATCAAGGGAAAAATCAGAGGAAACTACTACAACAACACACCAACCAGAAAGGAGAAATTTTTGTTAAGAACTAAGGAAGAGGCCATCATCATCATCCCCCCCATTCTCATGCATGGGTGGAGAATGGCATGTGTGTTGTCATTATGCCCCTCTCTCTCTCTCTCTCTCTCTCTCTACTCCCCCTTCTTTGTTGTAACCGGTGTGTTTTTTGGGTTTGGAAGCTTTCTTGTGGAGGCCTTATTATAATGGCCCTCCTTTGCCTTCTGAATAGAATATGGAGGTGGGGGATAGTGATGTTGATATTTCTTTCCTTATGTAATCTTCCCAACATTAAAATATTTCGGACATGCTCCTAGGTATGGTTTCCATGTTCCCCAACCCTCTTTAACGGGTTGAGCTGATTTCCGTATGTCGAGTCGAATCGATTACCTTGCTTGTCACATTCCTCTGATTTCGTTTTTTTCCTTATGTAGGGACACGAATTCAATACATAAACAAATAGTCAATGAGAGTTCCAAGCAAATATCGAGTTCATTAGTATTGAAATCCGTAGAATGTGCTATGGAGGCATTTCATTCTCTAGTAAACTTAGCCGATTCACGATTCACATGGCCGTTCCCTTCTCTAGAGATGTGCTTAATCCGGAGCCCGATGTCCACTGCAATTGCAACTTCCTAAATCGGCTACAATAGCAAATCATCAATGCAGTGGGTCAATAGCCTTTTGATAAGTGCGCATTTTGTTTCATCCTTATAATTTGACCTAGCCTCTTTACTAGGAAGTTAGGAACCACCATAAATGGAAAATAGATGCCATTTTATTTTATTTTTTCATATTCAAAACTTCAGATCCATGACAATCTTCATACCCATGATGCCATACTAATTTCTTGGGTGGATTCAGTTACACAGTATTTTGGCATAGCAGAGAAACTTCAGGGTCCTAGTTTGCCATGATAGATGAAATTCACTCAAATAGCATTTTGAGTAAATTTCATTTTCCCCCATAATTTCACTCTAGAAATTCTTCTTATTTATCAAGTATTTTAACTAACTTTTGCTTTGTCTAATGCGCAACGAAGGCGTAAATAGTAAAGATTTTCTCCAACTTTCGTTTATTAATAAGATTGAATCGCCTCAAATAGTTTCCAATTAATCTCCTTAAGGAAAATAGTAAATATCTTCTGCAACTTTCGTTTATACACCATCGATTTTAAAAATTTAGTCAACTTAAGCTTGAGCTTAACAGTAATTTCTCGATCAAGCTTGAATAAAGTTTCTAGCATCGAGTATGCGAAGCCCGATCAAACTCGTGCTTGAATATCTGGATTTTCTAATTGAGTCAAGCTCGAGAGCGATAGTTAATACTCGATCAAAGTCAAGCCAAGTTTCCAACATCGAGTATACTAAGCCCAATTGAACTTGACTTTGACAGTGTATTGGCTCAACTCGGCTCAATTATTGAATTACTTGGAGCTTGAGGTTCGACTATCGTGGGAAGGGTAATGTGTTGTCCTTGAGACTATGCCGAGGTGAAATGTGGAGGTTTGAATAATTGAAAATGGAAAATGCAATGTGAGAGGAATGTGACGGGAATATTTGGGGTTTTCTTTTGTCCTTAATGTCTCCTCGTAAGGATACAAACCTTGCCCATGATTTCCACCCTTTATGCCTCCATCTCTGTCGGCCTTATATCTGCGATTTAATTCTTTTTTCTGTATATAAGAGAAACAGATTAATATGTAGTAATACCTCGTTAGATCGATCATAAAATTAGATTTTTGTCACAATATTTCCAAGTAAATTCCATAAAAAAGAGAGAGAGAGAGAGAGAGAGAGAGAGAGAGTGATGGCATAATTGGGACTTGCATCTTAAGAAATGTCTAATGCTAAATTTGATGTCAATTCGATGTAATTTCTCGAAGTACAGTATTTAGGAGTCATTAGATAGATTATCCTTCATCGGGTAAGTGATCCCATCCCCAGACATCAAAAGTACAAATACTCACATTGGGGAGATGACCAGCATAAAGAGCATTATGGTCCTTAAAACATGAAAGCGAATAGGACAAAATTGTTTCCCACTAAATTTTAATCTAAATTGTTCTATCTCTTGTTATAGGGATATTTACTCAGTTAGACCTAATTATTAGATGCCAATTCACTTTTAAAATTTTCAATTTTGTCAATTTATTCCAAAAAATTTTACGCGAATTTTTGATATAAATATTTCTAGTCAATTTTTGCCAGATAACGCTAACATAGTCGTCCAATCATCACCAATTGTCCTACACAGCACACTGTCACATTAGCGATTTTTTATAAAAATTGGCCAAAATGTCTTAGGACTAAATTGAAATTTTTTTGAAAAAGTTAGGATTGAATTGGCATCTGTACAATAAATTAAATTTTTATTGGACAATTTCCCCCTAATATTATCTCAAGATTTTGTGCTAATGTGACCACTTGGAATCAACTCACTTAAGGCATTTTTGTTTTGACACTTCCCATCCTAGTAAATTTGTCATTTGATGTATAGGTTGGCACTTTCTCAAGTGGTCACAATCCTAATAATGTTCCTAAATTTGAGGGTTCCAATGCTAAACAATGTCATCACAACAAAATGCATCTCTTGTCAATTAACTCCAATACTATACATATAATCCAAAAACGTTTCTCCTAGTTTAGTATGCAATTCAGATCATTCAAGCACCTTTTGTCACATAGAAGTTTGCCAAGAGATACTCTTTGTAAGGGCTCCCTCGCCTAGTGGACCACTCCTAACTCTCATTAGATCAAGTTGTTACAAACCCACTAGCTTCCGTATGATTTGTCCCCAAACAACAACCTATTGAGGGCTCCTACTTTAATACTATATTGTGACAACTTTAGACTAATTCATTTGTGGTATTGGCCATTTTGGCCTGCCTCATATTGAACTTGATAGTTTTGCCTTTTGGCATACATGTAAACACTTTCCCAAAATATGAAGTGAGCTTAATATTGGAGTACCGCTACTAAACAATGTTGTTGCATCAAAATGCACCTATCATGAGATAATTTGTTTAACATGTATAATTCATGAATGCTTCCTCTTGTTTGATGTGCAACTTGTTTCATTCATGCCTCATTCGGCATCTTAAAAGCCTGCTAAGAGTTACTTCTTATCCAAGTCCTCTCTTCCTCACAATCTATTGCCACCTTTATCGAATCAGGTCATTACACATTCATTAGTTCAGTCTAACGAATGCTCATAGATAATAAGAAAATAATATAATAAGCACTTTTGTTTCCGTTCGTTTCGCGGAAAATGGGCCATTTCCGGAAAATATTTTCTCGAAGTCATTTTCCAGGGAAAATGACAATATTTTCTAATGTTTGGTTAAAATCTAAAAATGTTTCGGAAAATATTTTCCGGTGTTCAGTAAGGAAAATATTTTCCACTCACCAGATTGATGAGCGTGAGCGTCAAGCTCGAGGCTCGCCGGATCGATGAGCGTGAGCTTGAGATCAACGAGCTTAAGGTTCACCGGTGACGGCCGACGACTAGCCAAGAACGAAGAAGATAGGAAACAAAGAAAAGAAAAATAAAATAATAAAAATAAAAGAAATAGAAAATAAAGAGGAAATTAAAAATAATTCGAATTAAAAAAGAAAAATAAAATTAAAAAATAATTCGAATAAAAAAAGAAAAGAAGAATAAGAAAGGGGAGGAGAAAGTGAGGATTTGTAGAGATGTGAGATAAGAGAGATCAAGTGAGGAAAATGTTTTTCACTTTTCAAAAGTGAAAAATATTTTTCCCCAATTTAGAAGACTTTTTCCCTTTCATGGAAAACATTTTCTCCAATGAATTCATTTTCCGTGAAACGAATGTCGGAAAATTCGGAAAACGTTTTCCCGGAAATTATTTTCCGCGAAACGAACGGAGCCTTAGGGTCCCGTAAATGATGTTCTTGGAGAGTTGATATTAAATTTACGGTTAATTGTTGTTTTGTTGAAGGGTCTCTTTTGCAACATAAGTTTGTGTCGCTCGGATTATGATTTCTTAGTATTTCCAATAATATTGAATTGGTCAACGACGCTCGTAACAGTCATTGTATAAAGTCCAATCTTCCTATATCTCCATCAGAAGTTAGTCCCCTAATTGAATTCAATAATGGCCTAAATTTCTGATCTATTCAATTGCACTGACTATTAATGACGACATTGAAGATGTAAAACATTGTGGGATCACACCCGATTGTTCAAAAAACTTAAATTACTAGAAGAATTTGTGGTTCAATATTTACTTGCGATGACACTACTTCTCACACATAAGTTGGACTTTGGTCGAGGATTAAAATGTGAAAATACATAATTAGAGATGTAATTAGGGATTCAAAAAGATTAGAACTCGGGTTTCCTACTCTAATTTCTTGTAAAAATTTTGGAGAACCAGGATCAATCGTTATAAAAGTGTAAAATATTTAAGTTTTCCCATAGAAACTTTTTACAAAAATTTACTCTCCAAGACTGAATTCATTATGTGCTTGATGTCAATATTGATCCCAATTTTTTACCAAAATGGTCCAGAAATAATCTAATTTAATTAGACGGCGATGGAGCTGGGAATGATGGTCCAGAAATCATAAACCGTTTTTGCAGCCATAGATTGCGTTGAACCACTCTTCACAACCATCAGTTTCTTAGAAAAAGACTAAACAAATAACCCTCTTTTCCCGAAATCAACTAACATTTTCGGTTTTTTTAAGACATAATTTTACTTTATGAAATTTTCTACCAAACTAACATTTTTGAAATTTATTACATATTTTTTTGTCAGTTAAAAATTAACTTGGTAAAAAAGCAATTTTTTAAAAAAGTATAAATCTATCAAATCGATTTTTTAATTTTTTTTATGAATATTTCTATGGGAAGTTTTGAAACCTGCCTTTGAAGTTTCCAGTCAAATGTACTGACAAAAGAACCTCTCGTTGTCATTGTCAGTTCTGGACAAGGGAAAATTGGCCTCTCTTTTTCCCTGAATTTTGTGGTCAATTAAAAAAAAATTAATTACAGATCAACAGATAATAGTTATTTTTCAAATGCATCATCAATCGGTAAGTTTTCGTATTCCATTTGTAATTCTCAAATGTATTGACCGGTAAGTTTCGTTGTTTAAATACATGAAGCAAAAAAAAAGAAAAAAAAAAGCATTTTCTAAATGGAAGATGAAAAGTGGTATTTGGATGACCCCTTAATAGGGCTTCTAGTATTTTCCCTGTAATTGAAGATGGTGCCTTGGCCCATTTCACGTCTTAGAATTTAGCCCAAATTATTTTTCTAGTCAAAAAGATTAGATTCATAACGAGATTAGAAATTTATAAAAACATACTCCCTCATAAGCTAATTTCAACATATACTGTTAATTTAGAATCACAAGCGAAATTTAAAACATATTTAAAAGAGCTGAATCTCCTTTGCATTTCCTCATATCCCACGACCACATTTTAGGGGTACAAAAAGTACAAAGGTTGTGCTTCGGCTATGTACTTAGTTAACTAACTGTTGTTGATGTGACAAAATAGTGTACAAGAATTCCATCCAATTTGTTCGTACAGTCACCCATTTCTTTGCCCATGCAATATATATGAGGACATATACCCAATAATATTCACTTCAAGAGTGCGCAACCTTGCTCTAGTACCATTTATAAAGTATGCAGAAGCGTTGTAGTGGTAACACGAGAAATTACAAGACAACTCAAGACACTTGTTATACTAAATTGCGGTACAAGTATAACACTCAAAAAATTTATCTCACACGACTATTACAATATACTTTCTCTCACCGTACTCAGAAGGCTCAAAGCAAACTAGCCGATACAAGCACGCACTTAGCTATTCTATCTTTCCCCTCGCTCAAGGAGGGATAGCTCGCTCACGCAAAGCTACTCTCTATTTTATATGAAGTTCACCTTTTCATATGGCGACTTGCTTTTAAAACCTTCACTCCAAGCCTCATATATAGGTGAAGCTTGACCGCCTCCTGATGTCCGGTAGCTGGGTTCAATTTGAAAGGGAGAACCGCCTGAGTCTGCCGCCTTCATGGAGGACAAGCAAAGTTGATTTTCTTGTCTTTTGACTCCTGTTTGTCAACTCGTGCTCATCCCTTGACCAACAACTTCCATGCCGAACGATTCCAGCTGTCTTCGATGGCTGGAGCCGAAGGTTTTATTTTCCTTCGTCAGGGTCGGTCAAAGACCAAAGTCCAATTTGGACTCTTCTTTCTTTCTTTCTCCTATTAGGTGTTGTCTCCAATAAATTAATCCGTACCCTAACTAACTCATTTAGCTCACGTCTAATCCTCCGCATTAGTTGAAAATTGAGTATGGATTGAGATGAGGTTAGTGGTAACCAGCTAATTGCCCTGATGCCTCTAGGAAGAGAAGTTCAAAGCTACAAGAATGAACCTGATAGAAAAGGACAGCAAAGAGAGAAGATGCGGAAATTCGGCCGAAATGAAAGGAAGAAAGCCTTCAAAATTAAACAGGATTATTGTCAAGTATTCTAAAATTGGCCCAAATGGAAGGAAGAAAGCATGTAAAGTCATGTGGCCAAAATCTAAGTTCTTTTCTTATCGGCACATGTTTGCCTATGGGTCGGGGTCATGAGGATAAAATCTTGGTTCCATGCTTTTGAATATCGGGGATATCCAAATCTTGCCTTGATTAATCTTAACTAGCGCATGCAAACTGTTGGCACCTAAATTTTGGCGACTCAACCACTGGGGGTTCGCCCCAGTGGTCACCCTTCCAACTTGGAAGGGGAAGGTTGGGGGTTCAAATCCCCACATTCTCAGGGGGAATTGGGGTGGGGACGATTTCATTTCAGGAGTGGGTTTCGATTCCCACGCCCTACAAGGAGGCAAGGCAAAAGTTTGAGAGTGTGTGTTAGAATAGGATTAGAATAGGACCGACCAAAAAAAAAAAATTTGGCGACTCAATCATTCATTTATTGTATAGAAAATTAGGAATTAATTCTTAAACAAAAATATTAAAATTGAGTTGCATAACATAAATTGCGTTTATATTGGACTAGTGATAGGTGCTTAATGGTACTAATTAGGCCTATAAGGTGAAGAATTATATTGAGCCCACAAGAGCATTAAACTTTGGAAAAGTCGATAATTCCTCCACGGTGGTCAAAATTACATGTACATGGGTGTCCTAAATTGTTAAAGCCGGCTTAGAAATTTTGATCACATAGCAAAGAAGCAGTTGGCATTGATTCCCGATATATTTGTGCATGCTCAGCTATTTGAGGGAACACAGTGTAAGCAGCCACCGATTTGCACCTGGAGAAGCCCATCCACGTGAAGGAAAAGTATGCACTTGGCCATATAATTAAGCATAATTCGTTCAACATGGGAGGCAGGGAAATTGACCAACGTTAAATTAAGACTTGGCCAATTAATTATGCATAATTCGTTCAACATGGGGGCAGGGAAATTGACCAACGTTATTTTAAGAGGAAAGAATTAATTCGTTCAACATGGGGGGCAGGGAAATTGACCAACGTCATTTTAAGAGGAAAGAATTTATGCATGAATCTCTGCCATATTCGCGCAATATTGGCAAAATAATAAAGAATGGAAAGGATCAAAAGTGAATCTCACTTGATTGGGGAGTAAATGAAAGAGTATATTTTGTTTTCTTGTCCAGAGTTTGATATCCTAGCCTATATAAAGAAGAGGAGACCACACAATTTAGGAGTTTTTTGGGGTGGGGGGGGGACAAATTCTTTCTCAAAAGCACAATAGAGAGATACACATTGAGAGACAACAAAGTTAGTGAGAAAGAGAGAGAGAAGAGGGATCCATCAGACAAGCCTTGGCCGAGACACCGTTGTTGCAGCACTGCCCTTCGCCTTGCCGTGTCACGAGCGCCTCCTCATGTTTGCAATTTATTTGTTAGCCTTATTTTATCGAGTGTTCAATAATGATTGCGCACCCGCATAATCACTCTCTTAGCTGTTTGGGCTAAAATCAATCTAAACTGTCTGCAAAACATTTTTCAAAATAAAAGAGAAAAGTAGCCAAAGAGTGTTAGAGTAATCTAGCGTAATCAAATTCCTGAACTCATTTAATCTCTGGTTTGTAGAAGTAAGGTGTTCCTCCCGATCCTTTATTTGGGTATCTAATCGACCCATCATAAATCGATTGACGGTGATTTCTCATTAACGTGGCTACGTTCACTCCCTATCTTGTGCGTATAAGGGACCGGCTTATACACGGGGAGTGTTAAGAAGTATGTCATATAATCCGATTGATGGTCTGCTTCCTAACAATTAAATGCTTTTGGGGGAAGAAAAAAGATGTTTTATCTAGCATCCTCTAGAACATATGAGGGAGACTTTAGGCTCCAAGGTAATCCAATTGCTTTCTAATGTTGTTTGTCAACTGAACCATTCATGCACCGAAAAGTATTCAGCATGGCAATGCATTGCTAGTTCTTTTCAAACATATGGAAAATTAGAGTAGCTGACCACCAATGATTCGCCAATGGAATCACGTAAAATGTCAACAAGCAAGAACAGAGGGATTAGTTTAATCCAATAATCTCTATTGGCGGCAGCATCTTCACAAGTTGATCACGACCTAAAAAAGTTTGATTAGATTATCTTTTAGCATGATGGTCCAAGAAGGGCCTGCACCTAGACTTGCTGCAAGGATTACCCGTCCCTCCTTTCCTCGTACCAGCCTCGAAGAAGAGAGCGAGGTCTTTGTGCATTGCACGCTGAGCTTGTCTCAAGGTTTCAAATAGCAGTACAGGACTTGATAATAATAATAAAAGGAAAATTCGAATTGATAGTGCGATGGCGAAGTCTTACATCAGATTGATGAGATCTTGTGACTTTTCTACTAAACTGCCCAAGTCTTCGTCGGTTTTGGCCTAAAGCGATACCCTTATTATTTAATGTAAGATTGGTCTATTCCTGCCTGTTCACATTCTTAAAATCAGGTAAGAGTTCCACCTCACCCGGGTCATCTCACTCCTATTATTGCTCCCCCGTTCTCCTCGGATCGGGTTGGGCCTAGCCGTCCTCCAATCATGCATCTAATAAAGGGGATCCTGTTTGATGTCATTCATAACGATTTGACCTCATTCTAAAAAAGAATATTCAAAATAACATATGAGATAATAAGCATTTAGAGTTAGATCTTGCTTATATTTAACATGGCAAGACCTTAGTCATTTGATGTGGACTTGGGGGTGTCATAAGTAAATGGAGATCATTTTTATTAGTCATATCATATACCACTATGCTAGGATGCACATATGTTAGGTTAACGTGAAGAAGCGCAGCGGCAGACCCTCGTCTTGCTCAACAAAGGTCCGTAATTTGAGTTGTATTAATGCCACTCCTTTCGGATCGATACCATGTGATGCGCAAGAAGTTCCATATTTTCGAAACTTTATAAACTTTTCATTTGTTTCATTTCTCGATTAACTACATAAATGGCATAATTTCGTACGAAGAAATTAGATACAATGATTGCACCATCCTTTCCATATTGCCGGAATGTTTTTAAAAAGCTGATATAGGCAAGTTCCAAAGTGATTTCGCTACTCGTTTTTTGGTTGACGCCGACGAGTAAATTGACTTATGTGAACTAAAATTTCATTACAAGATGAGTAAATGGTTCTGAACGCAGCAAGTGCTAAACGACAAACATATATGAGTATTTGATCTATCCTTTCCGATGGAAAAACAATTTAATTTCCACATGTGATAATGAAATGTAGTTCGGCGTTCATATGAAACATAGCCATTGCGTTAATATGAAACGCAGTCGTTCCAAAAGTAAGTGCCAAATGCACAAATTCTCCACGCCGACCTCCAAAACATTCTTTCCACTGGTTGTGGCTAGAGCTGTCCTCCACTCGGAAATGAATATATGAACTCATATAGGCACACATGCCCTCTAGACAGACGTTTTAGTTTACTCTTTCTTTCTTCTGAATGACACAAGAAGGTGAGGAGTATCACTAGAACCGTTAGAGATACCTAAATTCAACATCACTGGTTGTGGCTAGGCCTGTCCTCCACTTATAGATGAATATATGAACTCATATAGGCACACATGCCCTCTAGACAGACGTTTCATGTTACTCTTTCTTTCTTCTGAATGACACAAGAAGGTGAGGAATATCACTAGAACTGTTAGACATACCTAAATTCAACATCCAAGTGTTATCAGGTTGCACAATGCAGACGATGATCCATTTGTTTCTCTTACTGTTGCAGCAGATTTTGACAAGTATTTTTTTTTTGTTGGAGATTAGTTTCCAGGAAGCATATTATCTCTCATGTAATTATACTGGTGAGTATGTCATAAGATTTCTATGTATGAATTTCCAAATTTGTAATCTCATGACTACCATTTTGATGTGTGAGTTGGTTTATTGAAGGTCACCAGCTTATTTTCTGCTTTTGTTTGTATTTCTAGCTGAACATGTAGCTTGTGCTCTTAGAAAAAATACTGTCAACATAAGAAACGGAAAAAAGAAAAGTTACACAAGACTAGAGATAATATTTGAAGTAAGGAAAGTTACACAAGACTAGAGATAATATTTGAAGTAAGGAAAGTTACACAAGACTAGAGAAAGCATTACTTTACACATATATGTTGTGCCAAAGATGTCCAGGAAGTTTTAGAAAGGGCCGGTGTTTTTGTAGCTGAAGAGAGAAATCTTCCATGCATTATATCATTTTTCAGGGGTACCAAGACTCAAAGGAGCCAAAGAGGGATTAAAAAAAGAGGCTAGAAAAAGAGGCAAACTCGAGTTCCATATCAGGAGATAGCAGCAGAGAACCCAAACATACCCAGGATTCAGCCAAAAAGAAACTAAATGCTGATCCGAGATGAAGAGGAAAATTTGGTTTTTCATAGAATACCGCCTCATTGCAACATAACTAGATTATTCTTCGATATGTTGAGTTTTTAATCGCCAGAACGCCTGTAATCAGAAGGTGGGTTGTCTCCAAACACTTGATTGAGTAAGTTATATTGGTTGGCACTCGTGCTGGATGCACCAGATTGTGATGACCCGGATTGATCTTGCAAGGAGGAGCTGTGATTGTGAACCCCTTCATACACAACTCGTAAATCTCCTGGCTCGGTCTCTGACCATTCAGCTCTCTTCTTCGCATTGCATTCGGCCCTTTGGCACTTGTAGTAGCTCCTAATCAATGAAAACCAATGGAAAATCCATCACGGTTGTTTTCCTACACCTCCCACAATACTCATTCTACTATAAAAACCTCAAGAGTCATCCAGAGAAGATCAACTTCCTTGATGACGTGCCTTGAGAGGCTGTTCTTTAAGAGTAAAGGTCAAGTTCGTCATGAATTATTGACATGTAATTGATTATTACCTGAATTTGTTAATGTTCCTGATAAATTTTTGACCATATTTCTTCCACTCATAACCATCTTGAGGTAATTGCAATCTGCTACTGGCTTCTCGGTCCATGTCTTTCTTGGCCTATTTACTTCCACTCAGCTTCCCCTATGAATGAACAAATATAAGAGAGAGGATCGTGCATTAATACCTGCTTTTGTCTAACTTAAAGTGCCTATGCTCATAAAAATCACACATCTTTGATAGAGAGAGAGAGAGAGAGAGAGAGAGAGAGAGAGATTTTTTACGAGATTGGTATCCAAGACACCAATTAAGTGGACAAGTTAACAGGCAGGCTGAAGTATACATGCCCAGAAAAGAGGTACCGCATGGGTTAAATCTTGATTACTTTTTCAAGAAAGAAGCTGTCTTTCTTGATGTTAGGGCTTGAGATGGGGAAAAAAAATGAAAGAAAGAAAGAACTTAGCAGGCGTTGAAATAGAACCACTACCAAGCTGGTCTGGATCTATGAATTTGTGAATACTTCCAAAAGGAAAGAGATCTACAAGAAGAAAAACAGTTTGTTTAGACACAGATCTGTTCGTAAAAGCATAGACTTAGTTTGCCTCATATAAAACAGACCCCTTTTCTAGGTTTTCTTGCAAAAGTAGCTGCAGAAAAAAGAACCCAGATGCAAGAATCTTACACACAAGCGGAGAGAACCTAGGCCACTCCGAGAAGTAAATGCCAACGAAGGGGTATATATACCACAAATCTCACCAAGATCAAAAAGTAAGCAACATCTTAATCAAAGCAACATCTGAGAAGCATCAGGACTTCGAATCTGTAGGGGCTTTGGCCCAGGTTCTGAGAAAATTCATGGCAAGGATGAGGAAGATGCATGAAAGCAACAAGCGCACGCCCTCGCCTCTTATTTTCCACATATCTTCAATGGGGTTGACATCCCTCTTTTCAGCGCACGGTTTTCCAAAGGAAAATAAACAGAAGCTCGGTAGGAAGAAGTGAGGAAAGAGAAACACAGGGCCTCATTATATTGGTACATAAATGGGTGGCTGCTTCTGCTCTGAGAGGGGAAGCTTCTCTGACGACTATCTGCCTGTTCCCCTAAAGGCCCAAAACCTACTTGAGTCCTTAACAAGTGGGAGAAAACCTGAAAGTGAAGTGAGGGAAAGACCGGACCACTCCCGCCAGCCACCGCCGTAATAGATGGTACATGTCCAAGTGCACTTCATTATGGTATTAATGGATAGTGTCTTTGCAAACCAACACATGAAAACTCGAGAATTTCTAATGAACGGTCCAGATCTAATGATTTGTGATTGGGCGGTCCTTGATAGCCGACAAACAATTTCTAGGGAGATAGTTCTTGATCCTTGAAGATGGGTTCCTTGAAGATAACACAAATTACCCTTCCCCCGCGCCGCCCCCCCAACCTCCTTTCACTTCTGTCTCTCCCAGTATTTGACGCCAGTCATATTTCTTACGTCGACGACATTGGGATTCAAAGCAACGCCACAAAAATGAAATGAATTAGTCTAATTCAGAGTATAAAATAAAATTTCATGAAATCATTTTTGGAAAATAGTTTCTAATCCATGAGTCATTTCTCTTGTTAGTGGCTTAGACAATTCTTTTAGACAAATTATGGTAGGAAATTGAACCCATCACAATAAAAAGGGGAGGGTGTTTCTTGATAACAAGTACATAGTTAAAACCACGTCTTAAGCATTTTTCAAAATTGAAAAAGAATACATTTCAAGATGGCAACATCATTCGAATTTAGTATAAAGTTACCATATAGAATAACACCATCATACTTTGCACTGGCGGAGCCATCCGCCTCTAATTTGAAAATTATAATTGCACATTCACTCTTTCTAATCATGTGTCTAAACACATTTCCTAGAAGGCTATGAAATTGTTGGCATCATATTTTCGTAATCCATTATTAAAATCAATCTTTAGTCGGATACATTTAGCCTTTCTCTCTTCGGCGTGCCAAAGCTATCGCTTTACAGGATAATAAATGATTAAACATATAAACATTCTGGAGAACTCATCTTATTGGCTGGGAGGTCAACTTTCAACAGTCGAATCGTGAGCAAGGGAGAATGACATAAATCCCCATAGCTTGTGCCTCTAAAACTAGTGCACGTGTTACACCCTTTAATTTCCAGGAAATTAGGTGTGCAGCCGCCACCCCCAAAGAAACTTCAGAAATTCAAAATAAACATAATATTAAGTCAAATAATTCTAAAAAAATGCAAATTTACTTGTTCATTTTTTTAGACCCAAGCTCTACTTCCCCTGTGTTGGCAGGGCACGCATCTTGGGATGATGGCAGCTGATTCAAACCCTAGGGACCCCCGGCGGTTTATCATTACCCTTTTTTAACCTCTTTGGGTTGACTCCGATGGAGGGAGCAGTTTAAGGACCTGCTCGGGTCCAGCCTCTAAAACTAGTGCACGTGTTACACCCTTTAATTTCCAAGAAATTAGGTGTGCAGCCGCCACCCCCAAAGAAACTTCAGAAATTCAAAATAAACATAATATTAAGTCAAATAATTCTAAAAAAATGCAAATTTACTTGTTCATTTTAAAAGCAAGAGTCACAAAAAGATCTTAAACTATACTCATTATAACACATTTATTCAAAAAAAATTGTGCTTCCATAACATAAAAGAAAAAAATCGAAGTCCTATTAACACGACATAACATCCATGTGGTTTGTAACGTTATTTTGACTGAAAATAGTGATAGAGAAAAAGATGTATCGAATTTGACTGCCAAAATAATTGCACGATTCATAAGATTCAAATAATATTAAATTAGAAATTGATAATAATAAATACAAATTGATCTCGAGACAATAGATAAGACAAACAAGAAAATTTTAAAAGAAAATTGAAAATGAAAAAGAAGGTAGGAAAACAAAAACTGGACCAGAGGCAGCTCACGAAGACAGTGATGGAGATTGGGGGGTACGAAGCGGACAGCTAAGGGAGTGTGACGCAATGAAGATGACGTCACTCCCCATCAATTCTTCCCCGGGGCCTCTGTCGCCACTTGCGGGAATCGGTCCATGCGGACGTCATGATTGGGGGAAGCGGGGAAGGCCAGATACAACGTAGGACTCCGACATGTCTTAGAAGCTCGCGCAAAGATGAATCCGTACCGAGGTGGGGAAATTGGCATCGGCAGATTCGACAAAACGTGGACTAGGAAAAAAAAAATTCGAGTCGTGTCGTCGTGGCCCCCCGCGCATAAAGGAAATTCTATGTCCAACCCGACACGTACGCTGAACCAGAAAACAGTGAACACGGATAATTGAATTCCATTAGGGTTTGCACGAGGTTCATGCGAGATCTCATGTCATGTATTACGTTTTTGGAGTAACAAACGGACATTGGTTGGGATGTGGGGGTGCTGCATTCGGTTTGACTTTTAAGGAAAGTTTTAGAGAGAAAAATAGCATAAATGACCTTTAGATTAAAGGGATGTTTTTCGAAATGTAAGTAATATCCGATGAATTTGTAATCTTAAAGTACATTGAGGAATAAATTTTAGTTTAAAATAATGTTTGAAAAATCACACTTTGAAAAAATCAGATCCGTCAAAATGTGGGGAAAAACAAAATTTAGGGTCGTGTCATCGTGGGCCCTCTTGCACGCAGAAAATTCCATGTCCAAGCCGGCGCATATGCTGGACAAGGAAAAAATTAATAAGGATGGTCACATTCAATAGGATTCAACCAAACCCATGTGAGACCCTATCTTATGTATCACGTTATGCATAACAAAATTTCTCGACGGACATTCGTTGGGATGTAGGGTGGGGTTCGATTTGGCTTTTAAGGAATTTTTCTGAGAAAAAAAAGCATAAAAGACCTTTAGGATAAAGGGATTTTTCAATTTGTAAGTAGTGTTTGGTGAATTCATAATATAAAAGTGCATTGAGATACAATTTTAATTTAAAATGATGTTTGAAAAATCACACTTTGCAAAAATCAAATTTGTCAAAATGTGGACAAAAAAAAATTAGGGTTGTGTCGTTGTGGCCTGCACCTTTGCACGCAAGAAATTCTATGTCCAATCCGGCACATATGCTAAACAATAAAAAAGTTAACACGGATGGTTAGATTCAATAGGATTCGCACGAGATCCAATGCGAGACCCTATCTCATGTCTTACGTTTTGAGTAACAAAATTTCTCAACGAACATTCATTGGGATGTAAGGTGGGTTCGATTTCTTTCAAGGAAAGTTTTTGAGAAAAAAAAAAGCGTAAAAGACTTTTAGGTTAAAAGGATTTTGCGAAACACAAGTAATGTCTGGTGAATTCATAATATAAAGTGCATTAAGAAATAATTTTAATTTAAAATGATGTTAGAAAAATCACACTTTGCAAGAATCAGATTTGTCAAAATGTGCCCCGCCCCTACTCGCAGGAAATTCAATGTCCAATCCGGCACTTGCTAAACAAGGAAAAAGTCAACACGAGTGGTTAGATTCAATAGGATTCACATGAGATCCAGTGGGAGACCCTATCTCATGTATTATGTTTCGAGTAACAAAATTTCTCAACCGACATTTGTTGGGATGTAGGGTAGGTTTGGTTTCTTTTAAGGAAAGTTTTTGAGAAAAAAAAAAAGCGTAAAAGACCTTTAGGTTAAAGGGATTTTTTGAAACGTAAGTATGGCGAATTCATAATATAAAAGTGTATTGAGAAACAATTTTATTTAAAAAGATATTTGAAAAATCACACTTTGCAAAAATTAGATTTGAAAAAATATGGACAAAAAAAAAATTAGAGTCGTGTCGTCGTGGCCCCCACCCTTGTACGCAGGAAATTTCATGTCCAATCCGGCACTTGCTAAACAAGAAAAAAGTTAACACGGGTGGTTAGATTCAATAGGATTCGCACGAGATCCAATGCGAGACCTTATCTCATGTATTACGTTTTGAGTAACAAAATTTCTCAACAGACATTCGTTGGGATGTAGTGCGGGTTCGGTTTCTTTTAAGGCAATTTTTTGAGAAAGAAAAAAGCGTAAAAGACCTTTAGGTTAAAAGGATTTTTCGAAACGTAAGTAATGTCAGGCGAATTCATAATATAAAGTGCATTGAAAAATAATATTAATTTAAAATGATGTTTGAAAAATCACACTTTGCAAGAATTAGATTTGTCAAAATGTGGACAAAAAAAAAAGGTTCGTGTAGTTGTCGCCCCCACCCCTGCTCACAAGAAATTCAATGTCCAATCCAGCACATGCTAAACAAGGAAAAAGTTAACACGACGGTTAGATTCAATAGTGTGATTTGAGACCAAGAAAACTAAAAAAGGAAAAGAAAAACAAGCTTTTGCCAAAACCATACCTCCAGTAGCAGAGAATGAGGCGAGTGCAAATTGTTGAACTAAGCAGCTCTTTTGGGGATTACACATGCAAGACAAGAAGAAGGAAAGTGGGACCCATAAAGAAAAAAAATAGCATAAATAAAATAAAAAGCGTTGACCAAATGATAAAAAGAACGATCACTTCTATAAAATTGTAAGGGAATTGATGAGTTCCACAATAGATGGTATGGTAAAAATTCAAAAATAAAATAAAATTTGAGTGTTTAAGCAAAAAGAGGAGTGCAAAAAGTGCGACCCTTTTTGAAAGGTTAATTAGATTGACTAGCAACAATTCTTTAAAGGGTTGGTTTAATACAACAAAAACCTTCAAATTAATACATTCGTGACAAATTTATTCTCCGTTAGTTTTCGTTAAATTTTACTCTCAAATTATTGAGTTGCACGATAGGTGACAACTAATAGGTGTACTAATTTGGGATTTTACTTTTCGTATATTATAAGCGTAATAGTTTAGGATAGGGATGTGCAACTTGACTAGGTATACCCGATTCCCGGACCGATCCACCCAGAAAACAGGGTCAGGAATCAGTTCCCGTTGAAACCGGTTCCCAAAATTCGGAAGCGGTTTAAACAAGTCCGGGAACAGATTCCAAGTGATTACCCACTCAGAAATCAGTTCCTGGACTGGTTTTGGAACCGGTTACCAAACCGATTCTGTAAGTAGATGTCCAAAACCATTTTTTTCCCCTGATTTCTATTCTTACTCCCACATAGCATTTTTCCTATTGGCTCTCTCAAACACGCACGGCACTCCTCCTTTGTCATTCCTCTTCCTCACTTGCTTCCCTCCCTCATTGGCTCCCTCTCGCACCGTCCGATGAATGGATGGTGTTCGTCGCCGCGAAATTCTTGTGTATCACATGGATTGGCTCACCTAATTTCTTTTTTGTATGAGAAGTTATGCTTGCATAAATGAGTAGCTTCATGTAGTAGTTGTGAGAATAAGACTAATATTAGACTCATGTTTGTTGCTAATTCTTTGTCTTATGATTTTATTTATTATAATTAGCCTTGTAGATCCTTAATTTTTCGTTTAGTCAAAAAGTTTATGTATTTATTTGTTACAAGTGCTTAATGTTTCAATACAAAATTAGGAGGATTACGTTATTTTTTCGCGTATTAATATAAAATTCGAAATCATATAGGATATCGGAAGATTGCAAAACATGTTCCGGTAGAAACAGGGTTGACCCTGGAACCGGATTGGAAAAACAGGATGGGTTGGGTACTGGGTCCAATACAAACAGAGTCAGGTATAGGGTCCAGAAAAGAGGAACCGGTTATAACAGGGTCGGGTACAGGGTCTAAGTCTAGACCCCTAGCCACCCTGGACCCGATCACCCTTAGTTTAGGATCTTTCGTCGTATTAATCCAAATTAATGGAAATTAATAAAGGGTGAATTTGTTACAAATGTACAAGTTTAAGGTTTTTTATAGTAAAAAAAATAATTTTAGATGAATTTATTACAGGTGTATTAGTTTGAGATTTTTCGCGATACTAACCATTCTTCAAAAGAACACATTAAATTGGAAGATGTACACCACGAGTGCCAAAAGTGCCAAAACTTTCAAAATGTATATTTAAATGCCATTTTTTTTTTTAAATTGGACACTTGAGTTCCAACTCCGGCGAAGATAGTCAAAAATTCGACATCTCAGAATTTCTCAACAAACATTCGTTGGGATGTAGGGTAGGTTCAGTTTCTTTTCAGAAAAGGTTTTGAGAAAAAAAAAAAAGCGTAAAAGACCTTTAGGTTAAAAGGATTTTTCAAAACATAAGTAATATCTGGTGAATTCATGATATAAAGTGCATTGAGATACAATTTTAATTTAAAATGATGTTTGAAAAATCACACTTTGCAAAAATCAAATTTGGAAAAATTTGGAAAAAAAAATAGGGTTGTGCCGTTGTGGCCCCCACTTCTGCACACAAGAAATTCTATGTCCAATCCGCACATATGCTAAACAAGAAAAAAGTTAACACGGATGGTTAGATTCAATAGGATTCGCACAAGATCCAATGCGAGACCCTATCTCATGTATTATGTTTTGAGTAACAAAATTTCTCAACGGACATTTGTTGGGATGTAGGGTGGCTTCGGTTTCTTTTAAGGAAAGTCTTTTAGGGAAAAAAAAAAAGCGTAAAATGCCTTTCGATTAAAGGGATTTTTCGAAATATAAGTATGTCTGGTGAATTCATAATATATAAGTGCATTGAGAAACAATTTTATTTAAAAAAAATTGTTTGAAAAATCACATTTTGCAAAAAATAGATTTGAAAAAATATGGACAAAAAAGAATTAGAGTCGTGTCGTTGTGGCCCCCACCCTTGCACGTAGGAAATTCCATGTCCAATCCGGCACATGCTAAACAAGAAAAAAGTTAACACAAGTGGTTAGATTCAATAGGATTCACATGAGATCCAATGCGAGATTCTATCTCATGTATTACATTTTGAGTCACAAAATTTCTCAACGAACATTCGTTGGGATGTAGGGCTGGTTCGATTTCTTTTAAGAAAAGTTTTTGAGAAAAAAAAACGTAAAAGACCTTTAAGTTGAAAGGATTTTCCAAAACGTAAGTAATGTCTGGTGAATTCATAATATAAAGTGCATTGAGAAATAATTTTAATTTAAAATGATGTTTTTTTTTTTTTTTTGTCAATCCTACTCTACTCATACTTTAACTCTCACTCTTAAACTTTTACCCTATCTTTTTGTAGGGCGTAGGAGTCGAAACCCACACTTGAAACCAAATCATCCTCACCCCAACCCCCTAAAAAGGTGGGGATTCGAACCCCCCACCCCTCTTCCATATTGGAAGGGTGGCCACTGGGGCAAACTCCGGTGGTTATTTAAAATGATGTTTGAAATATCACACTTTGCAATAATCAGATTTGTCAAAATGTGGACAAAAAAAAAAATTAGGGTTGTGTCGTTGTGGCCCCCACCTCTACACGCAATAAATTCTATGTCCAATCCGACACATGTGCTAAACAAGAAAAAAGTTAACACGAATCGTTAGATTCAATAGGATTTGCACAAGATCGAATGCGAGACCCTATCTCATGTATTACGTTTTGAGTAACAAAATTTCTCAATGAACATTTGTTGGGATGTAGGGTGGCTTCAGTTTCTTTTAAGGAAAGTTTTTGAGGAAAAAAACAGCGTAAAAGACCTTTAGGTTAAAGGGATTTTTCGAAATGTAAGTAGTGTCTGGTGAAATAATGTAAAAGTGCATTGAGAAACAATTTTATTTAAAATGATGTTTGAAAATCACACTTTACAAAAAGTAGATTTGAAAAAATATGGACAAAAAAAAATTAGAGTCGTGTCGTCATGGCCCCCACCCTTGCACATAGGAAATTCCATGTCTAATCCGGTACATGCTAGACAAGAAAAAATTAACACGGGTGGTTAGATTCAATAGGATTTGCAAGAGATCCAATGCGAGACCCTATCTCACGTGTTACGTTTTGAGTAACAAAATTTCTTGACAGACATTTGTTGGGATGTAGGGCAGGTTCAATTTGGCTTTTAAGGAAAGTTTTTGAGGAAAAAAAAAGTGTAAAAGACTTTTAGGTTAAAGGGATTTTTTTTAAAATTCCAAGTAGTGTTTGATGAATTTGTAATCTAAAAGTGAATTGAGGAACAATTTTAGTTTAGTTTAAATGATATTTGAAAATCACATTTTGTAAAGCACTTTTATCTTTTGTTTCTTAGAAAAAAACTCAAAATCGGCCAATGACTCAATTGTCGAGGAGCCAGATCTAGTGTCCATAGACTTGCCTAGGTCACACGGCCCCATGCAGGGCAACCTGAGGTTCCAAAACCTCAGAGGACCACCTAAGGTCTTGAGACCTCAAGCAAAGGTTGGCAGACGGCAGGCTAGCTTGCCAGCAACTAGGTATGGCCCCACCAACTCCTTGCCGATAGCGTTGTGTGAGGTAAGGTCATTTCCGAAATTATAAAAGTTTAGCTAAGGCAAAGTTGGAAGAAAAAAAATATTTTTATTCATAAAATACTTAGAGCTCAAAACACCTCCCAATCTGCATTGGGCTTTTTACCTTAAGAGGTTTTTAGAAATGCATTTGCATTCTTCCAAAATTCCCCCAAAAAATTCCGAGAGAATATTTGCATTTGTCCGGTGAACCTTGAAGCCCAAAGCCCCTCAAGAATGCAGTTCCTGGAGGGAGCTGTACCTAGATTTCCATAGCAATGATGATGTAACTCGAGAGAAATCAGTGCATTTCAAGATCTTCATTATCTTAGTTAATTGACAAAATCAACGTGTTACTTGCTTACATAGGACCGGTTTAAGAGATTGGAAGGTGCAGGCACCTTGACGATCGGTCTAAAGCGTCCCGACAAAGTAAAAAGATGGCCGGATGGATGACCACCCGTTAGGCAGCCTCACCTCAAAAGGAAAGATCGGGACTAAGGTGACAAGACACATTGTCCGAGGTCCATTCCATGATTTGCCTCGTCTTCGGCGCCACAAGATCTTTACTTTTGAGGCGACAGAATCTATACTTTTTTATGTGTCGCCAAGTGGTCAATGGAGGCGAGGAAAGACATCCTCTGTTGCCTGCGTGAGTCGCCGCTAAGGACTAAATTGAACCGTGTCCCGTTGGATCGCCGCATTAATAGAAATAATTTGCATGTCAGATGTCAAAGGCGATAGGTGATGATCCGCAAGTGATGATCGAAACGATCGTTGCCCTAGGAATCCAAAGGCGACAAGATTAGCTCGTGTTTGTCGCCTCAAGTTGATTTTCAGCTAAAATAACGTCGATCATGAAAAAATATCGTCGCAATTAGTAAGTGTTTGTAGTTTTAAACTAATTTTCGGGACACTTTTCTGTGAAATATTTTTAATTTTTGTTGCTTTTGGCACTAATTTGCATCTACTTATAAATTGAAGTTTGATTGCAATGAAGCGTCATAGCATAATCAGTTAAAAATACATTGACATAACAAAAGTTCATAATAAAACACACCTTCGCACCCTCCAAAGTAATGACAAAAAAAAAAAAAGGCATTGCTCAAAAGTAGAAAGAGAACTACTCGATTCCAGAAGGCCTCAACAACAAAAAGGCCAAATAAGAAAATGTTTACTCCGTATTTTTAAAGGATGGCATTTTTTCCACTCCTCCTTTCACTCGAACACTCACTTTTTTTTGTTATTGTTTTGACCATATTATCCCTTGAAGACCTGCCGCTTCTTGTATAATTTTATAAAAGTGATCTTTTTTATTATTTAGTTCACACTTTTTTTTTCTTTTTTCTTTATGAGTCTCACTTTCCTTCTTCTTCTTTTTTTCACCGTCTTTGATTGTCTTAGTTCTCTTTTGCAAATCAACTTTGTTATGCTACATCATTATTTCTGACAAGTCAATTAATGAGAAGCAACATAGCAACCCAAAATTGATGATGAAGAACCTATGGAATTAATAGTAAGAATCTAAACCTAGAGGAAGCAACAGTCTATAGGATGCAAGTATGCTACAAATTACAAAGTAACTGTCCCAATGATTTCACAAACACTATTTTGATACACGCTACACTCTAATCGCATGATTGAAACACAAGATCAAGCACTTTTACGACCCAAAACTCACCTTCACTTTTAAGAAAAGATATCAAGAAACACTTAATAGTGACCGAAATGAGCATGATTTAAGACTTAGAAAACTAAAAAAAAAAACAAGCTTTTGCCAAAACCATACCTCCAGCAGAGAAGGTGAGCACAAATTGTTGAAGTAAGCAGCTCTTTTGAGGATTATAGATGCAAGAGAGATTTGTGGAAGAAGAAGACAAGAAGAAGGAAAGTGAGGGTTGGTAGACGGCAGGCTAGCTTGCTAGCAACTAGGCATGGCCCTGCCGACTCCTCGCCGGTGACATTGTGTGAGGTAAGGTCATTTCTGAAATTATAAAAGTTTAGCTAAGGCAAAGTTGGAAGAAAAAAATATATTTTTATTCATAAAATATTTTACCAAAAAAAGAAGAAAGAAAGTGGGACCCGCAAGGAAAAACAGCAGAAATAAAATAAAAAACGTTGACCAAATGATAAAAAGAATGATCACTTTTGTAAAATTGTAAAAGAATTTATGGGTCCCACAGTAGATAGCATGGTCAAAATTAAAAGAAAAAGAAAAAGAAATTGGAGTGTTTAAGTTAAAAGAGGAGTGGAAAAAGTGCGACCTTTTTTGAATGGTTAATTAATGCAAAGAAAGATTGAACAGCAACAATTCTTTAAAGGGTTGGTTTAATACAACAAAAATAAACAAACTACTACATTTGTAATAAATTTATTTTCTATTAGTTTTCGTTAAATTTTACTATCAAATTATTAAGTTTGAGGATACGTGACAACTAATAGGTGTACTAACTTAGAATTTTACTCTCCGTATATTATAAGTGTAATAATTTAGGATTTTTCGTTGTATTAATCCAAATTAACGAAAATTAATATAGGGTGAATTTGTTACAAATGTATAAGTCTTGGGTTTTTATGGTCAAAAAATTAATTTGAGGTAAATTTATTATAAGTGTACCAATTTAAAATTTTTCGTGATACTAACCATTCTTCAAAAGAACACATTAATTTGGGAAGATGTACACCACGAGTCCCAAAAGTAAAAGATACATTTAAGTACCATTTTTTTTTAAAAAAATTGGACACTTGAGTGTCATCTCCGACAAAAGTAGCTGAAAATCCAACATGGTATTATTTTAAGAATAAATGTGGTTTATGTGACTTGTTGGAGTTATCTACTCAATGATCAATGTGCAAAACGATGTCATTCCGCCCCCCTTTCCCCCAAATTGATTTTTGATATAAATATTAATTAAATTAATATTATTTTTTTAAAAAGAAGGGGAGCAAATCAGTGAGGGCCTCTACGACCCTTGCTGTTGCTGCCACCCCACCCTCATTGGAAAGGGCCGATGACGGTGGGGCAAGGGTTGACAAAGGTCGCTAGGCCCAGCTAGTGGCCGATGGCCTTGGTCAATTGCAGGGGAGGACCTACAGACCCTCAACTATATCTGGGGCGAGGGGTTGCGGTCCTCCCTCGAATCCGACAAGGGTCCCATATTATCTTATTTAGTTCTATTAAAGTGGCTACATTTATCAAATTTTAACAAATTTTTATCATCTAATATATTTGTCGATATTTGTTTTGGTAGGTTTAGTTTTCTCCTATGTCCATTTTTCACTTTTTTTACGGCAATTAAGGGTAAAAGAGAGACTTCTCTTAAAAATAAATGAAATGAAAACATACTTTTACCCCGGAAAATATCATGAGCTAATGGGAAAAAAAATGGAGTGTTAACGGCTGTAATAAAATAAAAGTTTTTAAAAGGGTATTGTATAACAATTGAAAGTCTGGAGGTAAATGTGTACTCCTCCGAAATTCCTGAAAGTTTGATGTAATTTATCCGTAATATTATTTCAATATGTTAATTTATTAAAGAGCTCATGTGACTTCACATGTAAATTTTTACCCGTTTCTGGGTAAAAATGTTTAATTGCGAGACCCGAGAATTTTGAACAAAGCAAAAAGTTTAAAAAAAAAAAAAAAAAAAAAAAAGTAAATCCAAACAGACCCTAGATTATTCAAACCGATCTAAGATCGTTTCAAACTTGACCATCTCAGGACAGGTAGCACGATCGGCCATATCAAAAATTGAAAATAAAAAGTTCGGTTGCAAATTCTACTGCGGAATCTGACCCAAAAAAAAAAAAAAAAAATTCTACTGCGGAAGTTTTCTCAATTAATGAAATTTTTTTATTGATATCGAAGGTGCGGCGAGGATAGATTTGCTTTTCCGCATAATCCTGCACGCTTTAAAACTCAAGGTCAAGTTTTATCTAACAAAGGGGAATAATGTTGGGTCCATCAAGATTTGCTTTAAATTTTTATTTTTATAAAGGTTTAGGATTTCAGAATTTGATAGTTTGTTTCTTCATTATGTTTAATTTAATATATTATACAAGAATCCGAGGTCACTTTAGTTACAAGATTATATTTGATGAGATTAGATTACAAAAGACTATTTTTCAAGAATTTCCAGGTTTGTCTTTCTTTACTTTCTTAGTTTGAACTTTTCATTTTCCTTAGTTTGCTAGGGTTTGTACTCAAAAGATTCAGCATATATTCAACTGAGGACCTAAGCATATCCTTAAACTACTTCGCCTAAATGAGCCCCCTGCGGGCGTAAAATGTAGGGCATGGCCCCACAGGGCAACCCGCCACGACCCCGTTCGGGTGGGTAAAGGGACCCACCCTGGATCCCCGCGATGCCCCTCCCGGATGAAATAAGCCGGCGCGGTACAGGAAAATGAAAGGGGCATGGCTTCAAGAATTTCCAGGTTTGTCTTTTTTTCACTTTCTTAGTTTGAACTTTTCATTTTCCCTAGTTTGCTAGTGCTTGTACTCAAAAGATTCACTATATATTCAACTGCTTCACAGGGACGGGGGCGAGACTGCTGCGGCAGCGGCAGCAGTGCGGGTTTTGAGTTATCAGGGACGATGGTGGCAACTTACGGATGTTAATTAGCCTTTTTGAGTTTAGTCCTGAGACATGCATAACATGGCAAGCGTTATCCATTCCGCTTCTCAAATTATAAATCCATATAGAAGACGTTCTCCTTGCAGTTCCAATCCATTATTGCCATGCCCTCCTGATCCCAGTAGGACCACTTTTCTTGTCACATGCAGCGGGTGAAGAAGCTCAACCCTCTTCAGATATGATGAGCCCATCGATTCGGCGCAAGCCGTCGCCACGGGGTAGCACGAGGAGCGTATCTTCTATGGATGCTGGATGCTCGTTTCGCCGTCTTTCTTCTTGAAGTGAAGTGAGTAGATTATGTTCTCTGATTCTGAAGACAGCGGACTAAGAGGATGCAACACAATCAATCCTAGAGCAAGACACCAAAACCACGGCATTCGAAATGGCGATATGAACTTCCGCAGCACTTTTCAGGTCTCCCGATCCTTACAGCGATGAGTTTCTTCGAGACAGATTGTGGAGTTCTCGTTAATATTTATGGAGCAATGGCGAATCAACCCTTCAAGAAACTCCACAAGCTCTACCTTCTGGCTGTGCAGTTTTTTCCACCCTCAACATTTGTTATCTATTTCACAGATTACGTTTGAGAAGTACCATGCAGAGTCATGAGCAACACATTGTGCAATCTGGACTGTCGACAGCCACGAGATCCGCATCAAACGCGTGTGAGAATGGGATTTGCGGCATCTTACAGTGCAGAGATCGCACGCTAGCAGGACCCTTATACTACAAGGAGCAAAGTGCCTAGAATGAAGCGGAAGATGAAATCCAGACGTTACCTTCTTTTTGAAAATCAAATCCCAGTTCCTCTCAAGAGCTCTTAAGTTATTTGGAATGTTCACCTTGTAGAAGATTAAGAACTATGATGGCGGAAGAACCCTCATAAGTAAAGAATTCGATATTGCAGCTTAAATTCAAGAAGCAGCCAAGTGCAGTGTGGAATGAAAGTTTGTATCAAGCAAGCCAATCGTGTACATACATTCATGGTCAGATGAATATTTACGTGCTCGGTACAGTACTCCAGTTCAAATGAAAGGTCTCGCAAGTATGCCTCTGCACTAAAAAAAAAAAAAAACCACATCCTCCTCTCCTTCCTTTAGATACACAGAAGAAAGCTATCTAAATGAAAAGAAAAATCTCCTTTTTGTTTCTGTTGCGGATGGAAATCACTGAAAATGGAAAAGACCCCAAGAAAACTGGCAGACCGAATGCAATCCTACTGTAAATCTTCCTATCGGTTTGTATCTGCAGCGGGAACTTCGTTACTAATCACAGTCACAGTAGTCTCGGTCAAACCCTCATCATTTACCAGAAGAGGCTCCAAGGAATCTACTATGTCTCTCATGAGAGGCCTAGCTTTGGGGTTCCGGTTCAAGCAATGGTAGGCAAGCATCGCCGCTTTCTGCACTCCTTTGACGGGATAATTGCCATCCAGCCTTGGATCCACAAGGTTGAGTATCTTCTTCTTCTCTTTAAGCAAAGGAAGGGCCCAATCTGTGAGGTTTTGCTCCCGTGCAGGCCTAGACTTATCCAAGGATTTTCTCCCCGTAAGAAGTTCTAGAAGGACTACGCCATAGCTGTATACATCACTCCGTGGAGTCAAATGCCCTGCACAGAAATGGATTCTTGTGATGTAAACAAAATGCACAAAGAGATGACTGATTACAAGAGAGCAGATGTAAAGTTCTTTCAGGAAGTAAATTTGTTCAAATGCTAGAACAGACACAAACAAGATTTACATCATAAGTTAAAAGTGCAAGATATAGAATTGTGACCTGTCATTATATATTCCGGTGCAGCATATCCATATGTTCCCATTATGCGAGTGGAAACATGTGATTTGTCTCCTTCAGGTCCATCTTTCGCAAGACCAAAGTCAGAGAGCTTGGCATTGTACTCCTGTTTGATTAAACTAGAATTGTGAGCTAAACACACCCAAATGCCAAGTAGGAAACAACTATTTCGGTGTCCACTGAACTACCATTTTTCTAGTCCAGGACTCAGATCCGCAATTTTGACCTTTAACCATGACCCAAACATTTAGTAATTCACTCAACAAAAGGTACAGCCCAAAAATGAATTTAAGCTTTTATGTGTGATTTGGAGAATTTGTAGTCAATGAATGGGCATGCTTTATGCTAGCAAACTACCTTAGAGGATTACAAATTCCACTGTCAACAAAATAATGTCCATTCATGGACTATGGCATTGTTGTTTGCTCTCTATCACAAACTTCTTCCTCCATTTAAGGTAGAAAAGTTATAGAGCATTTGATCCACTGACCTCATCTAAGAGAATATTAGACGTCTTGAAATCACGGTAGATGACGGGCTTCTCAGCTTCATGGAGGAAAGCAAGACCTTTGGCAGCACCGAATGCAATTTTCATTCTGATAGACCATGGAAGAGGAAGCAATACTCCTAAGAAAAACACAAAACAAGAAAATCAGAGATTGCGCATATGTAAGACTTCAAAGAACGACAATCGATGTCTCAACAATAATTACTGAGAACTAAGTTTTTCAGATGAACAAGCTAGAGTCTGACAATAGGGATACAGAAAAAAATCATCAGGGCGGAGAATACTAGGCATTAATTTGAAGGGTTTCCTTTGGACGAAAGCAACCATGAAAGAAAATTTCATACTCTCCCACTAGATAGTATGGCTTTTAAAGGATACCGATTATCAGAGGGCAATTGACACATTCTTTTTATTATTTTTTCCCAAGGAACCTACATTTCAATCATATATTACCATGAACTGACTTCTTAAGTTTAGAAATTGAAACTGTCCTACACAAAATCGCCTCAAGACTGAGATCTAAAACACGTGAGTTAATCTAAAGGAGAAAGATTGATCATCAAGGTGAATGTTGAAGCTTCGTAAGAGAGAGCTAACAGTAAATGAGGCATGAATATGATTGAGGAACCAACTAAAACCTCTTTTTTCTAGTGCATCTATCAAATCTCTTCCTTAGTTGGCATTAAAAAAAAAAAAAAAAAAAAACCTATCTTCCTGAAGTCACTTCCCTGTGTTCTTCTGCATAAGAGAGAGCTACCAAAAAAATGAGGGGATAATAACATTGAGCATTTAACTAAATCCTCTTATTCTAGTGCATCTGACACATCTCTTCCTAATATCACTTCTCCGTGTTCATTTTCATCATTTGTAGGAGAATTACAAGGGACTACTTACTCGAAAATAAGTTATGTTCCACGCTACCCCGAGCCATGTACTCGTATATCAACACTCGATGTTCATCTTCGCAGCAGTACCCGATCAATTTCACCAAATTCGGATGAGAAAGCTGCCCTAGGAATATGACTTCTGCCTAAAATTCCAGAAAAGTATTAATCAAACCAACTGGAAAAAGCAGGACACACTGTCATATCCATCGAAAAGAGGTTAAAGCAATTTAAAATCAATCACTCCTTAATTAAGCTGGGGAAAGGGCAAATTTTCTCACCAGCCACTCACGGTGGCCTTGATAACTGTTATCGCCGTCATGAACCTTTACAGCAACTTGGAGAGGCTCCAGCCCCTCCCGCAAATCCTCTGAGATAAACCCTTTGTACACGCTTCCAAATCCACCGCCACCCAACACCCGATCTTGCCTGAAATTTGCAGTGATGATCCTCAGCTCGCTATAGGTGAATGCAATCAGCGGATTAGCAGCTGTGTCACGGCGCAGATCTTCCACTTCCGCCGGATTTGATGGTAATTTACTTTCATCCCTTTTATGTTTCACGGATGGGCTCCCGTACTTAGGGGATTCTGAAAACAGAAAGGCAAAAGCCTAAATACGGTAAGCCCATACTCTGCCCTGACAACGAGAAACAGAACCAACATTTCCAAACAACTACGCGCCATATTCATCTGGAAAGAACAAGGTAAAAAATGGACGGTAAAGGACCTTAAAAATCGAATCCAATATTTTTTGAATGGTAAAGGATCCTAAACTAACTTTATGGAGGGAAATAACAGAAAAAAATGACTGCAAAATCACTTCATGCATGGGACAAGACTTGAAAGCCTCATATGCAATTATGCATCAAAATGAAAGTAGGTGCAAAACCAACCTTCCTTCTATCTTTATACAAGCAGAAATCTCTCGAGGTACAATTCTAAAATGGGCAAAGAAAATAGAAAGAAAAGGTAGATTCCGTCAATTAATTTGCAGGCTAAAAATAGTGTATCATCTGGGTCAAGAAAAATAAGATTCTACGAAGCTCTAAGAAGATTCACATAAAGTTTGGGAAAGGCACATCTTGCACAATACCAATTCTGATTCCAAAAGGACCGCCAACTTTCGAGAGGACGATGGCAAAAGATGGCAAATTTGAACGAATCACACAATACTTCATAAACTAGGAAATGTAAAAATTAAATTGGGACAAGAAAAGACTTAACAAGACAGACAGCAAAGAGAACAACCGCAAATAAAAATGGAAAAAAAAGAGTACCAGAAACGAAACAAATGAGGCAGGATAAAAAAAGGGACAAACAGAGTATATACCCTCCAGCACCAAAATTTATTCTCAGTTCACCTGATCTCTCATCAAAGAAGCTTCTATGATCCAACATTAACAGAACCCATTTGCTGCAAAAGATTCACCGAGAGAGAGAGAGAGAGAGAGAGAGAGAGAGAGAGAGAGTTTTGAGGATACCAACCTGACTTAGCATTGGAGGAGACTCTGTAAATCGAAGGCTCCCACCTACACAAGCAATTTCCCATGACACCAAGACCCGAAAATAGCCCAGACCCAGCTCCTTTCACCGGCTGCCCATCATAAAAATCGAAGCTTTTTCTCGTTCACTCCCTCGGGCAGAAACCTCAGCACCGCCATAAACCACAAGAACACCAGACAAATTGGGAAGACGCGACCTTTTTCCTTTCGTGGGTTCGTGGGGAATGACAGGAAAGAGTTGGGTGCGGGCGCTGGTGGGAGCGAGAGAGAGAGAGATTCTGAGTGGCAATGATGATGTTTTAGTGAGTGTTGAGGTGGGTGGTAACTCTTTGGCAATGGCGGAGATGGACCCACGAGCAGCAACAGCAACAGCAGCAGCAGCGGCAGCAAGTTTCCTTTTTTATTCCGAATTTCTCGTCTGTTTTCGGTCCAAGAGATCATTCGTGTGCGCTTCTTAGTTTTTGGCTTCGTGGGCTGTCGAGGTGAGTGCGCCTATAGGGCGCGTTTCAATTCCGGAGCCGACCACCAATCCCTTTCATCATTATCCACGAAATTCCCTTTGTTTAAGGTCGTTGGTGACCGTGCGATCGTGCATTTGTTCGGAGAGATGTATGAATTAATATCGTGCGTGAACATTGATCGCGATTTACGACATTTCATATGCCCCAAAAAATCATGGGGTCGAACTACCATTAGGTCCTTTGGACCTGTTTGTCGGTGTTTTTAAAGTGTTGAATGAACAACTTCTGTTCATATTATTTAGATTTTTAAAAATACGAAGAAGTTAAAAGTGAAATCACACATCAAGATTTGGATTTTTTTCGAAAATTTTAGGTGATTCGGATGACAAAAATGCATCAATTCCAAGATTTTGATTAGTGAAAACAACAAGAAAAAATAAAAATAAAAATTCAGTTCGAACTTAATTTTAGTGCAATTGAGATTTTTGTATCATCATATTTACTTTCGTCAATCACATAATTGTTATGCCATTCATAGCATAGCACAAAATTCATGTTTTTTCCTCATGCGGTGCAAATTAGGCACCACATCGAGCGTTGACTACTTGTGGGCAAAGGTTGCAATGGTTAATGCAACCCAATCCATCCATCAAGCAAGATGAGAACTACGATGACCTAGAACATTAATATATGATAAAATAACAGAAAAAAATGTGATTTAAAGGACAGTTCAGCACTTAATAGAATCCGTTTGTCTCTCGAAAAATAAATGATTTATAATATATTTTCCTATAATTGATCATTCGTATCCTTGGAAATAATTTGTTAATAAATAATATTTCATTATCAATAATAATTAATGTCTAAATATTTTCATAAATGATTAAAGTATTTTTTGTTTGTTTGTTTTGCGAGCAATCATGTTATAAATCACAAACAGAGGTAAATAAATATTTTCTATTCCCCAGCCTCCATATTAAGCCATTCCCTTCCCATGTTCCCACGCCAGCATTTGCAACCACCACTACCCACCACTACTTCTTTATCAATTTGCAGTTCACTATGTTATGGGAGGAGTCTTCCCTTTTGAAACGAGTACATAAATTGTTAATTACGCTTCCGCTGTTGCTATTCACGGTACGTAGTGGCTCCTTTCCCATGGTCCTGTAAGCCCCAAAAAAAAAAAAAAAAAAAAGAATCAGATTTACACGTTCACTTTATTGTGTCCTCTGTTGTTTCTATCTTTTCGTGCCAATCTTGTTTCCTATATTTCTTGTACAAGAAGGCATGTCGGACCAAAGAAGATGCACTCGGCCTAGATGCTATGATGCGCAAGCCCTTCTATCACCATGATTTGTTCATCCTCGAGGCATGATCTTCGTCATAATTATGATGGAGAGCTAGCAACTTCTATCGTACCATCATATTCGCATTCGTGTGGTCACCAAAATGATGTAACATAATTGTAGACCAATTTGTTTTATTGAAAACAACAGAAACCGTATTGATTCACGTTGGTTCAAGTTAATGGTGTCGTGTTTGAATTCTTCTCGATGTGTTCCCATTGTATAAGGACCGTATTGTCGTTGTCTCCTTGAATAATGACATTGATGGTACATGCTACAAGTACTCTCTGCGTGGTTAGCAATTAGCATGGACCAGCCTATCTAAACCTTGAGATTCATTCAACAAAGCTAGGGCGGCATCCTATACTTATTAATATCAAAACCCTAGATGACTGAATAGAGAGAAAACTATCAGAAGCGTGACGAGCGAGCGACGAAATGGGGGTCGCTTCGTTCCAACGAAGGAGCGAGTTTTGCTGCTTTTGAGCTGTGAAAGTTAACACGAGGGTTGACTTACGAGCTGAGGTACAGGCGGGTTAGATTTGTCGATTTTCATGCACAAGTCCAGATGTTACGTCCTACTCAGGAGGTGGTGTTATTCAGCTTCCAGGGCTTCGGGAAGAATCAAAATGTTTTTGTCCCCATATAACTTCAAGCTGGACAGCTTTCCTATCCTTAAAAAATTCAAACCTTGTCGGCAGATGGTTTTGTAGTTACTTGCATCCTACTCTTGAATTTTTATTTTTTTTACAGCGAAAGTTTATGATGTTGAACAGTAGTAATCTTGGAGATGAAGTGAATTTGAAAAATACTTTTTTATATTAGTTTGTGACGCTACTCGAGAGAGAGAGAGAGAGAGATACCCGGATGAAAAGGCTAAGGTGGAGTGGGTGTCCCACCTTCCATGATCTTGACTTGAATTATATTTCGATCTTCTTCATCTTTTTCCGTTCTTGGCTTCGAAGGTTTCGACTTTTTGGAGAGCTCAGGAAACTAAAAGTGGCAGTGGGCGAAGATGGAATGTGAATGGGAGGGAGTGATCTTGGTGGTGGTGGTGGTGGTGGTGGTGGTGGATCCATGGAAGCTCTCTCTCTCTCTCTCTCTCTAACTGACGCTGGGAAGTGGATTGGAAGATCCTGTAGCAGCGACAGCGATGGAAGACCCAAAAAGCATCCCTGTAAGCCCCACTTTGGTTTCGCATGCGCCTGGCCCCCTCTCTCTCTCTCTCTCTCTCTCTCCCTGTGTCTCCGTTGCGAGAACCGAAAAGCCATAACCCTGCTCAATTCAGAAATCCAAGAACTGTAAAGTGGTGTGCAAAGTAGACTGTAATTATACTTGACAGACTGTAATTGTACTAGCTTATAGAGAAAATGCACGCCGATGTTTTTTTTTTTGTTCAGTATGAAGACAAGGTCAGCAACCGAACGAAAATTCGGTCGCTAAAAGCAGTTCTAGGCGGCCAAATTGAGAGGGCTGGTGTTCGGTCGCCAGAACTGGCCTTTTGACCGCAAAAATTTAGCCCTCTCGATTTGGTCGCTATGGAATTCAGCTTCCAATTCCCAATCCCTAACCTTAATTTCACTCCCTCCCTCTCTCCTCGTAATTTAAGGACCCGCGACCACATGCCACATCGCGAGCGTCAACCTCAATTATCATCGCCACCGATCGTCCCCTCTGTCGTTACCGTCGGCCCCAGCTGCCGTCAGCTCCTACCCTGGTCCCAGCTGCGTCAACCTCAATTTCTTTGTGGGGGCGAAGTATGACCAGATTGAGGTCGTGCTTGTGTGCCACCCATTGTGTCTATGGTGACCTTGGGTTGTGTCGCCACTCACGGCCCTATTCTCGGCCGCCACTCGTGGCCATATGGTCACGACTCTTAAGTTTTTTTTCCAAAAAATTTTGTTGATCTTTTTGAAGTTAATTGTGCTTTACATGTTCATTGTTAGGTTTTTAGTGGTTCACGTTGGTTGGTTAAATTATACCATTTGGAGTTACGTTTTTTTCTCATAATTTTTCTGTGGCTGTTTCCTAATTGGTATGGTATATACTTGGTAAGTCTAATGTTTAGATTTGAATTGGCAAGCATATCTAATGTTTATACTAGATTAGAAAGTTGTAGCCATTAAATTTTTGCATGCTTGCAAAATCGCTACATTTAAACCGTACATTTCCCATTTGAGAATAGTTTGCAGAATTAGTGTGGGTCATGTTTCTCCTTAGATAAACACGACCATACTAGGTTTTGCGTACTATTCTTTAGTTGTCCTCAATGGACAGTTTTTTTTTTTCTTGTCGAATGGACAGTTTGGGGACCACAAAATTTGCATAGATGCACACCTGCTTTTATTTCGGAAGTTTTTATGATTGCATAATTCATTTTGTTTTTTGGGCACCTACTGAGGAAAATTTGTATAAAAAGCCGTAAACTCATAGTACAATGGCCAATTTAGTTTTAAATTTTTCATTTGATAAATTTAATTTTAAACTTTTGTGCTTATTATCAAAGGACACATCAAACCTGTCAAAAGGTTAGATTTGACATGACTCAACAACTAGACAAACCGAAATCAGTTTGGACCACTTGTACATCAAAGATGCTATGGACGCCTTACTAGCCAAATCATAGGACCACTCTATACTATAAGTAGGAAATATATCTATCAACTTCATTTAACTTGCTTTTTTTTTTCTGTATAAAAAAAAGAAAAAGAAAAAAGGCATCGATTCACGCTATCGATTATTTTGAACTCGCGACCCTCTTAAGTGAGAGAAACGCGGCCTCACTATCTCAATTGTACATAAAATATTTAATTAAGTTACTTAAAATATATATATATATTTTGAACAACATAAAATATTTATATTTAACCGGCCACTTTCGAACTAGTTGAACAGCATACCACCGAGTCATCGGGTATGGTCTCCGACCCAGTTTTAAAAACATTGGATTGGTACGGAAATAAAAAGCAAATGTCCGATTTGATTTTCATCCGGGTTGCAAATTAATACCGAATCAGCATGGATGAGGCCCGACACTTTCAAGTCGAGCTTCGAATGAGATGATTCTTTTTTTTTTTTTTTGGTCGGTCTACTCTAATCCTACTCTAACACTCACTTCACTTCTCGCCCGCCTCCTCAGTAGGGCGTGGGAGTCGAAACCCACTCCTGAAATGAAATCATCCCCACCCCAATCTCACCCTGAGAAGGTGGGGATTTGAACCCCTCACTTTCCCCTTCCAAATTGGAAAGGTGGCCACTAAGGCGAACCCCCAGTAGTTGAATGAGATGATTCGGGATGAACAAAGTCTGGATTTCGGAATATTAATTGTTGTCGAGATGACAAAAACACTCTTCTCTTTTCAGCCGTTACTTCTTTATTTTATTTTAATAATCTTTTTAATTTGTAGAAACCAAAACTTCTTGCTTGAAAATGAGAGGTGAATATTGCCTAAAACCAGTGGGAATAATGACTCTAATCAATTTTAAAGTTAGATATAATATTTACAATGAACTGGCCAATTTAACTCGTTCAACCGGTCAAATCGATTGAGCCAAGTAATTCGGCATGGAATCCGACACGGTTTTATAAACATTGGATTTTTTTTTTTTGTCAGTCCTACTCTATTTCTATTTTAACTCTTGAAACTATATCGTCCCCACCCCAACCCCCTGAGAATGTGAGAATTCGAACCCCCACATCCCCTTTTCATGTTGGAAGGGTGGCCACTAGGGCAAACCCCAATGTTTATAAACATTGGATTGATTTGGAAGAAAAGAGCAAACGTTTGATTTGGTCTTTCATCCTGCTTACAAACCATATCAAATCAACCCCAACGGTACCCTCAATTTACCTTTGGATGAGGCCAACACTTTCGAGTTGGGCTTTGAATGAGGCAATTGGGGCCGAATATGTTAAAAAAGGTTAGTTTTTGTTCCTCCGTAACTTCAATTTTTTGTCCACCTTTCAAACTTCCCAAATTGAAAGCCAAATTAACAAATTCCGTTAACTTGAACAAATGAAGGGATAATGTTAGAAAATTTCATATAGTCTAGGGACTGATTCAACATTTATCAAAAGTTCATAAACAACATTGAACGAATTACAAGTTGAAAGATGATATTGTACATTAAGTTAAAATTCATGAAGCACATTGAATAAATTAAAAGTTCAGGGACGACATCACATATTGAGCCAAATTTTATGGACCGTTTGCATAACTATCTCTTTTGATTTTCTCAAGATGAAAACAATGTTCTTTCTTTTCAGCCGTTAAGTCTTTTTTCTTTTCTTTTCTTTTCTTTTCTTTTGGTTACTTTCCTTGAACGTGGATTTACTTCCAATTAAACTTTTTAATTTGTAGATAATCAATTGAAAATAAGCGAAAATATTGCCTGTACCCCGTGGGTCCAATGTAAAGCTATGTCTTTATAGCAGAATCTAAAGTGAGAATTTTTACATGAGGATACTAAGCTTATTATATCCAGGCAACAAAAATTATTTATACCAATATCTTTATATATCTTATTCAATTAAGATCAATGCTTAAAGTTTTTGGTGGTAGACAGAGGGTACTTTTATCATGCGAGTCCAAGTTTGGGGTATTGATGACATGAAAAATAAACTATATGAAAATGCTGGATATTGTATGTGGTCCCTAGACTTTTGGTCTTAAACTACACAAAAATACTCAATATTTTAATTTATTTAATGTGGTTCCTCAATTATATAGTTCAGGGATTGAATTAAAAATATACCAAAAGTTTATGGACTACATACAATATTTAGCATTTTCATATGGTTCCAGATTAAATTAAATATGTATAAAAAATTTAGGGATCACATACAATATTGGCAATTTGGGGCTTGATGTGTGGTGGAGGATCAATAATGATTGAATGTACATGCAGAAGTGGCGAATGAGAGAGATCTCAAATATGAACACTTGGGAGGTCGTCTTTTGAAAAGCCCATATCAATCAATCAAACAAAATCAATTAAGTCGAGAGTGTCACCGGCGTAGCGTGCAACGCCCAACATCATCCCCATTTCTTTCCGGCGAGAAAACATAACAAATGACAACCATATGTTTTGCCATCCTATGACATCCTTTCTTATTTTGGGACTATTTTTCTTAAATAAGTAAGTATTTTCGTGTTCTCGGAGATATTTATGACATTAATGGGTTTTCTTTTCTTTAAGATGATACGGAAGCTGTCTTAAGGATCGAAGTAAATCTTTAATCAAATTGAGTCCAAGTGAATTGAGAATCATGGATTCTGATAATTAAGGATAGCATAAATTCAGTTTGAGCGTAAAAGAATTTTTAGGAAACTGAAAGAATTGTCCACTTTATTCTATTGCTATTGAAGAATATTCTCCGCATGTGGTGAGAGTTGAAAATTTGAACTTAATGGTCCCCTCTAACCATCTTTGGGGAGAATCTTATAGCAAGCTCAAACGTTTGGCATTGTTAGAACTTAGAAGACTTCAAAGTCACCAAAAACAATATATTACAATCTAATTGATGCAAGCCTTGTTTGGTTTCTTGATGTAAGCAATGACGGAGCTAAGATTTAGGTTGAGGGAGACCGATTTTTTTTCTAAACTATTAGTTTATTATTGTTGTTGTTGTTATAAATAAGTATTGGGACAAGGGAATACTTTTTTCTTGATGACTCTTGGTCATAATAAAATTAAATTTTAAAATACACTTTTTAGCTAGAACTTTTCCACTAAAATATTCAATTAATTAAGGTTGGCTTCATCAATATTTTTTTCTTAAATGAAAAGATATACCTAAACAACATATATTTTTCATACGAGGCACATATATAGTGTTAATTAAAATTACAATTCCTTTCTTGCGAAATTATACAAAGAGAGAGCGAGATGATACAAGGGAATTGCCAATTCAAGAGGCAATTATGCTATCAGTTTGCATCTTTGCTTAGTGAATACAATATATGGCAATTTACCTAAAGCAAATTGACTTGGATTTCCGTAGAACTTTTTGGGGAAAAAAAAGTTGAAGCAGGAGATCAAAGATGAAATTAATTTTATATAGCAGCGATTTATTTATTTTTTCTTCGGGGGAGGCGATGCCCTTATAATTGATTAGGTTTCTTTAAATCTATTAATAAAAAAATTATTTATCAAAAAAAAAACTTGGGGAGCATGGCGCCTTCCCCTCTTCCCCTTCCCTTCGTGGCTGATGTCGAGTATATAAGCGAGGTTGATAAAATTTTGTTAAAGTGCTCCAAAATTCTAAAAGCCCGTTAATTAAATTCACCATAATCGCGTGATGAGGAAGTAAAATTCTCATTGTCCGTCTCCTTGCTCCCTCTCCAATTTGGCTATCTTTTCGGAGGAGGATGCAAGAGAGTAAAACGATATGATATACAACAAAACAGTATTGACCTACAAGCTAGGAGAACACGATCTTGAATGTATTTACAGTCGGACTAGACAAGCTTAGGTCCCTTCCAACATAATACTCTATTGTAAGGAAATTTGACAAATACACAAAGCTTTTCCGATCAAACTCTGCATGATTCTCTAAATGTCATTGCTATCTCGAAATGAATTACTACCGAAATTTATTGGAGCAACTGATGAGGTTGAGAATGTTTCTAGTTCCATCTTGGCTTTGTTGTTGTTGACTGGCACATCAGATAGGCAAGTAAGTGGTTTTGGAGGCATTTGAAGATTATCAATATCTCCTTCAAGCATTTCTAAGACTTTGCTCATTGAAGGCCGATGGTCAGGGCTTAATTGTATACACCAAAGTGCAACTATTGTCATCTTTTTTATCACCTTCCTTTCCTCTTCCACTACTCCTTCTATTTTAACACATTTTCCTTCATTAAGCTGGTCGTACACCCACTCTGGAAGATAGATTTGGCTTGAGTGTTCTGCATGTTCATCTAAATTTCTCCTTCTAATTGCCATTTCCATGAGTAACATCCCGAAGCTATAGACGTCTGCTTTATAAGATACACAACCGATGTTTTTGTATAATAACTCAGGTGCCATGTATCCCAAGGTTCCTCGTGCAGCAGTCAATGAGACTATGCTATGATTAGTGGGATAAAGTTTTGCGAGTCCAAAGTCAGAAACTTTTGGAGTGAAATTCTTGTCTAAAAGAATGTTATGAGGCTTGATATCAAAGTGTAATATTTGCATGTCACAGCCCTGATGTAAGTATTCAATTCCCCTCGCCACCCCAAGAGCTATCTCATATATTTTCTGGTAATCAAGAAATTTATCACTTTCCTCAGCGAAAATGTGCTTATCTAAAGATCCATTTGACATGAGATCATAAACAAGAGCTTGTTTCGAGCCTTCAAAGCAAAAACCGATGAGTTGCACTACATTAACATGGTGTATTCTTCCGATACTAGCCATTTCACTAATAAAATCTTGGCTATGAGTATTGGACTGCTTTAGAATTTTGATGGCCACTTCATTGCCACTTCTGAGCATTCCTTTGTACACATAACCATACCCACCTTCACCTAGTTTGTGCTTAAAATTTCCAGTGATCTTCTTAATATTCGAGTAAGAGTACCTTATGGGTGAAAAATTGTTGTGAGCTTCCAAAAATTCTTCGATGTTCGTGTCCATTGCTAAGTGCCTTCTTTTGTACTTGTAGATTAGAAATATCGCAACAAGTGGCATCCCAATTATGAATTTTACTACACAAAAATACACTGAGGAAAATATTAATAGGTTAGTATGAGTTATTTTCTTGAATTATTAAAAACAAATCATTGCGGCTTACCTAGGAGTACAATAATAGCTCCAATTATCCAAATTACAATATCATTCAAGACACCTGCGAAAGGAATGAATGATGTGAAAAGAAAATTAAAGGGAAAGATTTTTGGATTACAGAGCTGACGAGAAAACAGAGTAGTAGCAAGCTGCTTTGTTTAAGTTGAAGTTTGTCCAAAAGAATATGAAAAGTGGATGCGTGCATTTCCAAATAAATGAAAATAATAAGTTTCGTTTCACATGGATGATAGACAATGCAAGAAACTTCCTTTTCTTTGTTGCGAGTCAACATATATAGAGGAACAGTGATACTCATTCTTAATTAATCATTAGTTCCTCCTATAGATACATGAATAGAATTTTTAAGGAAATTGTTGACAAATGTCTCTTACGTTATTAGTTAAGTAACTAAATAAGGAGGTGAATAAGAAAAAAAGAAAATCTAAACTTTATGCCAAAAAAAAAAAAAAAAAAAAAAAAAAAAAACTAGTCATGTGGCTGCTCGCACGATATTCCTTTCTTAATTTTTTTTTTTTTAATCAAGATAGCTAGGAATTATAGTCCAGCAACTCCTACAAGTTGATTTTTAACAAGTAACGCGAAACTCCCCAAACTTTTCATATAAACAAATCTTGACTTATACCAACATGTGTATTTTCTCCTAACTTTCTTGGATTTTAAGTATTTCGGAAGAGGAAGTAGCTAGTAAAAGAGTGTACAAGAATCATGCAAAGTAGTCGTAAAATTTCACTGCCGACCGATGCTTACCGCCGTAGTAGTACTTGGATCCGCAAGCCTGGCCTCTGTAGATGCTATAGAGATCAAAGAAGCAGAAGAAAGTTCTCTTCACTGAAAATATGTCAAAGCCGATAACAAATCCATCGGCCATGATGTTATGGATTAGCTCATAGTTAAAGCTATTGTTAATCTCCATCGGCCACTGTACCCACGTCCAGCTGCTAATGGTACAAAAGTCCCTAACATCCGATGCTAGTGGATTGATCAGAGCATACGAGCTCCAATTCAATGATGCAGTAGATGAATACAACCCCATGATGCATGGAGCGGTAGTGATGTATAATGGAGAACTAACCGGCTTTGAACAATTCACAATGACTATTGTGCTGACATCCATGTAGTACTGGTTGTATGGATAGCGAGCGTTCCTGAATTTATATCGGACCGGCAAATGATGGGGGAGAGATGAGCAGTTGCCCTTTTGCAGTCCATCATCAACCAATCTAATTTCGTGAGCGGAGTAACTGATGGACTGTATATAGTACCGGCCTCCACGGAGGTATAAGACAGTGTGATTATCTTCACAATCCAACTCTATTGCCGCGTTGCCACATCCCTTCGAGTCGCTCCTGAGTCGAAACGGATAGCTTATATTGTGAATGTTACGGCAGGATGCAGCGATGCACCGCCGATTACTCGGCTTGGCATTGCTGGTCATCACTTGCAAAAGAGCGAGAATGAGCAGCAACACTTGATAGGTATTCATAGAGCTGATAGCAAAGAGAGATCAAAGAAGCAGAAGAGAGAACGGGGAAGAATTGCTTGGTTTGTGAGCGTGGAGGAGGCAGGATATATATGGACTCAGAAAAGATTGGATCATCTGCGAAACAATTTCATTCAAGTCAAGAAGTCGAAGAGGCGTCGACCAAGCTGAAGTTTCATTGTCAAGTGGGGCGGCGGGCACGGCACGGTGGTCAACCCTAACTGAGACCCACTGTAATCACGTTTTTCTACAGTGCATCTGGGAAATTTACATTTCTAGTGCAATAAAGATAAGAGAAAATGATATAAATTATTCATATACTCAAGTCTAATGTTAAATGTCGTCCCTAAATATTTTAATTAGTTTAATGTGCTTCATGAGCTTTGGTTCAATGTTCAATGCGATCCCTAATATAATCTAGGGACGACATTGAACATTTACTAATAATTTAGAGATAATATTTGAGCAAATTAAAAATTTAGGAACAACTATGCACATTAGAACAAAATTAATGGCCCACTTTACACATATTAAAAGTTCATGAACCACATTGTATATCGGACTAAAGTTTATGAACCATACACTTGAATGTCATTAAATTTTAAAACATTCACCCAATTGTTGAAAAATCTGATGTGGCATAGTACTTGTGGTAAATGTTTTTAAAAAATTATGACACTTAAGCAATCGATTGAAAAGTCATATGGTAGTTAAGTGATTGGAAAAAAAAGTATAATACTTAAATGAGAATTGTACACGAGTTATATCACTCATGTGATTGAAAAAGAAAATTATGGCCCTAAGTGAGAGTCATACGAAAATTATGATACTTATTGTATATTTTTTTTCTAGATAAATATATGTAGATTAGTGCGACCGTAGAAATCATACTAAACTAAAACTTAAAGTTGATAATGGCGAGTTCCACGTGGACCCCATCAAATATAACAACCTAGATTAATTTTAGTACATAAGGTTAGGATATTCAAGGATTCACCAATTTTAGGGGGAAAAAGAATGTTAGTTTTGTAGTGGGTTGAGTTGGTTTGGTATCTCCATCCACAAGCAATTCTTTGGTTTCAGTGCTTTGCGTTCATTCGGTTACAAAGGACTTATTTGGCTCCTGCCTAATATTCAAATTAAAAGTACTTGGTTCTCTCAATTTGCAATAGGTGAACTTGTATTTCTTTTGCAGATTATAAATCAGAGTTTTGTAAATTCTTTAAATATGAAATCTTCTCATAAACCGGTTTTTCCCCACTTTCGTACAATTGATTTTTTTTGGTCCTATCTTATTATGCTTGGTGTTTGAAGGAGACGTTCTCTTGGTTTTCCCTATGTAAATTCTAACTAATCCACTAAAGTCATGTTTGACGAAGTTTCGTTCTTACTTTTTATAGGAGTTTCCTCGCAATTGGCCATGAAACATGCAACAATACATACAATTGAGACCGTCGGACTTGGCTCCGTTTTGGCCACGCAATGAGCTTCAATTTACTTTTAACTAATACACTTTAATTGGAATCAAACCAATTTCCTTGAGAATTATTGATAGGGCCTAACAAATTGTACTGAAGGTAAAGAGTGGCGTGACATGAAGAGGTGGAAGAGGGTCTTATAGCTGTGATATACTTAATTTTCTTTCTAATTATTATGACCGTCATTGTTGTATTATATGAAAATATGATTTTAAATTAAAATTTAAGTAAAACACCATTGACATTCCAAAGCATCAGAATCGCTCAAACTCAACGCTAGATCTAGTCAGGCATCATTGCTGCTTTTCTTGCTTGACACTCCTAATTTCGAGTCAGGCCATGTTCTAGAGAGAGAGGATGAGGGCATTGGTGGTGTCGTTCCAGGGTGTGGCAGTGCTCGTCAGGAACAAGGATGCTGATCGGCAGTACACTGGAAATGATTTCACATAACAGTCATTAAACGTGGGAGTGACATGTGGTGTGACAAGCCAATGAGAAGCAAGTCTCTTTAATATTTATGTGCCAATTAGGATGACATGTAAATTATACGGGCAATTGTGTGACGGGTACATAAATTAAATTTTTCATAGTAGAGTGGTAGTTACTAACCAAAAAATTTATAATGTAATACAGTGATAGTTTGATTCTTTAGTTAGGGATTTTTGCATAAAAATGAACATTGCAGCAAATGTCAAAATTTTAGAAGCGTGTTTAGTATAGATATGGAGTTTGTGAGGATTTTAAAATTTTCTATAATATGACCAAAATAATTATAAGGTCAAAAACAACCTTCACGTTCTATCTCCATTTCACTTTATATCCTCTACTAAGAAACTATAATTTTGTGTTATCAGTTTTGTAGCTTTGTAGTTTTGATATCAAATGAATGGGACAAGAAAACTTCTTGAATGATAACTCATTGATTGACCGATACAATCACGAAAATCGCGAGAATCAAGGTGATCGATTCATTTTGGGAGAAACCTCACTTTGCAACTGGTCTGGAATACTCGCTCATTCGATGAAGCTTTTCTAATATAGTTTAGAAGAAGATGGACAATGGTCATTTGGCTATTTCGGAGATTAGCATCTACTTGTGGTTGTCTTCTCAGGACTAGAAGTGCTAGAAGTGTGCAACAGACTGATTGTACCCAAGAGCCAGACTGAACCGTCCTAAAAACAGCTCCTATTCTCAGCTCCAAAAATTTGGAACCGGTGGGAACCGATTTGATTCTCGGGTCTAGTCCGGTTCCTAGTTTTGAGTGAACACCCACTGGGAAACCACATCGACGGGACCAATTTCAGAATCAGTTTCATAAAGCTAAAAAAATTAAAAATCCTAGTTTCTCTGTGTCCAATCTCAAAGATGATGTTTTATGTAAATTTATTGTGAATTTAGCTAAGTTGTTTATTTTGCTTTTAAGTGGTTAAAATTTGAAGCAATATCTTTGTGGATGAATGGATATAGTTTTATAATTTACGTTTTATATTATGTGTTTTAACTTTTTATCATTACATGTTTATCATATAGATTGTTGCTTTTGATATAGGGATTTCTATTGTTCATTATTAACTTTGAATTATTTTATTGCTCTTATATTTGAAGTAGAAAATGAAACTAGAAAAAGGAAAAAAAAGGAAAAACAGGTTCTCAAATAGACCATGAAACCAAACCGGAAAAATAGGGTGGGTTCAAAAATTGATTCTAAAGCAAATAGGAAGGTTCCAGGTTCCAAAAACTAATAATCGGTTCTAACATGACAGGTTCCAGGTTTCGGGTTTGAAACCTACTTACCTTAGGACTGATCACCTCTACTTTCGATCATTGTTCAAAAGTTAAAGGTTGTTAAAAATAGAATATTTCCGAGACACAAATATTTAATTCTTCTTCTTATTTGCCCTTTTGTCACGATTACAAGAAGTTTCTATGGTCATTCCAGCGTCGGTTGCATTTCGAAAGAAACATATGAAACGACGGATGTAGTGAGTTAACTCAGCAGATTACAACCAATAATAGTAATCGAATGATGGTATTGCGTAAGAACATCCATAAACTAAAGTAGTCTTCCTACCTAATTCTGTTTTTTAAATTGAAAATTATTTTATAGTTGTTGTGCTTTCACGATCCCTTAATTGATTTAAATAATAGCCAATTTCTCTACCATTAACCAAAACTAATTTTTAAAAGGCAATTATCGAGTCTTAACCGTAGGGAGAACGTAACTATTAAGGTTCCATATGTGACCTAGTTGGAAGAAGCAACAAGGACCAAGACTGACAAAATAAAAGACCAAGACAAATAATCAGTGACTAGTAAGGTAGACTTTTTAATATTTCTTTCATCAGCCAAATTAGACTTATCAATTTTCCTCAACCTAGACGGATATAAAATGAAAGTTCAACGAAATCCAATTATGATCAATTAGCGAAAAAATAAACCCCATTTATGGTTCTTTAGCATTCATTAAGAATCTAGTTAGCTCTAGTAGCCCTTCTCCAAGCTATCATTGAAAAGTCAAAGCCAATGGTTGTTGACCAATAAGACATTTCCAAGACACAAATATTTGATTATTTTCCTTGTTTTCCTTTTGTCACAATTCATGACTATCTAGAAATCCCTATGCAATTTTTTTCCCAATAGTAATCATTCATTTTCGAACCTTTTATGATGATCTACAGTATCAAATAAAAAGCGTAGTTGCAGTGAACTAGCAATCCTCGATTACGTGTTTCTAGTCTTATTCAAGTGTGTTTGTTTGAATGATAAAAAAATTACAAATTAGTTTTCTACTCTTTAGGGCATTTGGTTTGCTAAAAAAGATTAATCAATAAAAAACATTTGCAGTCAATAAAAAAAAAAAACTATGTATGATAAAAGTAAGGAAAATAGTTTCCTAACGTAAAAAGAGGAAAACATTTTCCTTGAAAATAATGTTCAAGAAAAGTATTTTCCTTTATCATGAAGTTTTCTTCTAAATGAATACATTATATACAAAAACTTTGTTGGAAGAAACAATACATCAAACCTTTTTAATAATGAATTGCAAACCAAATTCTAATTTTTGGCATATCTTTTAATAATGGACTAATATTTCCTGAACAATTTTGTAAATCACATGCCATTTTTATTCAAATCTTCTTCTTTTTTCATTGTTTTTTCTATGATTGAGGATCCGTTTTTAAATTTGAACCACCAAATGTGATTATTTAACAATATTGCATGTATCAAAATGATCTTGGATTTGATTATTGGAAAGCTGCAAAGAAAGTTTTCAGATATTTGCAAGATATGAAGAAGTATATGCTCATTTATAAAAGATCCAATCATCTTGGGGTGACTGGATATTTAGATTCAGACTTAGCCAAATATGTCGATACAAGAAAATTAACGTTTGGTTAGTTGTTTCTTCTGGCTGAAGAGGCAATATTATGGAAAAGTGTGAAGCAGTTGATTACTGCCATATCCACTATGGAGGCTGAGTTTATGGTGTACTTTGAGGTCACTATTCATGGATTATGATTGTGGAACTTTATTTCAAGGCTTGTGATTGTCGACAGTATTGTCAGGCTATTGAAAATTTATTGTGATAATTTTACAGCAGTTTTCTTCTCTAAAAATGACAAGTATTCTAAGGGTGGTAAGCATATGGAAATCAAATATTTATTTGTTAGAGAAGACGTTCAAAAACAAAAAAAAGTGTCAATTGAATACATTAGCACCAACCTTATGATAGCAAGTCCCTTAAAAAAGAACTACTGCCCAAAACATTTAATGAACATGTCGAAATGATGGACATTATTGAATGTAATTAATGATTGTATTATGATAACATTAAATTTATGTATTTGACACTTTGGGCTTCATTATGCGTTTCTAATATTTCTTATTTTCTATTTAGTATATATTATGGAAATAGATGAATGTTAAACAAGATAGCCTCTAACAGAGACATTATGGTTGGACCATTACTGTACTTTTCATTTATAGATCATGTTAAGTAGAGGGTTATGTTGTAGTACATGGAAGGGACTATGTCGATTAATGACATACAACCGCTATGACTTGTATTAGTTTTTTTTACTTAATTATGATTATTATATGATAACCAATTTAAGGAAAAAGTTTAGCATTATATTATTGTGCACATTATGGTTTTTATTAAATCATGAAAGGAAGGTCATATGGGACAAGTGAGAAAATGTAAAAATTATTGTGTGACCCACTTGATATTATTATTTGATGGTTTAATAAATATTTAATGCTAAAATGTATTTGATTATGAGAAGTTATAACTCTAATAAAATGACACAATCCTTATTAAGAAATTATCGTTCTTCCGAAGAGATGCGACTCCTTTGGAAGTTAAAAGGAGTTTTGATGGAAGACATCTCTCGACTCCTTTGGCTTGAGAAATGAACTTAGATCATTTTCAATTCCTAAGTCGTTTTCTAATTCTTATAGATAAACCACATAATTATCGAAATAGTGACCTCCTTTCTTGTTGAGATCTTCCCGATGCTCTTTTTTTTTTTTTTTTTTTTTTTTTTTTTTTTGCTCAACTATCGTAGGTTCAATATTGACATCTTCATTATGGAGTGTTTGGTCATTTATTTGTTATTTTGATTATTTTTTGGTTGAACTATAATATTAGGAATAACAACGTTAGAAGTTTTGGGTATACGAACTTCCACCATTATTTCTTAAATGCAAACATCATGCATTCTTTCACTCCTGCTAATGTCACCATATTCAATGAACCTAACATTTCTAGATTCAATAATTCTCATACTATAATTAAGACAATAAAATCTATACTCTTTGGACTTCTTTGTATAACCAATGAAGTAACTATCGGTCGTTCTTAAATCTAATTTCTTTTCATGTGAATTGTAAATTCTTACTTTTGCTAGACAACCCAAAATATGCAGGTATCGTAAACTAGGTTTTTTTCCTGTCCACAATTCAAGAAAGTCTATTTGTCATTTGTATCTTATTGACATAATAATGGAAGAATCTAGAGTTGCAGTCACTCTCCTTAAGCCACTTGATTCTGGACTTTTATCTAAAAAAGGATTCTTCATTAGAACGCAGATCCAAGAAAGAGTGCCGCTGACATCTCTCCAACTATGCAAGGGCAATAGAATTTGGGTCTTGCTAAAGGCCAAGCTGAGTAGACCGCAACTTGGCCTTTAGCAAGACCCGAATTCAATTTCTCTCCCTTAACCCACTTTTTCTTAATGTATTTTGTTTGATGGAGGATTGAATACAGAGTTCTTTTCACGTTATGGGTGGAGAGAGCACCAGACTCTTGTTTATTCATGTTATCAAGAGGTGCCTTCTACCAAAACGCTTGTTAACTTCCATGAGAGTTGCATATCTTCATAAAAATGATAACTTCTTAATGAGGATTGTAACATTTCAATAAAGTCATAACTTGTCATAGCCGAATACATTTTAGCATTAAATATTTATTAAATCATTAAATAATAATACCATGTGATCCATACAATAATTTTTTACACAAGCAAGTGAATTAAGAGGGAGGTGCATTTGTTGTTCTTGGGAAAAAAAATTGCAAATAACGTGTGGAATGCGTTGTTGTAGTAGAAAACAATTATGCAAAACAATATTTTTTATCAAACAAATAATGAAAGAATTAAGGAGATAGAAGAGATGTAGGACAGATTTATGGTAGTTCAATGTTCCACTTGACCTACTCCACTCTCTTAGCTCAAACAGTTGTGTCCACTATGTAATTCTCGCAATTTTATGGTTTGTGAAAAGTCTATTTCTACACGAAACTTGAGTAAATGATTTTATAAATTAAAGCACCTCTTGCAACTCTTATAACTCACTCTCTTCCTAGATTACAGAGGCACAAACTTGTATAGAGACATACAATCAGATTTATATGACTTCTAAACGCAAGATCAATAAGAAGATGAACTCAGATCATAAACTAAATTTTGTCAATTTTCACCAACTTTACCAATTTTTCGGTTGGTTTGAAAAAAAAAAAGAATTGGAAAATGCAATTAAACAAGCAAGATGATGAAGACTTTGACTTGTTTTCCCTTGCCTCACGCCATGAAGTAAGTCAACACAAGAACAACAGGAAGATGAACTCACAGCATAGACTAAATTTTGTTAGTTTTCCCCAACTTTACTAATTTTTGGGTTGGGTTGAAAAAAAAAAGAATTGGAAAATGCAACTAAGCAAGTAAGATGGCAAGGACTTTCACTTACTTCCTCATGCCAAAAAGTAGTTTAACACAAGAACAATAGGAAGATGAACTCGGAATACAAACCAAATTTTGTCAATTTTCCCCAACTTTACTAATATTTGAGTTGGGTTGAAAAAATAGAATTTGAAAATGCAACTAAGCAAGCAAGATGGTGAAGACTTTGACTTGCTTTCCATCGCCTCATGCCATAAAGTAGGTTAACACAGGAATAACAGGAAGATGAACTCAGAGCATAGACTAAATTTTGTCATTTTTCCATAACTTTACTAATTTTTGGGCTGGGTTGAAAAAAAAAAAGAATTGGAAAATCCAACTAAACAAGTGAGATGGTGAAGAATTTGACTTGCTTTTCCTCGCCTCACGCCATGAGGTAGGTTAACACGAGAACAATTGGAAGATAAACTCAGAGTATAGACTAAATTTTGTCAATTTTCCCCAACTTTACTAATATTTGGATTGGGTTGAAAAAAAAAAGAATTGGAAAATGCAACTAAGCAAGCAAGATGGTGAAGACTTTGACTTGCTTTCCCTCACTTCACGCCATGAAGTAGGTTAACACAAGAACAATAGGAAAATGTACTCAGAGCATAGACTAAATTTTGTCATTTTTCCATAACTTTACTAATTTTTGGGTTGGGTTGAAAAAAAAAAAGAATTGGAAAATGCAACTAAGCAAGCAAGACAGTGAAGGCTTTGACTTGTTTTTCCTTGCCTCACACCATAAGGTAGGTTAACACAAGAACAATAGGAAGATGAGCTCAAAGCATAGACTAAATTTTTTTAGTTTTCCCCAACTTTACTAATTTTTGGATTGGGTTGAAAAAAGAAAAAGAAAAAGAGAATTGGAAAATGCAACAAGCAAGCAAGATGGTGAAGAGTTTGACTTGCTTTCACTCGCCTCATGCCATGAGGTAGTTTAACACAAGAACAATAGGAAGATGAACTCAAAGCATAGACTAAATTTTGTTAGTTTTCCCCAACTTTACTAATTTTTGGGTGGGTTGAAAAAAAAGAATTGGAAAATGCAACTAAACAAGCAAGATGGTGAAGACTTTGACTTGCTTTCTTTTGTCTCACGTCATGAAGTAGGTTAACACAAGAACAATAGGAAGATAAACTCATAGCATAGACTAATTTTTGTCAGTTTTACTCAACTTTACTAATTTTTGGGTTGGGTTGAAAGAAAAAAGAATTGGAAAATGCAACTAAGCAAGCAAGATGGTGAAGGCTTTGACTTGCTTTCCCTCGCCTCACGCCATGAAGTAGGTAAACACAAGAACAATAGGAAAATGAACTCAAAGCATAGACTAAATTTTGTCAGTTTTCCCTAACTTTACTAATATTTGGGTTGGGTTGAAAAAAAAAAGAATTGAAAAATGCAACCAAGCAAGCAAGATGGTGAAGACTTTGACTTGCTCTCCCTTGCGTCACTCAATGAAGTAGGTTAACACAAGAACAACAGGAAGATGAACTCAAAGCATAGACTAAATTTTGTTAGTTTTCCCCAACTTCACTAACTTTTGGGTTGGGTTGAAAAAAAAAAGAAATGGAAAATGCACCTAAACAAGCAAGATGGTAAAGACTTTAACTTGCTTTCCCTCACCTCATGCCATGACGTAGGTTAACACAAGAATAATAGGAAGATGAACTCAAAGCATAGACTTTACTAAATTTTTGGGTTGGGTTGAAAAAAAAAAATTGAAAATGCAACTAAGCAAGCAAGATTGTGAAGACTTTGACTTGCTTTCTCTCGCCTCACACCATGAAGTAGGTTAGCGAGCAACCATAATTTGGAATTTTGTGTGCTTTCCAAATAATTACTCAATCATAATCAAAGTGGAATTTAAAATAACCAAGTTCAATATTACAAAATAACAAAGTCTAATGAAAAACTTTGTAGTGAATAAACATTACTATGTGCAATAAACAGAATAAATGAGATATCAAAGGATAGAGAAAATTGCAAACAACAATTATAATGGTTTGGCTTATAATAAGCTTATGTCAACTCTTCTGCGCTAACAGCTTATTGGCTAGATTCTACTAAAATGAATCAGTCGGAGGTTACAGTCAAGTTGTGGCGCTTATATCCAAGTGCTTCTATGCAAAGCTAGTGTTGTTTATATCCAAGCCAATAGAACTCATTATCTTACACCAAAACACACACTTATGACACTGATTGCACCTCTCAAATGATTACAAATTAAGCTCACAAAGGCGAGTATGTAAAGACAAAACTCTCTTTGAACTTCGGAATTTGTAGACTACTGGTCTCTTGTTCCCTTCAGCATCGCGATCTCATTTTATACTCCTCATTGTCCAAAACGACCGTTGGACATAAACTCTAAGGATCATTCATCCAATACACTTGTTAGACCTAAATGATTCAGAACGATCCGATTGCTTCTAGGTTGCTAAGAGTAGAGTCTCCCTTGATTCCGCTGCCCATACAACAAAGATAAGGTTTCCATAAGTTGATTACTCCGTTTGAAAAGTGCATCTCATCTCCAATTGATTGTCGCACGGATATTAACTATTCAATAAGGAAAGATTAGGTGGATGTCCATACGTCCTGGACAATCAATATATATAGAAAGAAATCCATGCCATATTACCAGCTATTGCGCTTCATATTACCAGCTGCTGCGCGACCTAGTGGCACCTTAGGAGTCGTAGCGCTTGCAAATAAGATCGGTCTACAAATAGGAAGCCTAGAATTGCATAGATGCAATTGTAACCACATTTAGAGTATCATTCTGCTTATAAGTAATTGTGTTTAATAGACTATAAAAGGCGACATGTAACTATAAGAATAGGATCCATCATCCAAAAGACATACTCTCGATGTACTTTTATTAGTTTATTAATGTTAATGTCTTTTCAATTTCCATGGTTAACAACTTTTTACCTTTGAATTCATTTTTCTTCTTCTTTGTTATGCTGATTGAATTAACATCCAAATTCACCACTAAACCAATTTCATAAAAAACAAAAGTTCAACTTTCTTTTATGGAAGTTCTTTCTCCACTTGAGTCAACGCCCATTTTTGGTGAAATATTTTTTTAGCACACTTGGTGAGACCATTACAGTTCAATTTGAGAAAGTGCAATGGCAAGAACTAGGAACCAACAAGAGCCTAACAATTCCGCTAGCAACAACCAGTCGCTGCATCATGATAAGGTTATAGCTAAGCGTTTCGAGTCATCAGTCGCCCAAGCAGCACTGAAGAAGGACCAAGGTGGGAATACTGACATTCCAAGGCATCTCACGGAGGTGCGGAGGAGAGAAGTGGAGCTGAGTCCAACTACAGTGGCCACCTGGGGAGCTCGTTCGAAGAACAACAAAATGAGATGGCCAACCATATTGTGAAAGAGATTTATGATGTTATTAGGCAGATTAATGATGTTATTAGGCACTAGATGTGGGTCTAATTTCATAACTTGGGTATTCTTCACTGATCCTAGGATTAGGCTTAGCTTAACCTCACCTAGGCTTAAGTCTAGTTTAATGATTTATAGTACTCTCTTTAAAACAATATGGTAGTCTTTTAGATTACGTAAATTCACCTTAAACAATTGAATATGTGACGTCGGATATGTCGTATCCTCCTAAGGCAAGGCTAGAATAATCCCAAGGAGCATAGATCATCCTAGATCGGATAGGTACTCAAGTCTAAGTGAATAATGATTAATGTGGTTATTTCACTGGAGGTTTTGAAGCGTCCATGTTACCCGTTTTGAGTTAAAATCTCATTTAGAAAAAAAAAAATTATAGATGTTTTTCTCCAGTGTAGGAAATAGACTTAGGTCGAAATTTAAATAAACAAGCTCATGGGATCATATTTTTCTTTTGGGGCTCAAAACAAGGCCATGTAATATTTTTTTGTTTCACTCTTATCGGGTTGAATAAGCTCATGAAGACCATATTCTGTGGCTTAGAACAAAGTCATATAATATTGTTTACCAACTCATATTGGATTTACTTTCCTCGCACATTACTTTATATTGTCTTCTACTTACCTTTCATGTGGTTTTTTGGGGGTGATAGTGGAAAAGTTGACAGATAAATCACCCTTACTGCCACTCTAATGAATAGAATCATCCAAGATTTGACATTTTCGAACTATGTCTGTAAATCACTATAGGCTCGGGAAACAAAGAAGAAGAAGAAAATGATTGAATAGAAGAACTCCCGAACATTTGGAGATCTCAGATGGGTCAATATCAATGGTGACTCATTATTTTGATGAATCATTTCTTCAGATAAAAGAAGATTATGTAAACACTTACTCGAAATCTCACTTATCATACTTCATTGTGGAAGACAAATTTTTTTTTTTAGAATTTGCCATGATATATCTGATCCATGCTACTTAGTATCGGCGATAGGTCTTAAAAAGTATCTTAAAATATCCAATTTAGATATTTGTACCCTATCGAGGTAAGGAACCATGGCCCAACCCTTGGAACATACTATAGCCCCAAGTGGCGAAGAGCCAACATCGAGGTGCTAAACATTCCAGTCGATGTGAACTCTTAGGGAACTCTCTATTTGCCTCTCCATTCTATGAGTCTCTTCCTTTTTGCATATGGCATCACCACTCCCTTTGGCTCACCCATTATGATAATACATAGAAACCATACTAAGAACTCTACACGGTTGATCTTTTGAGTTGAGCTCACTTCAAGCCAGGATGACTAAGTCTTGCTTATATTTACTTCTTCTATTTTTGGGTTGCCGGCTCCCTTGTCATTAGGTCACCAACTCCCTTGACCTTCTGGTACTGTGCAGGCGTCAGCTAGCCTTTTTTTTCATGATTTTCCCGGAGGTCTGGAGAAAGCTGCCATCAATAGGATTTTCCTAGTACTTTTTTTTCTTCTTGGTAATTGAAAGAACCCCATCCCTATCATAGCACCTCCGCCCCTCCACGGCGACGGAGTAAGCAATCCGACTCAAGTTAATCAACGGGAGGATTGTGATCCTAGGACTGAGCGCTGCTGCCGCTGGAGTCGTTGACGGTGAAGAGGGGGGTCTACTATCAAACGCCAGCGATCTTGCTGATCTTGATGTTCTTTATGGCGGTAGTAGCGATGGTTGTTTCTTCGTTTCTTGCGTGTTTATATTACAGCAAAGAGAGTCGCACCCAGCTGGGTGTGGTTCGGAGAATCAAATTGGAGAATCGTACTTGTAGAAATTAAAGCGGATTATACGAAAAGCTGATGGGTTAAAGGAGATAAACGATACAAAGTCCAAAGAAGAAAAAGAAAATGAAGAACATTAAAAAAAGAAAAAAGAAGAAAAACTATGCAAAACAGTGTCGTTTTGATTAAAGTTGTCCACGTCAAGTCATCAACCATGCCGAATCAAACGATCGACATTGACTAGATCACCATTTGAGCAATTTTAAGCAAAAAAAATGACAGAGGAGTACGTGGCAAGTCAGCACAAAAATTTAAGACTACGAAGATGGTTAATTTTTCCTCAATTGGTTGGTTGGAATTAAGATTGAAAAAAATTATCAAAGTTTCAAAAACGACACATTTTTTCTTTCGCCACAATTTTCAGATATGTGTTGAGATAGCCTCTCTTTGAAAATCATACAATCAAGACGGAGGGATCACGTAACCCACTTTTATTATATAGAAAGAAGATGAACACGTTTTTTTAAGTTGCCCTTTAATCTCTCTCTCTTTTTTCCCGTTAAAAAAGTTTACTGTGAATTATTTTTATTTTATAAAAATGCAATGGGTTTCGCATTAATAAAAAATTATATTGTGTATGCCAAAATGAAAAGTTGCTCATATATCTTGGGATTGTAATATATATTTTTCGGAAGGCATTTTCATATTCGAACCCAAAGCTTACGCTAAGGCTCCATTAGTCCCATGACACGTAATCCTCCCATAGGTTCTCATATTGAGTAATTAATCTCATTCTCCCTTCAAATTGCTTGAATGGTCAAAAAGAAATACTTCTCACCGACGGTGACGACAACGACTGGTCAACTATAGTAACGACAAAGTGATGAAATTGGGTTTAGGATGGTTTAGTGGTATTAAGAATCTGAAATTGGAATCTCGCCATCAGCTATTACCGAATCATTTCTTCACACATTTTTTTGGAGGGATCTTATTTTTTGCGAAATCCAATTTCGCATTTTGATTTCCCTCCAAACATGAAAATTACAGGATTTGGAATCCTATCTCTCGAAGAACCCAATCCCCCAACGACCCAAACGAGGCCCTATCAACCTCGATGCACATGCACGTGTAGCACAACATAGAAATTGTAAGTCTTGTCAAAGTAAGATAGTCTAGCAAATAAGGGCCAGAGATCATTGTTGGTCACGTTCTTCTCCGGCGAGTTCGAACTCTCTTTTAATAACAAGGCATCTTGTCGGGGCTGCGGTGACTGGCTCGTCGATTTCGATCCGGAGATCCTTTCTCTTATAAATTCCATCCGGAGCTAATAGAGAATATTCTATGATAAAAAAAATTTAAAAAAAAAATGAGAGAAGATGAGCCACGTCAGCCTACCAATGATCCATTTCTTTTTTTCTTTTTCTTTTTAATTTTTCCATGTGATCTCAGAACGATGATTAGAGCAAAGAAAGTGCTGACTCGCTGACTCAATCCTCCTCCCCAACTCAGCTCCGCGACAATGGCGACCTCCGCTGCGCAGCGATTCGGGAGAAGCCTCGCCTCTTCGGTCCCTAGCCGGCGGTTCTCGTCCTCCTCCGCCGCCGCCGCCGCCGCCGCCGGCGGGAGCGCCGTCCAGCGGACCCAGAACCCGTCGCTCAACCTCTGCTCCGCGATCAATCAAGCTCTCCACATCGCCCTCGACACCGACCCCCGGTGACGACCCTTTGCTACTCTGCGCTTGCGGGTTCTGGCGTCGGAGCTTTTTCATTTCGATGTTGAGTTTTGAGTCGTGGGTTCTTGTTTTTTCCAATCAGTTTGGTCGTCCTGTGATGGAGGAGTTGGGTTTCTTGCATAGTCTAAGCGAGACGAGGGAAAGAAGTGAGGAGGAAAAAGAGAGAGAAAGGCGATCGTTTGCGCAGGTCTTAATGGTCTTCTGGTCCATGCATGATGATGATGCTGTTCGGTCAAATGATGGGCTTTGTTCTTGTTTCTTTCCCCACTGTAAAATGGATCGCAATGGGTCATCGGTCAGCTCCAGAAAGTGAAATTTATGCTAAATTATGATCTCTTAGTACCGTAGGCAGCATCAGGATTTAGACATTTGGTTAAATATGATTTCGTGGGGTGCAGTCAAATTTTGGATAGGGAAATAGTCTATGAATGATGTCTCTTGTGCTTTAGATGTGATCGGTCTGGATAAAGTCAAGCTAACTGCTGCTTTACTGATATTCGGGTGTCCTTAAAGTCAAGCTCGCGAGTGTTTCATAGCGAAACTCATCATTTGCATTTCCTCTTCAGTTCTTATGTATTTGGAGAGGATGTGAGCTTTGGCGGGGTCTTCCGTTGTACATTGGGATTAGCTGACCGATTTGGTAAAGGCAGGGTCTTTAATACCCCTCTCTGTGAGCAGGTATTCTTTGTTCTAGGTGCTGCCCACGAATTATTGATTATTCTGACTTGTCAGAAGGGAAAACAAAGTTATCCCATGATTCTTGGAAGAAAAACATTGCATCCCCGATTGCCAGGTTGATGACGTATTGACTGTTTTCCGCAAAAAGGTGTCTGCTTTTGGTGATCAATACCAAAGTGTGACGTTTCTTGGCATTTTTTGTCTATCACTCTTTCTTGATCTTCTTTTCAAACGAGAAATACTTCACAGTAATGTTTAGTTTGTGGCTTCTTTCTCTATTTTGTTTGACTGAGCCTTAGCTAATTCTGTTTTTCTAACAATGTTTCGAACATTGTAAACAAATGCATAAGCTTTTAATCTCAAACAATTCGCATGCAGGGGATTGTTGGATTTGGTATTGGTCTGGCCGCAATGGTCAGTACTTAATCTTTTTCCCCCTTATGCAATTCAGGATTATGGAATCATATTTGTACTTTAAGATCTCCCATTAAAATTTTTCTGTTTATACCACATTTAGGGAAATAGGGCAGTCGCGGAAATTCAGTTCGCAGATTACATTTTTCCTGCTTTCGATCAGGTATGCATTCCATCTTGCGAATACGAATACTGTATTGCCACATGTTTAGATTTAAGTAACAGAAACTCTTGTTTATGTAGATTGTTAATGAAGCTGCTAAGTTCAGATATCGTAGTGGGAATCAGTTTAACTGTGGAGGTATACTCATTATCAGTCAGTATATGATGATCAAATTAGATTTTCTTTTGCCAGCTGTCACTGATGAGATTTAATGTGATATTCTTAGGCTTAACAATAAGAGCACCTTATGGAGCAGTAGGACATGGGGGGCATTATCATTCACAATCCCCAGAAGCATTCTTCTGTCATGTCCCTGGTATCAAAGTATGGCTTTTGTTCCCAAAATCTGGATTGCTCCTTTCAGATTATTTTTCTCTAGGGAATTCTTCCCTTATCTTACGAGAGTCTGAAAGAAAAGACATCTATTTTATGAGTATTGACCATTGCATGAACATATACATACCATTTCATTGTTTGGCCTCTTACAGTTTCTGCTGAGTGATTGTAGGTGAGGTAGAAAAGGATAGGACAAACCTGAAATGTGTAGTCTATTTGCCTGGCTCAAATTCTTTTTGCATGAGCAAGTCTAGTTCAGGAGACTAATAAATTAAATGAAGTGCAACCTGTCTAGATGTTTATCTAATACTTATAACTTGAGGAAATCGTCAGTTCTTAAAAATCACCAATGTTTTACTTTGGAATCTCACCAAAATAAGCATCTTTCGACTTCAGTGGCTGAGGAATTTGGTGTTTGTGATGATTTCATTTTTAAGTGCATCAAAATAATGGACGTGATCGGTTTTTAATGATTAAAACTGATGAAATTTGCATCACTTGAGAACAGATCAGTGGTTAGTTAAATTATCCGTGGTATAGCCTTAAAATTTACTTGAGATGTTCACTGAAATTCAGAAACCTTTTCTTTTTCCTCAATGAAACTGATATTCTTTCATTACTTATATAGTTTGTGGTTTAGAAACTGCCCAACACCTTTATCAAAAATTCTTTTTATAGGTGGTCATCCCTCGAAGCCCAAGTCAAGCCAAAGGACTATTACTCTCGTGCATACGTGATCCAAATCCTATTGTCTTTTTTGAACCGAAGGTTTTCCGTCTTTCAATCTAAGCTCAACAACTAATAATAACTTTGGCCCAATTTAAGATTTTATTTTTGGTGGATTCCAGTGGCTGTATCGTTTGGCTGTCGAAGAGGTTCCTGAACATGATTACATGTTGCCATTGTCGGAGGCAGAGGTACCTTTCTTTTAGCTCACACAGTCAAATACTTAAGATTCTAACGAAGTTCCAATGTCGTAGGTGATTCGTGAAGGCACGGACATAACATTGGTTGGATGGGGAGCTCAGCTTTCCATCATGGAAGAAGCCTGCCTTGATGCCGAAAACGTAAGCTTATTTCCAGCTTGTTTTCCTAATGATGTACCTTCCCGCTGTTGTGGGCCATCTTGAACATAATTGCAAAGTGCAGGAATATAATCTTTTTTTCTGTTCAGCATTGCAATTGATGATCCCGACTCCATTTTTCCAACAGCTCATTTCTTGGAGTTTTCTGGAAAAATGAATGGCATTCTTGTGACCGATTTCCAAATATATTTCTTTATCACAATGAATGCAGATAGATATGATGCCACTACATTTTTTACAGCTTGTGTAGCACTTGTGGTGTGTAATGTGTGTGTCATCTACATATTGATGTCGCCAATCCCCTAGGTGTAGACTTCAGATACTGACAGACTTTAATGACTGTCATCTGTTAAAGAGCCTCAAGATGGTTGATTGTATGAAGTCATCTAATGTCCTCAAACTTATATTATCAAGAAACTTTGCAGGATGGGATCTCTTGTGAACTGATAGACCTCAAAACTCTATTACCGTGGGATAAGGAGACAGTGGAGGCATCTGTCAGGAAAACTGGAAGACTTCTGGTACATTCTGCTTTCCCTCTGATAGCCTGTGAGATTATTGAAGTAAGTCAGATCCCTATTTGCAGATTAGTCATGAAGCTCCTGTAACTGGAGGTTTTGGTGCTGAAATCTCTGCTTCAATTGTTGAAAGATGCTTCTTAAGAGTAAGCCTGAAGATTTTCATCTTTATCTGATTCTCTTTTCTATGGCAATACTGGCTCAAGGATTTTTCTTCTTCTTATGGCAAGATAAGAAACCTTCTAATCCCTAAAAGCGGTAATTGTTTTGCAGCTACAAGCCCCAGTTGCCAGAATCTGTGGTCTGGACACCCCCTTTCCCCTAGTTTTTGAACCATTCTATTTGCCCACCAAAAATAAGGTGATCAGTTTTTGGCTTGTTGCATTGCCTTCCCATAAGGATAATGAAGTATTTGCTGATTTTGTGACTTTTTGTTCTGGATGCAGATACTGGATGCCATAAAATCAACTGTAAATTACTAATGGGTACTTGGCTCTCATTGTTCACTCCGGTCCTATGCCATGATATGATGTGCATAACAAATTGAGACTGGCAAAATTTTAATAACCATTGTTCGATACTTCATGCCTGAAGATTTAGCTGTATCAACCCCTGCTATATGTGGAAGTGTCCATGAATGAATTTTCGGGGTAGTACATGGCTGGGATAAGGAGTTTGTCTTTCCTTGCCTTTGGTTTAACCCTATTCAACTCTTGTTAACGTATCTGTAATTTCTAGTAGTAACTCTGGTCAAATAAAAACAAAATGAAAGATTCTCGCACTTGACAGTTCGACTAGTATGTATATATGTATATGTATTTGGTATCTATCTCGCTGAGGTTGTCAAATGTGTTGCAAGGATTGACAGTTTCATAGACATTTCATTTTTCTGATCAGGAGAATGTTGCATATTGGGATCAGTTGAGAAAAACGTTGTGGTTCCAGGGATTTCGTCTTCTTCTTTTGGGACAGTAATATCTCCATCGCCCTAATATAGATGGGGATTATCATTGGATTAGGTCAAAAGAGCCTGTAAGTTGAAACGATCAGAAGAAAATCCTGACGGTTACTAACCAAGTGAAGGAACTTGCTCGAGTGCAAAATCCAGGCCAGCAAAATTATTAAGCAATTACCTCTAGATATAAAGATTTGTACACAAACTGTGCAGTTTTACCAAAAACCGCTCTTTTCTAACCCGGCGGCGGCAAGATTCCAAAGCCGGTACGTGATTACCTAAGTACTGAATAGGCAATCAACCATGCTGCCCTCCTTCGCGAGAGCTTCCGACCACCTCTATCATGGCCATCAATATTATCATTGTGATTGATGAAGAAAAGTAAAGAGCGGACAAGGCCTTCATGTATGGATGACCTAACATTATATAATGGTCCAATCATATTACCCAACGTACGTTACAATCGACTTTTACATATTTCAATAAGTTTCCTCACGTGTCCTTATCGCGTCGCACTGGCACCAAATAAGACGCTTCCGAGGACAAGGCAAGATAAGGTTTTGTTGGAGACGGCTAGACTGGGAACTTGGATTGGACCCTTTTCCACCGGTGCTTATCTGCTTTGGCCTGCCTAACTCAACCTTACTTCAATAAACAAAGCCTTTCTACTCCAACCCCTGATGATGCCTACTTTGAATAAAGACGCAATTTACACGATCAAGTTCCGGTCATGTTTCTCGAGATCAAAACACACTTGTAAAGTACCAAAAATAGGAAACGAAGCGAGGGTCCAGAAAGTCAACTCCAGCACCATTAATTTTTTTTTTTTTTTTAAGTATTTCTCATTGGTGACTTTAAGAGAAAGCTGTAAATTTGCACACTGGATGCAAGCAAACAAAACAATACTATTTTCTTTCAAGATACTTGCACATAACAACTAGTCTTTCTTGCTCTCCCTTAATTTATCTTAAATCAGAAAGGGCCTCGAGTGGAGTTATCCTCCAATATTTACAACTGAATCCAGTCTCCGCCGTCGATGCCAAGCTTTCCCACCCCCCCACGACTGCTCAAATTACGTCAATCTGATCTCGACATCAGATATCTGTCACCAAATAAAGATCAACAGAGCTCAGATGCTAATAAAAGCATTAGACCACATAAGCGATTGAACATAAGCTTATTGTTGGACCCAAAAAGACATAAGCATAGTGATCCTCCTCTATGTAAAAAAGTAGCATTGTTTAATACAACCTCCGCACAATCAGAAACTTAAGACTAATCATGAACTGAAGATGTCAATACCCTACATACGTATGCGTGTTTGTTTATATGCATCCGTTTGCTTCCATATGTATATGTGCATGTATGCTCATACAAATGTATGTCATTATGTATGAATGCACGCATATGTTCTCCTATTCAGATAGCATATGCAGCTGCTGCAAATATAGCTGCAAGCATAGGCAAGGCTAAGGGGCAAACTTTGTCTGCTACCAAATAAAGTCAGGACATGCACATGACACATGACCCGTTAGTTATGCCAAAAGCCACACGTTTGCAGAGCCAATCAAATTTGGAAATGAAGAAGAAAGATTGCCGCAACACCAAGACAGTAAGAGCTGTACCATTGCTGGATTTTCCTGAACTCAGTGAGCACAGGGTATATGTTCTCAAAGGCAGTGTACGTCTCATCTCGCACCTGGATAATCAAATAGCATGAGCGAGGCTGATATGACTCTCCAGAAACACCCGCAGAACCAAATGCATGAGTACAAGCTAGATAATCACCTTTGCCCCAGTGAGGACAATTTTTCCTGACACAAAGATTAGCAGCACGATTTTTGGCTGTTTCATCCGATATATCAATCCAGGGAACAGCTCTGGTTCATACTGTCACAAAATTCAAACAAAAAGACACATCAACTAACAGTTCCAAAAAATGACTTGTAACTTTAAAATAGAAAATCGAGTAATACTAAGGCCATAAAAGTGCAGAGGGCTCCCGACATCATAAGAAGATGTGCAGCTACAACTTACACTTGAGAAAGCACCATGTGAATATGCAAGACCTTCAAGCCTGATGGGGAATTTCACATCACAGGAACCCACGATATTTTGAATTTTGAAATCCTGGCAAAGACGAGCACCATTAAGTAACTCAGTAACTACAACAAGTCAACCACAATATTCTGTCACAAGAAAGAGGGAGACACGTGTGTACCTTAAATTTAGCCGGGAATCCGAGTTTCTGAATGATTCGAGCATACTGGCAGGAAGAAACAATATGTTAGCCTTCAAATGATCATTGTCTCAAATTGCATTGTTGTTTCACTCCAAAACAAGATAAAAGTCGCAGCCTCAACAGAACTTATGGCTTTGTGAAGATATTGCTAACTTTTCTCTTATTCATGTACAAATGAAGATTGCTTGTGACAAATCCAAAGACTAACTGCTTCTCATGACACCATCACATCCACTTTTTCCATTCCCATTAATTTACAGCTACAAATATACGACAGTTCCATAGGAAACTAATTAATTGTGAACTGAGACTTTGTACAATGGTGCTATTTGTCAGAGGCCATAGACCATTCCACTTATCAAGTTACCTTTCGCGCTGCTAACTTTGATTGTTGTTCACTCTTGGCTCCAGTACAAACCTGAAAAGAATAGTGCACTCAGTATGCAAAGACAACGACCTTAAAAAGAAGCAATAAGTAGGGCCCTAAACTATGTTCAAGATGGCAAGGAGAATATACACACATCTTTCAAATCAAGATGGCGACCATTAAATGTCAATACAAAGCTTCTCATGATTAAGAGACGTATTGTTGGCCTCATAATCATGTTCCCCTTGGCATTTATGTGCAATCTAATGATTATGATGTGAAAGACTGCTAGCCATAGAGCCAGCTAGTAACTATATGTAGTCAGTACTGGAAGGACAAAGAGATGAATAGAAGTGATTGCTTGCTTTCTTTTCAATCAGGGAAATACTCAAAATTAATGAGTAAATAATTTTGAAATAAAAAATGACTCGGGCATACACAATCAAGGGGATAGATTTCTATGAATTCAAAAATGACACAGAGAGAAATGTCAGCTGCCAACAGAAACAACTTAGGAGTCTAATCTAATATGACTTACCATTTTCCCTGAAGCAAATATCAATGCTGTTGTCTTTGGCTCCCTTATTCTCATAATTACAGCAGCAAAACGCTGCAAAAGATATACATTTGGAAACGTTAATCCATATTAGTACAAGAAAGTAAATTTATTGTGTCACCAAAATAATTAAAAGGAACTAGGTCAGAAACAATTTAAAAAGGGAGTGATGCCTCAGATAAATACCTTGGGATTATACTCAGCATTTCTAGCTTGCAAAGCAATGGCCTTAAGATCCAATTTGCAGTCCAAATTCACTGTTGAGACTATGTTCCTGGATAAAAAAGACAACACTATTTATTATCGTTGCACAGCATGTATTAAGAATAGGCAGTGTTTTAATTACTTTCAAAGAACAAAGTAAAGCATCTAAGTTGTCTCAGGAAGGGAAGATTATAGTTTCCCAGGCAAGACAATATCACCCACTCATTGCCATGAGATAATTTATGTCCCCGTGTCTATGCCAAACAAATGAGCATGCAAAAAGAATAATATAAGGCCACATGAGACCTTCCATTAGCATTATAATGTGCAAAGACAAGATTTGGACGTATATCTACTTTTTCAAAAGAACAGATCTTAGAGCTACTCACACCTACAGATGCATACATGAATTGTTACTAGGTTAAAACCATGACGACACCACCCTAACTAGTACTCTATCATGCAAGCAGGCACATATTCAGTGATTCTACTTAACCAGTAAAAGTGGCCTCCCCTCTGTCTGTGCGTGAGATAATTTACAGTCATTGCTCAGTTGTTGTTAGTTACCAGCAGTCATGTTTTCCTACGTCCTCTAACTTAGTGCAGCCCTTGCATAATCTCGAGAACCCAGCCAATATGATAAAGAACGTATGACACAACTTTGAAAGATCTGTGGAAGGGCAATTAAAGTTTGGGAAACGGAGCTGCTCTATTTATCTATTTAAATACTCCAGGGCATAAAATAACCGTTTATGAGCCCAGTTTGTATCCAAGAAAATTTTTGAGAAGCTGCTTCAGCTTCCAAAGAGCTACATCAGGTCCAAAAGAATGCACGGCAAGCATTCCAAAGCACGAAAAATCATAGGTGAAAGATCTGCAGCAGTTCTCAGGAACTAACTAAGAGTATTTTGCATCTCCGATTTTCTAACTTTTATAGATTTCTTTCAACTCTTCGGTCTTGAAATACCAAAACCATTCAAAGAATTTCCACTTTCATCCTTGAAAATTAATTTTATAAAGTAAATCAAATGGTTAAACTCATTGACTTCTTTAAATCATTCCATCACGTTAAAAAATGACTTCGCCAATCCATACAAGAAAACATATGACGACCACGCAAGACCGACACAGCTACAGCAACGTCGAAACGGGCTCTCAAGTAAACCAGAGAATGACAAAGACTCACTGAAGAGTAGGAACGATTCCTGAAGGATGCTTCGACAAATCAACCGGTTGGCTTCCCTCCAAGGCCTGATCCGCCATGACTCGTCCCTCCAAATCTCCACACACAATCCAACACAGAAACCCCTGTCCACCTACAGAGTTTCACGAACGCATAAACGAGATCAAAAACAAAACAAAAAACCCAAAAAAAAAAAAAAAAAAAAACGAAAACCCTAACATCCCCCTCAGATCCTACAACAAGGAGAACCCAATTCATATCCCCCCAAGAACGCAAAAACAAGATCGACCCATCTCTTTTCCCGAGCCCTAATCACATTCCCCAACCCCAAGTCCCGCGATTTCTTAAAGAACTACCAAGTTTCCATCACCGACCCAGTTGTTCAAGATCCGGCACGAGCCGAAAGAGAACAGACCCAGATCCTGAAACGAGAAAAGATCGGACCTTTTCTTCGAAACCCGGGTTTTGACCGTTCGGATCGGCTCAGAGGGGACAGATCCGAGCGGAATCTAGAGAAGAAAACGGGCGGGTGGAGCGCCAAAAGTTCGAAAAGGCGCGTCTTTTATATGTTTATAGATGAAAGATTTGTATCTGGAGGCTTAAAAATGAGAGAGAGATGAGGGAGAAGGGGGAGAGAGGTAGAGGGAGAGAGAGAGAGAAGAAGGGAGAGATTGGTGAGAGAAGTGAGGGAGAAGAGGCTGCGGTGGTCGCTTATGGAGGCGAGGCAGGTTGCGTAGGTTCTTGAGACAGCCCCCATTTGTTTATATTCAGGTTCCCAAAGTGCCCTCGCGGCCGTGGGCCCGGCCGGCCTGCTGGGAGGGCTGTTTTCGGGAATGCACTGCGGGGGAAAGCTGGGGGTACAGGGGGTCGCGGCGTCACCGTCCAGTGGCCGCGCGCCACGTCATTGCGGAAACGCGTTCCGTTGTTTTGTCTGTATTCTGCACATTGCATATGACGGGCTTGACAGCGATGTCGATTTTTTCTTTTCGATTTTTCCCTTTCTTTTTTTCCTTAATGTCGGGGGAATTAAAAAGGACTTTTTCTTTTATTTTGTTTTTTTCTTTGAGTAAAACAATGTCTCAAAGGTTGGGAAAGGTTTTTTCTTTTTGCGATCACGAAATCATTAATTTGTTAAAGATGTGATGTTGTTAATTTGTCTTTTTAGAAATCTTGATTTGTTCTTTTTGTCTAAGTTTCTATAAGTGATTTTGACGAAGTGCATTCAAGTTTATTTATAGAAAAAACTTTGAGGGTAGGATTCATAAGCGATATTGATAACTTTATTCACGGTTGAACAATAAAAGAAAGTTTAGCTTGATCTAATCTTTCCTTATTTTTCATTTGTTTTACCTGATCTTTATGTTTAACGATTGGGATAAGACAAATCAGCTAAAGTCCCAAATCAAGTTTCCAACTAAATATGAGTTCGGATTTTGTTTTTGCTTATTCTAAGCGAAAAAATAAATCTTTCTCATCTATCTAGGTTTGGGAAAGATGAAAAAGGAAAATTTTAAATTAAATCGAAATAGGAAAGTAGCAACCCATATATTATTAATTTGCCTCTAAAACCATGTATAAATAATAAATGCATAATAATGTTGAGACTAATTTGGTTACTTGATATGATTTTGAATTTGAACTTTAATGCACATTGCCGTGTTTGGTTCGATTTTACTAAAGCCCTTTTCTGGGGCCTTAAAATCCTATGGGTTCTGACCAAAAAAAAAGAAGAAAAAAGTCTCTTGGACGGATACAAATGATTTTGAGAGAAATTTGAGGAGATGCAATTACATTTCTAAAAAGCCTTAAGCCCGAAGCAGCTCTAAAAGTGTTTTGAGCTCTTTCAAAATACAAATACATTTTTTCTAACTTTGTCGTTGCTTAATTCTCAAAATTCAATAAAATGCCCCACCTCACAGAACTTCATTGGTAAAGGTTTAGGCCATGAGTGAGACTAGATTTGACTGTCGGGAAAGTTAGTTTGGCACTGACCAACCACACCTGAGGTCCTGCAACCTCAAGGGAAGCTAGCTAGTGAGGGAGGTTGAGAATTTCACCCCAAAAAAAAAAGAAAGGAAGGAAGCAAAAGTCATTTATAAATTATAGTATTTTCCGAACGGCATTCAGGTTAAAGTTATTTCTTGATGTATTTTTATAATACACCTTACAAACACTACTTACATTTAAAAAAAAAAATCCTTCTAGCTTCATTTGTTTCGAGGAAATGAATAATTTGAAAAAGTATTATTAAAAAATAATCACTTAAATCACTTATAAAAATAGATAAAAATTATCATAAATTATTACCAATGATAAAAATATTATTCATTAGCTAATTATTTTAAATCAAATAAGTTATTTTTAAAAATATATATTTTTAAAAATATTTATATTCCGCAAAACAAATAAAACCTAAAACCACATTTCACAGAAGACTTTGCCCCGTCCCGTAGCCAAGCCAAATGCACCCATTACCAAATCCATCGGTTTTGTTGAAATCCTGATATTCCACGGAACGTGACGTCGTCACATCGTTGACCCGCACGTCCCGCGACAAAAACAACGTCGTTTCCGACCCGGAGCGCCTTCCTCAGGTTCCCGGTCCCTCCCTCCCCGTCGCCGCGAGCAGCGAACTTCCAAGATCACGGTCGAGCACCGGCACCGGCGCAGGCACATCGAAGAATTCACTTCTGGGTTCCGGCTCTTTTCTAACGCTTCCTCCGGACATGAACTCGCCGACCGTTTTCATCTCCGTCGTCGCATTGGTCCTGCTGTCCAACGGTTCTCTCCGCGTGTCATCCTCGACTTTCGCCGCCCAAAGATCCGTTTCTCGGGATAGCTCCTGAAGGTTCGAGCCCGTCGCTTTCATATGGGTGCCTCGTTTGTAAAGTGTTTTTTATTGGACAGAGCTCGCTGTAGTGGGTGGGGTGGGGTGAGGGGTTTTGACTTTTTGAGGTTGTGGTTGGGTGATTGATCACAGTCTGCGTGATACCCAGATGTGAAATATTACAGTTCATCGAACAGGATCAAGTGTAAGGATGGGTCGAAGAAATTTGCCAAAGCCCAGGTCAATGACGATTTCTGCGACTGCCCGGATGGCACTGACGAGCCAGGTCCTTTTTGAGCCTTTTTTTTTTTTTTTTTTGAGTAATTAGTTTGCTATGTTGTCCTTTAATTATTGGTTGTTCACACGTCTTGGGTTGTGTTTAGATGGATGAGTTGATGCAACCGAAGGGAAATCAAGACAGAGATTATGAATAGGATAATCGACGGAAATAGTAAAATGAATATTACTTTTTTGGGCCATAGACCTTCACCCCGGGGCAAAACTGGGAGGAGATAGAAGTAAATTCATGAATCTCTGTCGCCCTTCTTTTCATTGATGTCTGTCTTGTTCATTTGATAAGATGCATATGAAGAACTCCCGGTTTTCTTTTTTGCCGAACAAAGCAAACAAATTGTTACCTTAAGCAATTTCACCAGATATTACGAAATTTGCGGGTATATTTTGGAGACTTACTCTTTTCCTTGGTAATTGTCATGAATAATCAGTTTTGCATCATAGATCAGCAAAACTGCGGATATTGCTTTATTTGATATAAATGCTTTTGAAGAGTAAAGATGTGTATTCAGTTTATATGGGATGGTCTGGCGAACTTTCATAAACTGGCATTGTTGAGCGATGCTTTCCATTGATATCTTATTAATGATGTCCATCGAGAAGCTCAGCCAGCCTCATGTTAGTTCAGTTGTACTGTGCTTATCACAAACCATGGGTTTCTCTTTGTTAGGCTTGTACTGATTTTAGATAATCTATGAAATAAATTACTTATCCAAAAAAGACTGTTACTAATCCTAGGCCTTATTTCTTCCTATAGAACATAGTATGTGTGCAAACACCTAGTAGTGTCCATATCTGGACCTGCTTTGATGCTTAGACTATTCTAAATGACGTTGTTACTTTCACCAAGCTTTGTTTCCTTCTTTAGAACATCTCATGTATGTCTGCAGATTTCTTGTAGTGTCCACCGCTAGAGCTACGTACTTTTCTAATTGTAACTTCACTTTCTCTGACTCAATAATGCAGGAACATCAGCATGCCCAAATGGAAAATTTTATTGTCGGAATGCTGGATATGTTCCTGTCATTATATTTTCTTCGAGAGTAAATGATGGCATTTGTGGTAAGTAGTCCATCGGAACTTTTTCTCCATGGTCTTGGCCTTTCCAAGCATTCGTTTTCCTGTGTTGATTGCGGAGCTCATTCTCCCCTGATCATCTGTACATAACACATGCATGTAAGTTCATGTACCATTGAACAAGATCCTGCTGCATTTGAAATGCCCAACAAGGTTGCAATTCCTTCTTAGACACGGAAATATCAGATATGATATCGTGTACGGCCAGGGCCAGAAGTCCTCTTTACTGATTTTAATTGCTTCAATGTCAAGGATATCTCTAATCTTCACTGCAATGAGATGTTCCATGCTTTAGTGTCATGGGGCACTGATTAATCATAATTTGTGCAACAACAGATTTATTTACCTGCTTTAGCAACTTCATGTCCTGGATTGTCTTCCTCACCAACAAACATCACTGTTAAAATATTACTTTACAGACTATTTAATGAACCCTAATACCATGAAGACAAGTAAACAAGGGTATATTTCAAGTGATGAACAGATTTGAGACTACTTTTTAGGAACTCTACGACTTTTGAGGACAAGAACATTGATTGTGAGATATGTGCATTTGGGAAATGAATGGAAACTTTTTTTTTCGGCTTTACATCTTAAGGATTGTTTCAAAAGCTAGACAAGAGTGGCTTCTTCAATTGAGAAAAGTTCACATGCTTGGTTCGGTTCAATCCAGTGAAAAGAAAGTGGTCAAAACTAGGTGAGATGGCGAACTGGTTTAGTTCGGATTGATCTTTTCCTTAATGCTCGTCAATGAACAGTGTTTCTGAGAATACAAGAAAAATTGCAGGAAGGGGGAAAGGTTGGAGAGAAAACAAAAGGTGCATTTTTGAATGAAATCTACGTGCTTATCGTTATATGCAGGGATCTGCAGAGTGATCAATTTTTAGTAAAATGGATGATGAATGTGGGGATTAAGTAACATCATAATATTGTGATAAGATGCTAAATAATGCTTAGATTAATTTTCCCTTTTCATTGTTTAGGATTTTTGTCAATTGGACAATTACTAAATGCTAAGGTCCTATAAAAGATTTATATGCTGACATCATCTGACCTCAATAGGTTGATGGAATTACTAAATTGTTCTGGTTCTTGTAACACTGATTTTAGCATCCGCTGGACAAAGGTTAACTAGCAGGTGGTCATTCTTTTTCTGCCTCCTCTTAATGTTTCCTCCTAACATATGTTCTTTGCCTGCTCCATGATACTCAGACTGCTGTGATGGGAGTGACGAATACGGTGATAAAGTGAAGTGCCTGAATACATGTCAGGAAGCTGGAAAAGCAGCACGAGACGAACTGAAGAAAAAAATTGCTGTGTACCAAGAGGGCGTTGCCATTCGTAAACAGGAAGTGGAACAGGCTAAAGTAGCTCTTGCAAAAGACAAGGAAGAATCGTCAAAACTGAAAAATGAGGAGAAATTACTGAAATTGCAGTTTGAACAGCTTAAAGGTTTGGTTTTTCCTAATTTGGTGGTATCTTGGCAAAATAACTTGAATTTAGTCATCACGATCTCATTAAATCTGAGTTTGCCCTTAAAACGTAGTTGCTGGCTACTGCACATATATATCATCTTTGTTCATACTGCATCCAGTGATAACAGCATATTATGGTCTACGGAATTGGAAAAACTCAAACTCTGATGATAATGAACTCATCATAGTATAGCTTCTGTATAGATATTTTACAGGACTAACTGTTTGGTAGTTTTACCAAACGACGAAGCATTTTCTGAATGAGTGTGGATGTTGTGACTATTAGATGTTGATGTGCCAGATGTATCCCAGCCTTGTAGGTAAATGGATGGAAGATTTGGGAAGCATTTGGTTTACCTCACTAAAGAAATTACTTAATCCCTCTAAACGAGTGTCTAGTAGTGTTATGATGTCTGGAAGATTAGCTATATTTGGGAAAAATAGCGAAAATGGACGGGATAGGTGGAAAGTTGGGAGAAGTTTGAAATTTCTGTGAGAGAGAAATAGAGGGAAAATTCGAATTTTTAGATACTCTCTCCAACTTCCCGCCCATGGGACTCCCAAAATAGCCTTAGTGTCATGGTCACTATTTGCTATCTCTGTTGTTGTACATGTGCTTAGACTACCCTTCTTCCATGCTTTGGCACTTTATGATGCTTAGTTTAAGATTTCTTTTACATGCGTTCGTTTTTGTGTTACTATCAATTGTTTTGTTGCTTTTTCATCTCTCAATATAGAGCACAAAGAACAAATAGAGAAAGAAGAGGAGAAAGAACGAATGAGAAAAGAAAATGAAGAGAGGGAAAAAAGAGAAGCTGAGGAGAAAGCTGGCAAAGAGAAAACCAAAACAACTGAGGAAATCGATCAAGAGAGAATTGAAAAGGGTGGAGAAGGTGAAAGTGATATGTCAACTACAGAGAGTATGCTTGATGAAAGGATTGGACTTGTGGATGATTATCCATCTGACCAGGTTCAATAGAATTTCTCTATCCTATTAACTTTTTGGCGAGTTGTAGGTCAATGGTTGTAGAAAATTGTTGTTTCTTAAATTTTGAAAGTTTTGGTGTGGGATCTATATTGCTTGCTGCATATTCTGTAGCATGTAGAATACGATCTGCATGGACAATTTCTCAAATGGCCTAACTTTTTTTTTTTTTGGTTGAAATAAGATTACCTATTGACTTATTGAATAATGTTACGTTGGCATCATAGCTATTGTGCCTCTGCACATGCATGTTGATTCAATGCCTTTCTTTTTCTTTTTCTTTTTTTTTTTGTCCCTAATAGTAAGGCATGCTTACAAAGTTCTGGATGCATATTAGTATGTTAACTTCCTATGCGATAAACTTCCTCCCAGTTCTTTACATGTGTGCACTTTCGATAGGATTTGGAAGAAGATTTGGCGGCAGAACATGATCATCTATTGACTGGAGTCCAAGATAAGGGAATTACTGTAAGTCATCAAAAGTTTAATCATGCAGTACACGCAATTGATTCTCTGTAGTCAACATGATTCCAACAATCTAAACATTTGTTGTTCTGTATAGCATGCTGTGGAAGAGAAAGATGAGTTTTTAACACCGGCAGATGAGGAAGAGTCAATCGTTTCATCTGAACCTATTGTTGATGCTGTAAGCAAGGTGGCTAATGGTTATGTAGATGCAGAAGTACTTTTTGTCAACTCTTTTGGTTTTATTGCTTTAATGTGACTGCAAACCCTTAGATTTCTCTGGTAAAATCTGGTGCAATTATAAACAAGTATTATGTCGTAAATGCTTTTTGCTTACCACAAGTACTGCCTTTGCAATGCAGCGATATGCATGAAATTTTATATTCTCATACCAAACTTTGATTTCAGTCAATCATAGCAGAGAATGTTATGGCTTGGCGGAAGTGAATGTCTGATAGGAATCATGTTGGCCATAGAAATTATAGTCGTCCTAATCACCTTCATTAATGGACTCCTCTTGTCTCGTGTTTTCATGTAATATGATCCCATTTAATGCTTTGGGTATCTCTGCTTTCTCTGACATCATTCCTTGCAGATGAATTGGTTAAGCCTACTCCTTTTCTGCCATTGGCAGTGTATGAAACATAATTCACATGTGATGGAAAATTCTGTTAGATTTAACTCAACGTGAAAAAATATATTCTGATTACACTTTTGACTTCTAATAGAAAATGAAGCTTTTTTTTCAAAATTTGGCAAGAACAATCTTATTTCTCTGTGTAATTTCCATCAAGTAGATATCATAGGTTTGAGAATGAATATCTTTACTCGAGGTGTCTACATGACTGCATGTTACTTTTCTTCCTCTTGCCCAATGCAGAGCATTTTATTTTTATGGAGTTTCTGAAGTTCTTGTGGTTTTGAATTTTAAATGATCTCAGATATCTCACTTTAGCTGGCTTTTCCAGAACTCGTGAATGATTGTTTTATTACTTGTAGGGAGGTGACGCATCTGAGAATGCTGAGGAACTGTCGAAGGAAGAGTTGGGTCAACTTGTTGCTTCTCGTTGGACAGGGGAGAAGACAGAGAAGGAAAGCGGGGAAGACTTTGCAAGAGATAATAATCATGAGGAACAAAGTAGGGAGATCCCAAAAGACACGCGTGATGGTATTGATGATATATATGCATTAGAAACTGCTGACAGCGAAGAGAATGAGTATGATAACGTGGAAGATGCATTTGATGAAGATTCTGCAGTGAACGATCATTATGATTTCAGTTCTCATTACAAAGATGGATCAGATAGTGACTCAGACGATGAAGTAGACTTTGAAGGTTCGCTTTTACGGCTTCCTGTGAAGTTGAATATCCTGTTTTAAAAGATCACTAAAATTTCAGTAACCTAATGCGTCATGTTACATGGAATAACATTAACTTATAGATATCGCAATCCAGAAGTTCTTTTCTTGGGTAGAGGCGATGAAGAAAATGTTGTGTGGAATTCTTCGAGCTATCAACATATTCCAGACTCCTGTTGACATATCTGGTAGGTGGTAACCTTATAGTTCGACTTTTAATCTTAAGATCGAATTATACAGAATCACGTCATTTGTTTTTTCTTTTTTCTTCAGAGGCTGCTCATGTACGCAAAGAATATGATGAATTGAGTACAAAATTATCTAAGATTCAGTCAAGAATATCAAGCTTGTCACAAAAGCTGAAACAGGATTTTGGTGAGAAGATATGTCTATACTCATGAGAATATCTTGACAATGATGCTCTTGTGAACTAAAACTCAGAATTAAATGTTACAGGCCCAGAAAAGGAGTTCTATTCATACTATGGTCGCTGTTTTGAGAGCAAACAGAATAAGTTACCACTTCTCTTTTCTGGGATATTCTTTCTGAACGTCACGTTTTTCAAATTGAGTCAAGGACCAATTTGCAAAGATCAAGCTTTCTCAGCAGTCAGTGTCCTAATTTCACATCTGTTGATCTAGGTACATTTACAAAGTGTGCCCCTTTAAAGAAGCTTCCCAGCAGGAAGGGCGCTCTACAACTCGCTTGGGGTATGTTTTTAATGTTACTTGTCATGATATTTTGATCTACGCAATTGCTATTCTTACATTAGGAGAGTTGCTAGTTTACTTATATGTGTTGTGCTGAGAATTACTTTCCTTGCATCATCTTTATAGAGGCACCAATTCTCTTCAACTTAATAGAGAGATTGCCGAGAAATCTTAATTAATGATTGGTTCAAGGAATACATCTTAAAATCTCAGTCTACTCAATTACCAATGGATCAAACATAGGTTAGCTTTGTTTTTTACGCAAATGAATTTGTTGTCTATCTACAAGTAGCTAGCAAATTACTCTAATAGAACTTGGCTGTACTGACCTTTTCCATCATGAATTAAACCAACGAACCTTAGGCCATAAATGCAAATAGAAAAAATAGCTTAGGGCTATTTTGTCTTGGCAGATGCCAAAATGCCCGCACGTATGAATTAACGCTATTCACGTAGCACCAATAATTTTTTTGTCCCTGAGATATTTAGGAAAAATTTACTTCACCGTGATAAGATGACTGAACCAGACTGTAGATGTACAATTTTGTAGGCATTTGAATTGTAAATTATCGTAATCTTCTTCATAATAAGACATAAGGTTGGCTTTATGAATTGAACCATTCCTTATTCATATCTGTCATCTTTAGAGGGAACATCCCTTGAAGTCCATGCAATTTATCTGTGGTCTCATTGACTGATAGAATTACCATGAGGATATTCTTTAGTGCTTCTCAGCTGATTGATGTTGCACATGTTTGTAAACAGATTTCAAACCCTGCACCTTGGATTATTATTTAGTCATCCTAGGTTTTCTTTTTTCACCCGTGACAGTCTCCATTGCACTAAGGATTTCTTTTCATAATACTGTATGATGGTTATCATGCGTGGTTTCTAGGAAGTGGGACAAATTTGACGACAGTTACAGAGTCATGGTCTTCTCAGCTGGTGACAATTGCTGGAATGGTCCTGACAGAAGTATGAAGGTACTTTAGTTGATGCTTTAGAGTTTGTCACAGACATGGTTGAAAGATTTTTCCCTCTAAGACTTAATTTATTTGGCACCAACATCAACTGCTCAGCTTTATGATTCTCTTAGAAGGATAAGCCATAGCACACTGCTGAATTATGGGATCAAATAACTTGTATATTGGCTGTTTTGCAAGGCTTGCTCAATTTCCTTAATTTTGAGATGAGGCCGATTTCAATTGATCATCACATATATAGAGTTGCCAGCCTCTGAGAGAGATAGGTGGTAGTATGTATTGCTGTCATGATTTCTGCGATTGCACGTTTACAGGTGAAGCTGATATGTGGGCTGAAAAATGAGGTTGCTGATGTAGATGAACCAAGTCGTTGCGAGTAAGGATTTCTTTCCTATTACTGCCTGTGTAATTGGATGTCTCTTTCTTGTGTAAAATCTGGTTTTTCTGTGACAGATATGAAGCAATGCTATCCACTCCAGCTCTTTGTAAAGAAGATAAACTGAAGGTACTCATTCTGTCGTGTCTCCACTGTTTCAAAATCACCTCTTAATTCAAGTAGTTTCTTATGGTAGCATAAAAATTTTCCAATGACATGCTACAGGAACTTCAAGATAAGCTAGAAACAATGAGCAGAGAACTGATGGAAGGCCATGACGAACTATAATAGATGGACGGAATCAATGAGTCTGAGATTCCTTTCGGATGCTGACTTATCGAGCCTGTATTACCCACTTTGTTCATAAGAGGTTTACACGTAACATTTAGTAAAGGAGTGACATGTGCGGCTTCTTCCACCTTTGTTCATAAGAGGCTTACATGTAACATCTAGTAAAGGAGTGACTTGTGCAGCCTTCTTCAGTTGAGCTTCGTCATGGTTATCAGGCTTGAATCTTTAGCATTCTCAGGAGCACACGTTGATTATTGGAGCTGTCAAATGGGTAAATGGCAGGATCAGGACAGGAAGCTTTCGACATCACTGCAGCATGAGAAGGATTTTCATGTTAGAGATAAGAGGGCCCTATGGAGAATGTATACAGCTCTGAACCTGGTTTTTCTTTTGACTGTATACAGCTCTTTTGCAGATCAATATCGGGCTTTTCAGATGCCGAACCACAGTTTACTAGTTTGAACGTTATATTGTGCAGAAGACACAATAGGTAATTTATGGTGACGACTTTTGCTGTATATCGCGAAGCCTGTCGCTTATAGTTTTGTCAAAACGAACAAACCATTGTGCACATGACAAGTACAAACTGGTGTCTGGGGGCAGGTCCGGGCAAGGGTAAAACAAATGCCCTGCCATGTTGGCCATGCGGTGCCTGCGCAGCCCTGTAGGGAATCCATGAACAGGCGGTTCTTCATTCCGACTCTCAGCTGCATATTGTTCTTTGCATCGTTTCCCTTCTTACTTCAGAGCTAGAATGCTGAAGTTCATTCTGGGCGTTGAAAATCCAACCTCTTGGAGCACCCATCAGTCTTAAACTTTTACTGGGTCACGACAGTCCTCTCGTCTCTCCTTCCAAACCGGGCAATTACCGAGTCGAGAACAATGGCGGTCGTCGAGTCTTAACCGATCTATAGTTCCTCATAACCCCCATCGACCCTAGTAACTGTAGCCGTGGGCTACAGAATGGCCGAGAACGTTTGAACTGCGCGCGGCGCGAGCAGTTTTCTTGACAGGCTTTCGTACATCATGCACGAAAATGGTCAACTGATGGCGACTTTCTTAAAACTGCAGAACATGAAGTAAGTTAATAGACGAGAGGTCAAAAGAAATTCGAGGAGAGGACCCGACCCATTACACTCTCCAAGAGCCAATTTTAGAGCGTGCAACCTTCGAACAATTGTGGGTGTTCCTCCTCGTGGACACAAAGGGTCAAAGGACCCGAATGAACCGGGGAAAACACTTGCCTTGACCCGAGCTCGGCGCCATGTGGGATTCACACAGTGTTAGCGGCTGTGATATGCTGAATTCGCCGGACTCGGGTTAGCCCCACGTGGGATCCACAATATCAATGGCTATGATTCGCCGGATTCGCCGGATCCGGGTGCCGAACCGGGCATGCCCGTGGCCGCGCGTGATGTGCCTCTCATGCTTACCCAGGGGTCACCAACACCGACGGCAATTAAACAAAAGTGGGGCTTCATTGATGGCGATCTGGGTGTTGTCCTTTTCACGTTTTTTTTTTTTTTTGGTCGGTTTGTCCTTTTCAGTTTAGTGGATATGTATTTCATGTTCTGACTTTGGTTTGTGGATTTCGTGTTGTCATGCATTCACAAGCTTTTCTTGTATTCTTTATCTCCTGATTATGGCTTTATAGTCCATAATATCATTCTAGGAAAATAAAAAAACCCACTTGTGTTCAGCATGCGAGGAAGAAATGGAAAAAGGATTTATTTCTGATAACTCTAATTAGATATTCTAGGTATTTTCTCTTATGTTGACAGAATCGTCATATATCTTTTTGTGTAATTTAGGCAACGGGTACACATGACATTGGTAGAAATATAAGGATCTTATCAACCAGTGTCCTAACCACACTGCCTTAAGATCATTGAGAATAATAATTGTGTGTGTGTCGAATATATTTTGAAAATTGGGTAATAACGCCTTTTGAAAAATTCACGTACTTTAAATAAAAATATCGATATTTCCAAAGCGTAATTAATGATCCTTTATAAGTGTTTCAGAGCCACTTAGTAATCTTCACCGCTGGACCCCAAAATTTAGATCATGCAATCTTCCATTTTCGTTCATTAGGTACAATTTGACTTGACTTCGATTTACTTTTCATCAATGGACTTTAACGGAGATATTGCACCATATTATCATAGGGACAAATTGTGGAACAATACTCTGCACAAATCCCTGTGTTTATGAGTCCAATAAATTTGGGCGATTGAACGATGTGAAACTCATGTGACGCACATGAAGCCACGTAATTTAATAGTGGGACTCACTTGCTCCTATGCACCTCCATATTTGGGCTTCTCAGAAGAATTGATTAGAGGAGAGCACCGCTCTAAGGTGGATCCTAAAATTGAACTAAATTGATACTTTCTCGCTGGTTTGATTCGGTTTCAAAGTCTACAAAGTATTTTCTAAATTGCAAAAATCGAGAATTGGTTTTGACAAGATAGGCTTCAATTTTTAAATTTAGAGCCTACCCACCCCAGATTGCTCACCCCTAACTTGCATAAATTGATACTTCCTCGCTGGTTTGATTCGGTTTCAAAGTCTATAAAGTATTTTCTAAATTGCAAAAAATCGAGAATTGGTTTTGACAAGATAGGCTTCAACTTTTAAATTTAGAGCCTACCCACCCCGGATTGCTCACTCCTAACTTGCATAAATTGATACTTTCTCGCTGATTTGATTCGGTTTCAAAGTCTACAAAGTATTTTCTAAACTGCAAAAATCGAGAATTAGTTTTGACAAGATAAGCTTCAACTTTTAAATTTAGAGCCTACCCACCCCAGATTGCTCATCCCTAACTTGCATAAATTGATACTCTCGCTGGTTTGATTCGGTTTCAAAGTCTATAAAGTATTTTCTAAACTGCAAAAATCGAGAATTGGTTTTGACAAGATAGACTTCAACTTTTAAATTTAGAGCCTACCCACCCTAGATTGCTCACCCCTAACTTGTATAAATTGATACTTTCTCACTGGTTTGATTCGGTTTCAAAGTCTACAAAGTATTTTCTAAACTGCAAAAATTGAGAATTGGTTTTGACAAGATAAGCTTCAACTTTTAAGTTTAGAGCCTGCCCACCCTAGATTGCTCACCCCTAACTTGCATGCCTCTTCAGTTGAATGGTGCCGTCCAGCTTCCAGCAGCATCTAATCTATCTCCAACTTAGTGAATGTCGTCACATATGGCAAACTTTTCGGGTACGTGCATTATTTGATCTCCACCTCCTTCGATGACTTCAATTCTTTTAAGCGGTCGACTCAACACCCTACTGCAACGTAGCCAAAGATGCTGCCTATTTTTCATCTTTTACGGATGATTTGCTTTTGATGAACGATGAATTCCATTATTACTTCAACTTTCGTTCCGCTTGACTAACTCATCAATAAGGCATCTCCCGATCGCTTTACATTTTCTCATTCATTTCGTACCACAACTCCGGTCGTTCTGTCGCTCTACTATATCATCATAATTGCTATGTGTCTCGATTGTAAACCAAGGGATGGTTTACTTAAATCTGACCTTTCAAGGAATAATGAGAAAAAAAATGAAGCAAAAAAAATAAGGAAAAATGTCACAAATGGTTCATATACTATTACTTAATGTGCAATTTGATCTCTGAACTTTCGATCGGCTCAATTTGGTCCATGAATTATTGATAAATGTCCGATTTGGTTCATGAACTTTCAATCGGCTCAATCTGGTCCCTGAACTATTGATAAATGTCCGATTTAATTCTTCGTTATTGTTTTTCCTTCTTCTTTTTTTGCTTCTTCTCTCTTCCCTCCCCCGGCTTCGGCGGAGGGGAAGCTGGCGTCCGGCGAGGGCGGCTCGATGCTGGATGCTTCTCACTCGATGCCGGCAAGGGGCTCCTCGGGTGAGGAGCACCCCGGCGTTGGGCGAGGGGCTCCCTCGCAGATGAGCCCCTCGCCGGATGCCGGCGAAGGAAAGAGAGAAGAAAAAAAAAAAAAAAAAAAAAAAAGGAAAAAGGAAAAAGAACGAATGGCTAAATTGGACATTTATCAATAGTTTAATGATCAAATGGAAAGATTGAAAGTTCGGATCAAATTGAGCCGATCGAAAGATCAGGGACCAAATTAAGCCGATCGAAAGTTCAAAGACCAAATTGAGCCGATCAAAAGTTCAAGGACCAAATTACACATTAAATAATAAATCAAAAGAGCACCTAAAGACCATGAATGGATTCCACCTTTATTTTCATAATTTAAAAAGTAGAAAAAAAGGAACAAAACAAGAAAAAAAAAAAAAAAAAACCCTAATTTTCCCTATTGGCTTGCTGGTCAAGAAAAAAGGCGTCGCCTTTAAGATCCCCCCGCGTGTCTCCCCAAACTGTCGACTGTTAGCGTGAATTCAACAATCATCTTCTCCGGTTTTCCTCCACAGCCAATCAAACCACTCTCTCTCTCTTTCTCTCTCTTCCTCTTTCTCTCTCATCCTCTCCTCGTGATCGGAAGGCGCGGCGGCGTTCGAGGGCGGAGATGGTGCAGGTCAACGGCTTCGTCGGAGGAGGGGCGGCGGTGGGAGGGGCGGGGGCCGAGGCGAGGCCGAAGACGAAGATCGTGTGCACCCTGGGGCCGGCGTCCCGGTCCGTGGCCATGACCGAGAAGCTCCTGCGGGCCGGCATGAACGTCGCCCGCTTCAACTTCTCCCACGGCTCCCACGAGTACCACCAGGAGACCCTCGACAACCTCCGCCAGGCCATGGAGAGCACCGGCATCCTCTGCGCCGTCATGCTCGACACCAAGGTAACCCCTTCGCGCTCTGTCGTTGGGGTTTTGAGTTCCTGATTTTCCGGTCTGATATGCATCTGGGTTTGGATTGGAAGGGTCGACGATGGCTGGGGTATGCACGATTCGTTGCGTGTCGATCGATTGAGCTGTGCTGTGTGCGGGGTGGTTGTCGGTGTTCGGGCGGCACGGCGACTCCGATCCTTCTTTGTGCGCTAGTTCTGCGATTTCGCCCGGCCAAGATTCATGTTAAAATTCGATCTTGCATTAATGTGTGCGGTTACAGTCGGAAAATCTAGGTGATGACTGTTGTCTTGATGGGCCCCGTGATTTTTGAGCTTAGGTTTGCAATTTGAGCTTGCTCTGCAAGTTTAATATTTATTTCGTCGATATATTTTCTTGACTACTTTAGCAAAGGGTTTCCTTTTAAAAATGGAAAGTCTTTGAATTGCATCGATTAAATGCGCTTTGGAAAGCCATTTAAGGTGAAGATCTCTTCACCGCAATGTTTGATGCTCTAGCATTTGCATTTTTCTCTCTTGTGTTGTAAGTAATTCAATTTCAAGGCCACTTTTTCTTATATTATGTAATTGAAGCAAGCAAGCTCTTCCACAAACAATAGCGCTTGTTTTGTCTGCTCATGTGGCTGATTGCAAAAGTTTCCTAATGATTCATTTGACGCGTGTGGTGTCCAGACACACACACACACACACACAAAATAAATGAAATTCTTTTTGGGGAGAGAGATCTCTCTCTTTGTTAATGTTGCTGACATAGAGCTTAAATGGTGTCGGACAAGTATCATATGTGCGCCAAACAGAACGCCATGCGAATGGGCAAATAAGCTTTTCTTCACTCAAAGTACAAGTGACTTAGATGTTATTTAGCCAAGAAACCGACAGTTGAACTTTTAGAAGTACAGCCAAACTTACTTACTTTCATGCTTTAGAAAAAATTGTTAATTGTGAGAATGGAATTTACTTGGTGTAACAGTTGAATGACACAGGATCAACGTCTGTGAACTTTTCATTTTCCATGGGAGTAAAACTGAGCCGTGATGTTTGAAAATAGGGAAATGCATCTTGCTGGGATTCATAGATGTGATTTCTTCAGGATGCTATTTCTTGTACGGAATACGGTCTTGCTGATATCTGTTTTTAGCTGGAAATTTGACGTTTACCTTAGTAAACCAATTTCTCTTTATACCTGATTAGAAGCCGTATGTATGTGTTGCTTTGAGTAAGCTATTGATTTTGATGTGTTCCACTGTATTTTGTTTGAAGCTCCACAACAATCCCAGCATGAAGATTATCCAAAATGCACCTTTCTGTCAACTTCTATTTACATGAGATGTTGGCATGTTTATCTCTCCCATTAGTATTTTCTTTGCATATGCTAATTTCACTACTATCGTCTAAATGCATAGCTCTCAGTTAAGACAAACATGATCAGAATTCTGATTGCTAACATTCAATGCTGCAGGGGCCAGAGATTCGAACTGGATTTCTGAAGGATGCTAAGCCCGTCCAATTGAAGCAGGGCCATGAGATCACGATATCCACTGACTATAGCATAAAGGGGGATGAGAATATGATTTGCATGAGCTACAAAAAGTTGGCTGAGGATCTAAAGCCCGGAAGTGTCATTCTTTGTGCGGATGGGACAATCTCATTTACTGTATTATCCTGTGACAAAGAACAGGGTCTAGTTCATTGTCGCTGTGAGAACTCTGCAGTTCTCGGCGAGAGAAAGAATGTGAATCTTCCTGGTGTTGTCGTGGACCTTCCAACGTTGACCGAAAAAGACAAAGAAGATATCTTGCAGTGGGGCATTCCCAATAAGATTGACATGATTGCTCTTTCCTTCGTTAGGAAAGGTTCAGACCTCGTGGAGGTACGGAAGTTGCTTGGGAAGCATGCGAAGAACATTCTTCTTATGTCAAAGGTATGATGAATCCGTGCCTCTATCTGGACCAATGACTTATGTTGTCGAAGTTGCTGCTAACATGCATTTATCAGGAAGCAATTCATTGAGTTGTTTTCTCCTTTAGAAACTGACAAAGTGACGACTAGGAAAATAGATACTTATTTGGGCTAGTATGAATGGTGCATTAAGTGATTAAATTTTTAAATGACAATTACGTGGATATAGAAATGCATTTCTAAAGATTTGGATTCTTTCATATGTATAAGTACGGCATTATAGTTCTCCCTTGGGTTTGGTTTATCCTAGCAGCCAATGAGTTGCAATTTATAAGGTTAGTCAAAATTTCCATTCTAAATATTGGTTGGTCCCTTTCTGTGAATGACATTTGGTAGGTCGAGAATCAAGAAGGTGTTGCAAATTTCGATGACATTCTTGCAAATTCTGATGCATTTATGGTGGCTCGTGGTGACCTTGGAATGGAAATCCCAATTGAGAAGATATTCCTTGCACAGAAAGTGATGATCTACAAGTGCAACATTCAAGGTAAACCAGTGGTCACAGCCACACAGATGCTTGAATCCATGATAAAATCACCCCGGCCGACGAGGGCGGAAGCTACTGATGTTGCTAATGCTGTCCTTGATGGCAGCGACTGTGTGATGCTGAGTGGTGAAACGGCTGCAGGAGCTTATCCAGAGCTCGCAGTTCGCACCATGGCAAAAATTTGCATAGAAGCAGAGGGCACTCTTAACCATGGAGATGTTTTTAAACGGATAATGGAACACTCACCAGTTCCCATGAGCCCATTGGAGAGCCTGGCTTCTTCTGCTGTTAGAACGGCCAACTCTGCTCAAGCAGCTCTTATACTGGTTCTTACTAGAGGAGGAAGTACAGCAAAACTGGTGGCTAAGTACAGGCCCGGCTTACCCATATTATCGGTTGTTGTTCCTGAGATCACAACAGATTCATTTGACTGGTTTTGCAGCGACGAGGCTCCAGCAAGGCATAGCCTCATATTCAGGGGGTTGGTGCCTGTTTTATGCGCAGGATCTTCCAGGGCTTCTTCTGCAGAAACCACGGAAGAAGCCATTGAGTTTGCACTTCAGGTCGCTAAGGGTAAAGGACTCTGCAGAAATGGAGATTCCGTGGTGGTTCTACATCGCATTGGAAATGCTTCAGTGATCAAGATCTTGGTTGTGAAATAATGTGGAGGTCTGGTGGTGATGTTCAATTTTGCATTTTTCTTGCAATTTTTAAGAGAGGATTTTTACTCTGGAATATTTTGAGATACGAGTCTATAATGCTTTCTGTAATTTCTAATTGAGGGTATCATAACCTTGAAATGTCATGGTGAAACACAGAGATACTCAGACTTGTGAAAATGAATTATTTGGAGACTTTCTGCTATGCTTTAGATGGGGTCCATCTATTCGGTGAAGAACATGGAATCCTATTGTTTGTCAACTGTTCTCTTTTGATATTACTAAATTCCATTTAGTGTCGCTTTACTTTGGTGCTCGTTTTACTGTTTCTTATGCTTTATTGTGCTGCGATATAATATGGCCATGCCTATAGTGTTTGCGTTGTCGGCAGTGTTTAGTAAAGTGTTCTTTAGCCACCGTCTTGAAACAGAAGGAAAAGAACAATCTCTGGCTCTTTAAATGTTCAAATCTTAGGAAACTTTGATAAAAGCTTGGGATCGGTCTTAAATCTTGTCAATGCGATATTTACCATCACATGAAAGTAAATGTATCTCCCCTAAAGCTTTGCAATGATCAGCCAATCAAGCAAGATCTGGAGAGAGGGATAAGCGATTTACGTTGCTGTCCAGGACGGGCATCGATGTCTCGGCCAGACCGGGCGTAGACGTTCCCGAAATAATTTAGAAAATCAATCAGCGATGCATGATCTGTTGCGTCTGGTGATACAGCCTTCAAGTCCACGTCAATTTTGATAATTTCCATGAAGAAACGACGAGGAAGGCAGTTGACGTGTCGTCCGCTTCTGATCGTCGGACGCGACAAGCCCCAAGAAGAAGAAAACGAGTCGTGGATCACATGAAAGATTCGACGCCTTCTCTTGTGTGGAAAGTACATGGGAAAGAGTCAGATACCACATGGGGGGAGCAGTTTCTGGGAAAAAACGTTCGGTCTAAGTCATGGCTTTTGGTCCACCCTCAAATGATGTGGTTCCACTCCTCCCAGCTCAAACCAATCCAAACAAGCACATAACATCCAAACCCCACGAACACGTTGCGGATTCCCTGCAATAAGGGAGCGTCGAGAGTCGTGCTGACCATTGTGCTTCGCATGGGCAGGCCTAGGCAGGATGTGTAGTAATGTCTATTTTCTAGAGTAGGCGGTCCCGCTTGAATAAAAAAGCCGTGTCTGAGAAATGCGCACGCACGCTAAATGGCTCCTCTGCCTCTTATGAAGACTTTCGACGCTAGATTACTTCGGCTTGGCCTTAAGGCCAAATGAGTGATACTCCAATGGCAGACTCTTTCTCTAGGGAGTTGACAATCAAAAACCTATCTTGACTAACGCCTTCATAAGCAGAAGGTTCGGCTCATACATACAGTGTCGTCTCCCTGTATTTGGGTCACGGTTTCATGACAAGAGAATTTCATTAACTGATCGAAAATTACAAGCAGGAACTCTGGCCAGATTCCCTGTTATACGATGTTTTCACACCTCGCGATACCGCTCCCCAGAGGGTGCTTCGATCTAGTAAGTAAGACAAGCTTCGGAACAGTTGCAATCAAAAGAGACACATTGCAGTGAAAAGATCCTGCTTTTGCATGAATCTTGTCTACAACAGAAATCAGAAATCGACCCGCCTTAAAATGTGTCGCATGCATCTTGTTATACATGCTATGCTCATTGCCTTCGCCTTCTGTAAGATCAAGGTGTGTAAACCTGTTTTTCAACCTCCATCTCCGTCAAAGGGTCTCTTCTTCTCTTCTTCATTGAAGCACTGAAAGCTGCCACCCCACCCACATGTCGGCATAACTTCAATGAGCTTTTCTCGTCTTATGATCAGTGGCTTGTACCAAGTTCTCCCCGAGCGCACCAACTTCCCCAACATAGTTTTGGTTTCTATCACGAGAGGTTAACAAGGACCCCCTTGAAGCATCACATATTTGAATACAAAAAGGGGTAACAGATTGACAGCAACGCCAGTCGCAGTCGTGGTAGCTGTTTTGTCATCACATAAGGATGAGTAAATCCTTCTGGTTTCCGCTTTTAAAAGCATAAAAGAAAATACAAATCTCCAACAAATGGGAAAAAAATAGCAATATCTTGTTGGAAAATTCCACATAAGCGAGTACAATACTATGTACAGCGTAGCTCCAGACAGACACAGCAACAAGCCAAGAAAGAAAATACCAGAACTAGTAAGAATTGTTCTTAATTCTCACCGGTTTAAGACGAAGCATCTTCACGTCCATTTGATGATGAACCTGATGGCGATGAGGTAGAATTTCCTCCCCCAGAATGTGATCCAGAGTTGGAAGAGAACCAACTAAAGGGAGACCAGAATGTAAACCTCCTGCCATTTTCATTTCTCTGGTTCCCTTCTCCTTCTTCACCACTACCCTGAGCACTCTCCCTTTCTCTCTCCCTCTCCCTCTCCCTCTCCCTTTCCCTCTCCCTCTCCCTCTCCCTCTCACCAGTGTCATTTCCATTCCTGGACCCATCAGCATCAGTCTTTGATTCATCAATAGGCAACTGAAAGCGGCACACGGGGCAAGAACTATGGAGCTCGAGCCAAGGCAAGATACAGCCACTATGAAACTTATGCTTACATGGCATCTCTTTCGCTTCTGCTCCAATATGGAAATCATCCAAGCATACTGAACACTGCACATTCTCCATCATCTTCACGGTTGGCATAGCTTCAATGGCCTCCTTTCTGGCAGGTGGAGTACCGTGTCCGTTGGGATCGTTTTCTGCCAAATGTTGCAAAAGCAAATCCAAACCGGGGCCAACAAAATAATCACCCAGAGAGCCAATTAGGTTTGAGTTCTCTCTTGAATAATCTGATGAACCCTGAAGGACTATAGTTTGATTAAATGGATTTATCAAGATCACACGTTCTCTTTCCCTATGCCTGTCCCTATCTCCATCTCTGTCTCTAGCAGCATCTGCAAATTCTGATTCAGATGCAATTCCAGCTCTAGCATCTCGCAACAATCGCAAAATAGTGGCTGAGCTTCTCCTCCTCCTACGAATTATGGAATCAATTTCTCGATCCAATTCCATGTCACCGCCATGACGTGACTCACCCTCCTCAGTATCATCATCTTCATCTTCAAACCCGAAGCGTCTCGACCTACGCCTTCGACGGCTATTGCCCATCATCCCAAGCAAAATTGGTGCCCAAAGAGAGAGCGCACGGTCTGAACCAAAGTCACTATCAGAGTCCTGTGAATCCCTCACGGTGGAGCTCATCTCTTCAATAAAACCGCTTTCACAGTATGGGCACTTGATCTCTGCTTCCAGAATGGGATTCACCATTCGTGAGCACTGGTAACACCAATATCTTGCGGCCATTGCTTCCTCCATCTTGTCTCCCTGTTCCCCCTTCAGTTCTGTCATGCCCAAAGCAGTAAAATTAACAACCATCATAGGCTAAAAATAATTAGACGAGTCAATATGCAGCACAAGTCTACAGAGACTCCACGTTTTCCAAAACCATGACAGATCTTGCTCATAGACAATGATTTTGTGACATCCAAACATCAAAATCACCTCTAAACATGCACAAACCAGGGAAAAAAAAAAGAAAAAGAAACACTCCAAGCTCTGACAAATCCCAAATCATTCAGCAAACCCCATCGATTACCTTCCGAACTCCAATTGGGTCCATCTTCAACTCTGTAGCTCGAAGGAAACGTTCACAAATACAGTAGGGGGGACGAAAATCATCCTTCAACTGAAGAGAAGGGTTAATCTCAAACTTGCTCTTCAACAAAACACAGAGGACCAAAGTCAACGTGTTGCTTTCAATCTACTTACCCACCACCTCCAAAAGAAAAAGTTTTCTGCTTTCAATTCCAAAAAGGCAAGATGCACATCATAGAGTTCACAGACAACAATCGGAAGGATCCCAAACAAACATCAAACCCAGCTTCAAACTAAGCTGCCAAATTCGCACATCACCTCGAAAATAGGGGGAAAAGAAAGAACCCACAAATTATAAAAAGCGGGTTTCGCTCTGGAAAAACAACCGCGCTCAACTTTGAGGAAAAGGGATAAAACCCAAAATGAACACGAGAAACGCCACGATCTGGAAACAAGAAAATCACAAGCGCACGCAGGTTCTACCTAAACGCATCACCGCCCGAATTCAGACGCAGACCGACGCGTAAAGAAGAAGAAACCCAACACCACGGACGAATCAACAGAGCAGGAGCAGAGCACGTTTCGATGAACGTGGAACGGAACCCAGATGAGACGAGACAGAGAGAGAGAGATCGAACACCCACCCGAGAAAGATCGAGGAAAGAGAGGAGGAGGAAGAGGGAGGAATGATACCGACCCGACAAAGGCGTTGCAGCTTCGGACCCGTTGCCGATGTTTGATTTTGGCTTCAACAGGAATTCCGAAGGTAAAAAGAGAGAAAGAAAAGCAAAAGCCGAGGAGGTGGAAGAAAAAGGGAAAGGTAGGAGAGAGAGAGATAGAGATAGAGAGAGAGAGAGAGAGAGAGGGAGGGAGGGAGACAGAGGATTAGAAATGGTTGAAGATTCTTGGCAAAGGGACAAACTAACCGCGTTTTCTCTCTCTCTCTCTCTCTCCTCTACTTTCCCCACGCCTGTCGTTTTCTCCTTTTCTTTTCTTTTCTTTTTTTTTCCTCAGATTTTCCGTTTTCTATAGGAAGAGGATTTTTCATTTTTTCTCAATGGGTTAGGTTTTTATTTCTAATTAATGAATTTGCCCACTTTCTTTTTTCTTTTCCTTTTTTTTTTTTTAAATTTAAGCCTTTTTGAACCTGAGGAGACAGTTAAAAAGACTCACATGAGAAGAGATGGACGGGACGATTCTCCTTGGAATGAAAGACCTTATCATGTCACCTCCCACATTCTCTCTCATTAAGGAAGAGAAATTTGGTTGAGAATAGAGCTACGTTTGGTCGTCCGAATTACTAATCGAAATAGAATTGGATGGAACAAGATATAAAATTTTGAGATTTTTTTATATCTTGTCAATTATTTGGTAAATCGCAAAGTATTAAAGTCAAATATATTCACATCATATCATTTACATTTTTTTAAATATAAATGGCGTGTCGTCATAAATGAATCTAAATATTCATAAACAAAATGGTAAAAATATCTCGTAATACTATTTCTTAATTTATTTTTATTTTATTCTTCCGATTTTTCATATTATTTTCTTTATTATTTCTTTTTCCCCTTTCATCATTCTTTAATAAAATTTTATCAAATAGTAAACTGTACTAACATACCTAAAAAATATAATAAATATAAATATTTAATTTATAGATTGAATGTTTATTATAAGATAGAATTAAAGTTGAATATATAAATTAAAATAAGATTAATTAAAAATAAATTTCTATTTTTTTATTTTTAATTTCTTAAATTAGAATTCAAATATTATTTATATTGAAATATAATTTCAATTTTGTTAACTTAATAAGTTTGTTATTCGAGAAAAATAACTTTCCTATTATGGATATTAAAAATCTTATCCACATTTATCCTACCTCTCCATAAAATAATTTTATCCTACTTATATTTCCCTTATATCCGACTTTATCTTATCCTGAGCAAGTACCAAATATAGGATAGGATAAATTATATCATATCCCAAATTTTATCCCGACTGCCAAACATAGCCTAAGAGTATGAGGCATCCAAGTACCATGACGTTAAAATAAAAAACACGACTTGGTAGAACACTTGCATTGGTGAGATTATTACAAGTGGCCCTCTTAGATGGAAACGCCCTTATTTGTCTAACGTAGGCGATTATTAGGTCTTGCAAAAGACTTTTATTTAAGTCGACTCGATTTTTCAAAATATGATATTCGGGTTGGTTGGACTTCCTCATCAAATGCCCTCACCCAAGTTCGCCCTAAAAGTCCTTTGGCCCTTGCGGCTTAGCCGGGCCTAACGCAGATTGCTTCATCCATGATCCGATTTATTTTCTAATCAAGTCCTTAAACTTACTCGATTATCATGATTAAGTCTCTTTGACTTCAATTTTGGATTGTTAAAGACAATGTGTCTGTCGGAGCAAACAGGGGTTTCATGGGGAAAGCTTGATTTTTCTGTTGTTCGAGTTGAGAAATCTCAGTGCTTGACATATGATGGTAATTTTTATTCTGTTTTTTTTTTTTTTTTTTTTTTTTTTTTTGAGTTGTATGCATTAGCTAATGGTCCAAGATGAGAAAAAGCTTTTCTCACATTAGGGCTCGTCGACTTTGATGAACGTGCAACTCCAAATAACCGGATTTGGAGATGGTGGAACTAGACTTGAATAATTATGCAGGTTTAAGGACTCAATTAGGTAATTTAAAAGTTAATGGACTTAATCAACATTCAGTCCAATGTGGCATGTGCTATATTTGAGCTATGTTCATTATTATACAAAGCCTTACCTGATGAATGTAGACAGTATGTGCATGTACATTCACTAAGATTAGTAAATTTGAAGATTTTGTTACCTATCTTATACCTGCTGATAGAAGAGTACAAAGTTTTTCCATCTAAGAGTTGAAGTTCTATAATTATGCGAGGTTGTCAACGCATTTAAGTAAAATTTTAAAGACAAGTAGGATCAAAATTTATCCATCCAGATATGATGCTTATAAAATCAAAATTCAAATAGAGCACAGATGCCCATCCTAAAAATTTGAAATATACAAATATAATTTGTCAATCGCCTAAAACCGGTCAATTTACCATTTTTTGTGACAATTTATTTACACTACCCTTATCATTCACTAGTAAAGAAATAGGACTTTTATTAGGTTCATCGTCAGTACAAAATATATATTATATTTATTGTTCAATGGTTAATCATAAAAAAGTTTGGTTAAGAAAGCCGATTTCAAATACACACGTCACTCATCATATTTTTTTTTTACATGGACGGTAGACCTGATAATAATTTATAAAAAAATATCTCTTTTTTAAATGTTAACTTTGACCCAAAAAAGAAAATAAACGGAGTCAAAGGTCTTAATTTTGTGTTATTAATTTATTTATTTTACGAAAATGACTTTTAAAGGTCTTCTCTCCTTTACTTGACTGAGCTTAGGGGACGTCGCGTTGCAAATGCAAGTTCAACGCCGTCGTCTTCATCACCGCCCCGCAGCTTCCCGCATCTAACCGCCGCGACTCCCCCGCCGCCGGCCGCCGCCATGGAAGACCACGGCCACCACCACCACCACCACCGCCACCACCGCCCTCACCGGATCTCCGTCCCGCCGCGCGCCGCCGCGGCCACCTCGAGGCCCTACCCTCCCTTCTCCTTCCCCTCGTCGACGCCGACCACGACCCCGTCGAAGTCGCGCGGTCTCCCTCTCCTCACCCCCTCCTCCGCCCGCGGCGGCGGCGGCGGCGGCGGCGGCAGATCCTCCCTCTCCTTCCTCCTCCTCCTCCTCTTCTCCCTCCGATCCCTCTACTCCCTCCTCCCCTTCCTCCGCTCCTCCCCGCCCTCCTTCTCGCTCTTCCCCTTCTCCTTCCTCGTCTCTCTCCTCTCCTTCCTCCTCTCCCTCTCCTTCGCCCTCCTCTCCCCTTCCTCCTCCTCCAAATCCTTCGCCCTCCAGTCCAGGCTCCAGAGCCAGCCCCTCCTCGTCCTTACCTCCCTCTCCCCCTCGCAGAACAAGGTCCTCGCCGCGAAATCCGTCCTCCTGGCCGTCGTGTTCCTCCTCCGATTCCAGGCCCTCCGGTACTGCGGCGCCGCGGCCATGATCCTCGCCGAATTGTCCGGCAACGTCGCCGCCCGGTTCCTCGCCGAGGGGAGGATTAGGGATTCCGGATATCTGGGTAAGAATCGATCCTCCCGGGTTCGCGGGTTTGCTGCATTGTTTCTGGGATTGTTTCTTTTGGCTCTAAGTTGGGACCGGAACATGTGTTTCCCTTTTTCCGGATCGTCGTCTTCTGTTGATAAATGGAGGTTCTTGGTATTGCCTAGAGATAATTGTTTGAGGATATGGCCGATGCTGTTGCCGTTCATGTCCGGATTTTTGGGGTGTTACGAGCGCGTGTCGATGAATCGGGGAGTGCTGCAAGAGCTGGGGCAGAAACGGGTTAGATTGATTTCGCTGCTCTATACATCTATTGTGCTCCTTGTTCCTGCTGTTATTAGCATTCTCGTCTTCGAGCACGAAGGAGATAGTATTTCGGTTACTAGTTTAGGTTGGCCTCTAGCTAATACTGTTGTTTTTGGAGTGCTGTTGAGTGAGAATTGCAGTGATGAGAAGTTCGTTAGCTCTAAAGATTTTCGGAGGGAATTTTTGGTTACGTTCGCCTGCACAGTGGTTTTGGAATTGTTTTACTTCCCTGAGCTCTCACTTTGGGGATTATTGCTTTGTGGGATACTTCTTTATGTTGCTGTTGCGGAGCTGGATCCTATTTACTCGGGTTATGCCGAATTGGGTTTGGAATCGTCGGAGCCATTTACTACCTCGATCATAAAGCCCATCCGTCACATTTTGAGCGAAAGGAAGTCTCGCAAGATTGCGCTTTTCCTCTTGATCAATGCTGGCTACATGGTTGTTGAGTTCGTAGTTGGGTTCATGAGCAACAGTCTTGGCTTGATATCAGATGCATGCCACATGTTGTTTGACTGTGCTGCTCTGGCTATAGGCCTTTATGCTTCGTATATATCTCGCTTGCCTGCTAATGGTCAGTTCAATTATGGTCGTGGGAGATTTGAGGTTCTCTCTGGATATGTTAATGCAGTTTTTCTGGTGTTGGTTGGAGCACTTATTGTATTAGAGTCTATTGAAAGAATTTTGGACCCTCAGGAGATCTCGACCAACAGTTTGTTAATTGTGTCCATTGGCGGGCTTCTTGTCAATGTGATTGGGTTGATATTCTTCCATGAAGAGCATCATCATGCACATGGTGGATCCTGCTCTCACTCGCCTTCCCACTCCGGTTCCCATTCCCATTCCCATTCCCATTCCCAACACCAACATGACCATGACTGCCACATTGAGGATCAGAAATGTATTTCTGTCGATCATGATTGCCATGAAAAATCTTGTTCTGATCAGCATGGTCACCATCATTCTGATCAACACAGCAATGGCGATGCTAAAGTTGCTTATCCTACTCTGGGGAGCTCTAGTTGTCATGGTCATGACCATGCTGACAATCATAGTGAAGGTTCTCATGGTTGTGATCATGCTCATCACAATGACCATGCTCATGGTCATGGTCATGGTCATGGTCATGGTCATGGTCATCATGAGCCGGTCTTCACACATCATCACTCCATTGAAGGTCAAGGTCATGTAGATGGATGTCTGCCTACTCAGACAGCAGCCCCACATGCCCATGGGCTCAGTTTGTCCATTAGTCAAATCCACCAGAGAAATCTTCCTTCAAGTGAAGGCGAAGCAAAAAAGCACAGTCACCATCACATTGACCACAACATGGAAGGGATATTCTTGCACGTTCTAGCAGATACAATGGGAAGTGTTGGAGTCGTTGTATCGACTCTGTTGATAAAGTACAAGGGATGGCTTGTTGCAGATCCTGCCAGCTCCATATTTATTTCCATTTTAATTGTGTCGTCAGTCATCCCGTTGCTCAGGAACTCGGCAGAGGTATTGCTCCAAAGGGTGCCTAGGGCTCACGAACAGGATCTATTTAGTGCTCTAAACAATGTCACAAAGATAAAGCAGGTGAGGGGCATTCCACATTTCCATGCGTGGAGCTTTACGAATACAGAGGTAGTGGGAACGATCCATCTTCATGTTGAGACGGAATCTGACAAGGCTTCTGCAAAAGCACAAGTTTCCCGGATGCTGCATGATGTTGGAATTAACGATCTTACGCTGCAGGTGGAGTGTGTCAAGCATACTTAATGCTGATCTTGAACTAACGTTGAGTTTCATCATTTTCGGGACCGGTTGAAGAAAAGAGAAACCCCCAATGTGAGGACAGATTCAAATTACTGACTAAAATTGTCAGTGAAGCTCCATATGCAGTGCTATCGCTGCTGTTCTGGGTTCTATCTCAGTTACTCCATGTAGTTGTCAAAAATTCATATTGAATGAGAAGATGCAAGACCACCATCAATCAAATGCTGGAATGCTGTCCTTATTCTGGTAAGATTGCATGGCAGGGGCTGATGCCTCAATGTCATCGCGGCTCCCTCTTTTGATTTGGTCCATAGAAATTAGATTGCTTCGATGTAAATAAATAGCTTAGTACCCATGCAATGCGCATGCGCGGAACTCCTTTCTCTCAGCAATATAATCTCCAAAGGATTTTCTGTCCTGGTTTTATTTATGTAGCTGTAACTTGTGAATGAACGAAGAAGCCATGAATCAGAACTTGGTCGATTTAATGCTGAATCTTAAAAAGTCTTAGATAGCATTTGATTATGGAATTGAAGAAAATTGTGTTAAGCTCAGCTTGCAGTGTAAAGTGTACTTGCAAGATTGCGATTTGGGACAATTGTAGAGAATATCGGGTTATGTTTGGTAGTTAGGATAAAATTCATTATCTGATCAAGTGACTGGTTTTTGTTCAAAACAGAATAAAATTGGATATAAGAGAATGGTATCTAGATAAAATTATTCTATAAAAGAGGTGGGATAAAGGTAGATAAAAATTTTAATATTCATAATATAAAGTTTATTTTTCTCGAATAATAAACCTTTTAAAATTAATAAAATTAAAATAATATTGGGAAAAAAAAACTATCAAAAACTCCAAATTTTGCCTAGAGTGATAAATTTATCCCAAACCTTTTTTGTAATACAAAAAAATTCAAATTTTGCTAATTGTGACACATTTACCAAAAACTCTATAACCAATAGTATTTTCGTCTTATTTTTTTCCTTTCATTTTTTTTTTTTCTTTTTCTTCTCCTCTCTTTCCTCCGCTAGCCATGGTCGAGGGAAGCGAGATTCGGGTGAGGGCGGCCCTCCTTGAATTTGGTGAGGGCCGCCCTTGTTTAAGTATGGCTTCCCTCCATTGGCCACGGCGAAAGGAAGCAAGAAGAAGAAAAAAGAAAAGAAAAGAAAAATGAAAAAGAAAAAGAAAAAAAATTTAAAAGTAATAGACGAACATGCCTTATAGTTTAGGGTAAATGTGTTACGTAGGTACAAGTTTAAGGTTTTCTTATGTCATGAAAATTTTTTGAAGTACATGTGTCATAATTGACAAAGTTTATGATTTTTCTCTCACAAAAAAAGTTGGGATAAATTTGTTACTGGGTTTTTGGTAGTTTTTTTCCCAATAATATTTGAATTCTAGCATAAAAAAATCAAAATAACAAAACTTTCATTTTTATTTGTTCTTCATTTTATTTATATATTTGAATTTGTTTCAAAAAATTCAATATATAAATATGCACTGATATTTAATTTATATTTTAGATATATTAATATAGTTTATTATTTAATAAAATTCAATTAGAGAATGATCGAATGGGAAAAAAGAAATAAAAAGAGGAGAAAGTAATAAAAAATTAGGACATAAAAATGAATTAGATAAGAGTGTCGCGATGAATTTTTATAATTTTAATTTATATAAATGAATATGATAATATGTAAAAAAATACTCAATTTTATTATTGTGATTTGTCAAATATTAGATAGAATATAATAAAATTTCTAGATTTCTATGCACCTTTTTTTTTTTTTTTTTTTGGGGACTATATTTCTATGCACCTTGGAGAGCAGGGAACGTGCATGGGATTTACCGGAGGCTACCTAGAACTTTCAGCTGGATGTACGACCGCTTTTGTCTGTCTTGTGAAACGACTCGTAGAATATGATTGTATTGAATGATCAATCAGAGAGACATCAAATGACAGAGATGATGGGAACCTTTTTCTCATCGTGCAGTCTGGTGGTTGGAACTTTGTTTAATTTTTTTTTTCTTCTTTTCAAATTGAGTACCACAATTTTCGAGAGTGGACTTCGTGCGGTCATCGTCATGCATTTTCTTAATATGACTTGAACCAAATGGTCATTTCTTTTGCCAATAAGCTGATAACCTTGTTTTTCTTTTCCTTGTCCCTCTTCCTCTTTTTTCTTCCTTCCTCTGCACTGCCGTTGTCACTAGTCGTGTGGGCCTGGCACAGCTTGACGCCGCCATTGCCATTATAGTCGCCACCCTAGCGCTGTCCGAGCAGGTGGTGGCCTTGTGGTGGTCCGGTAGAGTGCGGGTTCTCCCGTCGCAGTGGCCATGCTCGACTTTGTTGTGGCAATGATTATTCGAATTTCTATTACACTTTTCTGTTATTATCGTGTTTGTACTATTATGCATGAGGAAAAAGCTATGATTTTAATTTTAAAGAAAGTTATCGCATTTTGACTTGGAAGACCAAACGAATAGGAAAAGAATTTCTATTTTGTGGATGGGGACATAATATCTGTAATTTTGTCAGAAACATCCCGAAAGACTTGTTAAATAATTAAAACAGAAAATATTTTTAATTTTAATGAATCAACTGTCTCCCTTGTTCAAACGGTTAGATGAAGAGGAGCTTAAGCTTGAGCCGCCGGACATCTAACATTGAACTGATTAATTGTCAGGAATCTTTGACAATTCGTTCATTTTTTCACACTACAAACGAACCCTTAAAGACGCTGTGTCACTTGTCAAAAAAAAAAAAAGACGCTGTGTCAAATTATTGAAACCCTCCGATTTGATTGAGTCAATGGTTGACTGCACCAACCGATACGGCTGTAATCAATAGCGAAATTTCCTGGCCTATCACGACCAGGAAATTGAGAAAAAGATCACAAGATGAAAAGCAATCGAGGGCAAACACTTGCACGGATCCGGGTCCCACGATTCCAAGCCTATCACGACCGCTAATCACGTGGGTCCCACGTAACTAACGATCATGACTATTTTCGGTCCACGGACCCGCCCAGTCTAGGCGAGACACCAGAGAGTCGAGGCGGGATTTTTGGTCAAAAGATGATGAGCGGTGGTGGAAGATCAGCATCCGAGAATTAGATTAGGTAACAGAGTGTTTTTGACTGACGGATCGATGGCCGAGTCACGTGCGTTTGACTGGTCGGACAAGGTTAACGTCGATAGTCTTCACTTCCTTAGTTGCTGCGTGGTCTCCACTTCCTGTGGAAAAGTCCGGCAAAGCAAACGAGAAAGCGAAAGGTCACGCTCCTCAATGCCTATTTGCCAGGTCTTTCCTCAGTAGTACAGGGTAGTTTCCATGATGTCCTACTCAAACTGGGGACCCTAGAAAATGGAAAGTGAAAAAGGTGATGGAACCACGTAGAGGAAGGAATATATCAAGCATATGCTTGGGAGGGATGTTCTCTGAACACACAACAGAACAACAACACACCAATGAAATGGGAAATTTCCAAGATACAACGTTGTAACGTGCGCGATGATTGCACTTTAAAATTCGATTTACGACAAACCGCCGTGACATTGTAAATCACTTTCTCCGACATATTACTCGCGCTACTGTATCTGAAAGGCGTTGCGAAAATGCTCCAGCTATAACGCACCTTAGCAGCTGTAATCATGGTTGCACGATGGCGTCCTTTTTTCACTTTTGTCACGGTAGGAGTTCGTTTTAGTTCAAGCAGTCACCATTTCACGGGCTCACGCTCGGGGAGGGAGGCAGAGAGGTTAGGGTGCTCGGCATGCCGAGGAAAAATCAGTTGTCAGCTCTAATACCCTGAAGACATCGGCAAAACATAGCTCGAGAGGGACAGAGAGAGACAAACATTCCTAGCAAAAATCCGTTCTAACACTCTTAAGACACCAGCAAAACATAAATTGAGATCAGAACTAGATTAATAGGCCATTTACTCAACAAAGGACCAAATCTATGTCTCAAGTAATACAAATGTTTTTAAAAAGAGAGGCAAGAAATCTATGCATAATCTGTACATAATCATGGTCGTGCACAACAATTCCGACCGCTGCCAAGAGAGGTCTGACATGATATTCAATGCAAAAGTGGCATTCAAATGTAGTTAAACCCAACATTTTCCATTGTAGTGGCATTCAAATGAAGTTAAACCCAACATTTTCCATTGAAGTTCCCTCTCAGAAGTTAAATGAATACAATATCATTTGATTAGTCAACTCCAATTTCCACATGAGCCGTGAATATGATCCTTCTAAATTACACTCAGCATCCTCTTCATACAAAAAGAATGGACATAGGAAAATGTACAAAGCCATCCTAAAATAACTCAATCGGAAAATTGAATGATGAACTCTCAGAATATATGGATGCACTAGATCCTGAGAAGGGTATATTTCTCATATATCCTTTACCTATAAACTCTGAGGCTTCTTTGCAGTCTCATGCTGAGATAGGGTTCTTGAACCCTTGACCTGCAAAGACACATTGAAATTACAGAGGACAAAAGGAGAATCATGTACCGTAGTACTAAAACTGTGCTCATCTTACAACAAATTCACAATAACTCTGGTACCTTATGGTGCCACTATAAATTTATCTAGCAGTTATTTGCTTTTACAAACATATGTCCATTTGCAGGAGAAGGTGCACATATCTGTGTTTGAAGTTACATGGACTACTCTCTCTCTCTCTCTCTCTCACAGACACAGACACACACAAAGAGATCCGAGTAAGGGAGATTGGTTTCAAGGTGGGTAGATTCTAGACCAACAACCTAGAACCTAGAACCTAGAACCTACCTTGTCAGACCAAGAACTGAACGAACCAATTCCAAGGTCAACTTGGAACCAGGCCTGATCATAAGTATTACTTCTATTATTTTAGGAAAACATATTTCCAACACTATTCTTTTCTTTCAAACAAATTACAAAAAACAAAATGTTATAAAACCGATTTAGAACTTATTCACCCTGAGTACCGATGTTCACAGTATAAAACCAGAAACCTAACCAGTCAAGGCAGGTTCCCAAATTTTTTACGTAGAATCTACAAGGTGCCCCTGTGAACTGGCCTAGAACTGGTCAGGTAAGGCTGGTTTAGTTCAGTTCTCGGATTGAATGAGCCTGGTTACTCACACCTAGTTTTGAGCACGTCGTGATGAGTAGATAAACTAAAGATCAATATTGCAAGATCCCTACCTCCCTCTTTTTTCCAACCAGTTCATCAAGTGAACCAAGAACTGTATTTATAAAAAGTTAAATTCTCCATCTAATCAATCCTCGAGTATAATCGCAGCAAGTAAAAGGAAATATTGAGATTGCCACATACATCTGCATCCTGAAAGGACCTCCCAACGGATGTCTTCAGCTCAGAAAATTCTGCCGAAGATAAAGATTCATCATCACGGGCACTACTTTGGTTAACCTACAAATGCAGCATGCAAGATAGATGGTGTCAGAATTCATAAATTATACCACATCACGAAGAACTCTGCAGCTTCTGAGAACCTGAGCCTAAGGATAATGCTTAGGCAATCTCATTAATGTACTCTCAACTCAGAGATAGTTAGATTCAAACACATAGTCAGATATAGAAACGAAACAACCTGCAAAATCAGCTTTGCAGTACAACCTCTCCAGAACAGATTTTGATCCCAAGAAAGCACGAATTAAGAGGAAATGCAGAAGAGTTAAATAATGGTTGTCACATGCCATGTAGAGAGAGCCTTCACTAGCTTCTAATCAAGCATATTGTGACAAATCTTCAGATTTTCCATATATAAAATAAGATGTGTAAACAAACATAAACCACCACATTATGATGACACAGCCATTATACACTAACTAAACATTCAATAAAGGTTAATTGAAGCAAAAGTGATAAATTTTTTTGGACAAAAGGAAAAGTGATATATTAACTTGGCTCATCTGAAGAGATCTCGAAAAGTGTATAAAACAAAAATAGATATACTGGAGATTTAGTTGGCACTTGTGCTGAACCATGCATCATTGATTTGGTTGCAAGGCAAAGGTTTTAAAGCAAGGACTTGTCGAGAATTTCCTAGAGCTCTTGAAAAGCTCGTGATTGATCACAAGCATTGCTACAGCTCCTAATGAAGGATGCACAACTTATAATCAAGAGAGTTGATTGTCAACCCTACTTTATGCTTCCACTCGGAAGGCCCTACCATGAAGACAAGGAAGCAACTTATGACAGCATGAGAATCAAACATGTCATAAAGTTGCTATATCAGTAAAATGTCCATTTTACTGGTCAACATTAACAACTATGATAGCACTTCTTATGCAAAAATGGAAATGATAGCTGGGATGCACTACTATCATTGATAAAGGAGGCACTCCCTAAGATCATATATGGTCTAGACAATGGCTCCAACTATATTCTCCCAAAACTTGCTCCCTAATGATTTTTGGACTCCCATCTACTCACTCATCGAAGACAGTATTCGACCCAAATATCCTTCTGTAGCCCAGATGCTTTCAATGTCACTTCACAATTCCAAATCTAATGTATCAAAATGTCAACTGCTATTACAGTTTCAACAGCTAATATCTGCTGCATAATGTAGTCATCATATCAAAGCAGCCATCCAATTCCTACATTATCAGTCAAGAACAACATATATAACATACATATACTCTATTTCAGCAGAACGAATAACACTTTGCTGTCAGTTAATATTATCTGTGAGGGAAAAGATCCAAAATTAAGCAAACAATGATGTATGGACACAAATCAGGTAAAACGACATGAAACATTTGAAAAACCATACGACCAATTTAGATGACAATCACAATAACTCGGAAGCAACTTTAGTGCAGAAAAAGAGCAAGCCAAATACAATTAATATAATATAGGTGAAAAAACTATACCCTATTTAAGCATCCACTGTCTTCACCCTCTTCAAAAAGTGATGAATAATAAGTGGGGTCATAGATTGAGCCTCCAAGAATCTCATCAGGATCTGGGCCTTGTCTAACTGTAGCAGGAGTCACCGGACTTAAAAAGCTACTTCTTAAATCAGAATCTACCTCATGGGGATATGTGCTGTCTTCACGTGAGGCCCCTAGCCTGTAGATCTGAATCCATAAAAACGAGGATGACAGCCTCACAGAAAACCCACATATTTGCATAGCCAGCACAAGTTTCACTGAAAAGATGAAAAATACTCCATAGTCATCAGAAGAAATGTTCCTGCATTAACATAAAAATACTCCAAGATTATACATAAAGGAAATGCAAGAAGAGAAAGATTGTTCCCTGGAGTAAACTATTAACTACAGTAGGCCATCATTGTTTCACAGGGAAAATATATTTTAGGCCCTACAATATTCTTAAAATTTCCATTTGACATCTATAAATACTCATTTTCAATATTACTTTCAACAGTTTGTATAGATTCTTAAAAAGCCTTTGCATATTGATCAATATCTAAAAGACTGATATAAGTTTATTTTCCTAGCGGTATTGTTGTTAAGAAAAGCACATGCCAGGATATATGACCTTTGAGTCACATTTCATTTCCAAGTAACTCTTGGTAAAGTAATCAACCTAAAGGAACATAAATAACTGTGGCAGGCCACTATAGAATGAGGGGTTGGTGGAAAAATAGAACGGCAGCATATTAGGTTCCAGAACCATCATACTTGGACGGTTTCAATTACTGACGTTGGAGATTGGGATTTGATCAGCAACTTATATTAGTTATATAATAAGTTTTCTTGTCGTAAGTAGTGACAGGCTTCCTTTTCCAATTATGTTTCCTATTCAGGTTTATTATTTCGACTTGGAGTTGAATTTACAGGAGTCACATATATGGTTACATTTCTTTCGTTTTATATTAAGTTAAGGAAAACTACTGAATTTTAGCAAGTCTTTCCTTGAATAGTATGATGCAATCCTTCTCTTAAGCTTGATAAGAAGCCTTAGTGGCATGCTTGGGAAACTTTAAGTGTAATGCAAAAAGAAAAATGTGATTGTCTTTGATTATTGTCCATTAAAAGTTCTCCTTGAATTCTCTGTCCTGGCCTACTAAGTTGGGACTCATCCTATATCAGGTTTTGGAATCAAAGCAAATGTTCCTAGAATTGACTTATAATTTTCTCTAAAAATGGTGAGTCACACTGAATCGAACCCTAGGCTAAGTAAGTTGAACTATGACTTCAGCAAATTGAAATCAAAAAGCTTTTTGTGAGATTCATGACAATATAAAGGAAGTTTTTATGCAGAGGGCTTTTCAAGGAGAAGAGAGATCAATATCCATCCACTCTTCACATTTGGTTGGTGGAATAGTTCAATTTCACACTTACGGCTTGCTGGGAATGATATAAATAGTCTTTTGTTCTTAATATTTGTCTATGGGTGGCTTCCCTTTGAAGTCATTTTGTATAGGGGTGGTACCTTTGTGGCACCCACTTTTTACAGATATTTTGCTCAAAAGATATATAGATGAATAAATAAAGCAAGTTTTGGTACACTTGCAAACAAAGTCCATGAAATTTTTGAGCAACTAAACAAGATACCCATTGCCCATGGATTGCAACCAATTTGAACCACAAATAACCAAGCCTCTCTTGCATGGGATACAGAAAGTTTCCACGGTCTTCAAGAGTTAGAAGAATCTTTGCTAGAGGGCGAGGAACTAGAATCACATGACATGGTGGATTATTGGGAAAGGATTAAGAATGTCGAAGAAACAGGCAAGGAAGAAAGCTTCAATGTTTGTGCTTCTAGAGTGGAGAATAAGGTCATACGGTATACCAAAATTTAGTGAGTTTCCTTTTCCTATTCCTATTCCAACTTGGAGTAGGATTACTGTTTACCTTTCTTTTAAATAGAAAGGATGGAGATTATCGAATTCTAGCAAGGTTTGCTATAATAGTTATGCCATGATTCTCTTAAGCATGAAGCCCAAGAAGCCTAGAGTGATGCTTAAGAATCTTCAGATTGCGAGTCCCCTTTCAATTCTCAATCAACTTGGGCTCACTACTTGTGGGACTCGTGGTCCTACATCAACCACCGTTTCCTTTTCCTACATTGACTAAACCTCACAAAGAGAATTTATGCCATGCCATAGATTCTTCGGTAAGATCTGCAGCTGAGTTTTGCATCGAATGGTGGGAAAGGTCCCAATCAATCATCACATACACACAATTCTGTTATCTGTCAACTAATGGCAAGAACAATGGGTTTGTGGAATTTAATTACCACGGGACAAAAATCACTACAAGAATGGGAAGTGAAGTAATGCTTTGACATCTGATATTTTCTACAAGCAGGTCGACTACTTCAACATCAATCCCCCGGCCGACATACAGGCAAAGCAACAGTTCAACAAAAAAATGAAGTACTTGGGAATAACTATCGGACAGACAACGTACCATATCTCGTACGAGAAGAGGACAAACCAGGAGATGTCCAGCACAATAGCGCAGAAGAGAAGGGCAGCGTAGGTTCGACCCAACTTCTGGCTGCTACTCTCGATAGCCACCAGAGCAAACAGAGCAATAGCCAAGTTGATGAGCAGGACCCCGTTGTATATCGCGCCCAGCGACCCCACCAGCGCGCAAGCAATCTTCAATCCACAAACGTCCCGAATTCCCGAGCAACCAATCAAACACCCTCCGAAAACCACAACCCGAAAACGAAGGGGAAAAAAAAAACCAGCTTTGATTCAGGGGAAGAGAGAGAGAGAGAGGAAGGGAGCTGACTTGGATGTAAATGAGGACGACGGCCAAGGACTGGAGGCTGTCGTAATCGCGGAAGAAGCGCTGGACGCGGTCTCCCAGCGAGCAACAAGGCATCATATGCCCGGTCGAATCTCGCTTACGTGGATCTGGCCATGCGGGAACCGCGCGTGGCTGCACATGAACGGAAGCGGGCGCCGCGCGCGGCGGAGGAGGAGGAGGAGGCGGCGGAGGGCGAGAAGCCGGTAGCTTCTGCAATGGCGGCGAGATGCGCAGAGACTTCAAAAAATGGGAGCTTTGGGAAGAAGGAAGGAAGGAAGGAAGGGAGGGAGGAAAACTGGTTGGGCTTTTACAGTTCCAGAGGTCGCGCTTCGGTTCCTTAGGAGCGGAAATCCTCGTCCCCCGCACGTGCGGCGCACGTGCGTGATGGCTTTGATGGCGCTTTGTCGCCAGTTGAGTTGTGCTGGCGCTCTGTCCCTTCCCTTTTTGTGCAATGTGAGGTTCGACATTAACTAGAGATTGACAAGAGAGAGTTTGTCACTTTGTTCATGGTCATGGGCTTTAGATCCTTTTGGAGGCATTTCGGTAGATAGAAATCTTGAATGTATCGAGTCGATTCGAGAGAATGGGCATGCCCTTAAGAGTAACGGATGGGGTTAGTTTACATTTCTTTTAAAAGCAGCATGAACTGTGTAGCAACTTGGTTTTCTTGAATTAGTAGAGTGCCTAAGCTAAGCCTTTCAATGATCGATGACTTGTTCAGCCAGATTGTAAAGAGAGAGAGAGTTTAAGAAAAGAAACTATGGGAAAGAATCTTTTTGTATTGTTGAAACGTTTGGATGGATATAAATGATGGGAGAGCTTCCCTATTTATGATTGCTTGAGATTAGTTCAATTTGAGTTAAGATAAGAAGATCCACAAAATGTACAAACTTTGTATAATCAAGATTAAGTACGTAATGGGTAAGAGATTATTTCATCACAAAAGAATCTCACATTGCCAGATTGTTTTGATGTGATCGGATCCTTCTTAGACATCCCAGTCTGGGACAGACTTTTTATGTTGTCCATGGAGGGATACGAATGATGGCTAGATGGTAAACCCGAAGCAGAGTTTTCCTGCACCAACTGCGAGCTACGAATAGAAGGCACTGGCTCAATTATCCCGACCTCCTTCGAAACTCTCTGTCCTCCACCTTTGACTGGAACACCAGAAAGGTTGATTGAAGTAGGTGGGGCAGCACCTTTGGATATGGGATTTCCAAAAGGGGTACTTGGAACATTGGCAGAAGCTACACCAAAGGCAGTTTGAAACTTGTTGTCTTCAAATTGATTTGAAGTGAATGCGGACCTTGATTCAAAGCTATTTGAAGATGTGACTTTCCCACTCAGCCATGTCTGAGAAGGAGAGATCTGAAAACCAAGTGAAGCTGTTTCAGCTGGCACTTTCTGACCAGCCTGAACATCGTTTTGCATCACTTGAGCAGTACTACTGGAATTAACTCTAAACTTTTCCACAAACGAAGGACTAGATCCAACCCCAACCTGTTTATAATCCTCTTTGCTTTCTGTGATGCTCTGTATTTCCTTAGGTGGTGGGAACTTCAACGTTGATTGGCCAAGAAGTGTGCTTTGGGGCCTTGGAAAGAGAGACTGAGTGGAAACTGCACCAACTGAATGCTTTTCATCCAGAGCCTTTTCAATTACATTAGATCCTTGTGGCTGTGCAAATGAATTTAGATTCCATTTTCCACTTACAGCTTCTTTCCTCTCTGTTTGATTAGTTACTCGTCTGGCTGTTGCAGACTCAGAAGACTTTGTGCCAGCTTTAACAGCAATCTTGCGATCTTTTGGTAAGTTGTGTTCTATTGTGTTGATGTCCTGAATTTGATGACCTGTAAAAACATGTTGTGAAATCATCTCTCCCAAACCTGAGGAAACAGTTGAACTGACTTCTTCTTGGGCTTCAACTCCAGAAATATCCTCTTCCACATCAGACGGCCAGCCACTGCCAGGAAAATCAGTTTGTTCTGCAACGCTGCAAAGAAATAACACATCAGGCACTGTAGCAGCAGTGAGTTGAAGAGGCCTAACATGTTGACAACAGATTTACTAAGGTTCCACAAAATCAACAAAGCAACTAGGAGAGGGCAAAGGAGAATACCAGGCAACATTGAACATCATGAGCTTTCCTTCTAGAGAAAGACAAAAAAGGATGCAAAATGGCGAAAGGTCCTTTTGTTCCTCAACTCCAAGTTGAACTTTGACTTTCTCATGCATGGATACTTTGTCAGTGCAAAGCCCCAGGATTGAATTGTCGTCACCATTTTCTGACCACAATTGAATTTTTAAATCTTCTCAGTACAGATTGGTACTTACAGCAAATAAGAAAATCAAAATACATGAAGAGAACAACAGGCATCAGGAGACTGTCATCTGCATAAGTTGATAAATGTACCACTGCCCCATCTTCTTTTTGCTACGCTTAACTTACAATACACCATGTTGACTCCAATTCTGCACCAACTACTCTACCATAAACCTACCTACAAAAACAAGAAATCCAATCATTCCGAAAAGCTTCAGTTAGGAATCCTCCACTAATGCCATTCACTCCAAGTCTGATCAACAAGAATACGAACCACAAATACTTTAAACAGTACAAATTGCAAAAGTGCAAGAATATGTAGTTAGCTTATCCTCGTGAGAACATGAGCACTTTCAGAACTCTGATAAGGAACGGACAGAGTTCATATCTAATCTTCCCGAAAAATGAATGCAGACATAGATTAACTAGCAAATAATGTATTCAGTGAAAATGATTACAAATTTCTGCAAGTCAATATATAAGTCCATCTATTAACTATAACCTCATGTACCTCAAAGCTCAATTCTTGGAAGCCAGTTATCTCAATCAATATCAACAAGTACTGCTTCATTCCTCTCCTCACCAAGCGACCAACTGAAAAGAACAATGTGCTGGTCCACATTTTTTCGGTTAGCTGCAATTGCAAGCTTGCTGAAATTATGGAGAAGAAGAAAAGAGGTTAGCCTTTATCTGCTATGCAAGATCATTTCCGTGGATACTGTGGAAGGAAAAAGTGAAGTAGCCAATCTCTGACGTTATCATCAAAAGTCAAATATCTATACATAAGTAGGAAAAAAGAGGAAATCTGTCCGTTTAACTTTCTCAAGAGATCAATGTGCTATTAGAACCAAAGCAAGAAGTTCAAATTTGCAAACAGGCATGTAACTCAAGATAATTTGCGAATTGGGTTATTTCCATGATGGACCTCAACAAGGATCAAATGAGATAATTAGACCATAATCAGGGCTTTGCACCAGACACGAGTGATCAAAAATCACATATTAAATGGCCGCGAGTCCCATTTTTTTTTTTTTTAAATATTCTATAATTATAACTCTCAAACAAGATATCCTAAGGAATGCAAGCGATCAGAATCTCAATAACAGATGAAAGAATAAAAAATATGGAGAGAGTAAAAATTAGGACATTACCATTGTTCCAAATAGCTGAAGAACAGATGCGGCCCACATCCTGCAGGAATAATATCATCCACAATTCCAGGGAAAACATCACAAAAGGACTGCAGTACTGCCTCAGAAGAAGCCTACATAAATGAATATTACCAAAATAATTAATGAAACCATCATATTGCCACATAATCAGAAAGAACAAAGGTGGTTTGTAAATTTAAATTTTTGGACATAGTCCTGAGGATGCCGTTCAATGGGATCAGCATTCCCACATTCAAGTATGTTGCTACACATATAACAAACAGCAAGCTATCATTTGCATGTCATCAAAGGAAAATGGAAAACTATTGAGACATAGGAATATGCCCTCTCCTTCAAATCCTAGTTGCAACATCTAGCAGCCATGGACTCGTTTAAATATTTGTAGAAACTTTGTATTGCCCAATAGCAAGTGCACCAAAAACTTCTCTTTTGTCACCAATGACATCTTGAGATGATAAAATTTTGATTAGAACATAAATTTTAAGTATGGCACAAGAAAAAAATAACTATATCACAGGATTCCACAGGAAACAATTTAATTACAGGAGGAATTTGGAAACCATCACAGCAAGAATTTACAATACAAGACGACGAGGTAATCGAGGGACCATGAAGATCAGTGCAACCAGATCTAGTTAGTAAAGACTGAAACTACTTCAATTCCAAGCCAATTACCATATAATCATACTGAAATCAAGTTCAGAAAAATCACTTGTTAATTGTTGAGTATACAATTTAATTTTTCTAGTTACTAAAGGAGGTTGCTCATTAACCTCTCTTGCTGCTTAATGATGACGACGGCGATGATGATGAAAAAAATAACACTAATAATATTTGCCATATATTTTAAAAAATTAAACAATTGATAGTGAAAACTGTGTCAATAATTGTTTCACTCACATGAAAAAACTCGCCATCTCTTGTCATGATCACTTGCAAAAGATAACCTTCCTCCACACCATCTGAGGTAAGTTGAAAGCACCCTAGAACGATGCAATCACAACGAACCCACCTGAGAGAATCCACTGACAACATGGTACAAGAAATTTTCAGTATTGCAGATATTAACAAGGTGGGAAGATAACTAGACCTCAAATCTTAGGGTATAATCAAACTAGAGAGCATATAAATCTATTCTTCCATAATTATTCAATATAATACCAACAAAGAATAACAGAAGCTAAGCTTGACCAAATGAAAGTGGTAGATGCAATTTAACATAGTCATTAAGTAATTGGCAATTGACCTTCTGAAGAGCAAGTCCTGCTGACAAGTCTTGACCCAGGTCAAATTTACAACCTGCTTTCTAAAGTAACCTAAAGAGAAGTACTGCATGTGACATTTTTGACAGCCAAGATTTTTCATTTAAGAGATGGAATCGCCAGAAACAAAAGAGATTCTACACAAACCCATGAAACGATGTCAAATTTTGCTTTCTCGGCAACGGTGAGAAATTAACCAAGCAAAAATTCAGATAATCTCTGTATCATGAAAGACACTAATAGAAGCCGGACACCTTGGACACTGAGAAATAATTGTTATTTAATCTAATTAAGATAGCTAATTCATTTCTTGTAGAGAGGATTTTGATATGTAGTCACCCAAACATTTTAGTAGTGCAGATTGCCTGTAAATGCTTTAAGGACATAACAAGTTATCCCACTCGTCCATCTACAATAAGAGATCCCTGTGTTTTCTAAAAGCTCCAATGTTGCATCATATCCTGTCCCTTGGTTTCATTACAGACTAAAAAACTGCTGTCCATGCAGTCATATCTTCTGCTTTTCCCTCCTTCTCGGCCCACCAAGTAGTAATATCTACAAAATATGGGAAGGGCCTTGCCGATAGACAAATGATGGTAAAAGTAATTCTAACTGCCGCTGTTTACCTGGTTATGAAATCCTAAGTGACAATGATCTGACATCTGCAGATGATGGCATCACGTCATTAAAAAAATATGCTGAACATTCTGTCAAGATGATATGGGAACATGTTGGTTCAAATTTCACTGTCTAGAATCATCTACATGGAACATAGAACCTGAATACCATTTGTCAGAAAGTGAATTTGGCAAAAGAACTCCTATTGCACCTTTTCCTAGTTTGGTCTAGTATCCCACAAAAACCTTAAAGACCAAAGTGATTCTTTAGAAAGAATTCAAGTGTGAGCAGAATGCATATATGAAAAATAAAAATAAAAAACCCTTGCTCATGCAAACATGGAGCGAACTTTATCTGAACCATATTATTTATCCAAAATTTAGCCTCAGTGAAAGATAACTGCACGAATGATCATCTTCCAACTAACCTCTTGCTCTCAGGGTTACAGGAAGGTTATGCCTTCAGATAACAAATGATGAGCAAAAATTCCAGACACAAACATCTGAATTTGAACATCAGAGCCAATGTACCTTTCACACTAAAGTCATCAGACTCCCCTGTCCATGGTTGGAGCGACAATGCCATATCCCTCGCCACAGCAATGCAGTCGATTAAAAGGACAAACACCTCTGAGAAAATCCGCTACTTTAACCGTGGAGCGACAACGCCATGTGGGACAATGCCATCTCCCTCGCCACAGCAATGCAGTCAACCAAAAGGACAAAGACCTCTGAGAAAATCCGCTACTTTAACCGTCTCTCTCGCTCCATTCTCTCAGTCTCTCGCTCCAGTCTCTTGCTCCAGTCTCTCGCTCTTAGTCTCTCGCTCGCTCTCAGTTGCTCTCAGTCTCGCGCTCGCTCTCAGTCGTTCTCCTCAGTCTCTCGCTCGCTCTCACTCCTCTATGGCTGAAGCACTCGCTGCCCAGAGAGAAGAGGCGACCATGCGTCTGGAGTTTCTAGAGTCCTCGGTGGACCTATTCTGGCAGCAGGTGGGCCGCCTCTTACCGTTCCATGTGATAGCACTGTCATGCGTGCAGGCCATGACATTAGCCACCCAGCTCCGCTGCGAAATGCGATGGTTGCCGGCACTTCTCATTCTGTTGATTTCCGCCGCCAATTCATTATATTTTTCATGCTGTTGTGGCGTGTGGAGCGTCGGTACGCGGAGCTTGCCCAGAGGGAGGAGGAGTGGAGGCTCCTCCTGCCGGATGACGTGCGGCTACACAACGTCAGGAGGCTGGGCCGCAGGGGGCGATTGACATATGCGGTTCTTGTCGGAGTTTCCATCATACTGTTCTCGGTTGGGTTCGCGGCTTTTCCCTGGTTGATGACCTGCTCTTAGAGACAGGGTTTTAGGCTGCTTTAGGTTGTCAGTACTATGCTGCGTGGTTTGTAGTAGGATGAGTACAGGGGGCACAATTTTAGGTTGTCAATTCGCTGTGCTTTGTGTAGTTTGTAGGATGAGTCTAGGGGGCACAGTGAACGCTTTTTTTTTTCTTTTCTGGTGAATACTTTGTGCTTGTGGATTGTCACTACTATGTGATGCTGGCTTTTTTCTGGTGAAGTTTGGGGCACAGTCCGGAGACAAGTTGTTACTGCGATGCTTAGTTCAGCTGGGTCTGACCAGCAAGATTCAAAGACAACATAATTTCGTAGTTAATGTTTAATCCAATTATGGAACTTTCAGCAGCATACTTTGTTGGATCAGGTAGCCATCAAAGGTGAATGCTCTCCATAATCAAAGGATATAAATGGAAACAGTGTGCTAAATTTATAGAAAATCTGAACGCGAGCTTCACGTCAACTCTATAAGTAAGAAAAGCTATTCAATTGTGCTTTCAAGTCGAGGCTCAACAGATGCAACAGCATTGATAATATGTATAATTTAGTTTATCCAAAGTCAAATAATCAGTAATAGCTAAGTTGGTCTCTCCAAGCCAAGGGGATAAAGGATACAGTGAGATAGAGTTCTTTTTTTTTTTTTTTTTTTTTTGAGAGCATGAATCGATACAAAAACCTAGCGCCTCAGCCTCTATACGGCTCGAGCTCTTCAATTTGCTTCACCAATGCTGCTGTGCTCTACGATTAGGGTTTCGACTTGATTGAACAGGGGCAAGGGTACATCCCTTGTTCCAGATGTGTTTGGCTGAAGGGATTCCAAGGTAAAGTGAAGGGAATGTGTAGGGGTGAATGATTTGCAAACATCTTATTTGATTGTTTTAGGGAAAGGAAAATAAATGATTAAAAACTTTTCGAATCCCTCCATATATCTTTGTAAATTGAATGATTCGGATGCATGTGCCATGATTACCACCGCTGATATGGTATCATTACGCTCCTGCAACAAAATATATGTTTGGATTAAATTCTTTTGGCTACCTCAAATAGTAATAGAAACTCAATTAATTGTTAAACAGCAACATTTTGGTCTTCTTGCTTTAAAAAATGTGAGAAGCCCTTACTAAGCATAATTGACCAGAAATTTGGGAATCCTGTTAATTTTAAATTATCTAGAATCATAATAGTTCTTGATACTCCATTTGTTTATAAAAAAAGAATAATTTACAAATATTTTCGTAAAAAAGATTATTTGTATCTTCTGAAATGATTAACCAATGAGTAATGTTTTTATTGTTAACAATAATTTATGATTAGATATTTTCGTAAATGATGAAAGTAATTTTTAATGTATTATTTTTTGCGAACAATATAAATAATTAATTTTTTTAAACTGGGCATTATTGTTATTTCGATAGAAGATGTCAAAAAAATATTCAAGAAAAACTTGTCAAAAGAAATTCCCCATAAAACGTCGGAAAAGAGACCAGAGACACCTCGCCGCGACGGGAAGAGGGGAAGAAGGCGATGGCGGAAGCATCTCCGTCGCCACCGGCGGCCGAGCCGGCGGCGCCGACGCAGAACGGGAAATCGATAGCCGACATCGCGGAGGACGTGCAGCGGACGGTGCTGGAGTCCCGAGACTCCGCCATCCAAACCGCCCGTTCTCTCCAGCAGAACTCCTCCACCCATCTTCGCTCCCTCCAGGTTCCCTCCTTTTTGTTTTGGTTGGCCATCGATATTCCGATCTGGGTCCTGCCATTTTTCCGATTTTTGAAGTTTCCGACGGCCGTGCGTGTCTCGATGAACTGGGTTTATGGCAAAGTCGATTCGTGGGCACCGTCAGCTTGTCAAAATTCGATCTTTTTTTCTAAGTGGCATTTGCGATTTGCTTGTGCGTTTTGGTTCGGCATCGATATCCCGATATGGGTCCTGCCATTTCTCTCATTCTAGAAATTTCTGACTGCCGTGCGTGTCTCGATGAACGGGGTTTATGGCAAAGTCGAGTCACGGGCACCGTTAGTTCGTCAAAATTCGATTTTTTTCAAGAGATATTTGTGATTTGCTTGTGTGCTTTGAGTGATTAGTAAGAGTGTGGTGAAGAATTCATGATTCCTCCTGGTGGGATGATCAGTTAATGCAGTTGCTCGAGTTCTTCTTCTGCTTCTTCTTCTTCTTCTTTTTTTTGGTTCTTGATTTTGAAGCTGCTCGTGGTGACTTCTTTTTAATCCTTTGCAGGAGTTTCTGACAAAAATGAGATCTCAGTATCATGCATATGAAGATACTTTCGTCAATAAGGTCAAAGGTATGTCACGTTTTACTTTGGGAAATTCAGTGTGAGACATGCCTAGGATGCGAGTATTATTTATCTGCTTCTGGGACATAGTTTTGGGCTGCAGCGTGAATTCTGTAGCCAGTGAAAAATTGGTCGGATAGGCGTTGATCATTAAACTCATTTCGAAGGAGTGAGGAGGTTTGACCACAATTAATTTGGGATTTTGTAGCTGATGAGATGAAATTGTAAAGGAATGATACATCCGCCATGAAGAGTTTTTGGTTTTTGTCGGATCATGCTGGATTGACACATCTGAAAATGATCTGTATAGGCCATAAGATAATTGAGCAGCATGTACAAATCATAATATACGAGCCAGTCATTGGGTTATCTTGTTGATTCTCATGATGCACTGTCTCCTTTTAACAGAAGAAGTCACGAGTGCAAGGGAACATCCTGGAACAACTGTTGGGGTTTCTGTTGCAGCTGCCCTCCTCCTCTTGCGGGGTATGAGCGGTCGTCATCTGTGCAGTAATTTCATAGTTTTTGTTAAGCACGGGATTCTAAAACCGGTCATTTTTCAAGGAGCTGTCCTTTTCACCCATGCTACATCCTTTTATCACTAGCCGTGTCAGATTTTTCTCCTGGCAACACATTCCGTGTTTGTACAACCAAGGATCTGTTTAATCACAAATAGTGATTACTAAGACATATGTGAAGGATGGAACCAATCAACCATTATTGTTCCCAGATCTGTTTGCCAGATTCATGCTCAATCAGAGAATTTGCTTCTTCTATGGGGATATTTAGTTTACTATTACTTAGGTTAGCATTTGTCTTGGAACATGGTTTTGGCTGACTGTGTACAACAATGTCATTTCAAGGATCGTCTATGTTGAGTTTCTAGGTAAATAAAAATCTAATCATGGTATATTAAACTCTCGTCATTTTATTCAAAGTCTTGAGAATGAGGACGGTCGCACTTCATCTATATTGGCATATGAAGACGATTTGTGTGACTGTTACCCCTCCCTTTTAGAAAAGAAAAGTTTTTCACGCATGAGGATTCCTAGTTAGGATGCAACTTTTTTGAGTTTACCGTTTCAAAAGGACGATAGACAATTTAAATGCTGCTACTTAATCCATTCTTTCTAACTTCTCCTTCCTCTGTCCTTGTATATCCTCTGCTTCTCATTGAAGCCTGGATGTTATTTGAAGATCCTTCTCCTCTTATCACATTTGAGGAGGAGGAAGACACTTTTTTCTTTTCACTGGCACACTATACTAGCCACCCGGACTTACAGACTATCGCACATTTGTTGGCTCCAAATGCTTATTATTGTAGGCATCACTTTGTAGCGAACTGATTCTTATATATTGTTCGATCTGTGCAGGTCCTAGAAGGTTTCTGATTCGTCAAACATTTGGTCGACTTCAGAGTGAGGAGGTTGCTTGCTTGATTGCTCCTAGAGAGGCTTATTGTAATCTATGATGCTGACCAATGCAATTTATGCATAAGTTGCCACGAAAGCTGCTTCTTTTGCAGATGGATACTCTTAAGGCATTGCTAATTTCTGACTCTTATTTCTACTGCTGCACCAATATGCAGGCACAATTTGTTCGAGCTGAGAAAAATGTGAAGGATCTTAATCTTTCTGTTGATTTGATGAAGAAGGAAAGTAAGAAGTTGATAGAAAGGGCAGCTCTAGCAGAAACAGATATGAAACGTGGCCTTACTGACCTAAAGTAGGATCATTACCGTCATTTCGTTGTTAATATCGCCTAACGTTTAGCTCTACTTTTCCTCTGACACTATTGTTGTTGAAATAACTGCAGAAATACAGGAAATCAAACCCAACGTCTTGCTAAATCAATCTACAAGGTCGAATCGCAAGCAGGAGGTATGCATGCTCTATTAGATCTTTCGGCCTTTTTTGTTCTTGTAATGATTTAGTTGGATGATCTTACAACTTCCGATAGCTTCCGGGGACCAGCATAATTGTGCATTACAATTCATCTTTTAGTTATTTGGGATAAGCAAATGATACTTGACTGAGCTTGTTCATCTCCACTTGGGCCAATTCCATATTGGATTTTCTCAGTTGCCATCACAGCCCGGAGTAAGAACTTTATTTAGTTTAGGTGGAAAATTCATCTGTGTCAATAGGATGTTTAACTTCTTGTTTGGTTGAGTTCTCAGTTGCAAAACTTCATGTCATGGGAGCCAGCCCATATTCATCAAATCATTTATTATCATCTTTTGAAACCACCTTCTCATTTTGTGCATTGACAGACTTTGTAATGTAGTGATTGTAACCCCTCTCAATTGAGAGGGAGGGGAGTCGAAAATGAGTGATTAATTTGCTTGCCTCTTTGGACAGGTCTAATGGATGACCTACGTGAAATTCCTGGTCGGGAGGCACTGAAACTTCGGGCTGAGGTATGTCCATTTGGAACTTGATGCTTTCGTTTTTTGTGTGCCTCTTCTTGTTTTCTCTACTCTGTGGGAAGTGTCATGGTCTGCTCTCTCTTCTCTCTCTCTACAGGTTGCTTCATTGGCATCAAATTTGAAGCAACAAAGAGTTGCAATGGAGAAACGGATAGTAAAGATATCTGAACTAGGGGTCGCTGTTTGATTGTAGAGGAGCGAGCATAATGAGCATTAGGAAAGCTTGTTGACAGAGTTAAAATTCGGGTACCTGCCTTCTTGTCAACTATTTGCAAGAGCTGACCAGTGAACGAGATTTTCAAAGCTCGGATTTTGTATCCAATGTGTTCTTTTAGTTTTTAATTTTTTTGATACCTAAACTCTTACATTGATGCCTGAAAGACAACTGATTTCACGAGGATGAACGACTCTTTGTGATGGACTGATGCTGAAGTTGGCTTGTCGATTGTGGTCATCAGTGACAAGTCAATGGATTGTATTGAAGAACATCCGAAGCTTAGCATAAGTCCACAGTTCGCTCAAGACTTGCATAAAACAGGCCGATTGGTCTTTGTCATCCCCCGTTATCTATGGTTGATGTGATGAACAATCTGTTTCTGTTTTTATTTTCCGTTCTTTAAGGAAATGTTGATTTCTACAAGATTCACGTGCCGAATTGTATAATTTGATTTGGTTCACCTACAGAATGATTCAACACAAAGGCACGAAAGCACTAGTTAATAACATTGGTCTGATTCCGCTACAAGTCAATTCGATCCATTGTTCAACAAATAAGCTGATTTGTCAAAAAGATCATCGGTAATCTATCATATCCGAAAGCCTTGATCCATAATTGTGGTTTTTAACCTAATTTGGATTCAAACCTAAGGTCTGATCATTTACTAGGTCGAACAAACAGATCAGGGCAGGAGGCTCGTGTTGTATGCTTGAAATCTTCTAACATTAGCGATGTCAGTTTGCGGGTTGTACTCAGTCCAGAATTCGTCATTAACTCACTCCTATTACTAGCCACTCATTTAATTTTTCCTGGTGTTGTAGCTACATATGCAATCTCGTTCACGGTAAAGCAACTATTAGCAAGTCGTTATGATTATTCAACGAAATTCTCATTGCAATTTTTGAAATTCTCATTAAGGATACCTGCCCAGAACAATCCCTACAAAACTTTGTTTCCGCTATACAGGAAAACTCGCAACAGAAAGTTCTCTTAAAACAACAGGTGCAAGCCACAGCCAAAAAATATGCAGACCATCATTCTGTCATTATGGTACACGAGAATTAGCCCGGTGGCACCAGGATTAAAACAAAAGGTATTGCCTCTAGATAATTAGTTGACTTTGCTAACCTATTTACCTTATATCATTCTGAAGTTTCCGCGAGTTCTGCCAAAACTATTTTCTCATCTGCGTGAAAAGGTCAGATGTTTTTGTATTTCCACCACCACCAAAAGCAGAGAAGCCACCTGCACCTTGTTGGCTGCTGAAAGCCCCAAAACCAGCTCCTGTAAAATACAACGTACTATGTTTAAAAGACAGTAGACACAATCCGGGGAAGGGGGAGAGAGAGAGAGAGAGACCCTCACCAGTCGAAAATCCTCCCCCAGGAGCAGCTCCTGCAAATCCGGCACCGGATGGAGCAGCTCCTGCAAATCCGGCACCGGAGGGAGCAGCTCCTGCAAATCCGGCGCCAGATGGAGCAGCTGCAGCAAATCCTCCAAATCCACCCCCAGCTGAGGCCGCGCCAGCAAACCTACCACCACCTGAAGCCACTCCACCAAAACCACCACCAGAAGATGCCAAAGCAGCAAACCCACCACCAGTAGAACCGACCCCTGCAAATCCACCTGCTGTGGCGGAGGAAGAAAAACCACCAGTTGAACTAGCAGCAGCAAAACCCCCACCAACACTGCTAGAAGATGCAAAGCCAGGACCTCCCAAACCTGAGCCAATCTGTCTTGACTGTCCAAAAGTGCCAAGAACTGATCCAAGAGCAGGTTGACCAGGTCCAATCTGTGATGGCTGACCAAATCCACTCTGAGTGGGAACTTGAGCATTTGTTGGAGAACCAAAGCCTCCAGAGAATGCACTCGCAATCGGTGGTTGTGATGGCTGTGAAGATTGTGGAGACTGGAAACTGAAAGAAGCAGGGCGAAACATCTCTGCACCAGGTGCTGCCATAGCAAATGGAGAGCTTGTTGGGGTTGTTGCTGCACTACCAAAAGAAACACCAAATGGGTTTCCCTTAGGTGTGGTCGAACTAGGTGTAGATCCAAGGCCAAATGCATTGAGACTTCCCAGACCAAGATCAGGTTTTTCATTAGTCTCAGGAGCCACTTCCTCCATCTCATCCTCCTGCGTAGCTGTGACATCCAGACTTTCAGTCTTTTGAACTGTGTTAATCGGAGAGGTTGGAAATGAAAACTTTCCAGCTGAAGGCTGCTCTGGAGGAGCATTTGGTGTTTCGGTCATTTGAGGACTGCCCATCTGGTTACCAAAACCCTGAACTCCCGGTATTGGTCCAGGAGAAAGCTCACTGGGAGTAGATGAGACTGAAGCTTCTATTTTCACAGCAGATCCACCAGTAAAACTCTCAGTCAGAAGAGGTGGGGCTTCTAAAGGAACACCAAAACTGACTTTGGGCTCCTGTTGTATCTCCGGCTTTTGGTTTTCCGACCTTTTCTCCAGGGGCAGTGAGGAAGCAAGCGAAGGCACTGAATTTTTATAAGCCTGGACGGAATAAGATGTAGTGGTGGACAGTGAGGTAGAAGGGGGAGGAGAAGTGACTGACCATGATGAAGTTGATGATGGGAAGTTTAATGGAAGTGCCTTATTAACATCTGTTGTTGCTCTGCTAATGATCCGAGATCCATCTGATGACACCTCAGATAATGAACTCCCTTTGATTGAAGGAACATTAGACAACGTAGAAGGCTGAATGGAGGATGAATTGGCCACTGACCCTAATGGAGATGACATTGATTTACATGGCGTTGAAAACGATAGTGATCCACTAGGAAAGCTTTTGCCTATTACAGGATGTTCATCTGGAACTTTTTCAGGATGAGAATTGGCCAGAGGAGGACTAGGGGTGGCAGCCAGCAGTGGGTTCCCACTTCTTTGAGATCCAAGGAGTGAGCTTTCAGTTATTTGGGACCCATGCTTAACATTTCCACTTGTCGGCTCAGCAAGAACAGTCTCTTTAATAGTCAAACTAAAAGTCTCACTAGAATTATCAAGAGTCCGCATGGGTGATTTTATGGAGATAGCTGGCATCTGAAGAATATTGGTGTCTCCTACCATTGTGGGCTTGATCTGATCACCAAAAACTGATTTTGACTTATTAACAGTCTCACCAGTATACTTATCTGCAGCAAGATTGTCATTACTGCTACTCATACTCCTCGGTTTGGTTTGTCCATCAATAAGTGATGCTTGGGATGCAGACAAGGAGTAACTAAGGGTACTACTTTTTTGTGCCACTGGAACCATCGATCCTGAAGTTCCATCAACCTGTCTGAAAGGACTAGATGGACTCGTACTACTTTTTTGTGCCACTGGAACCATCGATCCTGAAGTTCCATCAACCTGTCTGAAAGGACTAGATGGGCTCTTAGATGCCTTTTCACCAGAAATCTCATACATGGCTGCAGAACATATGTTATTGAGAATAGATTAAACAGCCATTCCTCAGATTACTGAACTTACCAAAAGAAGAAAATCTGCTAAAATTATCACTCACCATTAACTCTCGCTTGACGCGTGTAGGTAGACGGCGTAGTGTGATTTGACTTAGCAACTCCCGATCTCTCTGAAGAGCTTAAATATGGCTCATCCATCAACAAAGACGACTTTGTGCAATCCTTCTGGTATTCTCGTGAGAGGATCCTTTTAACTGTTGTCTTTGAAGGCTCATAACTTGCCCAGCTCTGTATCAACAAAGTAATAGCCAAAGATTTTTAGGGCACCATTCAACCATGAGTGCCTTATGAAAAGCAAGGGTCAGTTGATCTTTCAGTTCAGAGACTACACATTCGAGGATCCATCTATATGCTTCACATTTTATCTAAAATTTAACAATTCTGCACCATTGACTAGTCTCCTTAAGAGGACATGACTCTCTTTGGCCAAATTCTTCAAGGAACAACTGGCATATTTAAAAGTCCACACAATTTTTTGGTTGCATTACTTCTAAATATCCCTTTCTCAATCGCCATTTATTCAGCATGGCATGCTTAGTTCCATTTCAACAGCACATTATGCACTTCTGTTTTCTCAACTATAGAATACTTAATGGACTTGTTACTCTGCACTCTCTAGAATGTATGAACATATGGTTTTATGATATTTCAACAGTTTCAGATGAAAGGTCCATGTTCCTCAGTATTTAAAAGAACAAAAATTCCTGGATGTTCATTTTCTCCTTCATTTGCATTTTCTTAATTCTAACCTAATTTTGCATCAAACAGGAGACAAGACTACATGACATGATATAATCAGGAAGAAGTGATTTGGCAGACAGCTAAGCAGCAGAAGCAAGTCTGCTGCAGACCATAATAGTACACACACCGATTGAGTTAACTGGTCAGCCACTCAATCAACTTAGAGCATTCCAAGAATTATTCTGGAAAGCATCAAATGGAAGTCATCTTCTAAACCATAGTATCAACAAAAGCGAAAAGTGGACTTAACAAGATAATCACCTGATCCAGAGAGTCTCTCCGTCTCCGGGCAGTTTCCGGTTCAGAAGGCTTCAGAGCACTAGTCTGGTTTCTTCTAGAATGATCTATTGTAGCAACGGTATTTGAAAGTGTGATCTTTTTATCTCCAGGGCTTTCAGAAACTTTCGTCACATCAGGGGAGCAGAAAGAGGCATCATAGGAAATTCCAATTTCATCAAACAATTCTTTTTTAATGTTCTGCTTAACGGAAGGCGACTCAATACTCAACACTGACATTTGTCTAGAGAGAGAGTCAGAAAGTTGCTCGGCAGCCATTATTTGAGATGTCATCGTGTTATATAAACTTTTTAAGGATTGAACCGATCTGCAAAATAGTTGAATTAATGTTACATGTTACAGAATAAGCCATGTGTCATGCATCAAGTTTCTTCAAATGTGTAAAGCATGTCTTAGAGCCAATATGATAAGCAGGGAGCACCGGTAAAATCATTACATCACAACCAAAGCTGAGACAAAGATTAAACATAATCAAAACAGACAGACTCTGCCTAATGTGGCAAGGCTGCCTATATTTAACTATGCAAAAAATCTAGCAGTGGAAGAGTCTCAGGCAATTTGAGCAATTTTTTGGGAGTGCAAGGAATCTATAAGATGAGCTTGCAATTTTAATAGGATGGTGGTACTGGCATCAAAAGGAGAAAGGCCATATGCTAAACTCAAACTAAAGATATAATCAAACCTGGGAGGCTCGTATCTATTTTGGAGAGCTCTTCGACCTCCATGAGCTTCACTTATATCACCAAATTTGTTAAGTTCCAGGGTATTGAAATGCCTTTCTAATTTAATCAGCTCATTGGTCAGGTCCTGGAATATAACATGTAATCAGTATATTTTATCCGAACAGTAGTCTATACATAACAACATACATAAGAGACCCTAACCTGGTTTAGTTTCAAAATATGTTGCCGCTTCATCTCCAGTTCTGTACCCAACTTCTGCCGATTCCAAAGGTCCCAATATTGATCATCCTTGGCTTGTTTAACAATTCCTTCCACATACATTTTCCTAGCCAAAACTGAAACCCGCATGAAAAATTGCTGATAAGCTTACCTTCATTAAACAATCCATTGAAAAGCAGAAGCAGCAGAACTTCACCAAAGGAAGGGGGAAAATTTGAACATATTCCATCAATTAAACAAAGTATAAATGGCTAAAAACACAATTAGGCTACAAAGCTCAGTAGGAATATAGTAAATCAACTCTGCACTTATGATGAAATTTACATTATTTACCAGCATATCATGTATACACAAGAAATTGGTTGACTAAAATTGGTAAAATCAGTGACTCGCCTACAGCCTTAATACGATAGATAGATGCTTCCAAATAAATCACTTATCTTCATCTGATTATAGAAAACCTTGTAACTGAAAGTACCTTGTACAGTGTTGTCGAGCAGGCTTTGAACTTCTTCAAGTTGTTCCTCCACTATACTCTACAATGTCCAGATGAAACAAGACTAGAACTAAGTAATATATAAGTGCAAGTTAATGGAACAAAGGATATAACGTACATAATTTACCATATGAGAGGAGCAAGACAACAACATTATCAGAAACAGCCACAAATACATTAAAAGGGAGAAGTAGGGAGAACTCAAAAACGGACATATAAAAGCTCCTTACAAAATCATCGTACAAGTACAACATCTGAAGCTATGAAGAGATAGATATGGAAAAAAAATGCGATTTAAGCGATAATAGAAAAATGAGAAGTGACCTCTTCAGTACGCGTGCATCTACCATCTCATGACAGAAAGGAACTCAGAGTCCTTGTTTCTTATATTGATAAAGGATGCAAAAAAAATTCCCGAGCTTCCAGCAATCAGAAAAACTTCATCTCAAGAGTGACATAGCATAGATGTACAACATAAGCTGAATTATACTAGAGTAGTGACGAGACACGATACAGAACAACTTAGAATAAAAGATAACCCTTAAAAGGAATTCCAAGACACTTTAGAGCTACAAGAGAAACCGCAAGTAAACACAAAGGAAATATATGAGGCCTAAACATATACCTTCCACATCATACATTGGCTAGAAAGATTCCCGATTCTCTCTTCTATCTCGTCAACTGGACCTTTCAATGAGATGGTACATGCATCCTTAAAGCCACCCTTCCGCACTATAGAGTCCAGAAGTGTGTCCAGTTCATTGACCATCTCCTTGATCTAAAAAATCCAATGAAATTAGTCCTTAATAAACAAGAAGCCATCTGAATCCAGAACAATCCCTTTCCTGGACCACACCATGAAGACTAAAATCCCAAAGCCATTAGCATAGAAAGTGCCAATAAAAACAAAAATTTTAAGGTATTCAAGCGACAAATTGACTATGAGTAGAATAACATTATGTCAAATAATGACAGAGATGGCAAGCAAACTTATATTCGCCATATTTAATAATCAATTCCATGATAAGCACTGTTGGTTAAGATAAAAAGATCCACAAAATGTACAAACTTTGTATAATCAAGATTAAGTACGCAATGGGTAAGAGATTATTTCATCACAAAAGAATCTCACATTGCCAGATTGTTTTGATGTGATCGGATCCTTCTTAGACATCCCAGTCTGGGACAGACTTTTTATGTTCTCCATGGAGGGATACGAATGATGGCTAGATGGTAAACCCGAAGCAGAGTTTTCCTGCACCAACTGCGAGCTACGAATAGAAGGCACTGGCTCAATTATCCCGACCTCCTTCGAAACTCTCTGTCCTCCACCTTTGACTGGAACACCAGAAAGGTTGACTGAAGTAGGTGGGGCAGCACCTTTGGATATGGGATTTCCAAAAGGGGTACTTGGAACATTGGCAGAAGCTACACCAAAGGCAGTTTGAAACTTGTTGTCTTCAAATTGATTTGAAGTGAATGCGGACCTTGATTCAAAGCTATTTGAAGATGTGACTTTCCCACTCAGCCATGTCTGAGAAGGAGAGATCTGAAAACCATGTGAAGCTGTTTCAGCTGGCACTTTCTGACCAGCCTGAACATCGTTTTCCATCACTGGAGCAGTACTACTGGAATTAACTCTAAACTTTTCCACAAATGAAGGACTAGATCCAACCCCAACCTGTTTATAATCCTCTTTGCTTTCTGTGATGTTCTGTATTTCCTTAGGTGGTGGGAACTTCAACGTTGATTGGCCAAGAAGTGTGCTTTGGGGCCTTGGAAAGAGAGACTGAGTGGAAACTGCACCAACTGAATGCTTTTCATCCAGAGCCTTTTCAATTACATTAGATCCTTGTGGCTGTGCAAATGAATTTAGATTCCATTTTCCACTTACAGCTCCTTTCCTCTCTGTTTGATTAGTTACTAGTCTGGCTGTTGCAGACTCAGAAGACTTTGCGTCAGCTTTAACAGCAATCTCGCGATCTTTTGGTAAATTGTGTTCTATTGTGTTGATGTCCTGAATTTGATGACCTGTAAAAACCTGTTGTGAAATCATCTCTCCCAAACCTGAGGAAACAGTTGAACTGACTTCTTCTTGGGCATCAACTCCAGAAATATGCTCTTCCACATCAGACGGCCAGCCAGTGCCAGGAAAATCAGTTTGTTCTGCAATGCTGCAAAGAAATAACACATCAGGCACTGTAGCAGCAGTGAGTTGAAGAGGCCTAACATGTTGACAACAGATTTAATAAGGTTCCACAAAATCAACAAAGCAACTAGGAGAGGGCAAAGGAGAATACCAGGCAACATTGAACATCGTGAGCTTTCCTTCTAGAGAAAGACAAAAAAGGATGCAAAATGGCGAAAGGTCCTTTTGTTCCTCAACTCCAAGTTGAACTTTGACTTTTTCATGCATGGATACTTTGTCAGTGCACAGCCCCAGGATTGAATTATCGTCACCATTTTCTGACCACAATGGAATTTTTAAATCTCCTCAGTACAGATTGGTACTTACAGCAAATAAGAAAATCAAAATACATGAAGAGAACAAAAGGCAACAGGAGACTGTCATCTGCATAAGTTGATAAATGTACCACTGCCCCATCTTCTTTTTGCTACGCTTAACTTACAATACACCATGTTGACTCCAATTCTGCACCAACTACTCTACCATAAACCTACCTACGAAAACGAGAAATCCAATCATTCCGAAAAGCTTCAGTTAGGAATCCTCCACTAATGCCATTCACTCCAAGTCTGATCAACAAGAATATGAACCACAAATACTTGAAACAGTAGAAATTGCAAAAGCGCAAGAATATGTAGTTATCTTATCCTCATGAGAACATTAGCACTTTCAGAACTCTGATAAGGAATGGACAGAGTTCATATCTAATCTTCCCGAAAAATGAATGCAAACATAGATTAACTAGCGAATAATGTATTAAATGAAAATGATTATAAATTTCTGCAAGTCAATATATAAGTCCATCTATTAACTATAACCTCATGTACCTTGAAGCTCAATTCTTGGAAGCCAGTTATCTCGATCAATATCAACAAGTACTGCTTCATTCCTCTCCTCACCAAGCGACCAACTGAAAAGAACAATGTGCTGGTCCACATTTTTTCGGTTAGCTGCAATTGCAAGCTTGCTGAAATTATGGAGAAGAAGAAAAGAGGTTAGCCTTTATCTGCTATGCAAGATCATTTCCGTGGATACTGCAGAAGGAAAACGTGAAGTAGCCAATCTTTGACATTATCATCAAAAGTCAAATATCTATATATAAGTAGGAAAAAAGAGGAAATCTGTCCGTTTAACTTTCTCATGAGATCAATGTGCTATTAGAACCAGAGCAAGAAGTTCAAATTTGCAAACAGGCATGTAACTCAAGATAATTTGCCAATTGGGTTATTTCCATGACGGACCTCAACAAGGATCAAATGAGATAATTAGACCATAATCAGGACTTTGCACTAGACACAAGTGATCAAAAATCACATATTAAATGGCCACAAGTCCCCAAAAAAAAAAAAAATTGAAATATTCTATAGTTATAACTCTCTCAAACAAGATATACTAAGGAATGCAAGCGATCAGAATCTCGATGACAGATAAAAGAATAAAAAATATGGAGAGAGTAAAAATTAGGACATTACCATTGTTCCAAATAGCTGAAGAACAGATGCGGCCCACATCCTGCAGGAATAATATCATCCACAATTCCAGGGAAAACATCACAAAAGGACTGCAGTACTGCCTCAGAAGAAGCCTACATAAATGAATATTACCAAAATAATTAATGAAACCATCATATTGCTACATAATCAGAAAGAACAAAGGTGGTTTGTAAATTTAAATTTTTGGACATAGTCCTGAGGACGCCATTCAACGGGATCAGCATCCCCACATTCAAGTACGTTGCTACACATATAACAAACAGCAAGCCATCATTTGCATGTCATCAAAGGAAAATGGAAAACTATTGAGACAGGAATATGCCCTCTCCTTCAAATCCTAGTTGCAACATCTAGCAGCCATGGACTCGTTTAAATATTTGTAGAAACTTTGTATCGCCCAAGAGCAAGTGCACCAAAAACTTCTCTTTTGTCACCAATGACATCTTGAGACGTTAAAATTTTGATTAGAACATAAATTTTAAGTCTGGCACGAGAGAAAACTAACTATGTCACAGGATTCCACAGGAAACAATTTAATTACACGAGGAATTTGGAAACCATCACAGCAAGAATTTACAATACAAGATGAGGAGGTAATCGAGGGACCATGAAGATCAGTGCAACCAGATCTAGTTAGTAAAGACTGAAACTACTTCAATTCCAAGCCAATTACCATATAATCATACTGAAATCAAGTTCAGAAAAATCACTTGTTAATTGTTGAGTATACAATTTAATTTTTCTAGTTACTAAAGGAGGTTGCTCATTAACCTCTCTTGCTGCTTAATGACGACGACGGCGATGATGATGAAAAAAATAACACTAATAATATTTGCCATATATTTTTAAAAAATTAAACGATTGATAGTGAAAACCGTGTGAAGAATTGTTTCACTCACATGAAAAAACTCGCCATCCCTTGTCCTGATCACTTGCAAAAGATAACTTTCCTCCATGCCATCTGAGGTAAGTTGAAAGCACCCTAGAACGATGCAATCGGGACGAACCCACCAGAGAGAATCCACTGACAACATAGTACAAGAAATTTTCAGTATTGCAGATATTAACAAGGTGGGAAGATAACTAGACCTCAAATCTTAGGGTATAATCAAACTAGAGAGCATATAAATCTATTCTTCCATACTTATTAATTATAATACCAACAAAGAATAACAGAAGCTAAGTTTGACCAGATGAAAGTGGTAGATGCAATTTAACGTAGTCATTAAGTAATTGGCAATTGACCTTCTGAAGAGCAAGTCCTGCTGACAAGTCATGACCCAGGTCAAATTTACAACCTGCTTTCTAAAGTAACCTAAAGAGAAGTACTGCATGTGACATAATGACGTGATGCGCACAACAGCTTTTTCTTGTGGGGAAATGTTTTCTTTGATAAGTGATGAACACAGAAATTGATATTCTCACTTGGGTTTGCATTTGGAGAAGGCCATTACTTCAAGCATATTTTTGACAGCCAAGATTTTTCTTTTAGGAGATGGAATCACCAGAAACAAAAGAGATTCTACACAAACCCATGAAACAATGTCAAATTTTACTTTCTCGGCAATGGCGAGAAATTAACCAAGCAAAAATACAGATAATCTCTGTATCATGAAAGACACTAATAACCCTAGAAGCCAGTCAACTTGGACACTGAGAAATAATTGTTATTTAATCTAATTAAGATAGCTAATTTCTTGTAGAGAGGATTTTGATATGTAGTAACCGAAACATTTTAGTAGTGCAGATTGCCTGTAAATGCTTTAAGGACATAACAAGTTATCCCACTCATCCATCTACAATAAAAGATCCCTGTGTTTTCTAAAAGCTACAATGTTGCATCATATCCTGTCCCTTGGTTTCATTACAGACTAAGAAACTGCTATCCATGCAGTCATATCTTCTGCTTTTCCCTCCTTCTAGGCCCGCCAAGTAGTAATATCTACAAAATATGGGAAGGGCCTTGCCGATAGACAAATGATGGTAAAAGTAATTCTAACTGCCGCTGTTTACCTGGTTATGAAATCCTAAGTGACAATGATCTGACATCTGCAGATGATGGCATCACATCATTAAAAAATATTCTGAACATTCTGTCCAGATGATATGGGAACATGTTGGTTCAAATTTCACTGTCTAGAATCCTCTAGATGGAACATACAACCTGAATACCATTCGTCAGAAAGTGAATTTGACAAAAGAACTCCTATTGCACCTTTTCCTAGTTTGGTCTAGTATCCCACAATAACCTTAAAGACGAAAGTTATTCTTTAGAAAGAATTCAAGTGTGAGCAGAATTCAAATATGAAAAATAAAAAAAAACCCTTGCTCATGCAAACATGGAGCGAACTTTATCTGAACCATAGTATTTATCCAAAATTTAGCCTCAGTGAAAGATAACAGCATAAATGATCATCTTCCAACTAACCTCTTGCTCAGGGTTACAATGCCTTCAAATAACAAATTATGAGCAAGAATTCCAGACACAAACATCTGAATTTGAACATCAGAGCCAATGTACCTTTCACACTAAAGTCATCAGACTCCCCTGTCCATGGTTGGAGTGACAATGCGATGTGCAACCTCTCATTTAATTTGGATGAAAGAATGCTTAGACTGTTATCCCTCGCCACAGCAATATAATCATCTTTTGCACTGCAGTCAACTAAAAGGAGAAAGGTGTAAACAGAGAATGAAGAATAACGAGAATGACTACACTAATTTTTTATGTTCATTTTAAGGCATTACTGTCCAAACAAATAATTACTATGCCATAAAGCAGCATTAGAGAAGTAAACAGGAAGAACTTTACCAAACTAAACAAAACATGATGGTTAAAGTACTCTAATAGCATACTTTGTGAAAGCCAGAGAAAAGTTCGTTCCAGAGCTCATTGTAGTATGAAAAAGTAATAGAATGATGAAAGTTTGTACATTTGATCCAATTGTGGAACTATCAGCAAGAAATTTTCTTGTATCAGATAACAATCAAGATTTGAACAATCTCCCATGACCACACAATGTAAATGAAGACAGCATGCTAAGAGAAAGCCAAGCGCAAGCTTCACATAAATTCTTCCTGCCACATAAATAAAGCTATATGGTGGAACTTTCAAATTTAATCAGGGATCAACAGATGAACCAGCATTCATAAAATGTATTCTTCAGTTCATCCTCTGAAATTCAAATAATCAACACTAGATAAGTTGGTCTCTCACACTCAGAGAGAAAATGACACATTAAAATAGAGTCCATGTTCTTGAGCATGAATTGATACTAAAATAACCACAAAACGAGCGGCATTATCGTGCAACAAATAAGTAATACGGCATAAAGTAGCGTGCAGGAAGTAAACAGAAAGGACTTTACCAAACTAGACAATACTTAATGGTTAAGGTACTTTACAAGGATACTTTGTGAAACACAGCAAGATTCATTCCAGAGTTCATCACAGTGTAGGCAAATACACTGATCAACAAAACACTATGTTTAATCCAATTATTGAACTTTCAGCAGCATACTTTGTTGGATCAGGTAACGATCACAGGTAAATGCTCTCCATAATCAAAGAATATAAATGGAAACAGCGTGCTAAATTTATCGATAGATTGAACGCGAGCTTCATGTCAACTCTGTAAGTAAGAAAAGCTATTCAATTGCACTTTCAAGTCAAGGCTCAACAGACGCAACAGCATTTGTAATATGTATAATTAATTAATTTATTTATTTATTTTTATTTTTTTTGGTGACCAGGGATCCGCCGAAGCCTGCCCTTGTCGGCTTACGCCAATTTGGGGTCTCACAGGCCTCCACGGTGGAGGCTCAACAGCGACTATACCTCGGGGAAACTAGCCCAGCAACCCACCATTGGGGCCCCCTGCTTTAATCACTAACAACGCAAGGTTTTGAACTCTTAACCTCCTTCGCTAGAGGAGAGATCTCAACCAACTGCGCTGCCCATGGGTGGTTGTAATATGTATAATTTAGTTTATCCAAAATCAAATAATCAGCAATAGCTAAGTTGGTCTCTCCAAGCCAAGGCAATAAAGGACACAGTGAGATAGAGTCTTTTTTTTTTAGCATGAATTGATACAAAAACCTTACAAATCAAACCAAATCACAATGCAAACGAACAATAATAAGTAATACAACATAAAACAGCATTGCAGACACTAAACAGAAAGAACTTCACCAAACAAGACAAAAAAACGATGGTGAAGGCACTCTTCTACAAGAATATTTTGTGAAAGCCACAGCAAGATTCACTCCATAGGTCATTTTGATATACTGCAATGTCAGAACAATCAACAATCCACCATGTTTTCCTCAATAATATCCTTTATTATCTATGAAAAACGATCCACTGCATTTGATCTTCTCATGGAACTTTCAGCACCCAACTTTCTTGGATCAGATAGCCTTCCCCATTAAACAATCTCTCATAAGCACACAATACAAAAATAAAGACAGCATGCTAATTTATTAGAAAAAGAGTAAGTGCAATCTTCACGTCAACTCTATCAGCCACACAAGGAAAGCTATTTGGTAGAACTTTCAAACTTTCATTAATGCTCTACTGATGCACCGGCTTTCATAATATCTACAGTTCAGTTTATCCTCCTAAATCCAAATAATAAGCAGTATATATGTTAGTCTTTCAAACTCAAGGGGAGAAAAGGACACAGATTGAAACAGAGTCCATGTTCTCGAGCATGAATTGATGCCACAATAAAGAAGAAATGTGGACATCAAGGGTGACAAGCAACAAAGTCTCTACAGAACAAAGCAGAGCCTAAGTAAAGAGGTTATTGATTTTTAAATGCATACCTGCATCAACATTATCCATTAAAGACTTTAAAGGTCCATCAATGCTCCCGAGATAGAGGTTCCCACGACTTGTCAGAAGAATGTATGAATTTTGTCTCTTCTTTAGCCACTTCATGTCCTTTACAGAACTTTCTTCATCTATTGAGCAGGAAAAAAAAGGTAGTTGCTCCTGCACGATTGAAGAGCTCAGTTAGAAGCAAACCCATGTCAGATAGCATATATGTATTACTCCTTTATGAAAGAGGAACAAAAGTCAAAGACAACATAATTTCATCCAATATAATTTGAAATGCATAATGTTAGTAACTGCACATGATGTTAACGGATGAAAGGAAGCTCTCTTTCCAACCTCATGTCAAAGTGTTTCAATTATTTGGTGTTAAATCGATATATGTACTAGCCTAGGAAATACTTCACATGCAAAGCCTTATGGAGAATAAAAATAAATAAGGGGATAAAAATGCAAATTGCAAACGACCACGGCCTATTTCAAAATATGGTTTAGATTTTCATACATGTGGAGTACATAAAATGCACAAAGTAGGAAATTGTTGATGTAAGAATAAATCAGATTAATCACCAATTTTGTACATTAGTCTATGTCCCACAAAATGAGGCTCCAGCTAGACCAGGATAATAAAATTCAACGAGGCATCCACATCTATAGGACTGTTAGTCATTACAAAGGGAGGATACTGCTCACCTACTTCATTTTGGTCCATAGTTCCGTCTTTATTACGGATAACTTGCACCGACAATCATTTGCAGATACCAAAAGAAAGCGCATGTAACTAGAGATATCTCAATTCCCAAAAGCCAAAAGAGCATATATGCAGGAAAATGTCCAAAACGTAGGGCCAGCTCTACCCATTCCCAATCTCAACCGAACGTAACAAAGTAGGCATCACTTGCCAATCGGTCAGCTTCTTCCAAGAATTCTCAATGAACATGCTCAGAAAAGAATCACAACATGACGAGAAAAACTCAACCTTCTTATAAAGAATCTCCACACGTAGGGAGTGTAACTGGAAAAGGAATTCCGGCCCCAAAAGTTCCAAGCCTTGTTCTCGGATAAACACAAAGCACGATATCAAGAAAGGAGACTCGAACTAACCTTATTGAGAAGCGAATCGACTGAGAAGAAGTTGACAGTTCCCCCAACAGAAGCCGCAAGCGTCGAAGAATCGGGAGAAAGCGAGAGCAAGCCGACCGCCCCCAGAGGTACGTCCACGACGCTGAGTTCCAGCACGGAAGATCGGCTCCCCTTCTCCTTCATCTCCTTCGCGGCCTCCACCACATCCCCGGTCCTCGCGACGCAGAATCCTACGAAATCGGAACACGATTATCAGCCCCGAAAACGCGCCGCCACGGGCGATCAATTCGAGCGGACGCATCGAGGTCTACAACTCACCGGAGGAGTGGGCCACGAAGACGAGCCGGAACCGCTCGGAGACGGCGAGCGGCTGGGACGGGAGGCGGCCAGGGTCGTAGAGCTCGGGACCGCCGCCGCCGCCGGTGGGCCTGACCGGGATCGGCTCGCCGACGCGGTCGAAGAAGAAATCGGAGGTCTCCACGAGCTCTCCCTCGACCTCGTCCTTCAGCTCGATCGTCGGGGCCATGGCTGGAGATTGGAGTTTCGGTGCGACGAAAGTGTGAGGGCTTTTTGGGCGGGAAGACGGAGAGATGATGATGATGAGTGCCCTAGAGATGAACTACGGGCTCGCAAATTACTTAAGAATAAAGCAACTATGGTATATAACATTAAATTCACAAACATAAATGTGAAGTAGTATGATATCAGTAAATATCGAGCTATTCTACAAAATACATATGTACAATTGAAGCGTTTGTCTTCAAACTACTATGGGAAAAAAAGTTTGAATTTTTTTCTTTTTTTACCTTGTTGTGTTAGATTAAACAAATTCCTTAAATATAAAAGAGTTAAAAGTTAAATAGTCAATAATGGAGAGAGGGGAGAAGGATGAGGGGGATGAATTATTGCCCATGTGTTATGCTACATTTACGAAGAAAGCACCATGATCTTTTCTTGCAACGAGTAGCGTCCGATTCTAGCAATTTACAATTCCAGGCGGCACACTCAGAGACAAATTTAGAGACAATTTGTTGTGACGGTCTAGTTGATAGTTTTGTCGATTTCTTTTTATAAGAAAGGAAAAATTTATACAGATAATGCTAACTACTTTTCTCAATGTGCAATCAGATTCCAAGTATTTTGAGTCCAATGCAATCCATTCCTTCTGGCCAAGCTCAAATAATTTTGCCAATGTGGGATGTGTAGGAATTCGACGTGCTGATTTTCTGAAATACTCTTTTCTTTTCTTTTTTAATTCTAAGTATTTCTGTCCTCGCCCCCATCAACCACTTCTCCATAAAGGGGCATTAAAAAATGCTCCATCGAACTGTAATGAACTACATCATCAAATTTGATTAAGCAGTGGTTGAAAAATACTTAATTGCATCAGATCTAAAACATTCAAGGCTTAGTTGCACTTATTTAGATGTTTAGGATTAGACTGTATACTAGGCAAAACATGTAGAAACTTTGTGCAATTTTCACTAAGAAAAACCAATTTTAATACAGAAAGAGATAGTTTTTAGACCCAATTGAATAAAAAAAGTTTCTAGAATCATATTGAACACTTTGAATAAAGTTTGGGGGCTAAAGTATCTTTTTCCCTTACTTTTCCTATTATTGTTTGTTGTTTTTATACAGTGGCAGCAGATATAGATATATTAAATATTTAACTCTGCACCATCTGCGCAAGAGCATATGCCAATTTCATCGGATTCGAATATTAAGTCACGAACAACACATAAATTCAAAACAAATATTTATAGTTTATTGACAAGTAATAAGAGCATCTTAGTAAATAAAGTGCACTGATTTTATTCACAATGGTTACCCATAATCTCATGCACACAAATATAAATAGTCGGAGTAGAATCCTAATATCAAGCCACGTACAGCACACGTGTCGGCACATCAACATTAATAAAAATAACTAATATCACTAGAAAACTCGAATTGATATACCCATGTTCCATTTATCCAAAACTAATTTTTGTATTATAAAAACTTCCAAACCGATACATATATTTACCCCAAATTAATTTTTAGGTCACAAAAATTTCAAATGAGTATATTCGTACTATAGTTATACCAAATTAGGAATAATGATACAAATGATCTCTTAACTTCAGTTTAATGTATAATGCGATCCATTAACTTTTTACTTTGTTCAATGTGATACCTAAATTGTTGGTACATGTTCAATATAGTTTATAAATTATATAAAAATGTTCAATATAATCCTTCAATTATTTTAAGATCAGAGACAACATAGAATGCCGGGACTAACTTTAATTGGTACGAGTTTTTTGGTGTTAGAATAAACTTTTTGAAGTAATTAGTGTTTTTATGCCAAAAGTGTACTTAATTCACGTCAAATCGAACCAAATCACCAGCTCAAATGGGAAATTCATCCTTTATTATATAAGAAATTGTAAAATTGCCACAGAATTATAGCCTTCTATTTTCCATATTGAAAAATCGAGAACTGGCTTCAAAACTGACATTTAAATCGGTTCAAATCATTTAAGAAAGAAAAAAGAATTAAATCTCCTCTCCGCTGGTTCAGCTTTATTTCTGGAAAACGATACCCCTTACCAATAAAATTGCCCATGTGATCTTGATAGACGTGCGATGTGTCGAGAAAAGGATTGCACGGGCCGGGAACCCAACGCCGACTCTAAACTAGAGAGGAAAACTACCGTTTTGAAAATTGCGACGGCTTAAAGTATGATAATGATTAAACTGCTCGATTGACCAGTCTTATCAGGGTTAGCCTCGCAGGGAAAAAAAAATTGTTATTTTGAACATAAAATTCGTCTTGATTGAATAATCACGAATGAAGTTAAGTCGATTTAAATTTGATCTCTCGAGTGTCTCTATTATATATATCGTTCATTTTCAATTTTGATGACCCTTCTTCTTCTTCTTCTCTGCCCTTTGTTGTGCGTCAATGACATTTGAAGATGGAAATTTCTTTGAAGATTGGGGCCAAACAGTGTCCTCTCTCTCTCTCTCTCTCTGTGGATGCCATGGCCGTCCGCAGAAGCTCATCGCCATCGTACCCTTCTTCTTGTTCTGCTTCAGCTCTGTTTCCCTCTCGAAGCAAGAACAGAGCCACCGTCATGAAGAAACTCTGATAATGTCAAGACTCACTCTTCCTCACTAACTCGATGATTTCAGACGGCATGAGGTTGACTTTCTAAATAACTGAATGCTCACTCTTTGGATCTTGAAGAAACGAGGCCTGTTGCTGGCTGTGACGCCTAGTGCTTCTCTGGCCAATTCTCATCCTGAAATAGTTCCAGATGTCCATCCCGCAATAGGCAAAAGCTTTCCAGGTGGATCACAGTCATTTTCAACACTGTTTAAATCAATGTCATCTCCGTCGCAGTCACTGGCCAATTCATCTTCCCTTCAGCCTTCTACGTTGCCTAATGTTCCTTCAATCAAAGGGGATTTTCATTATCTGAGGTGTCATAGGTGGATCTTGGATGACTAGCAGTGGCAGGGCAACTACAGATTATGATAAGGCACTTCCATTAGACTTCTCATTATCAACATCATCATGCTCAGTCACTTCTCCTCTTCCCCTTTCTTCCTCCCCCTACACCATTTCATCTTCTTCCGTCCAGGCTTCTAAAAATTTAGTGCCTTCGCTCGCTTCCTCCCTACCCTGAAATTCTGGTTGGTCAATCAAAAGCCAGAGATACAACAGGACTTGCCCAGTGTCAGTTTTGAAGATCCTCCAGAACCCTCACCTCTTTTGGCTGAGAGTTTTACATGTTCGTCTGCCGTGAAAATAGAAGCGTCAGTATCATCTACCCCCAGTGAACTTTCTTCTGGACCATTACTGGAGTTCAGGGCATAAATAAACAGATAGGTAGTCCTCAGTGAACTGAAACACCGAATGCTCCTCCAGAGCAGCCATCTGCCGGAAGCTTTTCATTTCCAACTGCATTTATAACTTCTTTGATTAACACAATTCAAAAGACCGAAAGTCTGGATGTTGCAGCTACACAAGAGGATGAGGAGGAGGCTCCTAGGATTAATGAAAATCCTGATCTTGGTCCGGGAAGTCTCAATGCTTTTGGCCTTGGATCTACCTCCCAATTTGACCACACCCAGGGGAAGCCTGTTTGGCGTTTCTTTTGGTAGTGCAGCAACAACACCAACAAGGTCTTCATTTGCTATGACAGCACCCAGTGAAGAGCTGTTTCGCGCTGCTTCTTTCACGTTCCACTCTCCACAATCTTCACAGCCATCAGGACCACCAAATGGGAGTGCATTCTCTGGAGGCTATGGTACTCCAACAAATGCCCGAGTTCGCACACAGAGTGGATTTGGTCAGCCATCCCAGATTGGACCTGGTCAACCCGCTCTTGGATCGCTTCTTGGCACTTTTGGACAGTCAAGACAGATTGGCTCAGGTGGAGGTGCTGGCTTCACATCTTCTAGCAGTTGTGGTGGGAGTTTTCCCAGTGCTAGTTCAAATGGTGGTTTTTCTTCCACCGGCACCGCAGGTGGATTTGCAGGTGTTGGTTCAACAGGTGGTGGATTTGCTATGCTGGTATCTTCTGGCGGTGCGGCCTGAGGTGGAGGTGGATTGGGAGGATTCGCCGCAGCTGCTTTATCAAGTGCTGGATTTTGCACGAGTTGCTTCTGGGGGAGGATTTTCGACTGGCGAGGGACTCTGTCTCTCTGGTCTGGGTCTGTTGCCCCCTAAATTGACCATATTTGTATTTTCATTTACTTTTTTTTTTTTTTTTTAACGTGATGACTGATTTTTTTTATTTAAAAAAAAATATGTTGTTTGGAGAGCACATCGGGAAAAAAAAAATCGAACAGATTGAAAAAGTACAGGAATCAGCCGTGCCATTGTTCAATTTTTTTTCTTTACTGCTACGTAAATAAAGATACGTGCATCTTATAAATTCCTCCACTAGTCAAACCGATTTCCATGGACTTGGAGAAAATATGTGCATCAATTTATCATTATAAAAGGAAATAACAGCATAGTCCTCTTAGCAATGTTCAATGATATTTATCTAATGAATGGGTCAAAAACGTTTCACTGCTTTTAAGAATTACGTGAATCTTATTAAAAAGTAAATGTTAATACCATCAAAGACCCTACATTATATTCATCAAAATTGTGTCCTCTGTGATGCTAATATCTTAAAAAAATTTGTGCCACAATATCTCCTACATTTACTCTAATGTGACAAAAATATCATACATCACTATTGCATCCAAGATACCTATTAAAAATCCAATGTGGTGACTTGTGTGGACAACTGTAGGTGAATGGAGCTAATGTGGATCTGACATGACTTTAGTTAAGTCCACAACGACGTTGATTCATATAGAATTATCATTATATGCGATTAGCAGATCGCTTGTTAAAGTCGAGAAGAAAATTGTAAGGTGATTAGTATTAGGGTTATTAGTGACAACAGTCCAATGCACATCACGACACAAGCTTGTTGACTTGAGGCAGAAGAGATGAATGTTCGCAATCAATTTCCAGCACAGTCATTTTAGCAGACCGCTTGTTAAAGTCAAGTAGAAAATTGTAAGGTGATTAATATTGGGATTATTAGTGACAACAGTCCAATGCACATGACGACATAAGCTTGTTGACTCGAGGCAGAAGAGATGAATGTCCTCCCCGAAGATTGCCAGAGTAGGTTGATGTGATTTTCTTTGAGCAGTGTATTCTAACATGGAAGGGAGAGGTGGGGGATTCGAATCCCTACCTTATTGGGAGTTGAGGTGGGGATGATTTAGTTTCAATTGTGGGTTTCGATTCTCACGCCCTGCAAGGAGGCAAGACAAAAGTCTGAGAGTAAAAGTTAATGTAGGAGTAGAAGATGATCAAAAAAAAAAAAAAAAAAAAAGTAACATTATCATTATTGGCTATCAAGGCATCGTGTAAATTAGGACAACAAATGAATCGCTATCCATAGCAGAGGAAGAGCTGGAAACACGAGACCAACGAAGTCATCAATGAATCTGATAAACACGTTTTGGAATATTGACGTCACATTGCATATTAAATCCACCCATATTAAGATCACTCATTAATGACAGATCAAGTTTGATAAATTCGCCCTTGAAAACAAGGAGTTTTCTAGCCCTAGGGATCACATCAACTAGAATTTGTAAGGTGCTTTATGAGCCTCTGGATAATCGAGCGTTCGCGATCATGCTTCTTGATTATCAAAGAATTTTTTTTACTTTAAAACGTCTAATTAGGAGAGAACCGCTATATCTCACCTATTAAGTTGAATAGAATGTGCTGTTCTCAAGGTATCACGACCAGCGCCTTCGAGTCTATTTTCCAATGCCGATTCCAAGGGTCGGTTTCCAGGTTCGGCTTTATCTAGGAAGGTGTCGGCTGATCCTCCGCGCAGAATAAACGGCAATGTAAGGCCTCCAAAAGTGGACATCCCGATGTATACGTTTCTCCAAATTGGATATACACAAGCTACATCGGCGTGTTTAAATCACTCTCAAATTTTATATTATTTTTTCCCGAAATAATTATAGATTCTAAAAAATCTTGTTTGTCCTTTTATCTGAGCAATTGCCTTCCCAAACGGCAACCTAAGAAAATTCCCGATTACAAATTTAATGCGGTCGATGCATTATATGAAAAGGAAAATAAAATAAATGGGGAAAATGATTATTGATAATTTTGAAATTTGTTGTGACAAAATAAGTTTTACACGACGGTTCGCATCACCTGCGTCAAACCAATTATGGTTTTTCATTTATTCGATATGTTGATATCTTGTGCTCGGTTGAAGTTTTGTAGTTATCTCGCGTTAAACTCTAGATGTTTAGGCTGCGTTTGTTATTGTTTCTTTTTCTGTTTTTGAACACTTTTTCTGTTTTTTGGTTCTGGGAACAAAAAGGAACAGTAAACGCGTTTGTGTGCGTTTTGTTCCAAAACTATTTTTGTTCCTTAAACACATCCTGGAATGTAAACAAAATTTAGAAACACTTTTTTGTCTTTTTTTCTTTTTCTTTTCTTCTTCTTTTTTCTTTGGCCGGTCGCCGGCCTCGGCCCGTCGAGGGTCGGCGATGCCGTCGAGGGCCGGCGACCTCGCCGGAGCGTCGCCGGCCCCCGGCGAGGCCTAGCCTCGCCGTAGCCGGGCAAGGCTCGGCCTCGCCTTGGTTGGGCGAGCTCGACCTCGCCCGGCGGTCGGCGAGGCCGAGCTCGGCGGATCCGGGCGAGGCCAAGCTCGCCCAGCCAAGGTGAGGCTCGGCCCGCCCGCGCCGGCGAGGCCGAGCCTCGCCGGTGGCCGGGCGAGCTCGAGCTCACCCAGATCCGGCGAGGCCGAGCGTCGCCGGATTTGGGCGAGCCCGAGCTCGCCCGGCCAAGGCGAGGTCGGCGACCGGCCAAAAGAAGAAAAAAAGAAAAAAGAAAAAGAAAGGAAAAAAAGGAAAAATAAAATAAAAATATTAAAAAATTAAAAGAAACAAAAAAGAATATAAATTTATCAAACGTGTTTCTATTCATTTTTTATTCCCGAAACAAGTTTACCAAACGCGTGTTTTTCGGTCAAAAATTATTCCTCGGAATGTAAACACTTTTTTTTTTTTTTTTTTTTGATCTTTGGAGGAACCGCCTTGGCCGTCGCCCGCCTCGTAAACCCCCATGTGACGCTAGCCTAGGACCCACCACCAAGGCGCCACACTTAAATCACCTAATGGTCTGTCAGCCTCCCTTCAACTTGCGTTGAAGGGGCTTCGACCTCTGGACCTCCCGTTTGGAGGTCTGGAGCCTACCCAACAGAGCCATCACGGCCGGTGGTACAGAAATACTTTTTTTTTATTTCTGTTCCCTAGAACAATTTTTGAATAGAAACGTTACCAAACGCGCCCTTAGTATGTGTCAAGCATTGTACTCTCCTGCTTTTCTTTATAAAATATTGACTTCGACCGAAAATCTTCCACAAATCCATGCGGTGATTGTCGTTGGCTAATTTTCTATTCACTTTAGAATGGTGACGCGAGAGATATCTACGTACATTATAAAACATTATCTACTAAAAGATAAAGGAAATTAAAAGTAATTGCATAATCTTCCGCGTAAAAGTGACCCGGGAATATTCAAGTACAATTTCTAAGTATTTCATCCATTTATTTAAAAGGTTTTTGGTGATTTACTTTTATGTCATTATTTTATCGACAAAAATCATTATGAATTTCATATCTACACATACTATGTATGTTTCTATCTAGCCACGCATTGACATTAATATTACATTTAAGTTGCACCACGAAATCAAGGAGACCCAAAGTGAGCACTTCATAAACTGTCAATATATGACTTTCAAAACAACCAACGTATTGTTCAGAAATTATGTGCATCATGCATACCAAATTACTAAACAAAGGTAGACTAGCATAAACGGTGCAAGAGAGTCCAAAAAATTTGGTAGCGGCTGTTTTTGGGTAGAATGAACATTAATTTCTTATTAGGATTATGGTACCGCTAATCCCAGTTGTTTTTAAATTATTTAATTTCTTTCATTTAGGATTATCAGTGGAGTCAAGTATCACATCCTCTTCCACTCATCCCTGTATATCGGCCAGTATGATCTCTATACTATTTCTTTTTCAAGTTATGTGTGGACCAACACAGTAGCGCCACGTATGCACCGACTAGGCAATGATATTGGAAAATAAAAGAAAAAATCTCAACGCCTAAGAATCAGACAGAGAGAAGAATGAGGGGAAATGGCGGCGGCTCATAAAAGGAAAAGTCTCCGACCCAAAATAAATAAATAAATAAAAGCAACAGTTAAGGGATTCTTGTGAGAGAATCTTTTTAACTGCTGTCTTTGCTGGCTCATAACTTGCCCAGCTCGGTATTGACAAAATGATAGCCAAAGATTTTTGGCGCTATTTTTAACCATGAGTACCATGTGAGAAGCAAGGGTCAGATGATCTTTCAGTTCAGAGACTAGACATGTGGGGATCCATCTGAATGCCCCAATTTTCATCTAAAACTTATGATTACTGCACCTTTGACTACTCTCCTTGAGAAGACATGACTCAACTTCGACCAACTTCTTCAAGGAATTGGTATATTTATGTCTCATGCAATTTTCTGGTTGCATTACTTCGAATATCCCCTTTCTCAAGCACCTTTTTGTAGCTTGGCATGCTTACTTCCATTTAACCAGCACGTTATGCACTTCTTTCTTTCTGAACTATAGAGTACTCATCAACTTGTTACTTTCCAGAATATCCCCTTTTTGTAGTTTGATTTCATGATATTTCAACAATTTCAAAGGAAAGGTCCATGTTCCTCAGTACTCAAAAGTTCAAAAATCGCTGCAGTTTATTTTCTCCTTCATATGCATTTTGTTAGTTCTAACCTAATTTTGCATCAAACAGGAGACAAGACTACACCGCAGGACATTATGTACTCAGGAAGAAGGGCTTGGCAGAAAGCTACTGCTGCTGGCCATAAGACTACGCAACACATTGCTTGAGTTATAACTAATCAGCTACTCAATCAACTTACAGACCACATCCCATGAAAGAGGCAGTTCTTCTAGTGGACATTTACCTTCCACAGCATGCATTGGCCATTAGAACCAAAGCAAGAAGTTCAAATATACGAACATGCATGTAACTCGTGTTAATTTGCAAATTAGGCTATTTCCATGATTTCAACAACAATAGAGTATAAACATGAGAAATTAGACCATAATAAGGGGTTTGCACCTGACACAAGTGATAAAACACCACGGCATTAAATAGGCCCGAGTCAAAAGAAAAACAAAATTGAAATGGTCTAAAAATTTATAATTCTCAAAAGGCTAAGGGATGCAAGCAATCAAAGTCTCAAGGACAAAAGAAGAATAAAGAATTACACAGCAGAAATGTAGAGAAAGTAAAAATTAGAACATTACCATCGTTTCAAATAGCTAAAGAACAGATGTGGCCGGCATCCTACGGGCATAATATCTTCAACGATTCCGGTGAAACATCACAAAAGGACTGCAGTATTTCCTCAGAAGAAGCCTACGGTCATGAATTTTACCAAAATGAGAAATTAAATTATCATATTGCTACAATCAAAGCGGACAAAGATGGTTTGTAAGTTTAAATTCTTGGACATATTCCTGCATACGTCATTCAACGGGATCAGCATCCCCATATTCAAATATGTTGCTGTACATATAACAAACAGCAAGCCGCCATTTGCATGTCAGTACAGGAAAATGGAAAACCACTGAGAGATAGGAATATACCCTCCCCTTCACAGCCTAGTTGCAACGTCTTGCAGCCACGGACTCTTCTAGATATCTATAAAAACTTTTTATAGCCATGACAGCAAGTGCACCAAAAACTTCGCTTCTGTCTGACATCTCGGGACAGTACAAAATTCAACTAGAACACAAATCTTAAGACTGGCACAAGAAAAGAATAAAAACGTCACAGAATTCCACAGGGAACTTTTTAACTATAAGAGGAATTTGGAAATCATCATAGCAAGAATTTACAATACAAGACGGTAGTTGAGGGACCATAGCAGATCACTGCAACCACGTCTAGTAAGTAGAGTCTAAAACTACTTCAGCTCCGAGCCAATCACCATAAAATCTTAAAATCAAGTTCAGAAAAATCACTCATTAATTGTTCTTCGAGTATACAAGAGTTTGCCATTTTTCTAGTTACTAAAGGAGGTTGCTTATGAACCTCTCTTGCTTCTTGATGATGATGATGATGATGATGATGATAATATGTCAAATGTTCTTAAAGAAAAACAATTGATAGTAGATAAATGTGTCAAGATTTGTTTCACCCACATGAAAAATCTTGCCGTCTCTGGTCCTGATTACTTGCCAAAGATAACTTTCCTCCATGCAAGTTGAAAGCATCCTAGAATGTTGCAACCAGGATGAACCCACTCGAGAGAATCCACTGACAACATAATCCAAAAGCTGAATGTGACCAAATGAAAGTGGTAAATTCGAATTAGTTAGTCATTAAAGTAATCAGAAATTGACCTTCTGAAAGGCCAGTCATGTTGACAAGTCTTAACACAGGTCAAAGTTATAATGCTTTCTAAAGTAACCCAAAAAGAAATACTGCAAGTGAAATAATGACCTGATGCACCCTACCGTTATTTTTTTATTTGGTTTCTTTTATAAGTGAGGAAAACCAAATTCATATTCTCATGGATATTTGCATTTAAAAAGGCCATTGCTTCAAGCATTTTTTTGACGGCTAGGATTTTCTCTAAGAGATGGAACCGCCAGAACAAAAGAGATTCTACACGAACCCATGAAACAATGTCAAAATTTGCTTTCTTAGGAATTTGGTAAGAGATTAACCAAGAAAAAATACAGATAATCTCTGTATCATGAAAAACACTAATAACCCTCAAAGCTGGCCTACTTGGGCGCTGAGATGTAATTTTAAATTGATCTAATTAAGATAGCTGATTCATTTTTTGTAAAGGAAGAATTTTTTTTTTTTTTTGCTGCAGTCGTGTAGATTGCCTAATGCTTCAAAAACACAACAATTTCTTGCACTCATCCATTTACAATAGAGATCCCTGTGTCTTCTAAAAGTTTCAATGTTCCACCCCACCCTGTCCCTTAATTTCATTACAGACTAAAGAACTGCTGTCCTTGCAATCATATCTTCTGCTTTTCCCTCATTCTAAGGGCACCGAGAAATAACATCTACAAAATATGGGAAGGGCCTTGCTGATAGACAAATGATGGTAGAAGTAATTCCACCTGCCGTGTTTACCTGGTTATGAAACCCTGAGTGACAATGATCTCATCTGCAGATGATGGCATCATATTATTTAAAGAAAATATGCCAAACAATCTGTGAAGACAATATGGGAACATCTTCATTCAAATTTTTCACTGTCCGGAATCATCACACATGGAACAGACAACCTGGGTACAACTTCTCAGAAAAAGAATGTGACAATAACTCCTTTTGGACCTTTTTCTAGTTTGGTCTAGTATACGATAAGGACCTAAAAGATTAAATTTAATCCTTAACAAGACTTCAAGTGTGAACAGAGTTCATATTTGAAAATAAACAACCCTTGAATGTGCAAATGCAGACCAAAATTTTTCTGAAGGACCACATTAACAATTCTGAATGATCTCCCATAACCAGACAATGTAAATGAAGACAGCATGCTAAGAGAAAGCTAAGTCCAAGCTTCACATAACTCTTCTGCCACATTAAATGGTGGAACTTTAGAACTTTCATTGAGGATCAAAAGATTCAATAGCATTGGTAATATGTATAGTTTAGTTCACCCATGGTTTTTTTTTTTTTTTTTATGAGAAATGAAAAATTACACCAACAGTCCTAAATATTTTGCTCAATGTGCAATCGGATCCTTATTATTTAAAAATGTGCGATCAAATCCTAGCCCTTTTTATTCCGGTGCAATTAAGTTATTTTGGGCCTTGCTCAAACGATTTTGCTAATGTGGCATGTGCAGAGATTTGGAGTGTTGACATTTAAAATATTTTTCTAAGTTCTGAATTTTTGCGACGTGGCTACCCATCGATGTTATGTCAGCATTGCTTCCGTATAAGAGCATTAAAAAAACGCTACATCAGATCCTAGCAACCATGTTGACAAATTTGGCTAAGCGGTAGTTTGTGAAGACTCGATTGCATTGAATTTAAAACATTTTGGACTCGATTGCAAGTGTTCAAATATTTAGGATTTAATTGCACATCGAATAAAACATTTAGGACCGTTGTGCAATTTCCCCAAAGCAAAAACAATTTTAATACCAAAAAGATATATTTAGGACCCAATCAAATTAAAAAAGAATTTAATAAAAGCAATTTTGGCCAATTAATTTTGGTAATTAAGTTTTAAATCTTTTAATGACTTATTAATATAGTCCATTTGATTAATTTTGATTGGCAATCACTGACATGCATGTCAATCATCCTATATGGTACGGACGACGTCGACATGAATAATTTTTAATTTTTTTCTTTTCTTTCCTCTCTTCCTTTTTTTTTTCCTACCCTAACTATCCTCAGCCCAAAGTTGTAAGAAAAACAAAGAAAACAAAGAAATTTGAGAAAAAAATAATAAAATTACAAAATTTATTCATGTCAGCACCAATTGTGCCATATAAAAATACCCCGCATCCATGTTAGTGACTTTTAATTAAAATTGGCCGGATTGACTATATTGACAAATCATTAAAAAGTTTATAACTTAATTAATACAATCAAAAAGTTTATAACTGAATTGAAATAAGTGAAATAGATTTAAAACTTTTTTGATACTTTTCTCAAATAAAGTGCATTGATGTTACTGTTGATAGCTTACACATAATCTCACCCATATAAACGTACACGATCGGGTTAAATCCTAACATCAAGCCACAGAGGGCACGAGGGCACACACGTTGGCACATCGGCATTCGTAATAATCACACTAATTAGAGCAATATGCTTAATGTAATAATTATCGTTAATTTTTCCGAAAAGCCTTCTTAGTTCATGTCAAGTCGAACCCAAATCGGCATCCCAAAGAGGAAACTCATCCATTATCTAACTTGAAAAAATTTCGAATTTCTCACAAAAACTGCTAGCCTTTTTTTCCCCTCGTCCAAAATAAAATCGAGCACTGGCTTCCAAAATTCACATTAAAATCGATTCAAACCAATTTTTTTTTTAAAAAAAAAAACCCCTTTCCTTCTGTCTATCTTGATTTCTGGAAAAAAGAAAAGAAAAGAAAATCTGATAATGTGCAAAATCTTATAACTGATAACAATCGGACATTTCAGGAAATATTTCGAAAAACTCCAATTCGAGTTAGGAAAGTTCAAAATCTTTCCGGCCAACTTATAAATCATGTCATGCACATCTCTTCAGAAGCTCCGCAAGGAGAGAAGATAGCTGCCATGGAGAGAAGAAGCCAAAACGGAGATCCTGCTGTCCGGGAAGAAGCCGGAGAAGACCTCCGGGCATCGCTGTTCCTTTCCATAATGAAGCACATCGGCGACGGCGCCGGGGACGCTCAAGCTAGCACCTCGCGCCAGCCGCTGCGCAGGTCCAACCCTCCAGTCGTCCAGCGCGTGAACGCACTGATCGACTCAATCGACCAGTGCCATGGGCCGTTTGAGAAGCCGGTCACGGCGAGCGACCTCAAGGAGCAGCAGAACCGGCTCATCCTGCGGAAGGGAGACGTCCGGGATTTCGTGCTTCCGCTGCTAAGGGAGGAGGACAACCCCACGGAGGGCGTGGCGGCGACGGTGTTTAACAATGAGGGAGAGGCGTTCCCGATGCGGTTCACACTCTGGTCCCGCAAGGTGTACGTTCTCATGAGCAGCTGGAAGAGATTCGTTGAAGCCAATCACCTGGAGGAGTCGGATATCCTCAGGATATGGGCGTTCCGCGACGGCCGGACCGAAGGTTTGTGCTTCCTGATCCATGTTCGGAGATCAAAAGCGGCCGGGCAGAGCTGGACAGAGAAGGGGACTCGAAGCGAAGGACAGAAGCGCGTCACGTCGAAGGCCCGGAAGGTGCTTTAATCCGGCTAGGCAGCGTTATTGGTTATCACTGGCTTCGCCGCATTTGTCTTCAGCCACTTCAGTCCTGGCTTCGATTGAGTTTTGGCACCAATTCTGGTGCTTACAGTCTTTTTTGTACATTCATTGTCTGTCATTGTGAAATTTTTTGAGACGGTTGTCAAGTGTTCTTATATTTGAACTTTTGAAAGAAAAATTCAAATTTAGGATCTCGTGAAAGAATTGCCAACTAATTTCTACTCCAAGATCATCCTAAATATTCGATGTGTTAACGAAAAAGAATGCAAGTTTCTCGTTGAGTATCTCCTACATCGTGAAAAACAATAGCAACATCGGTTAGCTACCTGTATGATCAGTCTATCATAAACATGATTGATCCAAGATGGGGTTTTGACAGGAAAAGTGTCAAAAAAGTCTTAAACATTTTGTTAGTGCCAATTTAGTCATAAATCTTTTGACTTTGTGCTAATTCAGTCATTCAAGCTAATTTTGACTGGATTTTGCTGACGTGGACATCGCTCGGTTGACGTGGCACAACCAACATTGACGTGGACAACTTTTAATATTTTTTTAATTTTTTAATTTTTAATTTTTAATTTTTTTTCCTTCTCTTCCTCCTTCCTCTAGCTTGTTGCCATCGGCGATTGGCTAGAGGCGATGGCCAGTGAGGTCAAGGTTAATGTCGCCAGCCTTTGGTGAGCCTTGTCGGCAATTGGCGTGGCTTGAGTCCTTGCCAGAGGTGGCGAGGCTCACCTTTGCTTTGGGTGGGCAAGGGTCGAGCCTCACCAGCCTATGGCAAGTCTTGCTTGAGGCCACCTAAGGTGCGAGGGCTCGACCTTACTGGCCATTGATAAGGCTCACCCTTGTGCTATGTGGGCGAGGGTTGAGCCTTGCTAGCCATGGGCGAGGCTTAACCTTGCCAGATCCGACGAGGTCAAGCCTTACTAGTCTCTAGTGAGTCTAGCTTGATGCCACCTAGGCCAGGAGGGTGGTCTTGTGCTGGGCTAATGAGGCTCGCTATTGCCGGCCATGGGCGAGATTGGACTTGGTCAAATCTAGCAATGTCGAGCCCTCGCAAGCACAACCTCGTGGCCTCTAGCGAGGGCTTGAGCATTGCTAGTGGCTGGGGAGGCCTTGTTGAGGTCAAGCCTTACCCCTCACCAAAGGCTGACCGATTGGAGGAAGGAGGAGGAGAAAGAAAAAATAAAAATAAAAGAAAAATAAAAAAATAAAAAAAATACTAAAATGTTGTTAAAAGTTGTTTATATTAGCACTGCTCATGCCACGTCAGCCGACCAACATCCACGTTAACAAAATCCGAACAAAATTAGCCGGAAGAACTGAATTGGCACTAAATTAAAAGGTTTATGACTTTTTTGACATTTTTCTCGAGTTTTGATAGAGATGGTAATACTAGACATGATCCACTCACGCAACTTGAATAAGAGAGGTGAAACGCAAATTACAGAGAAGAAAATACAAATACGACACAATGCGCCCTCCTCTATACTTTGTCACGAAATGAAGCGAATTAATACGTTCCCATCGTAATTCAATTGTTTCACAGATAAAATCATGTTTGAGATGTTCTATGAGTATCACTAGTATCCGATCTCTGTCCAGTTAATATTATTTATTTGGTCTAAAAAGTTATGCTCGTGCAAAGAAAGTGTTTTTGAAGGATATGATATAATTGTACCTTATAAGTTAACCTAATTGGGCATTCGAGCTTAGAGAATGATCAAGAGTATTGGGTGAAAAGCAGATATGTCTCGAATTTAAACATGCAAAGACATCCCGATCCAAGCGAACTTCCTAATTTTAGTAGGTTTACTTGTTTGAACAATTTTTTTAGCTCGAGTAGGTTTTCTAAAAGGGATCCTTAGTGTTTGGACTTTGTCACGAAGTGAGAAATTATGAGATAAATACTTGTAGTTTTGCTTTAGACATAATTTAGTCAGGAAAATCCTCAAACGATTTAGCATCGTAGTACTACCAACTCTCGAGAATTTGTATTAAAGATTTCTTGGCGGAATTCTCTTCGTTTGGTAAATTCTTCTGTTGGTATTCTAACACTTCCTCAAAAGTGTAGCTTAAGCCGTCAAAAGGTTTGAACTTAAAACTTATGCAAGGAAAAGTTACGTAAGAAAATTACCAACTATCCTAAAACCTTAAGCCATTAAAAGATGCGTGATTTTGTGTATAAAATACTAACAAGTCTCTAACATTATTCTAGCGCAGCACGTAAATTAACAAAAACCATATATTATGCTTGTGAAGTTTTAATTTTATACTAATCAGTTATTCTGTACTTTGAGAGTTAATTTTATTTTTACCTTTTAGTATTAATGGTATGTTATGATAATAGTGCGGTTATATTGAATATTTTACGCTCCAAATTTAATTATATTTTAATACGATAATCCGCAAAAAGTAAGCGTCTAGTCTTATGTTGTTAATAAGAACTTATAAAGCTTCTAAAGATATCAAAAATTATTTTTTGAAAGAAAGAAAGGTAAGAAAAAGGGATCGGCCAATAAAAAGAAGTAAAACAGCAAAAGATGATAGTGTACAGGTCTAATTTGAAAGTGCACTTTGGTTTTAAATGCTGTTTGGAAAAATATTATATTTTAAACGTTAGATTTTTTTTATTTTATTATTATTATTTTTTTTGAATTCGAACCTTCGTCAGCGAAGCTCATTCAAGCAGTGGTCAAATCTGGCCTCGTCGAGAACATAAGATAACTTTTCTGAAATTTTGAAAGTTTAGTGAGAGCAAAATTGAAAAAAGAAGAATACATTAGCATTCGTTGTCGATGGTTCAAAACTTACGACTCGCGCATCCTTTGTCTCCTAGGACTAAGCTAAACGCAACCTCCATATTCAACCATCCCTCTCTCATTTCTCGATTGAGCCCAACTGTAACTTCATCTCCGGTCAAGCCCCGACAAGGGCGGAGACGACGGTTTCAAGCTCTATGACCCCAGACTGCCTCCCGCTCTCGGCCACTAGCCGTCTCCGAGTGGTTCCAGCTCGTCTTCGTGGCCCCATGATTTGTAGACCTTCTCGATACGTTTTCAACCGGTCGCCTGTGGCAATGCTTTGTCGGTGCTGATCGTGTTTCCTTGGGTTGGATCTTGTGTTGCCGGAGACCAAGGGACGTGATGGAGTCGGCCAAGAAGATAGGGAAGCGGATGGTGTTCCTAATTCTTCGGCGTACCTGTGGTGACAGTTCGCTTGCTCTTGCTTTCTCCTGATTTTTTTACCCTTGCAGCTTCAGTTGGGGGAATTAGTTCAGTGTCCCTTTTGCAAGATCATACAACATTTTCGTCTGAGAACGAGGGTAAGGTTGCTGTTGCCCGCCGAAGTCGAGAGCGAATGGGGCGGCGCATCCTCAGTTGCAGTTGACTAGAACAGGGGGTTGACGAGGATGTTTCAAAATTCGGGATGGGGATGATGATGACTGGCGGAAGAGGGAGAAATTCGAGAGAGGTGGCAGGAGTTGCGCTCGCCGGAGCCGGAGCCGGCGCACGACATGGTTATTGTCTGGCCAAGGTGTTATAGAGGTGATCCGCGACTGTTCGGTTTTTTTTAAGGAGTCCTGCATATAGCTGATGATGAGGTTTTCTCCGAAGAAATAATATTTTCTTAGATGTATTTCAACTTGGTTGTTTGTTCAAACGATTCCCCTTGAAAACCTGTGGTGCCGACATTTTTTTTCCCCTTAGTGGAGCTGTAATTTTCTTAAATTTGATGTCATCAACCAACCTTCTATTAGTCATATTGAATGGAGTCTCAAACTAATTTGTGAAGAATATGGCGATTGCAACATGATCACATGTTTTCAAATTATTTGCAGAGATTTTTCCCATCAAACCTGGATTAGTTAAGAGCTTGATTGAAAAACGAGAAAGTGGGCATACTAGGTCTCGAGGACCTCCTTTGCTGTTGCTAAAAGTATATTTTTGAAGGGCATAAACATCAATAAATAGAATATTTAAAGGAAAAGAATTTCACAAAAGAAAAACTAAATTGAATTATAACATATGAATTCTACACGCTAGACGCGTCACGCGACACATAGTAGTTATGATGTGTCACAGTCTACATAAAAGCGTGACAAGTGTCCACGAGACAATTGGGACATTTTAGGGTCGTTTAGGATATTTTGGCAATTTGTTTTTCTATTTTAATGGCTTTTTGAATTATTGTTCATAGTTTGAGATTTTAAATTCGTTTTAAGTGCTCATAATTCATTTAATTGCATGCATGGCTCATGAGCACATTTAAGATTAGGTTAATGGTGGGGCATTGATCACATTATTAGGTGAGATTCAAGCTATTTGATCCACGAGTGATCACATTATAAGGATTAGTTCTATGTTATTGAGAAATACCTCAAGTAATTTGTCTTTTAATTTTCATGGAAATTGAAATGAACCAACGACATCAAAAGTACGACCCTATTTAAATTTACTCTATAGTATCATCTTATATAATAATTCGTACTACGCCCAAAGTAAGCTCAAAAACATTGTTTAGCTCGAACTTTTGCTTAGGAATCTTTTTGTTTTTCTGTTTTTTTTTTATTTAAAAAATCTAATAGAAGGAGGGACTACTCCTACTTCGAGGGGAGAGCACCTGCCCCACGTTTCAATTATGCCCATATTGTCAAGGGATAAGTACACCGGAAATTTTAAAATTTATTGTGAAAGAGCTTTAAACCTTCACGAAACACAATCAAATCCTAAAACTCATCCAATTTGAGTAACTAGGTCATTCTGTTAACGTCGGTTTGGTTGACGAAAGATAAGGCTGTGGCATTTTTAATAATTTTCTCTTTTTTACGTGGCAATCACTTTAACTAGTATAAGGCCAAAACAACATTATTGTGGTCCAAATCCCAATTTTTTTACCCCTAAATCTTACTTAAACTAAATAAAAATTGAAAAAGGCTAAAGTTTTATTAAAAAAATTTATGTACTGTGTTAGGCACACCCCTCGTCATTCACATTCAGACATTCATAAATGTTTTGCAATTGGAATAATCCTTCTAATGTAATTATCACATTTCTTTTTTGGTTAATATTACGGAAAACCCTAAATTGGTACATTTTTGATAAATTTGCTCCAGATTAATTTTTTGATCACAAAAAAATCCTCAATCAGTATATTTGTGAGAAATTTACTATTCATTAATTTTCGTTAAATTGAATTAATACAACGAAAAATCACAAACTAGCGCACCTGTAAAAAATAGAAAGTAAACCCAAAACCAGTACACCATCAATTACCATGTGTCATCCAACTCAAAATTTGACAATAAAATTTAATGGGAACTAATGGAGGATAAATCTATCACAGGTGTATCGGTTTGAAGTTTTTTTGTCAAAAAATTAATATAGGATAAAATTGTCACAAATTAAATTTGTCATAGGTGTACCAATTTGTGATTTTTCGTGATATTAACCTTATCTCTTTATGCCAAATCAGCCGTTCAAAAGGGAACATTCATCGTTTCTTTGATTAGAAAAATCTAAATTTTGTCACTAAAGTTACAGCCTCTTTATTTCCCTTGTCGAAAAATCGAGCATTGGCTTCCAGACCGACATTTAAATTGATTCTAATCTTTAAAAAAGAAGAAAATAAAAATTCCCCTTTTCAAGTCGTTTCAGCTTGATTTCTGGAAAACGGTAATCCCTTGCTCAATAGGACAGCTCGTGAAGAAAATCTGATGATGTCTAGACTCACTCGATAATATCAGACACCACCAGGTAACTCTTCCATGCGAGTATATTTCAGGAAATGTTTCGAAGGACTCCTATAAGGAAAGCGCAATTTCTACTCGAACTACTTACAGATTATGTTATAGACATCTCTTCAGAAGCTCAGCATAGAGAAATTGTTGCCATGGAGGGGAGTCAAATCCAAAGTGAAGAAGCCACACGAGTCCCTCGAGCATCGCTGTATCTTTCCATAATGAAGCACACCGGCGATCGCGTCCCCAAGGGCACCGGACCCACGAGCAGTTCGCGCGCCCCGCCTCGCCAGCCTCACAGATCCGACCCCCCGGGTCGTCCGGCGTGTGGATGCACTGATCAACTCTATCGGGCCATGCGGGGGGCCGTTTGAGGAGCGGGTGAAGGTGAGTGACCTCAGAGATGATGTTCTTGCATGACTTGAATGAGAGAGGTAAAATACGAATTATGGAGAAGAAAATCCAAATATCACACGATATATCCTACTTTATATATTGTCACGTAATGAACAAAACGATATTGATTAACATATTTTCTATCGTAATTTAGTTTTTTTGAATGTAAAATCAAATTTGAGATGTTTTATGCGTATCGCAAGTCAACATGTTCCGCGGGTATGGGGACGGCACTATGGATTTCCAGTCAAATTGTTCGTAAAATCCGCTCTTGTCCAGTTAATAATATTTCTTTGGTCTAAAAGTAATGCTTATGTGTCCACTGATACTACTAGGTCCTTAGCAAGACCTTAAAAGGCTATAATCACCAGGAAAGACTGGGTACAGCTAGGTAAGGGGCTGGAAAAAGATTCCTTCCCCACGGGGGGCCCCGCCAAAGACCCTATACAGGGAATCCTCGCCCCTCGGCTGGAGAAGAGGAAGCTGACTGCTTAAATGCGAGGCTAAACCTCTTCAATGAAGGTTCCGAACCCCCAGAAGGGGTCCGGGCAAGAAAGCTTTTCCGAAGGATTTGATTAATTGCTTATACTTTATGGATTAATTTAATCGGGCATTCAAGCTTAGAGAATGATCAAGAGTGTTTTTTTTTTTTTTTCTTTTGATTATTATGAGTGAAGGGGGGAGCATGAGAAAGGGTGATGTCTTGAATTTAAACTCGCAAGGGCAGCTTGATGCAAGTGAATTTCCTAATTTGAGTAGGTTTCTCATTTGAATTTTCTCTAGATCTTATAGTTGATAGGGTAAAAACATGTTCAAGATCACCTCCCCCTACCTTGAGGGCATTTGTATGTTCTGTTTCCTCATGGATTACGGTAAGTACTTTGGACCGAACACGCGTGAAATTATTGGCTAGTAACTAGTTGAAAAACCGAGAGTGATCTTGGATTTATTTCTTGCTATAGAGATTGCGGCAGATTGCTTTGAAGGAGGAAATTCAGATGAGCAATTTGAATGGTGGAATGACACCAACCCTGTTGGGACTAGCAAGTTCTTTATCCAGGTCTGATGGTATACATATATTACAGCATAGTCACCATTAATATTAGGGATTATGTAATTATTTTGGTAAGTAATTATTTTTGTCATGCTCTCTTGCTTCTTCACAAAAGCAAAGCCAACTATTCAGACACTCCTACTTTCAACCTAGAAAAAAAGGTCAATACAGCTGAAACCAGAGCAATCATGATATTCGCATCGTAGTCCTCGATACCCTAAGCTAAGACTTATTTACTCACATTAAGTATAGCTCCCCCGAAACACTCGTCGCGTCCACCGTAGCCTCATCGTCCTGCTCGTTTTCACCACCGATACCGGTGAACTCCCTTCGCCAGTCGTCGATTTAGGTTCAGTATACTATACTTAGGTTGCTTTATTCCAAACTTTATATGGATATGACCTTAGGTGTATCACAAATAGGAAATTTCCTCGTTCGAGTCGTGCATAAAATTGGGGTTTTTATCTTGAAGACCTAAAATTGGATCCGATTACCTTTGTTTTCTATTTTGCGTGTGGTGAATATTTAAATTATGTGGGTTTATTAATTGCATGTTATTATTTTAGAATATATTTTCATCATAAAAACACAAAAAAAGAAAAAAAAGTTGCACTGCATTGGGGAGAGATTATATTCCTAATTTAGAATTGCCTATTTTTAGGAACCAAGTTGTAATTTAGGATATTCTAATATAGATTTGAAAGAAAACTCATGAAAAATAACATGCATATATAATTAGTTTCATAAATCCCACATTATCATATCCACGTCATCATATCCCTATCATAATATCAATGTCATTTAGTGAATATATCCCTAAATTCATATAAATCTAATTGCATATTAATTAGTTCATAGTGCTAGAATTAATTTAAGTGTGGATTGTATTTAAATAATTCATGTCACTTGTTATAATTTAAGTTAGAATTACATAGAAATAGCTTAGATTAAAATTGTATCTCTTGCATTGGATATATTTTCTATAAAAAGAAGAAAAACCCCAAAATAATTAAATGTCATTGCATTTAGAAACTATGTTTAGCACATGCATACAATTTTACATTATAGTCTTGCAGAACACTTGGGGCCTTATCATAATGAAGTCATGCTTTACTTAATGCATTGAGGTTCTTGTGCATTTTCTGGCAATTTATTTATCGCTTTGATTCATTGAGTGTTACATTATCTGATTGCGTATACACATGATTACCTCTCACGTGTTAGTGGTTTAAGCTTAAAATTCACAAAGACTACTTGCAAATATAATTTTGAAAATAAAGAGAAAAGTCATTGATAGGGCATTAGATCTATCTAAGATATCCAGCTCCCTCATATTTATGATACCCTTTACTTAGGTTTCTAATCAACCTATATTAGACTAGTGATGATTTCTAAATAAATTGAATTGTATGTTAAATTGATTAAATCAAAATCCAAAGTTGCAATTCGTACGAATTTAGTAGAGTAAGTCTTTGGCTTCATAATCTATTAACTTTTCATTAGTGGTTCACATTTGGAAGGGTCTAGACAAAAATAAACTCACACGTCACTCAACACATCTTCAATGATGGACAACGCCCTTTCCTGCATGGAAAGAGAAATAGTTTTACTTGGACACATTAGGCAAAACGATGCCACTGTAATTAATGTGTTTTTGTGCATGTCATAATATATGCTCCATCTGCTAACGCATAAGCTCGTTTTGATTGAGAACTTAACCGTAATAAGACGAAGATCTTATATTCCGAAAGGTGTTCTCCCAGCAAATTCACTCTGGGCAATGGTGTGCGGCTTTTTTAAGGTCAGTGTAAAAAGTGGGGCCAAAAAATCACACAAATCTTTTTCTTTTTTCTCTTGCCTATTGAAATACGACCTCGTTTATTTATGCATCTGCGACAATGCTTTTACCACCCTACTTTTGTGAAAGATTATTTTCCGAGAGGTCATCATCATCTTCGAGGCACTTGTCCTTTTGTCGGGTTCTATCCTACCCAAAAGGCGACAGGATCTGGCGAAGGAGATGCCCCGAAAGCAAATCACCTCCCCTGAGCTCTTCCGCGTCGCCACCTGCTGTGCCTCCTCGAAATCCTCCCACCGGACGGCCTTCTCTACTTTTGTAGGAAGACAAAAGGCACGGGCTTTATGAGATTTCCGAGTACAGAACAGCTGAAGAAAACGGCTAAAGCCCGATGACTCAGATGGGTCATTATCTCCCAAATAGTGTATTCCCTCGCTCTTTTCTCATAGCTCGCCGTTCGCTTCCTCTTGTTTTATTGCAAACGTTTCGCATGCTTCGATTAATAAATTGCACAAATCAATAAACGAATATCTTTGTTCAGTCTGCTCGGCCTATGTGTTTTCTCATTTGAATTTTCTCTAGATTGAGTAGGTTTCTAAAAGGGATTCCTTAGTATTTAGGTTTTGTACGGGAGTCTTTAGAATGAGAGATTGTGAGATAAAACTTGTATAATTTTGTTTTGGGCAAAATTTAGGCAGGGAAATCCTTAAGGCTACCTTTTGTAGTCAGTATAAAAGTCGGAACATGATAATATTTATGGGAAAATTACCAAAAAAGTCCTAAACCTATTGCAATTGTGCCAATTCAGTCATAAATTTTTTTTTTAGCCAATTTAATCCTAAACATTTTACAATTGTGCCAATTTAGTCCATCCGGCTAAAATTGGTATCTGGCGCTAACGTGGACACCGGTCGTCCAGCGAATGCGACGTGGCATTTTTAAAAAAAAATTAATTTTTTTTTCAAATTTTTTATTTCTTTTATTTTTTATTTTTCCTATCATCTTCTTCGCCTCCTGGCCGACCAATGGTGAGGCTTGCCCCCGCCGGCCGGAGGCGAGGGCCGGTGAGGGCGAGACCTCGCCAGATCTAGCGAGGTCAGCCTCGCTGGCCATTGGCGAGGGCGAGGCGGAGATCTCAGATCTGGCCGGAGGGGAGGAGTTCTGGGCAAGGGAGTTCCAGATTTGCGAAGAGGGGCCGGAGAGAGAAAGAGAAACTAGAGAAGGGGGCCAAATCCGAGTAGGAAGGAGGTGCCGTCAACGCTGCCCGAACCCCCCAACGCCATCACTGCACCGGATCTTCGCCGCGCCGCGTCGCTGTCGCCCGCCAGCATCTGCTTCAGCGTAGCCCCAACGCTGTCCCGGAGACAAATCCCTGGTGTCTATCGCCGTAGCAGCAGCTGACGCCATCTCGCCGACTAGCAACGCCGCTGTGTCGTACCCTCACTACGAACAGGTGACAAGCTGCCGCTCGACGCGTTGTCGCTGTTGTCTTCCCCCGAAACCCTATTGGCTGCCACGTCTCGATCACGATTGGCCGAGCATACTCCGCGCTTACTGCAACTGCGTTGCGTGCCCCGTCGCCGTCCGCTACGTCGCCGCTGCTCGGTCACTTCAAACGAGAGAGAGGGAGAGAGAGGGATAGTCACCTGAAGATTCTCCGGTTGAGGAGGTCGCCTCGCCGCTCGCTCGGAACCGTTCTCTCTCTCCGCCTCAATCCGTGCCTTGCGTTGCGCCTCCGGAGTGCGAGCGAACTCGCGGCTTCCGATCGCCGCCGCATTGTGGACGGTGGGTGAGGTCGCCTCGCCGGCCATTGGCGTGGTCGACCCTCGCCTTGGCTGGGCGAGACCCTGCCGGATCTGGCGAGGGCCGAGCTCGCCGGATCTGGCGGGGCCTTGCCCTTGCCAGTGGCTGGCAAGGCTGACCTCGCCGGCCCTCGCCTCCGGCCAGGAGGCAAAGAAGATGATGGGAAAAAAAGAAAAAAAGAAAAAAATTCGAAAAATATTAAAAAAATCAAATTTTTAAAAAAAAAAATGCCACGTCAGCGTTCGCCGGACGGCCGGCGTCCACGTTAGCGTTGGCCGGCCAATTTTGGCAGGATGAACTGAATTGGCATAATTGTAAAAGGTTTAGGACTAAATTGGCCAAAAAAAAAAAGTTTTGGACTGAATTGGCACAATTGCAATAGGTTTATGACTTTTTTGGTAATTCTCCCTAATATTTATCCTACCCTATATTCGGATCGTACCTAAGATTGGATTAAATCGGATATAAAAGAATATAATCTAGATAAAAATATCCTATAAAGAAGTATGATAAATGTTGATAGGATTTCTTATCTCTATATTATAAAAGTTATTTTTGTCAAATAACAGACTTCTTAATAAATTTCTTAGCTTTGATGAAAAAAAAGAAGAAGGATTTCTTAGCGGAAATATCTTGTTTTGAAAAATTCTTTTGATTGTATTCTAACACCTCATGCGTAATGTGGATGTCTAGTTGTAGAACATGAAAATATTTGAACTTAAGACTTAAACGATGAAAATTTTTGTAGGAATATTACCAAATATTCTAAAAACTTAAGCTGCTAAAAGATGGGTAATTTTATATTTAAATATACTAACAAGTCTTGATGTTTATCACCGAGCTAGTCTGCTTTAATTGGGAGGGTTTTGAACCATTTTTCTTAATTTTTTTTTAGTGCGGGTGTCGAATTTCATTTCAGAAGCAACATGATTAGTGAATCCCTCTAGAATGTAATCTAATTAAACAAGGTAAATAATCATGTTACGGAAGCTTCATCGTCTGACATGTTAAACCAAAGAGAGATTCTCCCTCCCTCTCTCTCTCTCTCTCTCCCCCCCCCCCTCCTTTAAAACTGTCCAAATGAAAAGGGGGAAAAAGTGAAACTCAGCCTGAATAAGTCAAACAATCAAGGCCGCTCAGGTTGACTTTCTCTGGTTTATTTACGCACTGAACAATAATAACTTCAAGAAATTCAAGAAAGATCCCTTCGCATCCGGTTTTTCACTAGACATATACGACCTTGAAGTGAATATGTTGATAAAGTCACTAATTATTAGCATGGCTTGACAGTCCGCCATCAAATCCCAGGGCTCAACCCTGGACAAGCGGTGGAAACTACCAAGCTGGAGTATGGTAGGGGTAGAGGGAATTTCCGGTGGAGTGGTGATATGCGTAGAGATAGGAAAAAACACCAATGACGAAAGAACTCTGCTGAGCTGACACTGACACTAAGAGGTGAAAGCTAGCTAGGGAGTGAATGGGATTTCTTAACTGATTCTATTATATCAATCACGTTATAAATAAAACAAATAATTCATAGAATTTACTTACTTAGAAAGTTAGAACTTTACAAATTATAGATTTGTTGTGTGATGATTAATTGTACTTATCGCATCAACAAAAAAGAGTGAACTTCTAATTTTTTTTCTTTCCCTTACCTTTGATCATTCTCGACGGAATTGTAAAGATTACATTCGTAATTTCTCTTTTCAAGTTTAGGTGGTACGTAGATGGTCATTGAAAACTATTTCGATGAATTGCTACAGGTTGAACTCAGGAGAAAGAATGCGAATCTAGCGCCTGCATTTGTGAGAAATAGGGGAAAAGTGCCAAAAAAGTCCTAAACCTTTTGGCTTTGTGCCGATTTAGTCCTAAACCTTTTTTTGGTGCCGATTTAGTCCTAAACCTTTTTACGTTGTGCCAATTCAGTCCTTTCCGGCCAATTTTGACCGGATTTTTGCTGTGGATCTTTGGCCGGCTGACGTGGCTTTGATCGGTGCCGACGTGTACAATTTTTAATAATATTTTAATATTTTTAAATATTTTCAAATATTTTTAATTTTTTTCTCTTTTTATTTGTATTCTTTTTCTTTTTTTCTGCTCATCTTCTTCCTCCGGCCCGGTCGCCGGAGCTCGGCGACGGCCGAGGCGACGACCTCGCCGGCCACCTCGCCCGTGGCCGCGAGGGCGGCCTCGCGCCGGGCGGGCGAGGCCGCCCTCGAGGCCTGGGCGGCGAGGGCGAGCCCCGCCAGCTCCTCCTCGCGCCGGAGCTGGCGAGGTCGAGCCTCGCCGGCCGTGGGCGAGGCTCGACCCTCGCCAGATCCGGCGAGGGCGAGCCTCGCCCGCCCGGCGGGAGGCCGTCCTCGAGACCGGGCGGCGAGGGTCGAGCCTCACCCTCGGCCGGCGAGGGCGAGCCCCGCTAGCTCCTCCTTGCGTAGGATCCGGCGAGGGCGAGCCTCGCCGCCCGGCGCGAGGCCGCCCTCGAGGCCGGGCGGCGAGGCTCGCCCCGCCGGATCGGTGAGGGTCGAGCCTCGCCCACGGCCGGCGAGGGCGAGCCCCGCCAGCTCCTCCTCGCGCCGGATCGGGCGAGGGCGAGCCCCGCCCGGCTCCTCCTCGCGCCGGATTTGGCGAGGTCGAGCCTCGCCGGCCTTGGGCGAGGCTCGACCCTCGCCGGATCCAGCGAGGGCAAGCCTGGCCCGCTCGGCGCGAGGCCGCCCTCGAGGCTTGGGCGACGAGGCTCGCCCTCGCCGGATCCGGCGAGGGTCGAGCCTCGCCCACGGCCGGCGAGGGTGAGCCCCGCCGGCTCCTCCTCGCGCCGGATCCGGCGAGGTCGAGCCTCGCCGGCCGTGGGCGAGGCTCGACCTCGCTAGATCCGGCGAGGGCGAGCCTCGCTCGCCCGGCGCGAGGCCGCCCTCGGGCCACCGGCGAGGTGGCCGGCGAGGTCTCGACCTCGCCGGCCATCGCCCGGCCGGTCGCCAAGCTCCGGCGACCGGGCTGGAGGAAGAAGATGAGCAGAAAAAAGAATAAAAATAAAAATAAAAAAGAATAAAAATAAAAATAAAAAAATTCAAAAATATTAAAATACTATTAAAAGTTGTACACGTCAGCGCCGAGCAGGCCACGTCAGCCCGCCGGCGTCCAGTCAGCAAAATCCGTTCAAAATTGGCCGGAAAGGACTGAATTGGCACAACGTAAAAAGGTTTAGGACTAAATCGGCACCAAAAAAAGGTTTAGGACTAAATCGGCACAAAGCCAAAAGGTTTAGGACTTTTTGGCACTTTTCCCGAGAAATAGAGAAAGAATATTACAGGTTAGATCAGTTGATCACGTCGGTGGTCAAAGGAGCCCAATGATCCGATTTTCTTTTACTTTGGAAATAAAGAACTTTGTCTTGGCGATGGTGACTCCATCACCTAGCTAACCAATTTCTTTTACTTTGGGAATAAAGGACTTCTTTGGAATAAGGAACTTTCTCTTGGCAATGGCGACTCCACCAGTATTAAATTACTAATCAAAGTCCATTATTGACCAAAAGCAAACCACTGGATCTCTTTCTCATACGCCAACACGAACCTCTCCTCTCCCACGCACACTATAAGAAGCTTCTGCTTCGCGACCTGAACGATGAGTTAGGGCAAACGACAAAGAATTCTAGAGAGAGAGAGAGAGAGAGAGAGAGAGAGAGAGTAGTGGAGAGAGGATTAAGGAGGATGAAGATGGAGGCAGGATGACTCTTCCAGGGGTTCCGGTTTCACCCGACGGACGAAGAGCTCGTCGCGTTCTACCTCAAGAGGAAAGTGTAGAAGCAGCTTCTCGGCGTCGAGCTCATATGGCACGTCGATACCTACAAGGACGACCCTTGGGATCTTCCAAGTAAGTTTGTTTTCGCATTCATTCGTTTTCTTCTTTATAAAGTTTATGATTTTCATACTGAGCGGATCAGAAAAATCATCTCTTTAATCGTATTTGTGAAATATTACAATGATGTATATCATCGACCACCTTGATAAGTCTTATCTTGATTCCTCCAATAACCCTGCAGCTCAACGCATGCATCCTATAATTAATTTTACCCTAGAAAGTTGAGTTCGAGAGAAGATCAAATGAAGAAAAAGAATTTTTGGTTTCGATATGATGCATAGATGAACACATGTGACACTGTATGTTATCCAACCTGTGAATTCTACAAACGACTATGGTTAAGAAAAGAGAAAAGAAAAGAAAAAGAATTCTATAGACGACGTCTCACACGTGACATGTAATAGAGGTGATGTGTTATAGTCTACATGGAAGTGGGACGAGAGTCTGCATGATAACTAGGCATTTAAGGGTCATTTTGGATGTTTTAGGCAATTTATTATTTTATTTTTTATGATATTTAAAAATATTGTACATATTTCATGTTGTTCCGGAAGTTTGGGAATTTAAATTCGTTTTTAGCGCATATAATTCATTTAATTGCATTCAGGCCTCATGAGCACATTTAAAATTAGGTTAGAGGTGGGGCATCGATCACATTATTAGGTGAGATTCAAGCTAGATCATGCCTCCACCAAAGAGACGTAAATTGGGGAACATCCCCATTCTGACATCTATAAATATCTAGCAATTAGAATAATCTTTCTGATGTAATTATCCGTGTCTCTTTTTTTGCCAAATCAGCAGTCCAAAAGGGCAACATTCATCCTTTCTTTGATTAGAAAAATCTAAATTTTGTCACTTAAGTCACAGCCCTTTTATTCCCTCGTTGAAAAATCGAGCATTGGCTTCCAAACTGACATTCAAATCGATCTCTAATCATTTAAAAAACAAGAGAAAAAAAAAAATTCCCTTTTCAGTCATTCCGGCTTGATGTCTGGAAAACGATGATCCTTGCTTAATTAGGATACTCTTGAAGAAACTCTGATAACGTTAAGAATTACTCAATCCGACTAACTTGACAACATCTGACAGCCCGAAGTTAACTTTGCAATCCGAGTATTATTTCAGGAAATATTTCGAGACTCCTATTCAATTTAGGAAAGTGCAAATTCTATTCGGACTGCGTATTAACATGTTATATACATCGCTTCAGAAGCTGTGAATACAGAAAAGTTGACATGGAGAGAATTCTAAGCCAAAGTGATATGTTCTCCGGAGATTCTACTGTCCGTGAAGAAGCTAATGAAGTACTTCAAGCATCGCTGTTTCTTTCCGTATTGAAGCACACTGGCGACGGCGTCTCTAGGGGCGACAAGCCTGCGCGATCCAAGGACGTTCGAGTGAGTAGTTCTTTGTGTGGGCCACTTCACAAGCCGCGCAGATCCAACCCCCCTATCGTCCGGCGTGTGAATGCACTGATCGACTCGATGGGGCGATGCCGGGGGCCGTTCAAGAAGCAGGTGAAGGCGAGCGACCTCAAAGACCAACAGAACCGGCTCCTCCTGAGGAAGGAGGACGTCCGGGAGTTTATACTCCCGCTGCTCGAGGAAGACGACAATCCTGAACAAGGCGTGGAGGTGACGACGTATAATACGTTGGGAGAGACATTTCCTATGCAGTTCAAAATGTGGTCCGGCAAGGTATACGTTCTTATGAGAAATTGGAAGGAGTTCGCTAGAGAGAATAAGCTGAAGGAGTCGGATACCCTCAATATATGGGCGTTTCGCAACGTTCAAACGAAACGTTTGTGCTTCGTGATCTCAAGGACACCAAAAGCTCCCGGACAGATTCGGATGGAGAAGGGGCCTCAAAGCGAAGGACAGTAGCGCGTCGAGTCGAAGCCCCAAAAGGCGCTTTTATCCGGCTAGGTAGGGTGATTGGTTTTTGCCAGCTTCGCATTCATGTTCAGCAGTTTCCGTTCCGGCTTCGTTGAGTTTTGGCACCTATTTTGGTGCTTGCAGTATTTTCTACTTATATTGTCTCCATTGTAAAATTTTCGCAAGATTATTAGCAACCGTTTGAAGCTTAGACCGCTATATGAAAGAATAAAATTCAGGATCTCATAAGACCACAATCAACTGATCTTTTCTTCAAGAAGATTGCTGAATATTCGAGTTGTGTTAACATGTTCCTCACCTTATCCATGGAGTACGAAAAGAGCACGAATTTTTTGCTAGGTATCTCATGTATCGTGGAAAATAGTAGTATATCACTTAGCTACTTGTATGATCCGTCGATTGCATACATAGTTGATCCAAGATGGAGATTCGATAGAGCTGGCAATACTAGACATTATCTGCTTGCATGACTTAAATGAAAGAGATAAAATACGAACTATAGATACACCTCTTACTTTATATGTTATCACGAACTGACATGAGCTAACCCATCTTCATCGTAATAAATTATTTCACACATAAAATCAAATTATGAATCCATTGATGACATTTTAGAGAAGTTCACATGGACATGGGAACATATCAGAGGACTTTGTTGTCCATAAAGTCCACACCCTCTTCAGGTTATATTATTTCTTCGGTCTAAACGTTACGCTTATGTCAAGCAAACGATTTGAAGGATATGATTTGATTGCTTAATTTCTATGGACTTAGATTTCATTTAGCATTCAAGCTCAGAGAATGAACGAGAGTTTATTTCTATATTTTAATTACATGAGTGAAGGGGTGAGCATGAGGAGATGATTAGCAGATATATGTCTAATTTAAACTCGTAAAGAAACCCTAATCTAAGTGGATTTTCTGGTCTGAGTAAGGTTCCTTATTTGAATGATTTTCCAATTTGAGTAGCTTCTCTTAATATGGTTTTTCTTTGCGCATAATTTAGGGAGGGAAATACTTAAACGATCTAGCGATTGTGACTCTATAACTCTTCAAATCTATAGTGGATTTCTTAGCGGAAATCTCTTCTTTTGGTAATTTCTTTTCTTGGGTTAGACTTGAATCGTAAATAGTTAAAGGAAGGCAAAGTAAGGACCCACAAAACTTTGAGCTCTAGATCACTACATTGAAAGATTATGTATGACCCTTTCAAAAAGCTAAAATTATTAAAAGGATGCATGATTTTATATTTAAATATTCTAACAAGTCTCTAACATTACTCTACCGTACCATGTCAATTAACAAAAACATATATTATGTTTGTGAATTTTTATTTGGGAAAAAGCCATAAAAAAATCCTAATCTTTGTCCAATGTGATAAGTTTATCCCAAACTTTTTTTGTGATACAAAAATTCCAAACTTTATCAATTGTGACACATTTATCCCAAATTTTATGACTGAAGGACATTTTTAGCTTTTCTTTCCTCTTTCTACTTTTTTTTTTTCCATTTTTTCTTCTTCTCTCTTCTGGTGGAAGGAAGCCGAACTGAGGTGAAGGTGACCCTCAACCAATGTAGGTGAGGGCAGCCCTTGCTTGATGCTAGCGAGGGCGTACCTCCTCGAATTTTGCAAGGGCTGCTGTCGCAGGTGAGGGCGACCCTCACTTGACGCTGGCGAGGGTAGCCCTTGTCTGAGTACAGCTTTCCTTCGTCAGCCATGGCGGAGGGAAGAGAGAAGAAGAAAAATGCAAAAAGAAAAAAAAAAAGAAAAAGAAAAGCAAAAGAATTTTTTTTTTTAGAAAGTAAAGACAAAAATGCTCTATAATTTGGGATAAATGTGTCACGTTGGTACAAGTTTGGAGTTTTTGTATCATGAAAAAGAAGTTTGAGGTAAATGTGTCATAGTTTTAGTTTTTTTTTTTTTTTTTTTTTTTTTTTTTTTTTTTTTTTTTTTGTCACAAAGAAAATTTGGGGTAAATTTGTCATAACGGATAATGTTTGGGATTTTTGGTGATTTTTTTCCTTTTTATTTTTTATTTTTACACTACTTGGTTGTTTTATACTTTCATAATTAATTTTATGTGTACCTTTTATATGATAATCCGCGAAAGTAAGCCTCTAGTCTTATATCGCCATTAAGAACTTATAAAGCTAATACAGATATAACAAAATATTTGAAAATAGAAAGGACAGAGATGTGAAAAAAAATAGGGATCGGCCAAAGAAAGAAGTAAACAAAGGTGAACAACGTAGGGCGGCTGCCTCCAGTGAAGCTTTTGGGAAAAATCTTCAAAAAATACGAACTGTTTTAGATGATGGAGTCGGATGTCCTTAAGATATGAGCGTTTCGGGACATTTGAACCGAAGGTTTGTGCTTCGCGATCGCTGTTCGGGGACATTGAAAGCGGCCGTGCAGAGTCAGATGGTGAAGGGACTTGAACGAAAGGACGGAAGCGCGTCAAGTTGAAGACCCAAAAGGCGCTTTTATCCGGCTTGGTAGGATGATCGGCTTTCGCCGGCTTCATCGCCTTCGTCTTCGGTAGCTTCCATTCCAACTTCAACGAGCTTTGGTACCTATTTTGGTGCTTATAGCATTCTTTGCTGATATCTAAATGTAAATTCATTGCCTTCATTGTGAAATTTTCTTAGGATAATTGTCAATTGTTCTCAAATTTAAACTCTTAGATGGAAGATTTAAATTTAGTATCACGTGAGACCATTGCCAACCATTTTTCCTCCAAAATCGTCGTGAATATTCGATTTTGCGTTAACATGTTGCTTTCCTTATGTATGCATTACTTAAAGGAGCACAACTTTCTTGCTGTATATCTCATGTTTCGTGGAAAACAATAGCATATCGGTTAACTATAGGTACGACGAGTTTATCACAAACAGAGTCAATCCAAGATGGGGTATTGACAGAGGCGGCAACACTGGACATGATCTGCTTGCATGACTTGAACGAGAGAGGTAAAACACGAATTATAGAGAAAAAAAATCCAAATACCACGCGACATATCCTACTTTATATATTGTCACAAAACGATACTGATCAGCACATTTTCATCCTATTTTAATTATTTTGCATATGTAATCAATTTAAGATGTTTTACGAGTACTCAACACGCTCCATGGATATGGGGACAGCCGAGTGGACTTCTAGTCAAATTGTTCGTAAAATTTGCTCTTTGTCTAGTTAATATTATTTCTTCGGCTTAAAAAGTTATGCTTATGTGGAGAAAGTGTTTTGGAAGGATATGATTAATTGCTTATACTTTATGGATTAATTAAAATGGGCATTCAAGCTTAGAGAATGATCAACAGTTTTTATCATTATCATTATTTTTAAGTGAAGGGAGCATGAGAAAAGGTGACTAGTTGATATGTCTCGAATTTAAACTTGTGAAAATAGCTTGATGCAAGTGAAATTCCTAATATAAGTAGGTTTTATTGTTTGGAGAATCTTCTAGCTTGAGTAGGTTTACTAAAAGGATTTCTTTAGCATTTGGGTTTTGTCTCGGAGTCTTTAGAGTGAGAATTATGAGATAACCTTTGTCTAGTTTTGCTTTGGGCATAATTTAGGTTTGTAAATTCTTAAGGCTACGTTTGGTAGCTAGGATAAAAGTTGCGATAGGATAAAATTTATCTTATTTTGTGTTTTGTTCCTATGCCAAATTGGATAAAGTCGGATATAACGAGATATAGCCCAAATAAAAATATTCCATGAGGGGGTTGGAATAAATATGGATAAGATTTCTTATCTTCATAGTATAAAAGCAATTTTTTTTAATGACAAACTTCTTAACTTAAAAATTAAATTAATAATTAAATATAAAATAACATTTTGATTTTAATATAAAAATAAAATTCAAAATAACCATAAAATGATGAAATTTTTTTCATTTATTTATATATTTGAATTTCTTTATATTCTATAGCATATATATTTTTGTGAATATATATTTAGTATCTATATTTATTACATATTTTAGGTATATTAGTATATTTATTATTTAATAATAAAAAGGAAATAAAAAGGTAGAAAAATAATTAAAAAGTATAAAAATGAAGGGGAAGAACTCCGATTTTAAATCAACAAATTTAAACTTGAAACGGATCTTTCGATTCTCTCTGTTTCCTTTTCCTTTGTATTTCTAATTCATGTTGAAGCTTCACGACTCTTCCATAATTCTTTCACATCAAACTTTCATGAAAATAACGAGAGAGTCAAAACTCCTTATCCTTCGTAGCTCTCTAATTCACGTCAAAAGCTCATGAAAGTAACAAAAATTTTTGGATCTCCTTTTTTTCCCATAACTTTGTGGTTGATGTTAAAGTTTCATGAAATTGTTGAGAGAGCCAAAGTTTTATATTTTTTGGAATTGCAAAGATGAATAATAATGTTCTCTCTCTTTTATTAGATTTGGCATGCATTGATTGATATACTTCATTGATGTTGTTATAGCCCCTTCACATTTCTGATCACAATCGAACCTATAGCTCTAGAATGTTGTAGTAAGCTTCTTTTCTATTTTAGATGTAGATCATACAATAATTATGAATTAGTTGATGCAAGTTATCTTTGTTTGTGTATTTGTCATTTCTTTAATAGTTAACAATAATAATTTTCTTACATTTTTCATTTATGCATTTTTAGATTCATTTACATTGAATATCTGGTTTTCTTATTACAATCACTAAATAATGAATAGAAAATAGCAAAATCTCTAAATTTCATATTTTATTCTATTAATTCTATCTTGATTATAAATCTAGACAACCAAACATAGCCTAAACGATTTAGCAATTGTAACTCTATAACTTTTCAAATTTATAGTGGATTTCTTAGTAGAAATATCTTGTTTCGGTAATTTTGTTTGATGGTATTCTAATACTTACCCTCATGTGTAAATTTGATACCTAGCCATAGAACATGAAAAGATTTGAGCTCTAGACCCATACAACAAAAAAGTTTTACATGACCACTGTTGACTATTCAAAAGGTTAAATTTATACAAGAACGTGTGATTTTAAATTTTGATATTCTAATATTACTCTAGCGTCCTGTATCAATCGTGCAGCAGCAACAATCTTTTTGTTTTTCCCTGCTGAATAGATTAAGGAAGTGAGCAGTTGAGAGTGCCTTTTGTGAGATCTTTTGATGACTACAAGGCTTGGAACTTCTGGGGCGAGATTCCTGCTGCTCTGCTGAGGTCGTCGCCGTCGGAGGGAGAGGAGAGCGATTGCGGTCACGTCTATTCTCTGTTGCAACTAACCAGATTGGGGGTCGACGAGGAGGTTTTGAGGATCTGGATGGGGATGATCAATTGGTCGAAGACGAGGGAATTGAAGGAGAGGTGGCAGCAGTTGCGCTCGTCCGAGCTGCAGAATGCCGCCGATAGAGCAGTGATAATGCATGATCTGGCTAATCTTTATATCAATGATTAATGTCAGAATAAGACAACACTGGGTATATAAGTGATGATAGGCAATTGTTAGGCCTCTTTTTGTGGTCATTGTTGAAGATTTGTTAGCATACATGTCTTTACAGCCGATTTTCAATTAGTGCCTTAGTAATTAACGATAGAATTGATGAATGGAACCGATTTTCTGCAAATACTATTCTTTATATTCGTTAGTACTTGATGTGGATGAACTATATGGCCACATTGTTTTTGTTTTCATGTATTCTAGTTTCACGAAAACCATCCTGTCTATCGATATGAATCGTAATCCTATATGGTTACATGCATGACGGACTAAAAATCATAATGTAAAATGTTAAATAATTGCCCAAAAATAATATATGAAAAAAGACCCAAATGTAGTTCAAGTCTCCCTATCCTGAGAAATGGGGGCTGGATTTACAGGCCTAGCTCATACTGCCATCTTCAGGCAGGCCTTGTCCTGGGGTTGAGCCCAGCTGATGGGCCACTGCCTTAGGCCTACTCCTCATTGCTTTGATGGGCCACTGCCTTAGGCCTACTCCTCGTTGCTTGCGTTAATAAAAGCGCACCAATTAGAATAATTCTTTTTTAGGGAAATACCGCTAATGGCCCCTCTTATACCAGTACCTCGAATCTTACCAAAACCCTCAAGCAAAGGATAACATCAAGCACCGCGAAGTAGTAATATTCGGGTCCGAGTATTATTTCAGGAAATATCTCGACTCCTATTCAACTTAGGAAAGCGCAAAATCTATTCGGTCAAAAGTATAAATATGTTATATACATCTAAGAACCTGTGAATAGAGAAACAGTTGACTTTGACATGGAAAGAAGTAGTCAAAACCAGTGTCCTCCAGGAGTTCTACTTTCCCTGTAGAAGCCAAAAAAGTGCTTCAGGCAGCGCTGTTCCTTTCCATATCAAAGCACACCGGCGATCCTGTACCTAAGGGCGATGAATGCGGGCAGTCGGAGGACGTTCAAGCAAGCAGTTCGCGTGCCCCAGCATGTGATCTGGACCCTCAGCTCGTCCTGCACGTGAAGACGCTGATCGCTTCTATCAGGCAGTGCCGGGAGCTGTTTGAGAAGCGGGCGACAGAGAGCAACGTCAAGGACCAGCAGAACCGGCTCATCCTGGCGAAGAAGCACGTCCGGGAGTTTGTGCTCCCGCTGCTGAGGGCAGGCGACGATCTCGTAAGCAGCGTGGGGGTGAAGACGTTCAATACGGAGGGAAAGACGTACGGTATGCGGTTCAAGATATGGTGCGGCAAGGCATATGTCCTTACCAGCGATTGGAAGGCGTTTGTCATGGAAAATCAACTAGGAGTCTCGGATGTCCTGAGGATATGGGCGTTTAGCGACGTTGGACCCTAAGGATTGTGCTTTGTGATCGCTCAGTTGCCGGGAGGTCTCAAGCCGAGCCGGACGGAGAAGGGGCTTGAAGTGAAGGACGGGAGCATGGCGAGTTGAAGCCCCCTCAAAAGGCGGCTTTTTGTTCAGCTGGGCAGGAGCATTGGTTTTTGCCAGCTCCGTCACATACATCTGCAGTTGCTTCTGTCCCAATTTCATCGGTTCTGGCGGCTATCCAATGTGCATGTTATGTTCGGCTATTATCTAACGAGAATTTTATGAGAGGACCGCTAACTGTTCTAAAAATTTAAACAGTTAAGTAAATACGTACTTTTAGTATCTCAACACAGATTGGACTAGGGGAAGTATGTCCAGCACCATGTAAAATTTTATATAACCGCAATCAGCTTTTCTGAAATTTCAACTGTTAGATGATTGCCTAATTTAATGTTTGAGATATTCTGAAATTCATGTCATGATATTGCTTGCCTGATCTAATATCATAAAGCGTAGAAACTCCAAGATCATTGTTGAATGTTCGTTTTGTGTTAACGAAATCCTCACTTTATGCACTGAATTCTAAAAAGAGCGTGCCTTGGTCGTTATGTATCTAATTTATCGTGGAAAATAGTAGTTTATCAGGTAGTTACTTGTACGATCTTTCGATCATAGATGTAGTTGATCTTTTTGTAGAGTTTTATTTATTTATTTATTTATTTAAAGTCTAGTTCTCACCTATTTTATATCTATTTTACAAACTACTGTGTTTGCCATGTATTGTGCATAGGTTGCGAAGCCAATTCCCTTGCTCATACGTCCCACAGGCTTATATGAGAGAAGTAAAACACGAATTATAGAGTTGGCAATGCTAGATGTGATCCATCTACACGAGCTTATATAAGAGAGGTAAAGTATGAATTACAAGGAGAAGATACGTATACGACATAACATGCCACGTCCAATTTTATGTTTTGTTATGAATTAACATGATCGTAATTTGATTATTTTATATGTAGAATCAAAACAAAGATGTTTTTGGCCAATTCAAATTAATATGCCAACACAGACAGTCACGAGGCCTAGGTTTTGGCTACATGACACTGAGGCGAGGTTGACCTCACCCAACCACATTGAGGCTAACCTTGCAGGGCACTGGCAAGGTCGCTGGCTCTCATCTTTGACTAGTTGCCAGTTAGGGATAAGCATGGTTCAGGTGGACGATTCACACCCTAGAACTGAAAACTACTCATTAAAGATGAATTCCAAAAAATTGAAATTGGGAACTGGTCGTTGGTTCCATAGATCCATTTGAGAATTAGACCACTGGTCCAGTCCGATTCCCAAGTGGGTCCATGGAACGGGTCCCATCAAGCTTCATACACTCAGTGCAACATTTTTCAGCAAGCCAAAATCAAGCAAAAAAACATAGAACTTTCATATTCTTAGTCGTAATATTAGTAAAAAGATTAAACTCATATTAAAAATTGAGAGTCAAGGCTATGAGTTGATGGGTGTTGAGCTTGAGAGGTGAGACCATGAGCAAAAGATAGAGAGATGACTTAGATGAGATAAGAGTGAGACGAGATGAACACTCAGATAATGGGTGTTTAATTCCAAATTAGGAGTTTTAGGGTTTTAATTTTTCTTAAATTATTTCTTGATTGGAAATTTTTCTTAAAAATTTAAAATATATATTTTATATATTACCGGTCCAGTCTATAACCGGGAACTGGACCATTACCCATTGGTTCCAATAAATTAGAACCGAGAATTGAACCGACTCCCCTGGGAATCACCGGTTTCGGTTTGGTCCAATCCGGTTTCGAGCGGTTTTGGAAGGTTCTTGATTCTTTTGCACACCCTTATTGCCAGCTATCACCGAGACCCAACAATCGACTCGAGGAGGAAGAAGAAGAGAGGAAAAAAAGGAATATACAAATCTCAAAAAATTATTAAAAAATTAAAAAAATTCTACGTTACGAAAAATTAAGGGTCGTACCAAGTGTAATCATGTTCCTTTCCTATTCTAGAAATAAAAAAATTTGTGTAGTTACCAAATGCGTTCAAATGCTCAAAAACTTATCTTGAGAACTTAATAAAAAAATTATTTTTAAGTAGAAATTGTTCTCCAAAATGAAATGATTACCAACCACACCCTTAATCACTAAATTCCTTTTGCAAAGAAAAATGTTCATGTCTTGATGTTTTGCTTAGCTTGGTGGCTTTTCGGTAACAATAGTTTGACGCTTAGTTTCCAACTCATATAGTACATTTATTTCATTAAAAACTTCATGATAAAACAAAATATTTTTCATGAATATATTTTTTACATATCAATTAGTTTCCCATCATTCAAATATTGAAAAGTCGGGAAATAACTTCTCGAAAATAGTTTTTTTTTTTTTTTTCTCAAACAACATCGTTCTAAAAGTCATGCTTATGTGAAGATAGTGTTTTGAAGGATATGATTGACTGCTTATTCTTTATGGACTAATTTAATCGACCATTCAAGCTCAGAGAATGATCGCGAGTTCCTTTCTTTACTTGTAAGCAAAGGGGGAGCTCGGGGAAGGGCAACCAGTGAAACTATTTAGAATATGTCTTAAGCTCGAGTCGGTAAAGACTACCCATTCCAAGTAAATTTTCTAGTTTGAGGAGGTTGTCTTGAGGGTGAGCACTAGTCCCGGCCCAACCCAGGAATCGGATTGGCCGGTTTTGCGCAATTCTCTATTTCAAATTTTTGGAACTCGTTATGGCCGGTCGCGTTCTCAGTCCTTTGTGTAGAAACAGACCAATCGGACCGATGGCCGGTATTTATTCATTTATTTTTTCTCTCTCTAGCAGAGCAAAAGCCGCATTACAATCAAAGATCTCACGTGCATCCGCAATCGCAGCGTCCCAGCCCCGAAAATATCCTTGAAATAAACCAACAAATTCTCGCCGCATCGATCAAGACAATCACGTGGATTCCTCGTTCAAACAGCCATAACTCTAAATCAGCAGCGAAGATTTCGGAACTTTTAACATCAAACAGCAACCAAGTTACACAGAATACATTAGTTTATATAGAGTTTCAAGTACACCATCATCAGCTGATCAGCTGTGTGAAAAAAAAAAAGGTCTTGTCACTGCTCAGCTTAGTGCCTTCCTGAGCTCCCGAAACAACAGAAGAAAAAGAAGAAAAGGAAAACCAAAGCTAAAAGCAAAGTCTTCTTCCACAACCTCCTTCCTCTTGCTGAGAAGCGAAAGCCTTGGAATTTTACCTTCGACAGTTGCATTTCATTTCATTTTCCTGGGCGGGTGACCACTCCTCATTCACCTCAGCCTAATCGATTCTTTCCGGTATATAGAAAAGTTATTTGAAAAGAGAGGCCTTCCACGCTGTGTAGAGATGACCTCCGGTGTGATAGTTACGATACAACATGACACGACACTGTGTCACGCCCGTTTGAATAGAGGGCGTGAGCACAGGGGGGGAACAGACTTTCGGGGGGCTGCTCCTAAAATGGCCCACCCGCCCACAGGGGACTAGGACACCACATGACCAACACCACGCACATAATAAAGTCACATTGCTATGTTCAGTAGCCTATATTTGACTAGAGGAAATTAAAATTAGGCCCTTCATTGGGTTAGAAGGTGTAGATTTTTTTTTGTTTTTTTTTTGGAGTTAGCTTTTCACGGTTTTTCCGGCCCCAGGGTCGGGTTTAGAATTGGGACCCGCTGAATGTCTGGCCGAAGGACCAGTTGGGCGGGGCGGCAGCGTTGGAGACTGAGACGCGGCCGTCGCTGGTGGTAACCTTGAAAGAGAGGGCCTGGCCGTTGAGGTACGAGTTGCTCTGCCAGTTCTGGCCCCAGTTCCTGGACATGGCTTGCCAGCCGGTGTTGGAGCCTTTGATGGACGCCGACACCACGTCCCCAGCGCCACCGACGTTGGTTATCAGGACGAGGTTGAAGTAGGAGTGGCCATTGACGGTGAATCTGATCCCACCCTTCCTCGCACAAGCAACCCTGTACGAACACATACATCGTTAGCGTGCTTGCTGATGATGGAAGAGTTGAAAGGGCTTCAATTAGTGTTTTCTGACAGAACAGAAAGTGCCATGATCTATTCAATTAGTTGCTCACCTTCTGTACTGAACAGGAACTATTCCGGCTTTGTACTGAGCGATCTTCTGGAAGACCGGCTCGGCGAGGTCGAAGTGCTCGAGAGGGGGATTACACCATCCTCCATTGTCGTTCGGGAGGCTAGGGTTAGGAGGGCAGAAATTGGTGGCGGTAATGGTGATGGAGCCGGACAAGCACCACTGCTTGTCACTCACGCACTGGATCTCGTAGCACGCTCCGCAGCTCTGCCCGCTGTTGAACAGGGCGGTGCTCAGGGCGGCCGTGTTGGTGCCGTACCCCTGGCTAATCAGATTCCCATACCCGCAAGCCCCACCTGAAAGCAGATCCAAGAGAATTCGTCTTAACTCAGGAACCGAAATGATGTTGCAGACAATGTGATTCTTCTGATGATAACTTACCCATTGTTCCAGAAGCATCACTGCCCCCATAGAAAGTGGCGTGGGCAGCGGTCCATCCGCTCCCATCGCTCTGGACTGTCTTCAGCAATGTCAGGAAGGCCACAATGGTGAATCCGAGAGAACCCATTTCTGGCTTTTGCAGCAAGAATTTGCAGCCCAAGATGACAGAGGGAGAGAGAGATGGAGAGAGGGAACAGCTTGGAACTTCTGAGTGAATGGGCCTAGGAGGGAGAGAAGTGAGGAGGAAGAGGGACCAGGTCCGTTGCTTATATAGAAGCGGGAAGGGATGGGGAGCGGTGGGGGAATAAAATAAAGGGAGATGGAAACATGGAGGAACAGTATCTAAACTAATAACCGAAACAGAAAAAACTGCTAAAAGAAAAAAAATTAAAGCAAAGCGCTTGTCGACATGGAGCGGGGAGGACTCCAAATTTTTTTTAACTTTTCTTTTTTGGAATTCCCCATATTCTGCCTAGATTTACGATTCATCTGAGTGGACTTTTTGACCTTTTTAGTTCGTGAGGACCAAGGCACATTGGGAAGAGCCCGGTGGTTCAGCTGAAGACCGGTCAGAGGGGTGGTGGGCAATTTGGGGTGAGAGAAAGGAATTGAATTTTGATTCCTGAGGGTGGTGGTGGTGGTGTTGAGATGCCCACAAGTGCATTTAATTGCAGCATTGTACTTGCTCAACTTGCCCAACAAAATCACCTTTTAATTGCATGAGCAGGATCTTCATGATCTCTGTTTCCACTAGGCCTGATGGCTTCAAGTAGCTGCACTAGGGGGGATTGCAGTGCATTGAAAACAATAGGATCAAAAAGTGCACGATTGACTCAGATGACCTTATTCTTTTATTGTTGGTGTATAATGCCATGATCCCTTTAAACTTATTGGACAGTCGACAACGATCTTTAGCAAGATGAAAAGGAAAGGAGAAAAGAAAGATAAGTTATAAAATAGCCCTTGTGAGGGAATAGGTTGCAGATGAATGGGGGGCATACATTGAAGTAGCTAAAAACTCGTTCTCCCTTGAGAAATGGCATTCAACTGCGAGCAAGTAAAGAGTTGGTGGGGCAGTTAGCTAACCCTCGAGCTGAAACCGGATAGCCTCTCAACTTATTGCAGTCCTAAACCCAAATTGAAAAAGGTTTTGAAGGTCTGGCCTTTTTCGGAGCGTGCTTAGTTAGGTTCTGCAGGGCGGCCGTCAACATTTAATACGATCATAATGAATTCACGTAGCCAGCAAGCGCATCCTGTACAATGTCAGTGAATAATCGAGAGGTTGGGGAAAGGCACTGGGCTATTCAAGTTCAACCGAAAGGAAAAAAGGATAAAGGAAAAAGCAAAGGACTTTGTCAGCCATTAAATTGCCATTATTCTTTCCTTCCTTTTCTTCTTTTGCATGGAATGGCGACAGTTGATAGTTAAAGGCGCTCCAACTGAAATCCATGTCAACAGATGCTGGAAAATATATTGAAAGAAACATCAACAATGCAAAGTAAGAGGAATCCACACTAAAGTTTCAACGGATGAGGGGCCTCTTTTTGGTCGCTTATATTCCTAGACAGATGCTCCGACTCAACGAAACGAGAGGCGGCATTGCGATATTGCAGACGTCCATGCTTTACAGTCGCTTTGAAGCAAAAACCAGAGTCATGTGCTGCCTTTTCTCTGCCTCTAACCAAAAGCCAAAAAAAAAAGGAAAAAAAACCAAAAAAAATGCAAAGTAATAATTTGAGACGTAAGCCGCAATTAGCTGCGCAATTTGGACCTAATTAATTGACAGCATGCGCAAAAGGGTATTCTAATCCCCCGATTCTTTTTTCTAAGTTGAAAATATTATTTATGTGATTTTGGAGTTCTTGAGATTCTGTCTAGCTTGAGTAGAAGGAAAAAGAAAAATGTCATCACATGGTCCCATCTGGGCACATGGGGGCGTTGTGGGGCGATGAAGTATAACCCTTTTTTCTAATCTGACTTTTCATCACTAGCATCATCAGTTTTCTGGGAATTTGTGAAGAAAGGTTTTATAATGAAGTCTTGCCATTCCCTATTGGAATTTGCACTCTTCTCTTCAGGCGTGGCGAGCCTCTTGACTATTCTTTTTTCCTTCCTCCCTCCTTTGGGCACCGAAACTAAGAACGAGCAGGAAACTTATTGCCTCAAATTCAGGATCTTCTGAGATTAGGTAAAAAAAGGTGGCCTGCATGTGGCAAACCAACCCAGCTTAAACTAAGCTGAACTGCTCTCTCTCTCTCTCTCTCTCTCTCGTTTCTTTAAGAAAAGAGGAACCTTTTCAGTCATCTCTTTTTGGCCGCCTTAGCTGTTTCTACATGATGCTTGCGAGTTGCTGTCCTTAGTTCTCTCTGGATAATTCTCCTAGACTCACTCAAGCTTTACAGCGAACTCAAGGCTCCGGCGTGCGAGGATACAGCCATGCATAAGTGCAAATGCCGCGTGTCGTGGGCGCGCACGCGCGAGCGGCGCGCCTTTTCATCCTTAAGCTTTTCGATCTAATGATTATTAGTAGTTGCTGTTAGTTAAAGAGATTGCACATGACTCGTTCATGGGCCATGCCTTGTCTGGAAAACTGGCATCCCGAGTGCCCTTTTTACGGTCATGTGAAGTCAGCTTCGCGTTTCCTTTCATCAGGTTATTAATCAGAGATTCGTGAAAGTTGTATGCTCGGAGGAGTAATTTATGCGTTTAGAAATTGGAACGACATCATTTTTGAAGTTTTGCCGGGCAACTTCAGCTCTAATTGTTCTCGGAATGCGTGAGGACCTTTAGGAGGTGAATCCAAGATCGACCCTGAACAAGCGAGACCTTCTGGCATCTTTCTTAATCGAATTCAATGGTCGATCTGAACAACTTGAGATAATCCCTAGCAAATTTACTAGGTGGAATCCCACGCCTTACACGCCCGTTCGCCACTTTTTTTCTCGACTCTTCCCCCCTCCTGTGTGAGACAAGCGTAGCTCGATTTTCCACTTGATGTGTAAAGCCTTGACCGGGGGAATAGTGAATTGAGTAACGACATTTGAGATTAACTAAAGACGAAAGGCGTGGCCGATATTTGCGGGAGCTGCACATGCATCCTCACTCATCCTCCTCATGTAAGGATCCAGACGAGACTTTAGAGTCTTGACATGACCAAATTGAATGGATATTCTATAAATTTGAAATGGATTCATTGTATATTTCTTGGCAAAATAGCTATAAATAAATAAAATCAAAGGATGAGTTTTATCTATTTATTTATTATGGCTCTTATTTGCCTGAAGGTTGCGTCATTCATAAGAATATGCCTGAACACCACGTCAAAGATTTTCAGTAGCAATTGGCCGAAAGATCTACATTAAAGTTTTGCGCAAGGAATCAGAAACTACATAAACAAAATTGGAAAGTTTAGGACAAAATTGACTTCCATGCGATAGGTCTAGGACAAATTATGTAATCATTGTCTTTAAATCTAAATAGCTATGTACTCAATTTGAATAAAGCCACGACTTGTGGCTCCAAACTCTGTCGAATCTTCTGTTTGTGCGGTGCCAATGAAAGCATTTATTCACTGCTACGAATAATCCAACTACTGATTACTTAAATGATTCAAATCATCAGTAGCGGTGCCCAATCGCGTGTTGACCAAGATGTCACATGGAGTTCATTAGGATCTTGTCATGCGTTTACCAATAGATGCTTCGATCAACAGTTTATCATAAGATCTCCCCTTGATTTCTATTCTCCTTTTTTTTAATACTACAGTCATCACATGGGAGATATGAAATCATGGACGTATCGCAAAATTCGGACCCGAACACTACTATTTTCTGAAATCGAAAGCTTGATCATCAAGGTCACATGAAACTTTCAAGAATGTCAGAGCGATCCTCCCTTAATCTAATGCAGACCCTTAAATGAGATCGACATGGAAATGGAACAGATGTGTTTTATCTGTACGCAATGGTACGACGTAGAAACCTCCCTCAGATAGCATGAAAAACTTATCGTACGTTTCGTTCATGGAGAGTAGCGATCGATTCACATGATCCTCGAGCACCTTCATTTATTGCTCCGTGCCTTCACGGTCTTCGATGTGCTATTTCTCTTTGTTTTTATTCGAATAGAATAGCGAACATCGTTAGCTAGTGGACAAGGTTCCTTGACCAAAACCCTAATCATGAAAGTTGTGTATATATATATATAGGTCAACGAGCACATTAACCGACATGTTGGCGCACCTAATTTATTAGGAGAACAAGCAGTAAGTGCCATGGAAAAAAAAGCAAAAGAAGGGTAATGATATCTGATAGTTAACGAGGAATTCTTCATATTCTCTCATTTGAAAAGTTGCCCCTCCCAATAGAGTAGCGACCTTCTCTCTTGCTAAGAAGAAACCTTATTCGACCAAATCGCGGGTTCGACAGGCAATTAATATTACGAGGACTCTACACATAGAGCCGGCCAATGGAGATTCTAGTAACTGGCTAAAGAAAGCCTCCAGGACAAGAAAAAGAGAGCGTGCACGTACTTACACGACCTTATATTCCGTGTGGACATATGTATAAATACGTATTTGGATCAGGGTCCAAGTGAAATGAATCCACTGCAACCGTTAATTGTGCAGGCCCTACATTGAGGGGAGACCTATTGACCATGATCATTTTATATCCACGAATCTGGAATTGCTTAATCTCATCCACAAGAGTTTGGTGCGACGGCATCTATCAAAACCGGTGGCCAGAGAGACAAAGTATAGACCATGCAGAGCGAGAATGTCGGGACCGAAAAAGAAATTCTCTCTCATAAACTCAAACACCCTTTTGACTTCTTGTTTAGCCAAAGTTTTCCATATAATAGTTGAGATTTAAACTTGGGCAATACCCTTCTGTTAAGTTAACCAGTGAAAACTTAATGGTTGATGCTTTGAAGAAGCATAATCCACATTTAAAATGGCTTACATAGACATTTTATGCCAGCCGTCCAAAAAAAAATACAAAGCTGTAGGAGTATAATTCATAAATCACATGTAGACGTTCTCCTTCTAACGAAGGATATGAATCGTCCTTGAGGCCTAAAGTGACAATGTGAACTTACCTCTTTGTTCATCTCATGCATGAGATGAACAAAGAAAGCTGTGAATTCAAGCATATCATGTCACAACTTCTTTTCAAGTGAAAAACCTCCAAAAGCTTTCTTCATATACAAAACGATATAGGCACGTCGCATAGCTTAACTATGACCTATCTTATATGAAGAGACTTGTTGACTGCTAGCATCTTGAAAGAGTTACGATGATAAGATCGTCAATCTTGAATTTTCAGATCACATGTGGTACAGAATAGTTATGGTTTGATGCAAACTTTTTGTGATGACATCGAAACTTTTATGAAGGGAATCGTTAGCAATAATCGTCCATCCTCACCAAGAACAAAATATAATGCAAGCAGAAGATGTCATGTCCTTTTCTTTGTAAGATAAGATGCTTCCCAACGCCCGCCCATGTTCGTTGCATTAACTAGACTGATGTCCATATACAATTCTGAAGTTGGAGGATTTTTGTTTATGGCGATTAGACGTCGACTTTGAGGAGTGGAATATCTCTTACATCATAGTTAGTTGTTTTCATGAGTAATGAAAGAAGAAACCTAGGACTTTTTTTTGTTATTATAGAGACCTACGACTTTTTTTTTTTTTTGGTCGGTAAGAGACCTACGACTTCAGGGGTCGGTCTTTTGTTGTGTTATTAGCTATATGTTATGAAGAGAGAGAGAGAGAGAGAGAGTCATGGGCTTCACATAAAAATTTTGTGGTAGGTTCGCATATTGATTTACTCATGTTCTCCAAGTGATTCTTCTCCTATTTGGTCCTTCCAAGCACCTCCACCTTCTCGCTACCCTCGCCTGTTCGATATCTTGTTCGCCAATTGCAAACTAAGCTCTGCACTATCATATATGTCCTGATGTTAACATTATCCGCATATGAACTTGTGTATGTAGAGGATATTTAGTCTAGACAGTGAAAAACACGAACTAGTTTACGCAGAACGTTTTGTCCTCTTTAAAATACATTGGGAGTTTTTCCAAAATTTCAAGGTCACAGGAGCTTGAATTGGAAGTCACGCGAGCTTGAAAGTAGGGTTGTGCCCTCTATCTCGAACCGGAGATAGACCTCCGAGGGTGGTGGCGCGTCCTTGAAATTGTGATGATGGTTGTCGCTTTGGTTGCAGGAGGTTGAGGCGTGGCTCGCTAAGGGCCCTATGTGTTTGCTTATCTTTTCAGTCCATTTGTCATTTTTTTTGTTGACTTCACCTTTTTATTGTTAAGTAAAGGTTTCATCTGTTTCATGAAAAATGAATGATTTGATAAATATTTTCCTAAAAATGATCAATCATGTCTCTTACAAAAATGAATGCATGAATAATGTTTTCATCGTTCATGAAAATATTCAAATGTAAATTGTTGTCAATAATGAAAATATTTTTTATTAACTAATTATTTCAAGCAATAAAAACGATCTTATTTAGAAAAATGCTTTCCAAATTATTCATTTAGTATAAAGCTCCTTTTGTTTTACAAAAAATGTGACTTTTTGGAAAATATTTTCCAAAAAATGACAATATTAAATATTTCCAGTGTTTGGTTGCAACATGAATATGAATTGGAAAATATTTTTCGTCATTTGGCATGGAAAATTTGATTTGATTCTCTTAAATAGACACATACTATTCAAATGCTAATAACTTCCGCATGGGCAATCGATAAATAGGGTATGGGCACTAGGGTCCACGGTCCGGCCTCATTGGACTTTGACCTAGGGATCAGGGCATGATCACCTAGGTCCTGGCGCAACCTCGATGGACCTAAGCATGAGCATTAGAGCCCAAGGCACAGCTTTTATGGACATGAGCAGTGTTGGGGATTTGAGTTCGGGCACTAGGGTCCTAAGCTTGACCTCAATAGACCTAGGTGTAGGTGCTAGGGGCCGAGGCATGGGCATCCAAGTTCCAAGCCCAGCCTCAATGGACTCAGGCCTCGATGCTTGGGACTAGCGTTGGGGTTTCCGTGCCCATGCACAGATGCTTAGTCATATTTTGAAAAATTATCTTCCATATGTTGATTAGGAAAACATTTTTCGTTAACTTATTATTTTAAGCAAACCAAACATTGAAAAATGAAGAAAATGTTTATAGCGAAACAAACAAAGCCTAAGATAGGAAAAATAAGTATAAGTACTTGAGTAATTTTCGAAAACCAATAGCTTTAACTACTAATAACTTGTGAGAGAGTTTTCTCTAAAATTTGCCACTGAATTTTCTCTGAAATCTGCTTAATGTGGTAGTTTTGTGTCAAGGGCCAGCAATTCCTTAGCCATGGAATAGCCCATGTGGCACTTGGTGAGTGGAGAATACCTAGCCAATCATCTTTCTATAGTTGTTCCTAACAACAATACATTACATAAGAGTTTGGGACATCTAGAGTGTCAAAACTTGGCACGGATGGATATTTAAGTGCTATAACTTCGGAAATCTACACTTAAGTGCCAGTTTCGGAGTAAAGTGGAACACTTAAGTACCACTCCGGCCAAAATCCGGCCAAATTGCCAACGTGGCAATTTTCCGGTGAGTTGGGTGCAAAACAGCATCGTTTTGCTCGCTAACGTGGTGACAAATTGCAAAAACGACGTCATTTTGTGTCGATGTATAAATAATTAATATAAAAATTAATTAAATTAAATTTAAACTTATTTTATTTAAAATATTCTAAAAACTTAAAATTAAAAAACCTAAAAATAAAAAACCTAAAGTTAAAAACTTAAAAAAATAAAAAACCAATTTTTTTTTTTATTAAAAAGGGGGAGCCGAAGGGGCCGACCGAGGGCCGAGCCCTCACTACTACCGCCTCCCCGCCGTCGTCGGGAAGGGCCCACGACGGGGGAGGGTCGGCCGGGGTCGTTGGCCCCCGGCCGACCGGGCGATGAGGGCTCGCGAGCCCTTGCCGGATCTAGGCGAGGGCGCGACCCTCGCCACCGGTCGGCCGGCGTCGCCGGCCCCTGGCTAGAACCCGACGACCTCGGCTGATGCTCCCCTCACCGTTGCCGACCCTTCCGGGCGACGGCGGGAGGCAGCGAGGGCCTGCGAGCCTCGCCCGCATTTGCGACAAGGGCCACAAGCCCTCGCCATCGGTCGACCGAGGGTCGGCGACCTCGACCGACCCTCTCCCCTCCGTCGCCGGCCCTTCCTAGTGGCGGCGGGGAGGCGGTGGCGGCGAGGACTCAGCCCTCGCCCGCCCCCTTTGGCTCCCCCTCCTTTTTTAAAATTTTAGGTTTTTTATTTTTTTAGGTTTTTTAATTTTAAGTTTTTTAATTTTTAGGTTTTTTAATATTAAGTTTTTTAAGTTTTTAGAATATTTTAAATAAAATTAAGTTTAAATTTAATTTAATTGATTTTTATATTAATTATTTACACATCGACATAAAACGACGTCATTTTTGCAATTTGTCGTCACGTCAGTAAGCAAAACGACGCCGTTTTGCACCCAACTCGCCGGAAAACTGCCACGTCAACAATTTGGCCAGATTTTGGCCGGAGTGGCATTTAAGTGTTCCACTTTACTTCGAAACTGACATTTAAGTGTACTTTTTCGAAATTATAGCACTTAAGTGTCCCTTCATGCCAAGTTTTGGCACTTGGGCTGTTCTTCTGCCCATTGAATAATATCCTTGTACTAGATTGTATCATGCCTAGTTTTGCTCGGGTGTTTAATCCATCGAGTGAGACACGCAAAATACTTTAGGCACAATAGCCAGTTTCGACTTGCCATGGCCTCATTAGGAAAGCTATATCAACTCCCAGCTAGTTTGTGCATAGGAGATTAATCTGGTATTCAAAACTCTGTAGAAATATAATCTTTTTGTCCTAGAACTCTGACTATCAATTGTCCTGACGCCACTCTCAGGACCAGTTGCATTATCCCCTCTACATCACTCACTCTTCACCCAATAACCCTAAGTTTCACTTACAAGAGTACATGAGTACAAGAGAATCCTTGTATCACTCCAGTCCGTGATACTTGCTTCTACGATTGTATTAACTTAGACGAAACTCCTTTACAATGCACAAGTTTGCTAGTAAGTTAAGGATTCCGGGCTGTCGTGCTCAGGCAAAGATGGCTACTTACCACCACCTGCAAGTGGGATACGAGAAATGGCATAGGATCACGGACAGGTCCACATCGTTCATGCCAATTCAGTTGAAATCGAGTGGGCCGGTTTGGCCAAATTGTGGGCGGTTTCAGCTGCAAACACGGCATAGGATCATGAACCAGACTGGGAATCAGGCCGGTACTTGATCAAACCTTAGTCGGCTGGATCATGGGGTTCGACAAGTAATTGATATCGTGAGGACTCTACACACACAGCCGGCCGGTGGAGATTCTAGTAACTGGCAAAAGAAAGCCTTCGGGATGAGAAAAAAGAGAGTGCGTGCGTGCCTAGACGACCTTATATTCCACGTGGACTGCATGGGTAAATACTTATCTGGCTTAGGGACTACATGGATCAAATACACCGTGACTGTTAATTGCTTAGGCCCGACATTGAGGGTAGACGTGATCCCAACGTATTCGCTCTGCATGATTAATAGACCCTTTTCTCTCTCTTGCCTCGGTCTTGATAGGTGGCATCAGATGCCACCGCACCAAACTCGTGGACGAGTTAAGCAAATCCAGATTCATGGATATAAAATGATCATGGTCATTATTCACGTCTAGAGCTGGCAAAATGAGTCATAGAACCATATATGACCCATTTAAATCATAAATGGGTCATATATGGGTCACTTGTTTTTTTGAAGAAACTAATTAAATGAGTTTAACAATTAAAAACTTAAGATGGGTGGATCTTAAGTGAGTCTTAAATATGTTGGATTTAGAATTCATTTTCAACCAAAACCACCCAATCTCCCTCTTCCCTCTTTAACTTTACAAATATATATATTCCTTTTTTTTAGAAATCGATATTATAATTTTTATTTTTATTTTTATTTTCTTTCCCTTTATTTTCTTTCTTCTTCCTTCTTCCAATGGCCGGCACGACGATGGTCGGCGACCGGCCAGGCTAGCTTGGAGCTTGCTGCATCTGGTGAGGCGGAGGCCTCACCGATGTCCGGTGAGACTCAAGCTCGCCGGATGTAGTGAGGCTCGAACTCACCGACGTGCGGCGAGGCTCGAGCCTCGCCGATCTGGGCGAGACTCAAGCTCGCCGGTGTCGTCGCAAGCTCGAGCTCATTGGATCCGGCAAGGTGGAGGCCTCGCCGACGTTCGACAAGGCTCGAGCCTTGCCAAATCCGGCGAGAAGCGAGTACATCGGGCGAGCTCGTCGGATTTGGTAAGGCAGAGGCCTCACTAGCGTCGCAAGCCGGGCAAGCTCGCGATTAGCCTATGGCCGGTCGCCGCCTATCGTCGTGGTCGACGGCCGGCCAAAGAAGAAGAAGAAGAAGAAAAAAGAAAAAGAAAAATTATATTCTTAAAAATAAAAATAAAAATAATTAAAAAATTCATTTTTTAAAAACAAAAAATAATTAAAATTGATTTTTTTAAATAATTATTTTAAAAATTATAAAAATTGTCCATTAAATTTGTGTTGTATAAAAACATTTTAGCAATATAATTTTTAAAATATATATATAAGCTTTTTTTAGGTTTCGTTAAATGGGTTGGGTATGAGTCAAAAATTTTACACTGCAATAAATTGGTCATAAACAGGTTAAATGGGTTGGACCATTTATGACAGACCCGACCCGACCCGTTTAACGGGTCTACTCGCTCTTTGCTTTGGTTTGTTCTTGCCTTGGTAATTGATTTTCTTCTTCGCACGTCCACGAATGATGCCTTAGACAATACCTCGTCTTATTAAGGCAATAAGAGAAGTGCTAATCAACAACTTTGATACAAGATTTATCATGCCGACCCGTTTAACGGGTGTACTCGCTCTTTGCTTTGGTTTGTTCTTGCCTTGGTAATTGATTTTCTTCTTCGCACGTCCACGAATGATGCCTTAGACAGTACCTCGTCTTATTAAGGCAATAAGAGAAGTGCTAATCAACAACTTTGATACAAGATTTATCATGCGTGCGGTAAGTTTTCCCTTAATAGGAGTATTGAAATAACACGTACGGCTGCATTGAAAGAGCCAAAAATTGTGTTCTCGTATAATTAGTCTTTGGTTTCTTTTGGTTGAGCTTTGTGTCGAGCTATTAATTTTTTAATAATGGAAATGAATCTTGTTCACCAATATCTTTAGAGTTATAATTGGAGACAGATAATTCGATTTACTTGCCTGTAGAAAGTAGCGTTTTCTTCTTATTTGAAAGTCAGACCCTAGCAATCCAAACTTATATTTCCACCTCATAAAAAAAAGTGGGCGAAAAAGTGGCTCTAAATGTATCGTTTACTGATAGTAGTTGCCTCATACAATTTTTCCTCGTGAATCGGGGGACTATTTCATGGAAAATGGTTGATTTCTTTGTATCAATTGAGTGGATGTCGGCCGTCCGTCAGTTCTCAACGTTCTAATTCAACCGGCATCCTAAACCTCTTATGCTTGCCACGAGCCCATTTCCACAAATTACACCCCAAAAATTTAACTCCTCAGTCATTGAGAAGTGCCCCGTTCTCGCCCTTCAGCAGTCAAATCTTCCATAACAAGAATAAATCATGTCAAATGCGATGAAGAAGCCATTTTCAATTGAAATCAAAAACATAAAAAACCACCCATCTGCATCATCTTCCATGACAGTAAGAAGTTGGGTTTCGTTGAAATCAAAACATAAATACGCATCCGCATCTACATTTGATTGAAAGCAGAACATAAAACTTGTGCATCATCTTCCCTAACCAAGCTAAAGACATTACAGAACTATTTTTTTTTCCCCAGATGACAGTTGTGCCAGGCATTTTTGACACTTTCATCTCAGCGGTCGGGGCAAGCCAACAACCAAGAAATCCAAGCAGTGGTGACAGTGATGATGACGAAGTACCCCACGGCGAGGGTGGCGTACAAGGCCCGCCTACTGCGGCCTCCCCTCCTCCCGGCGCCGCCCTCTACTTCCGCTAATGGCCGCCTCAGCAGGCCCTCCACGGCCTCCAGCTCCGCATACCTCTGCATGAGGCGCAGCATGAGCATGACGAAGCTGACGAGGTGGAGGCCGGCAGTCATGAATACCAGCGCCACCACCTTCCAAGCAACCAAGCAGTGCAGCTCGGACGGAGACATAAACACCAGCAGGCACGCGAGCACGACGTGCAGGCCCGCCATTTGCCGCAGCAGTGGCCAGAAGCCACCGATGGAAGCCCTCAAGTGGCGGGCCACGGTTTCGAGCTCTTCCTGGCTCATTGAGGACAGCGTTTCCTCCGTCAGCATCGAAAGAGAGATGCGGTGAAACGTGAAGAGAGGCGTGAGAGCAGCAGAGGAGGTGGGGGAGAGAGAGAGTGAGAGGGCCCGAAGGAGGAGGAGGAGGATAGCAAAGAAGAAAGAGAACGAGGGAAGAGAGAGAGGCCAATGCAGAACTGAGCACAGGGGAAAATAAAGGGCCAGAGGCGTCTTATGAATCGTGAAAAAAGCGAAACCGAAAGAACAGAGGACATGCTCCGATTTTTATTTTTTTTCTTCCTTTTCTAAACTTTGGTTATACTCTCTCAATTCGTCCAAAATAATCAAAACATTATAAATTTACGGTTTTAGGCTCGGTCTAAGTTTGATTGGTTATCATGAGTGGAATCTCAAACTATGAATTGAAATATTACTGTATCGATCAATCTTGAGCATTTTGTGTCTTTTAAATTACTTTTTATTATTTCAGCGTGATGAATTATTGAAAACCCATCGCACAAAATTCATCATTTTGCAACAACATGAAAAAAAAAATGTGGGCACTTTGATAGTGATAAAAAGAAACCCATATAATTAAGGGTTAAGTGCACTAGAAGTTATAAAATTTGTCACGAGAGTACAATTGAGTTATAACATTTTTAAAAAATGTAATCAAATTCTAAAACTTGTCACGTAAGTATAATCGAGTTCTAAAATTTTCAAAAAATGTAATCGAGTTTTAAAACTTGTTACGAAAGTGTAATCAAGTCTTAAAATTCTAAAATGATGAAATCAATAAAAAGACTTAATTATATCAATTTGACAAGTTTAAGCATTGGTTTGCACTTTTTGAAAGTTTTAGGATTCGATTGTACTTTTGTGACAGGTTTTAGAACTTGATTATACTTTTTTAAAATTTTAAGATTCGATTACACTTACATAACAAGTTTTAACACTTCCAATACATTTCTCACTTTAATTAAAGTTCCATATTTTGCTAGGAGGGTCTATCTTGCATGAACCAATATCATTTGGCACCCAAGATGTTTATATGAAGCAATTTGATTAGAAATTACAAACAAATCTATGTATCATAATTACTATCAAACATATCTTAGGTGGCATAATTATTGTCAAACAAATCTTCATCGAAAAATCTATGTTTCGATGTTAGAGTACTAGCGCTTGTGGGAGACTACCACTCTATTATTCTTTAATCTTTTTTTTTTTCCCAAAATATCTACACAACTTTAACGGATAAAATATATGTGGGACGACCAAGATCTCGTACATTGCATTAGCCTTCTAACTAATATTCCAGCATTCTTCAAATTTCTTGAGCATTTCACCATTATCTCTTTTTTTCGGTACTTCAAATCAAGTCAGAGATAACTTGAATCAAATGAATTATATTATATGTTATATATATATATATATATATATATATATTATAATAAGAAAATCTCAAGATAATTAATAATGTAAAATTTAAAGATTGAAATTATAAATACTAACATATCAATAAGCTAAATATAATTCATGTGTGTCGCCAAGTTCATAACATAATTAGGGATTAAGATAGTTTTAATTAAGGGTGTGAGAATCAAATTGGAAAACCGAACCGAAATTAGACCCTAATTAAATTTTCATGTATTTTTGGTTCAGTTTGAGTTTTGGTTTGGATAATAAAAAAAAATAACCATTTTCACTGGGTTAGATAGTTTCAATTCGATTGGTTAACCAAACCAAATTGAAAATCACACATCCTTTTGATCTTATAATTTGCATGATCTCTCTCCTTCATCGTTACACCTATTCTTAATATGTTCTTAATTTGCATGATCTCTCTCCTTCATCATTACACCTATTCTTAATATTAAGAAAAAGAAAAACTCAAAAATTTGCCCAAATCAAGTGTTCAGTTTGGATTACATTCGGTTCGAGATGCGATTCAATTTAAAATTAATACACAGTCAAATTCGGTTTGAATTTTTCAGAAAATCCGAACCGTAAACACCCGTAACCCGCCTTTTTTTTTCACTCTTTCAATTTGTTCCATCATTTTCCCTCAACAGGTGTCTCTATCTAACAACATTTCTTGGACACAGCTGGCCCGGAATCGGAATTTGCGCAGAGGTTTGCATATAGTGTCAGTCTAACAGACGTTTGACTGGTTGAAAAAAAAAAAAAAAAGACGTTTGACTGTCCTTTCTGGTGAAAAGATGCAGCGCAATGCTTGCCTTGTGTCCTGACAATGGTCACACACTTTCCATTCGCGAGTGCAAGATGGAGTACCCCTTGGCCGTTCTCGAAATGGGATTAGAAGCTTGATTTTGCACGATAAAGCATGCCATGCATGCACCATTCCATTCCCATGTCAGATGAATATTAAAGAACATAGAGATGACCCTAATCAATGATCAACTGATTTGACCAAAGAAAATGATTAATTGATTTGGCATAATAATCCAAAAAGTGTTATCTACAATTTCGAGCTAGCTGTGAAATGGTGGCCATCCTCAGAAAATATCAACTTTTCAATTTGCAAACAACTTTATCTATTCAAAAAACATGCATCGTAAATTACCAATTAGGATAGTGCGGCGCGTTGAAATATAAAATCGAAAGAACTTGAGATCAACGGTCATAAAAATATAAGATCAAAAGAACTTGAGATCAACGATCATAAAAATATAAGATCTCAAAATTTGGAGCTAGGTGTAAAATGGTGACCGTTTGGAAGACCTTACCTCAGAATCTACAAATAAGATTTTTCTATTCAAAGTCCATGTATTGTGAATATCTAATTAGAAAACAGGATCGGTGCATTTAGTTTGCTAACGAGTGAAAGTCCTAGATATTCGTTGGTCGAATAAGATTTAAATGAATATGAGAAGAAGAGCAAAGATATATAAAGTCTTTGAGTTATGATCTGAGCAATCGTAGGTATATAATAGTTGAGCCACGTCATCTAAGTACTTCACTTACTTGCTTCAATTTTATGTTCACGGTGTTGTTATATAGCAATAAACCACTTCAATTAGCTGCATTAGTCTTGAAAAGTTGAAGATTCGGACTTATCCACATCTCTATACTCCATTGCGCGGCAACAAATTGGGCAAGATACGGATTTGTTTTGTGCGGAATGTCATTCGTCTGGTGCATTTGGCCAAGGTGCTTTTGCTCAGGTTGGCTTTTCGGTTACATTGGCGTGCTTTCGCAGCTGTATCCCTGCTTTTCCTTGTTTACAGGATGAGGTTTTCATTCCTGCTTAATTTTACTAGCTTTGCCCTCCTCGCTGTTTGCTTTGATTTATGCTCTTCTGCCTTGGTAATTGATTTTCTGCCTTACACAGTCCCTTGCCTTTTGCATTGTGAAAAAAGCCAAAACGAAACGACAAGGGACATGCTCCGTTTTTTAATTTTTTCTTCCTTTTAAAACTTTGGTCATACTCTCTCATTTTGTCCAAAATCAATGAAAACATTTTAACATTTTAGAGTCAGTCTAAGTTCGATTGGTTATCATGAGCACCGGTGGAATCTCAAATTGTTAATTGACATATTACGGTATTGATTGTGTTATGTATTTTTTTTAAATCACATATTATTATTTTGGCATGATGAATTTCATAAAATAATGCCGTTATTACTCAAAACCCATAGCAAAAAATTCAGTATTTTGCAATAAGATGAAAAAAAAATTGTTGATGAAGTTGTGGAGAAATACGGGCACTTTCATAGTGATAAAAAAGGAAACTAATTTAATTAAAGTCCCATCTTTCGTTTGGAGGGCCCATTTTGGATAAATCGATGTCATTTGGCATGCATAATGTTTATTTGAAGTAATATGGATTAGACATTACAAACAAATCCATGTATCATAATACTATCATACATACGATAGGTGGCATAATTACTGTCAAACAAATCTTCATTTCAAAATCTATTTATCGTTTTTAGTGCTTGTGGGAGACTATCACTCTGCTATTCTTTAATCCCTTTTTTCTTTTAAAAAATCTATACAATTTTAACGGAAAATGTATATGGTGGATGAGCAAGATCTCGTATATTGCATCCACCTTCTAACTAATGTCCTTGCATTCTTTAAATTTCTTGAGCATTTCACCGTTGCCCCCTTTTTTTGCCGGTATTTCCAGTCAAGTCAGAGATAACTTGAATTGAATGAGTAATATTCTACTTTACATATATTACATGAAGAAAAATCTCAAGATAATTAATAATGTAATATCTAAAGATTTTTCAAGGAATAGATTAAATATAAAAGAAAATAGAAAAATGTTAGGGAATTGAAAAGAGCATTATTGAAAGCATTATTTACATGAAATATTTTAAATTCCATGTATAAAGATTAGTTCAAACATTTTTCACACTTATAGTCATGAAAAATATATATTCATCATTTAACAAAATGAATACAATTGCCAAAATTAACACTTGAATCCTTATTTATACAACTTAAAGCATCGATAAATTCAACTTGAGCCAAAGCAATCTAAGTAAACTCAAAAATCAAAATCATGATCATTTCTAACTATTCAACATTGATATTTATTTAAAAATTTATAGTATATTGAATTTGTTTGATTAAATATTTTGCCTCAATTCCCTTTTCAATATTTTACATAGTACAACTTTTTCATTGTGCTAGCCAAATTTCAATTGACCAGATAAGTATATATTGTGTCTAATGGAGCTAGCGAGAGAATAGTACAGAGGGTAAAGATTGAGGGGCTGCATCTTACCAAAAAAAGATTGAGGGGGTGGCAGAGGGAGGGTCAGTATTGAAGGCAAATACGGAGGGGGGACTGATTTTGACTCCAGGATATGTGAAACAACTTTGTGCTAAACTTAAATTCGACATTCACTCAATCATTAGGTACTTACGAGTGATTCAATCGCATCGCTAGCCAACAAGTTTCATTTTCAGGGCTAGTATAATCGATATTCTCATAGATTAAATTTTTTGATCAAGAATTCGGACAAATCGAGTAGGTTGTGGACTGCTCAATTGAGCTTTCCAAGTAATTGAGTAACACTCGATTATAATCGATAATTAATGAGATGTATTTTGTGTATAGATAGGCACTGGTCATTCAGCAATGCAACCTGAGCAAATCCTCCTCTTTCACGGACCGGCGATTCTCTGCCAAAAATCCCCCGAAGTCCACATTACCAACTAAAGCAGATCTGGAACTCGCATGCCTGAAAAGCGTTGGGAGGGCCAAGATGCCTACTGATGAACTTTCTATTGCAAGCTGGGCTTAGCTGTTGGCACCGTCCGTAGGTCCGCCGAGTTGATATTTGCTCCATTTCAGAGAAACGCATACGAACCTTGAAGACTTCTCAGAGAAGGCACAGTCTCAACAGCGCTTGTGCGGCACCATGGACGTCAGTGGATTTGATGAATAATGTTATACCATGCAAGGGAAGAAAGAAAAGATCGTGTTTAGATTTCTCCCAAACAACATAAAAAGAGAATCAACCGTTACGGCCTGAGCACAAAAAGTTTAGAAGCAGCTGTGTGCAATCGAGGAACATGCATTTCTAAGCATTTAATTTTTCTTTTATAATCTAGTTTTCGATAGAACATCTACTTTTGTCGGGGAGTGTATTCTTCGAGATTTATATTGGGCAATAAAAACAGGACAAATTGCACCATGAAATGGTGACGAGATCCATTTGCTGGGAGACTATCTTTTGGCAGGGAGTCATGTGCCAAACGCACGGCTGATTGCCTTGAGTGGGCGGAAGATCAAATTAGAGAGATCAGTACTGAAGATATCTATTGGAAAAATATGGCTTCGAATTGGGTAGAACAATGAAATCGGATCTTTAGAGTACTCAAGTTGGACTTTGAGGCGTGATATCACTTTCTTTAAGGATTTATTTGCCTCACTACGTTGCTAATGGTCACTGGCAAATTTCCTCCAGGATACAACAAAGTCTCGGATGAGAATACTAGATAGCAATTCTAGTATTTCTCCAGGATCTCTCATGGGAAACAATTAAAAACAATGGCTGTAGTTTCTCTCGAAAGAAAATGAAAAAATGGAAGAAGATCTATGTTTGATCTCAAAACAAACGTATTTATCTTTTCTTTCGAATAGAGGCAACTCTTTAAAAGGTTGCAAAAAGAACAAAGACAACCTTTCGTGAAAAGTACGTCTCAAAGGTTACGTTGAAAAGACATAAAAATTCGGAATTAAATAAATAATAAATAAAAAATAATCGTAACTTTTTGTGAACAATCGCACTGTTTTAACAAGATTTTATAGTTAATATTTTATATAAATAAATCCGAATTTTCAATAAATAAAATTAATGATTGTTGGTTAGTGCCAAATCTCGTCCACATGTGCACTCACATCTTTTTGATGTGGGACAAGGCACCTCTTCATTTGTTTTATAAACAAATTACCAACAATCCCCCACTTTTGTTTATAAAACAAAAAACAAAAAATAAAACGTTAGAAATATACAGCCAAAATTTCCGTGAGATTAATATACATACATAAAGGTCTCTTTCGAGTTAAACCTTTACTTAGTGCAAGCATTTCAAAGCTCCATCAAAGTGACAAGTAGCTTGGCTTTAAACTTGTACTTTTATATAATAGAACCGGACATACCGCACATACAGTAACCTCTTGTTTCAGCGAGAAGTTCTATATTACTCCGCACTATTATGGCATTGTGCTTGATCCTGTTTCATGAGCTCTCTAGAAAGCAACCCTAACTTTCGTAAGAAGCGGCACCACTTCTAAGCTCATATAGGTGAAGTATCTACCATGTGTTTCTGTTACTATCAACACATTACAAGTTTGTACTATACTTCATTAAGAATTCAATTCAACCTACAAAACGTAACAAACGATACTGACTTCTCATATCAGGGCTACGTTAGTATCAAACAATCACATTCAATAACTTGTTTTTACCCATTAAACATTGTAACTAGTGATGTTCTAGAAAAATGTCGGGTTACCATTATTGGTGATTTCAATTAAAGGGTTTCAGCCCCGTTTCTTATGAGGTCATTATTATCATATGTCTTGGTAAAGCCTTCATCAAAGGATCGACAAGATTATTACTTGACCTCATGTAAACAATTGTTATGGTACCATCTTTAATCAATTGTCTCATATACTCATGTTTTAAACTAATATGTCTAAGACTTACCATTATAGGTGCTATTATAGGCTCTTGCCAAAGTAGCCTAACTATCACGGTGGATAGAAATAGGAGGCATAGGACTAAGCCACAATTTGATATTCAATAACAAATTCATAGTCCATTCAGCCTCTTTCCCAAATTCTGCTAAAGCAACGATTCAAATTTCATAGTTGAGTGAATTATGCACATTTGTTTCTTGCTCACCCAAGAAACCACACATTCATGTAATGTGAAAATTAATCCATTAGTGGATTGTTTATCTCTCACACTTGTAATCCAACTAGCATTGGTATATTTTTTTAATATAGCTGGATTATTATAGAACAATAAGATAACCCTCCAATGTTCTATATTGGATTACTAGTATTTACTCAACTTGCATATACAAAAGTAATATCAGGTCTAGTATAATGTATCGCATACATTAAATACCCATAGCACTCACATTAAAAACTCTCCACCAGGAATCAAATGGAATACTTATATATTTGAAAACAAGATGTTTAAATCTATGCAACATCTTCTCCGTGTAATCACTTTAGCTCAAAGAATAACCCCCACTATTTTTTAATTTTAATACTTAAGATAGTATCTGCTTCTCCTAAATATTTCATTTTGAAAATGAAAGCTAGATACTTCTTAGTCTCAATGACTTCAAGTCCCCTTCGGATACCCCCACCACAAGAATATTTCATGAGGCATCCAATCAAAACTATGCATTGTCAAATTTCATGCTCAATGAAATACATACATCAAAATAGAAAACCAATGCAATTCTACTCTCTTGGCTCATTTATGCTATTCCTTAGAATCAAATCTATGAGGGGCAAGGACAGCAAATAGAACACATCGAACCAAACAAGGGACACCCAAAAAACCCATTCAGTATCTCCAGATTGCCTCCATAAATAGAGCACTACATATCATCCCATGCATGTAAGAACATTCTCTAAAAATTCAGTAAATGCGAGCGAATCAAGTATCGAGGTATCAAAAGTGCATAAACTGGAATTGAGAGAGGCGAAAAGAAGATACCAGCAATTCTAGGTATGGAATCAACAACACCGAACAATCCGAATCTTCTAAAAGGTATAATCAAAGCCATACCTCATTTCTTCATCAAATTGCACGCAAGGGCAAAACCATAAATTTAACATTATTATGCTTGAAACCATTAGATAATATGATTGAATCGAATTTTCATGCCACTGCTTATGTGCTCGCATAAGCCCATAATAACATAAACATTCGTGCACATATTAATCTAGGACATCAAGCAATCAAGCCGATTCCAATTAATCTTGTGCTTGAATGCATGGCTCAAAAATACTAAAGCATGAAACGAATCAAGGCCAAAAGTCTAGCTCAATCACACAATACCAAAATTCTACATTTTAAAGTTTTGATCTTTTCTTTCTCGATAAAGATTAGAAACTATTATATGCATAAATAAAAATCCCATGGTGCAAATGATAGATCAGAGACAGGCCCTTCAATTTACTCTGACCAATTGATTCATCCCTTGTACATACATAAATTTCATCCACAACAAAGATCCTGTTATAGAGAAGCAAGAACATCAATATGTGCAGACAAATGTCTCATTAAAAGAAACATACCCAGGATGTCACCACTGGCTAATCATGCATGAAACACTCATTAACTTCAATTTGATTAGAAACAAGAACCTGCATTGGAGGAAGCTTTGATGGTCATTTTCTTGCTTGCCCCACAGCCAATCCAAATTTTATTTAATAGGCCACATCAAACTCGACGATATCAATGGGATTAGCAACATTCGACAACGATGAGCGACACAGTCCAACTCAACTTGTCAAAGGTCCAACTCAAGACCAATGAAATAATAAATGGAATGAAGCAAATAATCGAGAATATTATCACAGCTGATATGATCATTTTCTTCCCAAATTTCAAACAATGAAATCACATACCTTGCTGATTGTGCACGCAAGAGCGCTATTGGCAACTTTGATGCTGATGATGATTACATTGGTAGCGTCGAAGCCATTCTCCGGCGAGCAATTGCCATTCGCAATATCACACGTTGACTCGTCACGGGTAGTGACGTAATCTTGTGCTCCCTCGGAACCTTCGCTCTCACGTCGCCATTCCTCCTAGACAGGACGTAGAGAGGACGAGGCCCACCAGAGTTGCGAGGAAAGTCCCCAGAATGTACTGATAGATCACCACCATCTCCATTTCCTTCTCTTTCTCCTTCAAATGAATCAACCAATGAGACCATAGAGACAGAGACAACGGAATGGAGATCTCGCGCTCTCCTCATCTCATCGTGTCTCAGGCAATGCCAATGTCACGCAGCGAAAGAGCGAATTGCAGTTCCGAAATCACCCTTCGTGGCCAGAAATTCAGGACCCAGGATTGACGTTTCATACGGGACACTTAAAGATGGATCACGTAAATTGATGAAATTGGGGACAGCAGAATGGCAAGGTCTCCATCCCTCCTTGGAGAACCAACGTGTCAACGCCATATGTCAAATCCGCCAGAAACCACTGCAACACTCCCTTTTGCCACTTTGGCCTCTTTCTTCTACCGTCGTCTTCTGCTGCCCACTCCAAAAAACCCTCTCTCATTCACGGTCCTCAACGGCGCATTCTCTTTAGGAGTTCGACCCTCCTGTGGACGCCGCTGCTTCACCAACGTCGTCATGCTTTAAAGACAAGGATGGCGGAGTCTTGAATTACGACGCTAATTTCCTGGAGCAAAAGGTAATGAACGAGGCTCTTGCTTACTATGCAAAATCCATCGTGGACATATCACACGAGACGGCATCTCATCTCATAAAAACGACGCCAAGGATGCCGAGACTCCAATCCATGAGATTGAGTGCAAGTTACAAAGGCTTCTGTTGACTATCGGAGTTACGGCCAACAGAAAGGTCTCAATTGAGATCCAATCGCTTCAGGCTCTCAGCCATGAAGCAGTGCAGAACAGAACACTCGGTGCTTCTTTGAAACTATGGCCAACAGCGATGATGATTGTTGGCGGCGACTAGAAGCCATTGAGGAACAGACCTGTTTACAAGTGAAAGAACCTGTCCATTTGCATGCGTCTGGTGCTCGCATCGTGCAATGGCGAACCTGGCTTCTTGCATCTTTATCCACGGCCACACGTTGCCTCGAGATTTACTAATCGGCATTGGCAAGGGACTCGATTTCAACTGCTTCCTCAAGACAGCGTTCCACGACATGTACGACATATATGGACGCTTGGCTGCTTGGCTAGATGCTGAATAAGGATGTGGCCTCCTAGAACTCCAAGATCCTTCATTTTCACGTACTCTTGATCTCTTGGACGCCCACGGGCATGGTAGGGAGCCTTCGTACGTGGCGAGAGGGGAAACATTCGCCATCTTCTTCTTCTTCTTCTTAGTCTTCTCCTCATAAATTGAATCGGACTCTTAATTTATGACAGAACCAAAATGAACATAAAGAAAAAAAACGAGAGAAAATTCAAGAGAAAGAGAGAGCCTCCCCTGCCACCATGAGTGGGATGAATGCCATAATGACCAGAGAGATTTGTTCATGGAACGAAGAAGAGGGCTCCATTTGCGTTTTACACATCCTTTGCTTAACCCACCATCAACCGCATCCTTAACTCATTGTTGCACAAATAAATCCTTAAAATTGTTGGACGAATATGGCTTCGAATTGGGTAGAACAATGAAGTCGGATCTTTAGAGTACTCAAGTCGGACTTTGAGGCGTGATATCACTTTCTTTAAGGATTTATTTGCTCCACTACGTTACTAATGGTCACCGGCAAATTTCCTCCAGGATACAACAAAGTCTCGGATGAGAATACTAGATAGCAATTCTAGTATTTCTCCAGGGTCTCTCATGGGAAACAATTAAAAACAATGGTTGTAGTTTCTCTCGAAAGAAAATGAAAAAATGGAAGAAGATCTATGTTTGATCTCAAAACAAACGTATTTATCTTTTTCTTTCGAATAGAGGCAACTCTTTAAAAGGTTGCAAAAAAGAACAAAGACAATCTTTCGTGAAAAAGTACGTCTCAAAGGTTACGTTGAAAAGACATAAAAATTCGGAATTAAATAAATAATAAATAAAGAATAATCGTAACTTTTTGTGAACAATCGCACTGTTTCAACAAGATTTTATAGTTAATATTTTATATAAATAAATCCGAATTTTCAATAAATAAAATTAGCGATTGTTGGTTAGTGCCAAATCTCGTCCACGTGCGCACTCACATCTTTTTTATGTGGGACAAGGCACCTCTTCATTTGTTTTATAAACAAATTACCAACAATATCATCGTCCTTTTTAACCCTCTTGCCTTCTTACTTCGAGACAGGAGATCACAAGGACGAAACGAGAAAAAGATTCTAGACAGACAAAAAAAGTAATGATTTTCTCCATATTCGTAGGTTTTGCAGAGAACAGGTTAAAGCAAGCAAAGTTTCTGGTGCAACTTACGTTTTCTCCCCACCATTTGCCAACCCTCCATTGGACAATACATCCATGAAGCTCTGGGAGTCTTTGCTGATTCATGGGGATCCTTAACCTGGTAAATAGTTCTCCAAGGACCGGAAGTTTTGTTTCTTCTGAATTCAGGTAGAACCGAGCAGCTTAGGAAACGTTTTGGTTTTTGCGAGTGTTCTAGCGGTACCGTCCCTCTTAAAAAGAGTCGGTGCCCTGCCAGCCTTTCAATTTGCCAAGGGAATGGGTAAATTGCTTAGCCGGTTTCCCTTGAAAATTTGGAAGGAAAATATCCCTTAAGATTGCGTTGGGTGATCAAGAAAAAATTCAAGATAGGATAAAACTTATTATATCCTATGTTTGGTACTTGCTCAATATAGGATAAAGTCGCATATAAAGGGATATAAACCAAATAAAATTATCTCATAGGGAGGTGGGATAAAGACGGATATGATTTCTAATATGCATAATAGGAAATTTTTTTCTCAAATAACAAATTTGTTAAATTAACAAATTAAAATTGTATTTCAATATAAATAATATTTGAATTCTAATATAAGAAATTCAAAATAATGAAAGATACAAATTTAGTTTTATAATATAATCTTATTTTATTATATATTCAAATTTAATTATATTTTATAATACAAATTCAATATATATATTTATTACATATTTTAGGTGTTTTAGTATTTTAGGTATATTAGTGCAATTTTCCATTTAATAAAATTTTATTAGAAAATGATGGAATAAACCGTGAGAAAATGAGATTGATTAAAAAGAGAGGAATAAAGGGACTCGGTGCTAGGTGTGACAGAATTTAGTAATATTAATCTTTATAGTGAATCCTTGTCGTCGCCGCGGCGACGATTGCTTGATTTGAGTTCTTGATCATGGTCACTCAATTGGTAATCGTGAGAATAGTTATGAATCATAAAATTTGTATTATTATAGGTATTTTATTAGTTTTCTTTACTTTTAGCACTTTCTTTATTTTATTTATATCTTATAAGGATCTCTCGATCATCCTATTAGGCTACACTTGGTCGCCTAGATTTCTAATCAAAATAAGACTAAATAGGATATGATATAAAATCTAGGGAATTTTGTTATATCTTATCTATTATTTAGTGATTTGCAATTGCATATATTTACATCATATTATATATATTGTTTGGTCTATGCGCTTATATAAATCACAAATTTTACAAACGGAGATAGTAAAAATCTCTCGCGACACTCTTGTCTACTTTATTTTTATTTTTATTTTTTTTATTTTCCTATCTTTTTTAATTCTCAATTATTTTATACCTTCCAGTGGAATTTAGATTTCCACCATCACCTCAGGCACCATAACAACCTCCTCGATTTGAGTGAGTGACCCAACTTTGCAGCGCTTGCTCGGGGTCTGAACAATGGACTTTTGATTCATTCTTTGCTCATGTGGGCATAATGAACCCATCAACCGCTTTAAAGTCATGGTTGATATATCTTGGCCTTCTTCAATCGCCGCAACAACGTAGTCAAATATGTTAGTCAAAGACTTCAAGATTTTTTCTACGACTCGTACATCCTAGAGTTCTTCACCATTAACCCTCAATTGGTAAACAATTATTTGTACACGATCAAAGTATGCCAAAATAGATTCCGAGTCATTCATGCGTAAGGAGTCAAAATCTCCTCGAAGTGTTTGGAGTTGCTCTGGCCTAACACGATCATTGCCTTTATAGGATTTTTGCAAAATATTCCACACTACTTTTGCAGTCTCTGCCCTCAATATTTTTTCAAATATCGATTCCTCTATGGCTTGAAAGATTACATACAATATTTTCTAATATTTCTTTTGGGGTTTCACCAACGATTCTTTTTCCTCTTTCCTCAAAGCATTGAATTCTTCCGCATCAGCCACTTTGGTGTAGCCATTCTCCACCAAATTCCATAAATCTTGCGATTTAAAAAAAACTTTCGTCCGGATAGATTAGTTGTTTTCAACTTTGGAAGTCCCAATTGAACGGAATTGTTGGATGCCATTGTTAGTTCTGAGACCAATTGTTGGAATCAAAAGGATAAAGATTTGTGGAAACATGCATGTAAAACACAACAAAAAAAGGAGATGAATGAAAAGAGATGAACGACACAAGACAATAAGATGTTTAGTATGTAGTCGGATGCAATACAAAGCTAAGAAGAAACTTTACAAAAGTTTCTTCTCTCTCGATCTCTTTCTGTTTTTTCAGAAGCGATCTCTGTTTTCCCTACATCCCTTGTACCAAGTAAACGTATATATAAGGAGAATACCACCGCCTGGTGAAGCGGCAAAGGTTTTTTCGGTGCAAGCTGTCCTCCAAAGTGAGTCTTCGGGCACGTTTGGTAACGTTTCTGTTCAAAAATTGTTCCAGGAAACAGAAATAGAAAAATGTGTTTCTGTTCCGGGGAACAATTTTTTACCAGAAAGATGCGTTTGGTAAATTTGTTCCGGTAATAAAAAATGCATAGAAACACGTTTGGTAAATTATATTCTTTTTTTGTTTCTTTTAATTTTTTTAATATTTCTATTTTATTTTTCCTTTTTTCCTTTCTTTTTTTATTTTTTCTTCTTTTGGCCGGTTGCCAGCCTCCGGCAAATTTTCTCTGAAATTTGCTTAATGTGGTAGTTTTGTGTCATGGGATGGCAATTCCTTAGCCATGGAATAACCCGTGTGGCACTTGGTGAGTGGAGAATACCTAGCCAATCTTCTTTCTGTAGTTGTTCCTAACAACAATACATTGAATAATATCCTTGTACCAGATTGTATCATGCCTAGTTTTGCTCAGGTGTTTAATCCATCGAGTGAGACATGCAAAATACTTTAGGCACAACAATTGGTTTAGACTTGTCATGGCCTCATTAGGAGAGCTATATCAGCTCCCAACTAGTTTTTGCATAGGAGGTTAATCCAGTATTCAAAGCTCCATAGAAATATAATCCTTTTGTCCTAGAACTCTAACTATCAACTGTCCTGACGTCACTCTCAGGACCAGTTGCATTATCCCCTCTACATCACTCACTTTTCACCCAATAACCCTAAGTTTCACTTACAATAGTACATGAGTACGAGAGAATCCTTGTAGCACTCCAGTCCGTGATACTTGCTTCTACGATTGTATTAACTTAGACGAAACTCCTTTACAATGCACAAGTCTGCTAGTAAGTTAAGGATTCCGAGCCGTCGTGCTCAGGCAAAAATGGCTACTTACCACCACCTGCAACTGGGATACGAGAAATGGCATAGGATCACGGACAGGTCCACATCGTTCATGCCGATTCAGTTGAAATCGAGTGGGCCGGTTTGGCCAAATTGTGGGCGGTTTCAGCTGCAAACACGGCATAGGATCATGAACCAGACTGGGAATCGGGCCGGTACTTGATCAAACCTTAGTCGGCTGGATCGTGGGGTTCAACAAGTAATTGATATCGTGAGGACTCCACACACACAGCAGGCCGGTGGAGATTCTAGTAACTGGCAAAAGAAAGCCTTCGGGATGAGAAAAAAGAGAGTGCGTGCGTGCCTAGACGACCTTATATTCCACGTGGACTGCGTGGGTAAATACTTATTTGGCTTAGGGACTACATGGATCAAGTCCACCGTGACTGTTAATTGCGTAGGCCCGACATTGAGGGTAGACGTGATCACAACGAATTCGCTGTGCATGATTAACAGACCCTTTTTCTCTCTCTTGCCTCGGTCTTGATAGGTGGCATCAGATGCCACCGCACCAAAGTCGTGGACGAGTTAAGCAAATCCAGATTCATGGATATAAAATGATCATGGTCATTATTCACGTCTAGAGGTGGTGGCAAAATGGGTCTTAGAACCATATATGACCCATTTAAATCATAAATGAGTCATATATGGATTACTTATTTTTTGAAGAGACTAGTTAAATGAGTTTAACAATTAAAGACTTAAGATGGGTGGATCTTAAGTGAGTCTTAAATATGTTGGATTTAGAATCCAATTTCAACCAAAACCACCCAATCTCCCTCTTCCCTCTTTAACTTTACAAAAAAAAAATATATATATATATATATATATTTATAGAAATCGATATGATAATTATTTTTTTATTTTAATTTTCTTTCCTTTTTTTTTTTTTTTCTTTCTTCTTCCTTCTTCTAGTGGGCGGCACGGCGATGGTTGGCGACCGGCCAAGCGAGCCTCGAGCTCGCCGCATCTAGCAAGGCGGAGGCCTCACCGGTGTTCGGCGAGACTCAAGCTTACCGGATCTAGTGAGGCTCGAACTCACTGACGTCTGGTGAGGCCCGAGCCTCGTCGATCTGGCGAAACTCGAGCTCGCTGACGTCCAGCGAGCTCGAGCTCATCGGATCTGGCGAGGTGGAGGCCTCGTCGACGCCCGGCGAGGGGCGAGCACATCAGGCGAGCTCGAGCTCGCCGGATTTGGCAAGGCGGAGGCCTCGCCAGTGTCGGCAAGCCAGGCGAGCTCACGACTAGCCTGTGGCCGGTCGCTGATTGTCATTGTGGCCGACGGCCAGCCAAAGAAGAAGAAGAAGAAAAAAGAAAAGAGAAAAAGAAAAATTATATTCTTAAAAATAAAAATAAAAAATAATTAAAAATTTTAATTTTTTAAAAACAAAAAATAATTAAAATTCGATTTTTTAAAATAATTATTTTAAAAATTATAAAAATTTCCCATTAAATTTATGTTGTATAAAAACATTTTAGCAATACCATTCTAAAAAAATATATAAGCTTTTTTAGGTTTCGTTAAATGGGTCGGGTATGGGTCAAAAATTTTACACTGCAATAAATTGGTCATAAACGGGTTAAATGGGTCGATTTGGGTCGGACCATTTATGACCCGACCCGACCCGTTTAACGGGTCTACTCACTCTTTGCTTTGGTTTGTTCTTGCCTTGGTAATTGATTTTCTTCTTCGCACGTCCACGAATGATGCCTTAGACAGTACCTCGTCTTATTAAGGCAATAAGAGAAGTGCTAATCAACAACTTTGATACAAGATTTATCATGCGTGCAGTAAGTTTTCCAGGCTGCATTGAAAGAGCTAAAATTTGTGTCCTCGTATAATTAGTCTTTGGTTTCTTTTGGTTGAGCTCTGTGTCGAGCTATTAATTTTTTAATAATGGAAATGAATCTTGTTCACCAATATCTTTAGAGTTATAATTGGAGACAGATAATTCGATTTACTTGCCTGTAGAAAGTAGCGTTTTCTTCTTATTTGAAAGTCAGACCCTAGCAATCCAAACTTATATTTCCACCTCATAAAAAAAAGTGGGCGAAAAAGTGGTTCTAAATGTATCGTTTACTGATAGTAGTTGCCTCATACAATTTTTCCTCGTGAATCGGGGGACTATTTAATGGAAAATGGTTGATTTCTTTGTATCAATTGAGTGGATGTCGGCCATCCCTCAGTTCTCAACGTTCTAATTTAACCGGCGTCCTAAACCTCTTATGCTTGCCACGAGCCCATTTCCACAAATTACACCCCAAAAATTTAACTCCTCAGTCATTGAGAAGTGCCCCGTTCTCGCCCTTCAGCAGTCAAATCTTCCATAACAAGAATAAATCATGTCAAATGCGATGAAGAAGCCATTTTTAATTGAAATCAAAAACATAAAAAACCACCTATCTGCATCATCTTCCATGACAGTAAGAAGTTGGGTTTCGTTGAAATCAAAACATAAATACGCATCCGCATCTACATTTGATTGAAAGCAGAACATAAAACTTGTGCATCATCTTCCCTAACCAAGCTAAAGACATTACAGAACTATTTTTTTTTTCCCCAGATGACAGTTGTGCCAGGCATTTTTGACACTTTCATCTCAGCGGTCGGGGCAAGCCAACAACCAAGAAATCCAAGCAGTGGTGACAGTGAAGATGACGAAGTACCCCACGGCGAGGGTGGCGTACAGGGCCCGCCTACTGTGGCCTCCCCTCCTCCCGGTGCCGCCCTCTGCTTTCGCTAATGGCCGCCTCAGCAGGCCCTCCACGGCCTCCAGCTCCACATACCTCTGCATGAGGCGCAGCATGAGCATGACGAAGCTGACGAGGTGGAGGCCGGCAATCATGAATACCAGCGCCACCGCCTTCCAAGCAACCAAGCAGTGCAGCTCGGACGGAGACACAAACACCAGCACGCACGCGAGCACGACGTGCAGGCCCGCCCCTTGCCGCAACAGTGGCCAGAAGCGACCGATGGAAGCCCTCAAGTGGCGGGCCACGGTTTTGAGCTCTTCCTGGCTCATTGAGAACAGCATTTCCTCCGTCAGCATCGAAAGAGAGATGCGGTGAAACGTGAAGAGAGGCGTGAGAGCAGCAGAGGAGGTGGGGGAGAGAGAGAGTGAGAGGGCCCGAAGGAGGAGGAGGAGGAGGATAGCAAAGTTGTCGCAGGAGAAGAAAGAGAGCGAGGGAAGGGAGAGAGGTCAATGCAGAACTGAGCACAGGGGAATATAAAGGGCAAAGAGGCCTATTGCATTGTGAAAAAAGCGAAAACGAAAGAACAGAGGACATGCTCCGATTTTTGTTTTTTTTCTTCCTTTTCTAAACTTTGGTTACTCTCTCAATTCGTCCAAAATCAATCAAAACATTATAAATTTACAGTTTTAGACTCGGTCTAAGTTTGATTGGTTATCATGAGCATCGGTGGAATCTCAAACTATGAATTGAAATATTACCGTATCGATCAATCTTGAGCATTTTGTATCTTTTAAATTACTTTTTATTATTTCAGCATGATGAATTATTGAAAACCCATCGCACAAAATTCATTATTTCGCAACAACATGAAAAAAAAATGTGGGCACTTTAATAGTGATAAAAGAAACCCATTTAACTAAGGGTTAAGTGCACTAGAAGTTCTAAAATTTGTCACAAGAGTACAATTGAGTTATAACATTTTTAAAAAATGTAATCAAGTTCTAAAACTTGTCACGTAAGTATAATCGAGTTTTAAAAATTTCAAAAAATGTAATTGAGTTTTAAAACTTGTTACGAAAGTGTAATCAAGTTCTAAAATTCTAAAATGATGAAATCAATAGAAAGACTTAATTAGATCAATTTGACAAGTTTAAGCATTGGTTTGCACTTTTTGAAAGTTTTAGGATTCAATCATAATTTTGTGACAGTTTTAGAACTTGATTACATTTTTTGAAAATTTTAAGATTCGATTACACTTACATAACAAGTTTTAACACTTCCAATACATTTCTCACTTTAATTAAAGTTCCATATTTTGCTAGGAGGGTCTATCTTGCATGAACCAATATCATTTGGCACCCACGATGTTTATATGAAGCAATTTGATTAGAAATTACAAACAAATCTATGTATCATAATTACTATCAAACATATCTTAGGTGGCATAATTATTGTCAAACAAATCTTCATCGAAAAATCTATGTTTCGATTTTAGAGTACTAGCGCTTGTGGGAGACTACCACTCTATTATTCTTTAATCTTTTTTTTTTTCCAAAATATCTACACAACTTTAACGGATAAAATATATGTGGGACGACCAAGATCTCGTACATTGCATTAGCCTTCTAACTAATGTTCCAGCATTCTTCAAATTTCTTGAGCATTTCACCATTACCTCTTTTTTTCGGTACTTCAAATCAAGTCAGAGATAACTTGAATCAAATGAATAATATTATATGTTAATATATATATATATATATATATATATATATATCTTATAATAAGAAAATCTCAAGATAATTAATAATGTAAAATTTAAAGATTGAAATTCTAAATACTAACATATCGATAAGCTAAATATAATTCATGTGTGTCACCAAGTTCATAACATAATTAGGGATTAAGATAGTTTTAATTAAGGGTGTGAGAATCAAATTGGAAAACCGAACTGGAATTAGACCCTAATTAAATTTTCATGTATTTTTGGTTCAGTTTGAGTTTTGGTTTGGATAATAAAAAAAAAAAAATTATATTTTCACCGGGTTAGACAGTTTCGGTTCGGTTGGTTAACCAAACCAAATTGAAAGTCGCACATCCTTTTGATCTTATAATTTGCATGATCTCTCTCCTTCGTCATTACACCTATTCTTAATATTAAGAAAAAGAAAAACTCAAAAATTGGCCCAAATCAAGTGTTCGGTTTGGATTATGTTCGGTTCGAGATGCGATTCAATTTAAAATTAATACACAGTCAAATTCGGTTTGAATTTTTCAGAAAATCCGAACCGTAAACACCCGTAATTTTACTTACACCAGCACACTTTAACCCGCCCCCCTTTTTTTTTTTTCACTCTTTCAATTTGTTCCATCATTTTCCCTCAACAGGTGTCTCTGTCTACCGACATTTCTTGGACACAGCTGGCCCGGAATCGGAATTTGCGCGGAGGTTTGCATAAATTGTTCTAACAGACGTTTGACTGTCCTTTCTGGTGAAAAGATGCAGCGCAATGCTTGCCTTGTGTCCTGACAATGGTCACGCAGTTTCCATTCGCGAGTACAAGATGGAGTACCCCTTGGCCGTTCTCGAAACGGAATTAGAAGCTTGATTTTGCACGATAAAGCATGCCAGTGCATGCATGCACCATTCCATTCCCATGTCAGATGAATATTAAAGAACATAGTGATGACCCTAATCAATGATAAACTGATTTGACCAAAGAAAATGATTAATTGATTTTGCATAATAACCCAGAAAGTGGTATCTACAATTTTGAGCTAGCTGTGAAATGGTGGCCATCGTCAAAAAATATCAACTTCTCAATTTGCAAACAACATTGTCTATTCAAAAAACATGCATCGTAAATTACCGATTAGGATTGTGCGGAGTGTTGAAATATAAGATCGAAAGAACTTGAGATCAATGGTCATAAAAATATAAGATCAAAAGAACTTGAGATCAACGATCATAAAAATATAAGATCTCAAAATTTGGAGCTAGGTGTAAAATGGTGACCGTTTGGAAGACCTTACCTCAGAATTTTCAAATAAGATTTTTCTATTCAGAGTCCATGTATTGTAAATATTTAATTAGAAAACAGGATCGGTGCATTTAGTTTGCTAACGAGTGAAAGTCCTAGATATTCGTTGGTCGAATAAGATTTAAATGAATATAAGAAGAAGAACAAAGATATATAAAGTCTCTGAGTTGTGATCTGAGCAATCATAGGTATATAATAGTTGAGCCACATCATCTAAGTACTTCACTTGCTTCAATTTTATGCTCACGGTGTTGTTATATAGCAATAAAACACTTCAATTAGCTGCATTAGTCTTGAAAAGTTGGAGATTCGGACTTATCTGTCTCTATACTCCATTGCATGGCAACAAATTGGGCAAGATACGGATTTGTTTTGTGCGGATTGTCATTGCATTCTTTAAATTTCTTGAGCATTTCACCGTTGCCCCCTTTTTTTTGCCGGTATTTCCAGTCAAGTCAGAGATAACTTGAATTGAATGAGTAATATTCTACATTACATATATTACATAAAAAAAAATCTCAAGATAATTAATAATGTAAAATCTAAAGATTTTTCAAGGAATAGATTAAACATAAAAGAAAATAGAAAAATGTTAGGGAAGTGAAAAGAGCATTATTGGAAGCATTATTTACATGAAATATTTTAAATTCCATGTAAAAAGATTAGTTCAAACATTTTTCACACTTATAGTCATGAAAAATATATATTCATCATTTAACAAAATGAATACAATTAACAAAATTAACACTTGAATCCTTATTTATACAAGTTAAAGCGTCAATAAATTCAACTTGAGCCAAAGCAATCTAAGTAAACTCAAAAATCAAAATCATGATCATTTCTAACTATTCAACATTGATATTTATTTAAAAATTTATAGTATATTGAATTTGTTTGATTAAATATTTTGCCTCAATTCCCTTTTCAATATTTTAAATAGCCCAACTTTTTCATTGTGCTAGCCAAATTTCAATTTACCAGATAAGTATATATTGTGTCTAATAGAGCTAGCGAGGGAAAAAGAGAATAGTACAGAGGGTAAAGATTGAGGGGGTGGCAGAGGGAGGGTGAGTATTGAAGGCAAATACGGAGGGGGATATTTTTGACTGATTTTGACTCCAGGATATGTGAAACAAATTTGTGCTAAACTTAAATTCGACATTCACTCAACCATTAGTTACTTACGAGTGATTCAATCGCATCACTAGCCAACAAGTTTCATTTTCAGGGCTAGTATAATCGATATTTTCATAGATTAAATTTTTTGATCAAGAATTCGGACGAATCGAGTAGGTTCTGGACTGCTCAATTGAGCTTTCCAAGTAATTGAGTAACACTCGATTATAATCGATAATTAATGAGATGTATTTTGTGTATAGATAGGCACTGGTCATTCAGCAATGCAACCTGAGCAAATCCTCCTCTTTCACGGACCGGCGATTCTCTGCCAAAAATCCCCCGAAGTCTACATTACCAACTAAAGTAGATCTGGATCTCGCATGCCTGGAAAGCGTCGGGGGGTCCAAGATGCCTACTGATGAACTTTCTATTGCAAGCTGGGCTTAGCTGTTTGGCACCGGCCGTAGGTCCGCCGAGTTGATATTTGCTCCATTTCAGAGAAACGCATACGAACCTTGAAGACTTCTCAGAGAAGGCACAGTCTCGACAGCGCTTGTGCGGCACCATGGACGTCAGTGGATTTGATGAATAATGTATACCATGCAAGGAAAGAAAGAAAAGCTCGTGTTTAGATTTCTCCCAAACAACATTAAAAGAATCAACTGTTACGGCCTGAGCACAAAAAGTTTAGAAGCAGCTATGTGCAATCGAGGAACATAAATTTCTAAGCATTTATATTTTTCTTTTTATAATCTAGTTTTCGATAGAACATCTGCTTTTGTCGGGGAGTGTACTCTTCAAGATTTATATTGGGCAGTAAAAACAGCACAAATTGCACCATGAAATGGTGACGAGATCCATTTGCTGGGAGACTATCTTTTGGCAGGGAGTCATGTGCCAAACGCACGGCTGATTGCCTTGAGTGGGCGGAAGATCAAATTAGAGAGATCAGTACCGAAGATATCATCCTTTTTAACCCTCTTGCCTTCTTACTTCGAGACAGGAGATCACAAGGACGAAACGAGAAAAAGATTCGAGACAGACAAAAAAAGTAATGATTTTCTCCCTATTCGTAGGCATTGCAGGGAACAGGTTAAAGCAAGCAAAGCTTCTGGTGCAGCTTTCGTTTTCTCCCCACCATTTGCCGACATTCCATTGGACAATACATCCATGAGCTCGGGGAGTCTTTTGCTGATTCATGGGGATCCTTAACCTGGCAAATAGTACTCCAAGGACCGGAAGTTTTGTTTCTTCTGAATTCAGGTAGAACCGAGCAGCTTAGGAAACGTTTTGGTTTTTGCGAGTGTTCTAGCGGTACCGTCCCTCTTAAAAAGAGTCGGTGCCCTGCCAGCCTTTCAATTTGCCAAGGGAATGGGTAAATTGCTTAGCTGGTTTCCCTTGAAAATTTGGAAGGAAAATATCCCTTAAGATTGCGTCTGGTGGTTAAGATAAAATTCAAGATATGATGAAACTTATTATATCCTACGTTTGGTGCTTGTTCAAGATAGGATAAAGTCGCATATAAAATGGGATATAAACCAAATAAAATTATCTTATAGAGAGGTAGGATAAAGACGGATATGATTTTTAATATACATAATAGGAAATTTTTTTCTCAGATAACAAATTTCTTAAATTAACAAATTAAAATTATATTTCAATATAAATAATATTTGAATTCTAATATAAGAAATTCAAAATAACGAAAGATACAAATTTAGTGTTATAATATAATCTTATTTTATTTATATATTCAAATTTAATTCTATTTTATAATACAAATTCAATATATATATTTATTGCATATTTTAGGTGTTTTAGTATTTTAGGTATATTAGTGCAATTTTCCATTTAATAAATTTTATTAGAAAATGATGGAAGGGGAAGAAAGAAATAAAAAAAGAAATTAATTTAAAAAGATAGGAAAATAAAAAAATAAAATAAAAATAAAGTAGACAAGAGTGTCGCCAGAGATTTTTACTATCTCTCGTTTGTAAAATTTGTGATTTATATAAGCGCACATACCAAACAATATATATAATATGATGTGAATATATCTAATTGCAAATCACCAAATAATGGATAAGATATAACAAAATTCCCTAGATTTTATATCATATCCTATTTAGTCTTATTCTGATTAGAAATCTAGGCAACCAAACGTAGCCTAATAGGATGATCGAGAGATCCTTATACGATAAAAACAAAATAAAGATAGTGCTAAAAGTGAAGAAAACCAATAAAATACCTATAAAATACAAATTTTATGATTCATAACTATTCTCATGATTACCAATTGAGTGACCATGATCAAGAGCTCAAATCAAGAAATCGTCGTTGCGATGACGACAATGATTCACTATAAAGATTACTATTACTAAATTCTATCACACCCAGCGCCGAGTCCCTTTATCCTCTCTTTTTAATCAATCTCATTTTCTTATGGTAGCAAAATCGCCGAGTTGCTGCATTTGACTAAAATAATCTTCAACATAGACAAAAAAAATCTAAAATTATCCAAATATTTGGATAACTAAAGTAAATTATACGAGAGTTTTAGACTATTAAAAATGACCATGATCATTTTATATCCACGAATCTGGATTTGCTTAACTCGTCCACGAGTTTGGTGCGGTGGCATCTGATGCCACCTATCAAGACCGAGGCAAGAGAGAGAAAAGGGTCTATTAATCATGCAGAGCGAATACGTTGTGAACTTGTGAGTGAAAAAGAAATTTTCTCTCGCAAACTCAAAAACCCTGTTGAACTTCTTGTTTAGTCAAAATTTTCCATGAACTAGTTGAGATTTAAATTTGGGCAATACCCTTCTGTTAAGTTAACCGATGAAAAAACATAATCGTTAAATAATTAACATAGACATTAAACAAAGATTTAGAAGTATAATTCATAAATCACATATGGACATTTAAACTAGAAACCAAGGATATGAATCATCCTTGAGGCCTAAATTGAGAATGTGAGCTTTCCCTATTTATTCATGTCATGTATGAGATGAACAAAGAAAGTTGTGAATTCAAGCATATCGTATCACAATTTCTTTTCAAGCAAAAACATCCAAAAGCTTTCTTCATATACAAAACAATACAAGCACGTCACATTGTCTAATTATGACCTATCTTGTTTGAAGAAATTTCCGAACTGTTACCATTTTGGTAGGGCGGTGGTGATGGGATCGTCAATCTTGAATCTTTGGGTTGCAAGTGATGTAGGGTAGTTATGCCTCATATGCAAACGTTATGTGATGAAAGCGAAACTTTTACGGCGACCCTCAAAGGCAATCGTCAGCACTAGTCATCCATACCCACCACTTTAGCAAGAGCATAATATAATGCGAGCAAAAGATGTCATGTCCTATCCTTTCCTTTGTGAGGTAAGATGCTTCCCAAAGCCGGCTCATGTTCGTTATACAAACTAAACTAATGTCAAAAGACAATTATGAAGGAGGATTTTGTTTATGGCGATTAGATCTTGTCAACCTTGATGAGTGGAATATCTATAATAGTAGGATATGCAACCCTTTGCTCTAATACACCTTGTAAGGTATGCGGAAGCGATGTGATAGTTACATGAGAGAAATGTAATAGACAACTCAAAACACTCGTTATACTAAATTGCGATACATAAGACTTTGAATGAACACTCTTACACCACATGTAAAAGAGTCAAAATAAACTAGCTAATACAATCACACTCAACTATTCTATCTTCCCTTCTCGATCACGGAGAGATAACTCGCTCACATAGAGCTACTCTCTCCATCTAGCTGTGTTGCCTTTCGTTTGAAGCTTACCTTTGCACTTGGTGACTTGAGGCCCTCTCTGGCCTGAGGATTCTAGTGCAAGCTATCCTCTTAAGTGAGTCTTTGTGTCCCATGCGCCATGCAGAAGTCTCTTAGTCTTAACAAGTCAAAAGTAGAGAGATGGCATGTATGCCTCATGCCATCACCCTTTGCCACGTCCAATTCATGTGTTAAATGTCGAGCCCACACATGTCTTCATGCATGCTATATTCTCCTTTGTGTTGCCAACTCCTTTCCTTGATCAATGTGGGCTTCTTGAAGATACGTATCTTTGGCGACTTGAAGAACTTCATGCATCATGCTTACTCTTGGCAAAAAACTAATAAAAACAAAATCAATTTTACTTATTTTCTAACAGCCTCCCTTAAAATTGATTTTGAAAATAAAAAACACCAAGCATTTTCTTGAATTTTTCGAACAAACCTAGCTTCAATGATTTTGTCAAGATATCTGCAATTTAATCTTTGGATCTTCAAAAATCAAGCTCAACTTCGCCATCTTTGACCAGCTCATGAATATGGTGATACTTAATGTTGATATGTTTGCCCTTGCCATGAAAAATAGGGTTTTTGGCTAATGCAATTGCCAACTTGTTATCACACATCAATTTAATAGGACCTTTTTGTTCATGCGTCAGTTCAACAAAGCATCCTACAAAGCTATATCGCTTGACATGCTACCGAAGTTACTGCTATGTATTCAACTTAAGCTGTCAAGAGTGCAATAACTTGTTTTTTTTAGGACCAAGAAATTACTCTCGATCTAAGAAAGAACGCGTATCGGGAAATACATTTCCGTGTCTCAATATCACTTGTCCAATCATTGTTTGTATACCCCACTAAGCTGAAATTGTTAGTGCAAGAATATAAAATTCCATCATCATGAGTTCCATTAACATACCATAGAATTCTTTTTGCCGCCTACAAATGTGATTGATATGGTTTCTTCATGAACCGAGTAATAATTCTCACGCCATAAGTAATATCCAACCTAGTGGAAGTCAAATATCTTAAATTGCCAACAATGCTTTTAAAATAAGTGGAATTTATCAATTCACTTGTTCCTTCTTTCTTCAACTCTAGCCATTTTGCTAGGGGAGTTCGAATTGATTTGAGTGATTCCATATTGAGTTGCTTCAAAATGTCATTACATATTTCCGCTGTGAGATAAATATGCCTTCATCTATCTGCTTCACTTTAAGGCCGAGAAAATATGACATCAATCCCAAATCTATCATCTCAAACTGACTAGTCATGGCCTAACTGAATTCTACAAACATCTTTTCACGGTTTCTGTAAATATCAAGTCATCAACATAAAGGCATATAATTATAAGATCACCATCAGGATTTGACTTGATATAGTGTATGCTCATATGGGCACTTTTGAAAACCATGCTCCAACAAGTATGTGTTAATCCTAATGTACCAAGCTCAAGGTACTCGTATTAGCCCGTACAATACTTTCTTTAGTTTGTACACTTGATTTTCACACCCTTTCTTCTCATACTCTCCACATATACTTCCCCATCAAGGAAACCGTTAAGAAATGTTGATTTCACATTCGTTTGATGGATCTTCCAGCGATTCTAAGCAAGTGCTAATATCATCCAAATGGTGTCCATTTGAGCCACTGGCACAAATACGTCAAAGTAATCAATACCTGGCTTTTGCTTGTAACCTTTCACGACCAGTCTAGCTTTATGACAATCCACCCGACCGTCAGGTTTATACTTTGTTGTGTACACCCACTTGACACCTACGGGCTTCTTACTAGATGACAAAGAAGTTAGCACTCATGTGTCATTCTTTTCAATGGAGTGGATTTTTTCATCCATTGCTTGGATCCACTTCTTATCTACAATTGCATCATCATAGGAAATGGGATCACATTTTGCATATAAACAAAAGGGATAAGTGTTTCAAAAGTCCTACAACTTGTCACGAAAATGCATTTTCAATCCTAAAAACTTGCAAAAAGTGAATTTAAGTCCTAAAACTTGTCAAATTGTTTCAAACGAGTCCTAAGATCGACGCCGTTAGCCTTTTCCGTTAAAAATGCGACGTAGCATTTAAATAATTTTTTATTTTCCAGGTTTATTTTTAATTAATTTTTATCCTTTTTTTAAAAAATTAGATTTAAAAACTAAAAAAATCAAATTTATTCATTTTATCTTATTTTCACCAAAAACTTTAAAAAAAAATTAAAATATTTATTAAAAAACATTTTAATTTAAAATAAATTTTTTAGTTAAAATATTTATTAAAAAAACATATTTAAAAAGTTAACATTATTTTTTAATTTATTTTTAAAAATTTTAAAAATAAATTTTTTAACTTTTCTTTTTAGTTTTTGTTGAAAATAAGATAATAATAAATTTAATTTTTTTGGTTTTTAAATCTAATTTTTTTAAAAATGGATAAAAATTAATTAAAAATAAACCTGAAAAATAGAAAATTATTTAAAATGCCACGTCAGCATTTTTAACGGAAAATACTAACGGCATCAATCTTATGACTCATTTGAAACAATTTGACAATTTTTAGGACTTAAATGCACTTTTGCAAGTTTTTGTGACCGAAACGCATTTTCGATGACAAACAGTGACTTCCGGACACTTATCCCTAAACAAAAGTTCACCATCGTTTCATCAGTGATTTCGTCACTGTCACTATCATAATCTCTTGTAACCACATAATCCTTGAATTTAATTGGCATCTTCTGTAATCATTGCGAACGATGAATCAACGGTTCTATAGTCGTTGCTGGTGAAGAGGATGAACTACTAGGCGAAAGTGATGGATCTTCAGTTGACGATTTTTCTGTCTCTTCCGCCAATGGTTCATCTTCAATAGGGTTACTTTTCTAGTCAACCTATTGGTTCTAGTCCTAGGCTTCATATTCAAAAAATTAACATCCCTGCTAATAATTACCTTCCCCGTGACTGGATTATATAGCCTATAACCCTTAATCACCTCACAGTAGCCAATGAAAATGCACTTTTGGCTTTTGTCATCCAACTTTTTCCTCCGTTAGTCTAGTATATGGAGATATGTAACCTAAATACTTGTAGGAACAAAACATCTGGCTTGTTGCGACTCCAAGCCTTTTCTAGAGTTCTTCCAAGAATGCTCCTTATTGGACATCTATTTAGCATAAATACAGCATAAGCTATGGCTTTTGCCCAAAACTTCTTTTGTAATGCTTTATCCTTTAGCATACTCCTCGCTATTTTAGAAATTGTTCTATTATGCTATTTTGCTGAGGAGTATATAGCTAGTAGTCAACTAAGGTTTCACTCCATGAATTTTACATAATTAATCAAATTCACTAAAAGTAAATTCTTCACCACTATCTAATCTCAACGTCTTTGAATTAAAGTCACCATGTTTTCCAACATAGACTTTGAATTCTTTAAATTTGCCAAAAGCTTTGGATTTTTCTCTCAAGAAATATACCCAAAATCATCGACAAAAATTAGCATGTACCTTTTTTGTCTAACTGACTCTACATCAACAAGACCACAGATGTCCGTATGTGCCAATTTCAAAGGTTGCTTGGCTCTTCTAGCTTTTCCAACTAGAAAAGATTCTCAATGTTTTTTTTTTTTTTTTTTCCAATGAGACATCATTCACATGGACAATTGGATTGTCAATCAAAGGCATGCTAGTCAGCATCTTTTTCTGGACCAGTAATTTTAGTCCATGAAAAATTAGATGACCAAATCGAAGATGCCATAGCCACTTGCTATTTTTGTCATCACTTGAAAACTCAACAGAGTCTTCGTCTGAAGGGGTAGAGGGAACATTCAATTCTTTGTCATCTGTGCCGTAGTGATCAACTTATTGTTTACACCTCCGATGGTGCAAACTCCATTTTCAATGTTAACTTTGTGTCCTTTTTTAGAAAGTTGCGCAACACTTAACAAATTCAAAAAAAGTCTCGGCACAAAATAAACATCCACAACAATAACATTAGTACCATTTTTAGAGTTGATATCAATGTTACCTTTGCCTATCATGGTAATTTTTTTTATGGATTTCACCAAAAAGAGAAAAAAAAATCGATTGATGGGCTTTTGTACATTATTCAAGTAATTTACATATACAAAAAAGAAATCAAAAGGCAAGATTCACCTTTGTTTATTATTACTGTCCATTTTTCCATTTTTTTTTAATATGGAGAAAGGAAAAAAATATTGACCTTTATTATTTTTGCATAAATATGGTATTTTTTTGACAAAAAAAACCCAATTTGGTATTAAAAAAAAAGGGAAATTGGTCAATTTTCAAATAGTTAGGGACTAGAATGAATATTAGATGAAAGTTCAGAAACCAAATTGAACAAATCGAAAATTCAAAGATGAAATTGAACATTAGATGAAAGTTCATGGACCAATTGTGATATTTTCCCTCACTTTTTCTTCGTCATTTTTTTTTTCATTTTCTCCTTCTTACTATGATCAATTCCTTATGATTTTACAATCAAAGTAAGGGCATTGCAATGAGCTTTCAAAAGATCGGGGGCACAATGTAAATTTGCCGAATTTGCAGGATGGATTTGCGCCCTCAGCCGACGCCATCAACGGGGAGACTGTGAGATTGAAATTTTGGATGAGAATTTGGCCGAAAGTCATGGTGGAGGTACAATTGAAACGGACTCCAAAATATAGGGTGCAGATTGCAATTTCAGAAATTGTAAACCTCAAGAAGCAAATTCCTACAACCTAAGCTGCACTCGCCGGCCGTCTCTCCTCCACTCTCTACGCCGTCCGACGACGGCGGCGGTGGCGGCGACGCCCCCAGAAGGACTCCGGATGCCGCCCAGCCACCGTCCGGCGCCGGAGCCCTTCAAGCCTTACTTCTTCAACGGCCACCGCAAGTCCTCCCAGAACCGCCCCGTCGTGTACGGCGGCCTCTTCTCCTCCCGCAAGGCCATCCCCGCCCGGTGAAGCCCCAGACCACGAGCCCTCCGCCCCCCTTCCACCTCCACGAATGGGACCCGGACCACCACGGCGCCCTCCGATCTCCGCCGCCGGCGCCCGAGCCTCCCTCCTCCCTCGCCGCCTCGCGCCGCCTCTCTCCGATCGCCCGGTTCATCGTCGACGCGTTCCGCCGGAACCGCGGCGACTGGGGCCCGCCCGTCGTCGCCGAGCTCGGCAAGCTCCGCCGCGTGACGCCCGGCCTCGTCGGGGAGGTGCTCAAGGCGGAGAATAACCCCACGATCGCTTCCAAGTTCTTTGCTTGGGCAGGTAGGCAAAAGGGTTGTAGGCATAACTATGCTGCCTATAATGCACTTGCTTATTGCTTGATTAGGAACGACAAGTTCCGGGCTGCTGACCAGGTGCCCGAGTTGATGGACTCGCAGGGGAAGCCGCCTAGTGAGAAGCAAATCGATATTTTGATTAGGATGCATGCGGATGCCAGGAGGGGATTGAGGCTTTACTATATGTATGAGAAGATGAAGAAGTTCGGCGTGAAGCCACGTGTTTTCTTGTATAACAAGATTATTGATGGGCTGGTGAGGCCTGATCATTTGGATCTGGCATTGTCTGTTTACGATGATTTTAGGAATGACGGGCTAGTTGAGGATAGCGTCACTTACATGATCCTCATAAAGGATTGTGTAAGGCAGGGAGGATTAATGAAATGATGGAGATTTTGGCTAAAATCAAACTTGTGCAAGCCGGATGTTTTTGCATACACGGCAATGGTTAAGATATTGGTTTCGGATGGGAATTTAGACGATGCTTAGGGGTGTGGGAGGAAATGAAGAGAGATGGTGTTGAGGCTGATGTTATGGCATATGGAACCTTGGTTATGGGATTGTGTAAAGGAAAGAGAACGGACAAGGCCTTTGAGCTGTTTAAGGAGATGAAAGCAAAAGGTTTTATAATTGATCAGGTGATTTATGGCGTATTAGTTGAGTCATTTGTTGCATGTGGCAAAGTTGAATCTGCTTGTGGCTTGTTAAAGGATTTAATTGACTTAGGATATCGGGCTGACTTGCGGATCTATAACTCTCTCATCAAAGGCTTGTGTAGTGTCAAGCATGTTGATAAGGCTCACAAGCTTTTCTTTATAACGTTGCAGGAGGATCTTTGGCCAGATTTCAGGACAGTTAATCCCATTCTGGTTTCTTATGCTGAGATGAGAAGAATGGAGGATTTCAGCAAGTTGCTGATGCAGATGGAGAAGTTTGGATTTTCTGTGATAAACGATCTCTCCAGTTTCTTCTCATCTTTCGTTTGTTTGGAAGAGAGGATACCCATAGCTTTAGATGTTTTCAGGGACTTGAAAGTAAAAGGTTACTGCAGCGTGTCAATCTACAATATCCTGATGGGGGCTTTAAAAAAGTCTGGAGATGTGAAATTGGTAATGTCTCTATTTGATGAAATGAAGAGCACCCAAATCAAGCCCAATTCCTTGGCTTACAGTATCGCTATCAAATGTCTTGTTGTGCTTGGGGAAATAAAAGAGGCATGCACATGTTATAATAAGATAATGGAGATGTCGTGTCTCCCCTCTATAGATGCATATTGTTCTCTCGCTAAAGGACTCAGCAAAATCGGGGAGATCGATGCGACTATGATGCTCATCCGTGATTGTCTGGCCAGTGTTATGAGTGGACCCATGGAGTTCAGATACTCTTTGCTGATTCTCCATGCAACTAAGTCAGGGCAGGCTGAGAAAGTGGTTGAAGTCCTGGATGAGATGGTGCAAGAGGGCTTCCCTCCAAGTGATGTTGCATACTCTGCCGTCATCTCTGGTTTTTGTAAGCATGGGACAATAGAAGAAGCTAGAAATGTCTTTTCAAGTATGCAAGAGCGCAAGCTTTTGAAGGAATCAGATGCAATTGTTTATGATGACATGCTGGTTGAACACATGCTGAAGAAGACTGCAAACCTAGTTTTATTGGGATTGAAATTTTTTGGCTTGGAAAGAAAATTGAAAGCAAAGGGATTTAACCTGTTGCCTTTGTGATGATAGATGGGTTCTATGTTCATTCTACAACCACTATATTTAAAGGCTTCTTAGCAATACAAAATGGGATGGGCTTCCTAGCTTTGTGATCACTAGGATGGCCTCAATGAAATGCAAGGCAGTTTCTGGATCCTTGAGGTTTCACATTGGTCTACTGCTCTATGCCAGTACCCTTTTATTGAGGGTTGACTTGATGTTGATATCTGCTGCTATTGCACCATCACTTAAGGTGAGCCAACATGACTTTGGAATTACCTTTATGTTGCGTTGAAATAGTTTGGTTATTCAATTGACATATATCTTTTATGATCTTCACATGATTTGTATTGCTAACAAGTAGATGATGAACTGGTGTTCCACACCTGTATCTCTGTTGCAATTTCTTTCGAAGCAGGAAAATAGAAATGACATTACTACCTTTGAATTTATATTCCAAAATGTCATAGAAAGTATTTTCTTAAAATTGCACCTCCTATAGGTTTGCCATCTATGTGGACTGAGTATCTTTCATCCAATCCTTTTCTGATAGAAATTACTGCAAAGCAAGGGACATGATGTGAAAGTGCATAGACAGCTCAAGAATGCTTTGCATCCCAAATGGGCACACACTACAGCTGCAGCAATGCTGCAAAAATCAAGAATCATGCACTTGGATGAGGTATGGTCTCCTTCTGTGTGGCCCTTTGGCTAAATATTACCTTTACTATAGATAAGGGATTGCAAAAATATCTGAGTAGGTACTAATGTGAGTGAGTGTTACTAAAATGAGTTGATTGACTCTCTAACATGCAGGCTGAACTCTATTTTTGCGAGGATGATAGCTGTTCACCATGGGATACTACCCCCAGAAAAATGAACTGGAAGCTCTAAATTCGATGCTTTCTCATGTCAATAGCTCGTTGTTGGATGATACTTGCTCTCACAAGGACGTCCTGCGAGTGCAGGAAGCAATTATTCAGCTGATCTGTGACTTTGGGGATAAGAACATTACAGAAACCACAGTCATCAACTCCCAGAATTGTGACAAGCAAAATTTTCTATTACAGTGGGGTGAACAAAGTGGTGTAAAAAAGAGGTTGCAGATAGCTCGTGAGTATTCAACTGAAATGATGGGTATAGGCTGACATAATTATGTTTTATAGATATAGCATGTTCTTATTGTATCACAGTGCTTTGTTTTAGCTTTGTCTAGATTTGGTCAATGGTGAGAGACATAAGGTTCCATACTCATTCCTCTATGCTAATCCATTCAATAGATATCAAGGGGTTTGGAAGGGGGGCCTCTGCTGTCACAGATCTAAAAGTTGGAGACATTGCTTTAGAGATTCCTGTCTCTGCTGTTATTAGTGAGGATGCTATGGAGAATTCTGACCTGGTATATTTCTGCACCTCAAGACATTTCTTTACTTTTATAGCTTTATTAGGTTTCACTGGTGTGGGTTCAGATAAACTTGCTTTGAGAAGAATCAGATATTCGAAGGGAATCTTCATTAACGGAGATTATAACCAGTGACATGCATTTGTGAGATATTATTAGTTTTTGTGTGATGGTTTCTCTTACTTGTGCAAATAGTCTTTTAACCTGAGCCCAGTTGTAAAATCTTGGAGACTTTAGAAGTGTACATACTTTTGGTGTTGAATGGTGGATTCCTGTGGTTTTTGCTAGTGAAAAGTACACTTTGCTTATCATGCTGTAACATTTCACTTCTTTCTTAAAAAGTAATTTCGACATTCAAACACGTTGTGTAAACCGGAATTGTGAACCAAACAAAAAAAGAGGGATCAATGATGCTTAGGCCGTTAAACAAGTCCAATTAAGATACAGGCTAAACTCAAGGCTTCTGCCAAAACCATTCTTTTGTGCATCACCTCGGATGGTATTTACCTGAACTTGGGACTTAGAGCCTTTTATTTTATAGCTTTATCAGCATGTAGTTCTTTCTTTCTGGATATCATATTTTCTTCAATTTTATATATTACTCCTCTTTCAATTCTTGTTTCCTTATATTTTTTAATTGGTTATAGCTCCTGTGCTTGGGCTGGGCAAACCATGAATCCCTGTCAAAGAAAGAAAAAGATGTTCTAATAATTGAGCTGTAAATTCTCACCAGGCTGCTGGGAAGCCGAACAATTATAATTGATGCATCGCTGGCCTTGTTTATCTGAGTTTTAGGGCACTAGTTTGATTTTGAGTGCAAAGTTCTTGGTGTTGATGACCAATCAAGTTTTGAATTATATAGATAATGATAACCGCAAAAAATCATGTCTGTTGATCTTTTCCCAGTTATATGTGTTTGGCTACACAGCAGATATCCAATTCTAGAAATGTCAATTGCAGTCCTAAGTTCTTGTGCTTGCCTCTGTGCTCAAGCATCATGACAGAGATCCAGACAAATCCCTCTTAGTTTTATCCTACTATGTGAAATGAAGGGTCTGTCTGTAATATACCCTTTGATGCAGTTTCCCACAATGGAAAAAGTTGATGGCATTTCAACAGAGACAATGCTGTTACTCTGGGGTATGAAGGAGATACAATTCTTCTTCAACATTCAAGAATTACTTTGACACATTCCCAGAAGAAATTAATACAGGTATTTCTGGTTTCCTTTACTTTTTAAGAATGACTCTGGTACATCATATCAAGGCTTAGCTTGAATGAGCATTCCCATGGAGTCTTTCTTCTTCAGAATTACAATGGTTTTAATAAATTTCCTTTATATGGAGTCACTGTGGGTTGAATTATCGATATTGAGATCAATCACGGTAAGGGCTTGAATTGTCGTTTAAATCATAGGATATGAAGTATGGGGAGTTCAATGAGGTATACACTGGGTTTCTGGTTGATTAGTCTATTCTTAATACCTGATCTAACTTCTAACTTCTGAATAGTATAGGTACTTAAAAACAAAAACAAAAAAAGACCTGTCAACAACACTCAAAAACCTCAATGTACAGCCCCCCCAAAATAAATAAATAAATCAAAACTTTAATATAATCTATTGAAGCTAGCTAAAGTGACAAGACTGATCTTCAATACCCATGCTGTGACTGTCACCCAAGCATGCCATTTAAACAAGCTTAAGAAGGAGGGTTAGAGGCATGAGTCTCCGAGTCAAAGGAGATGCCATGGCTGGTGCCAGCGGCAACAGCTGGCGTCATGGCCAGAGGTGGTGGTCGTGGGTGGTGGAGCTGGCAACGGCTGTTCAAGATCAGGCAAGAAGCCATCTAGCAGCTTTTCGAGTGCCTTGGTTAGGTTGGCCTGAGAGAACCAAGGTCTACTGGTGTGCTTGTGCATTTTCTTTTTTTCTTTCTTTCTTTTTTTCCTTCCGTTTGTTCGTTGCTTTTTCTTCTAGTTGCTTTCTTCATTTTTTGGCCTCTTTTTCTCTTTAGAGGCCAATACTTTTGAGCTCAGCCTCTATTGTAGAGATAACAGCACAAATTGTGGTTTTCCATCTGAACTGTAGAGACTCGTAGAATTGTATGGTTCATGCCGAAAAGTATGGTTCACCAACCATGCATGCACTCTTATGATTCATGATGCAAGCCAAATTGTTTGAAGGGTGAATCAAACCGAATTGTGTGCCTTGAATCGTTAATCACAACAGATTTTACAACACTGGCTACCTGGATATTATTAGGGAAGTGGAATTCATGATGTTACTAGCTATTCTCAAGGAATCTTATATGACTTGTAAAAGGTATATTCTGGAGGTGATGGTACTTTAACGCATCCAATGAGTTTTGAGGGAAAAAAACATGTCATAATTCCTAGTCAAAGGCAAACCAGCCGCTTGCATAAGAATAGTTTGTTCAAATGCCTATGTGATCGATTTTTCCCTAGAGAAACAATGCTTGACATAAGGGATGTAAAATGAAGGATGGGGTCGATCTCTTCACTTTGTAGCATGGTATGTAAATCCCCAATGCAAAGTAGGTCATCATGTAATTGAAGACGTTGGACTCCTTTATAGCTGGATGCTATCTTCTAGTTTTCTTGAATGAGTGAGCTCCAAGAGGATTTGAATGCTGCATTTGCTAATGGAATAGGCAAATTAGCATCTGCGACATTATGAGCATTACACTAAGATTTCCCGCGCCCATGTATGTCCTTTTCACTTAAAGTAGTCACATGTTGTTTGAAAATATAGATTACATGTTCATGCACTGTTGCAGGCACTGGGCTGCACTTGGTCTTTTTTTGTCGTTTCTTTGTTTTCTTTTATTTTTTTCCATGAACTTCAATTGGATGGATAAGTTCAATTGGCCAAAAGTTATTCTCGAGTTTTCTTTCCTAACTTTAAAGTCCAGAAGACCATGGATATAGGTTGTGTTGGGGTTCCGTTGCTCTTGTTTTGCTTCTGGAATTTCCTCTTGGAAATCAGTTTATGTTATAAATTTCTATCCTACATTGCAACATTAACTCTGCAATCTGACAAGTGATTTTCACTAAAGTCTGACAAATTCCTTTCTCTCGAAACGTGCTTGATATATTTTAATTGGAAAGTACCAGCTAAATTGGCATTTCACAACTGCAACGTTGAATTCTCCATGCCCTCCCCAAACAAATAAAAGAACTACCCGGGAAATAGGTTGCTTAGAGACATTACTTTACCTAGACCAGTGTATATAGAGGCTTTCACATATTACTGAACATATACTATAATTTACTTGCCCAAAGCTGTTCTTATAGTGCATTTATATGGCAGACCTGTTACAGCAACATGTTTAAGAGGCATGATGATGCTGAAAGTATGGATGATATGACATGTTTTGCCTTGAAAAGGAGAATCTGTCAGCTCCAATCACCATTATTTCGGTGGCAAAACTAACTGGACTTTGGAATTGTTGTAAAAATCTTAATTCATAGTAGCACTCTGTTACAATTTTCTTTAAGAAGTGAGAAAGGTAACTCTCATTGGGAATGAGTAATACGTCGTGAAATTGGAAGTCGCTTGGAATTGGGTATAAGCAATTTAATTTTATTTATGGGCAAGACTGACCATCGAGGCCTTAAAAAATCATGGCTGCAAGCTGAGATATCCTTTTTGTGTGGAGCTCATGGTCAAGTATTTTAGCTTCTGATATTTAGCAGAATGGAAGAATAATTCTAGTGCAGTAGGAACAATAGACTATTTCTTAAAGCGGTTCCCCTGAACACATGTTTCTTGGAATATGATTTAAACTGGTGCGGTTTTCGGTTAGGTACTGTCAAATTGGTGGAGGAGGTGAAGGCTTTGGGCAGGAATGGGATGTGTGAAGACAAAGCAGGAGCTCTTATAAAAGATTTCTCTTAGAACATTAGGGTGGTATAGAGGGAGAGGAATGGAAGACTGGTCAAGGTGCAGAGAGTGATTTTTTGGAAAAGCTAAGAACTGAGACTGTGATTGATATAGTAGACAGTCGGGCATGCAATGAATCTTGGATGAGGATAACTTAATCCATGATACCGCTTCAATGGTAGTTAATTTCCACCAACAGAGAGAAGATTCCCTTTTCTCCTTTCTGGGCCACGAAGGTTCGCTTTTCTTTACTACTGCAATGTGTCTATCGAATTGTAATGTTTCTTTACATGCCCAAAACAGATGATCTTTTGGGCCTGTCTGCTTATTGTTATATTGTCTAGTCTTCTCATGCTTTTCTGTGCTGCAGGATTGGGCTTCGGCGTCGATGGAATTGTAGCTTTGGATGGGACACTGTTGTTGGAAAAACTAATCCAAGCAAAAGAGGTTATAAGTTTTCTGGATCATGTTCTCGGTATTGAAGGGAAATAGGAATCGCATTCTTTGCTTTGACTTCCTTCTTTTTACCTTTTGATAGGGGTTGTGCTGATTCCTTAACAACTTTGTATTCTGCTGCTTTGAACTGTTTATGGTTTGATGCTTGGCAATTTTTAGTTTCCTAAAGAGGAAAAAAGAAAACCGATTTCATCAATTTGGTGGTGAGGGAACTCTCACATGGAAGGAAAAAGAATATCCTTCTTGCGCCAGAAAAAAGGTCTAGATAAAGCATCTATTGAGGAATCAACCTCTTCTTGCTCAACATAGCCCAAGAAAGCAAACAATCCTGAAATTGCTTATAGAAAATCTGCTTATATACGTCTTTTTCCTTCTACTTCAGATATTAAATTGAGTTTATGGAAGATAAATTTTAAGGCTTTCTATTTTACATTTGCAGCATTTGAGGAATCAATATGATGAACTTTTTCCTGCATTGTGTGAAGATCACCCTGACTTATTTCCTCCAGAGCTTTATACATGGGAACAATTTTTATGGGCTTGCGAACTTTGGTATTCTAACAGCATGAAAATTCAGTTTGCTGATGGAGCACTCAAGACTTGCCACTCAAGACTTGCCTAATCCCCATTGCTGGATTTCATAACCGTTCGGTATGTCATTTGACCATTCTCATTTTATTTTCATGATTTCTCAGGTCTCCTGAGCATTTCTCAACATGTTTGTTTACCATGTTGATGTGGCTATCTTCCAATTGGCATTGGTTTATTCTGACCGAGACTCTTTTTTCTTGGATCACCTCATCTCAGCAGCAGAATTACCATTGAGTAAACAGAACTGAACAAAAAAGTTATCATTATGACTGACTGCTCAAAGAATGCAAGAATATGAGTCCAACTGGATTTTCCTTTTGAAATGTGTTTATCTCCTCCTTGTCTTTGATTTTTCATCTATCAATGATTTGCATGTGTTTCCGCGTCTCTGGATGGGTTGCCCAGGGGGGATTGTGGATCTTTGGCACAGATTTTGTTCATATAATTTCACCTCGTGTTACCTTTCCCACTTTTCCACTTCGCTGAGCATGAGTTGGGAACCAGTCATTTGTTGTTCATATTTGCAGATTCGGTTTAATGGATTTCTGTTTCACTCTGTTTGGGTTCCTCCTCATCACTTGTTTGCCCTATTTTGACAGCTGCTATCACGCAGTATGGCAAAGTTGATTCTGCAACAAACACATTGAAGTTCCGCATGTCAAGACCATGTCACGCAGGAGAACAGTGCTGTCTTAGTTGTGGGGACTTCTCCAGTTCGCATCTAATTACCTTTTATGGATTCATGCCTCAAATGGATAACCTGTATGACGTCGTCCAACTGGGTAATTCAAATTTCATCATTCATTTGGGATAAAATGTTGTATTTCTTGGACAATATGCAGAATAGAAGTTCTATTCCAAACGAAACAGGATAGAGATGGAAGTGTTCACATTTGCTCCTATTTATGGCTTATATGCATTGGTAGGATGTGATTTCAATCCTCTTTGTGCAGATATAGATGGTTCTCAGGATGTTTGTTCTGATGAATTGGACGCATCCAGTGGCACAACTCATATGGTGAGGGGTACTTGGTTTTCAACAACCATAGCATCTTCCATTATGGCTTGCCAGTTCCATTGCTGACCCATTTTAGAAGAGCTTGGGAAAATTTCCTGGATGCTGATTCTCCTCTATGATTGCTTCTCTTCTTCTTGTGAGTTTAATTTAATAAGATTTAGCGCCTGGCCTTTAGTGATCCATTGAACCTTTTACCTCAAATGTCCATAAGAATGCATCCAGTCCTCAACAAGACGATCATACAAAATGCATTGCTCAACCATTAACTAAATCCAAATGAAAAGTAGAGTGAATTCATGAATATTACTGATTGCACCTTATCCGTCTAAGCATAGGATAAATGCATCTTATGATTGTTGGAATGAATTTTCTACATGTAGGCTTGAGTCTTAAGATATCTCTCTAGCAAGTACCTTTCAGTTTCTGATTGCTTCCATGCCAATACCCATTTTTGGAGCTTGTCTGAAAATCAATATCATTTGTAATATTGTATGTGAGTAAGACTACAAGAGAACGATGACGATTGGAAAAGGAAAATAAATAGTTTCTTGCCCATTTGAATTGGCTATTGATTTGGTGGTTTTACTGTGACTTGAGTCTGTCATGTAATTGCGATGTTCATTTTTTTCTCTTAATGTAAGCAGCTGCATGAGAAGCTAAAGATAGAAATTGAGATTCTTGAGGACCTCTCCTCGACTTTCAGTGGGATGATGGAAAACCTCGGTGAAGGGGATAGTGCGTCTGGGTAAAGTAGCCTTCTCTGGAAACTCTTCAGGAAACTATTCACCTACTTTTCCAGAAAACATGGGAAATTTCTGGCTTTTCTTAGCGCATGCATACTCACGCATGTACCTATATGCTAATAATGGCCCTTGTAAAATTTTGAAGAAAATCTTGCTAAAGTTACATCTTCTTGAAATCCTTTTCAGGTTGTCCTTGCTGATAGAAAAAGTTAATTGGCATATGATAATCTACAACATAGAGTCTTTGAACTGATTTTAATTAGAATAATTTGACATCCAAGCATCTTTAATATGTGACCACTATCTGTACTACATCAGGAATAGATTTCATTTTATGCGTAATTGATGATTTGACTTTGCAGGGAGAAGATGGATTGGGATGTGAAGCTTGCGGCGGAGTACAGAAATCTTCAGAGGATAATTTCCTCGATCTTGAGCTCATGTTATGCCGGTTGCAAGTTGGTTGAGGACGAACTTTGTAAATCAATAGCCAAGGATGACGGTAGCCCTTTTTAGTGGAGAGGAATTGCTCGAAAGCATCACTCTTTACAAACTGAACCTTGTCTTCATATCGAAGAAAAGTGGAGGTTGGAACCTAAGGCTGACCTTGGGAGGATCTGGCAATAACTTCATGTCTCATGCCTCATACGGTCATTGTTCAGCACACCTTCTGAGCTACCAGTCTCTAGTGTCTCGAGCAATAAATTATTGCATATGGAGCTCATGGTAGTCAGCACGAAGCCTTGAGTTTTTGGCGATCTTCTCCAGATGTCTGGTAAGTGAAGATGTGTTGCTTGGGAGCTTTTCATCTGTAAAACTACAGAGTTTTTGGTGACTGTAAAAATAAGCAGGATATGCACATTCGACCAGTTTTGTCCTCTCCATGTGCTCCAGTCTAAAGTCGTACGCAGACCCATCTAAAGATCTCCCTCTTGAGCAAGGTCTTTCCATTATTTTCACCATGGATGTTCTCTTTGTTGACTGTTGACTGAAGAGTATCACCTCGAATTATTTCTTGAATGGTCGACAACGGAAACTAAAGCAGTGCTCTCGACATGGGAGGTCCCAAGATTATGCAGGTTAGAACAAGAAATGCAGGAGACATTGCTGAAAAGATGGACTGGGAAGAGTCTCCGGAAGATGGGAAGTACAATAACAGACGATGTACAAAATAACTAAGGAACTTCTTCTCAGAGATGGCAGCCATAACTTATTAAAGGAGACTGTAATGTTTTGACCGACTCTTCAGGATCAGTTGTTAAGTGACAGATAAAAAAATCTGATAATTCACGCATTAAGAAAATAATTCTCTTTGAATTTTTTGATCCTGACTGAACAGAGTGGTATATTTCATCTGGTGTAACGAAAATTGCCTCGAGGAGATATCACCTAATCGCAATACCAAAGCCGTAACAGGAGTGACAAAATAGTAAGCTGGGGGGCTGTCCCTTTCTTGTGCAAAATATTCCCAGCATGTTCTGGAACTTCTTTGTTCTAGTTTTCTGAGCATGGTAGGAACTTTCCACGACGCCACTAACTTGGACGAAACTCGTCTACAAATGCACATGCCCGCTAGCAATGGTGAAGGATTGCGGGCTCTCGTGCTTAGGCAACAATGGTTGCTAGCCACTGGAACACGAGAAACGGCATAGGATCACCGACCGGTCTGCATCGACTGCGACGATGCGGTTGAAATCGAGTGGACTGGTTTGGCCAAATTGCGACCGGTCTCATCTACAAACGGCATAGGACCATGGACCGGACTGAGAGTCAGGCCGGTACTTGATCGAACCGGTTGGATCACCTGATTTTGGTAGGCCTATGGGTGTAAAGCCTACGGGTATAGAATAGTGATATATTTTGGAAAAGTACAAAAATAAATAAATAAATTTATTGTATTGATATTGATTTAAATTTTTAATTTGATCAATTTAGTCCTAAATCTTTTACATTTATATAAAATTGAGTCAATTCGGCCAAAATTAGCTGGCAATCACTCGTATAGACACCAATTGTTTTATATGGTACAACTGTTACTGACATTGACATATTTTTAATATTTTTTCAATTTTTATTATTTTTTGTGGCTAGAGACTCTCGACGGGTGCAATGAAAAAATTATAAAAGAAAAAATATTAAAAAATGATAAATTTTGTATACATTAGTGCCAGTCATGCCATGTAGTTAGATCAGTGTCTATGTCAATGATTTTTTTTTATTAAAATTGATTGAATGAATTCAGTTGACACAAATGTTAAAAGTTTAAAATTAAATTAATCAATTAAAATGTTTATAACTGAATTTGTATGGATGCAATATGTTTAAAACTTTTTTGGTACATGTCTTCCTAATATATTCACTGTCAAGAAATAATATGTAACATGGATGTGGTATGTGAATTGCTAACAGAAAAATCGAGGGCGGGCAAACTATCTAATTTCTTTGCTTTCTTTCAAATCCTTTGTCACATAAAACATTGCACAAAAATCAGATTACATGGAAACTCCTCGTGCAAAACTTGCACCGAAGGTTTAGCCATGATTGAACAGTTCTCGGGCATCCACGCAAATTCATTCTATTAGATCAAATCGATCCCATTTCAGAAAACTGTAACATTCCATATAGGACCTTATAAAAACGACCCCTTACATACTTTCTGCGTCGTGATTCGCTACCAATCTATCTGACATACAAACGTTCTTAGCTATAACGTCTCGTCGGCCAGTCCCCGGCGGAAGCGCCCCGGCTTACATCCGGCGGCTCCACCGCGATCGGCTTCATCACACAGTACCCGGACGTCTTAGAGCACGAGCCACCTCTTATCCTCCTGCAAATTTCATCACCATCATGCTTCAGGTCCGTACTAATCTGTCTCTCTTCTCTCCTCCTCATGAAGCTCAACTTCTCTTTACTCGCTTTCCTCCTCACCGGCACCGGCATGGCCTCTAGGCCCATCAGCTTGGCCACCACCCCTGGCTTGCACCAGATCACCCTCTCCCCTGCCAGGATCGGCGGCAAGAGGCTCGGCCTATTGTACCTGGCGTCGTTCCGGGACCTGTCATGTGGCCTACCTCCGACGTCCCAGTCGCAGCAGACTGACCTCCTGGCCGGCAATCTCCCCTCGGGGCACTCCGAGTTCCGGAACGAGGACCGGTACATGGCGTCCTTCCCATCGAGGGAGAATCGCGGGTACTGGTTCAGCGCGTTCCTGGCGCACCGCAAGATGTCAGAGTTGTTCACGCAGGACATCCTCCTCTGGGGCGCGTCCAGCTTCGCCCTCCGGGCGATCTCTTCCTCCAGCTCCAGCTGCAGTATCATCTCCTCCAGCGTGTGTCCGTCCCCGCCGACCAGGCTCGGGGAACCGATGATCAAGGGCTCCTTGGGGGCAGTGCGGTCGTTCCTGCCTTGGCTGAGGATCGAGGTGGAGGTGTCGCCGTGGCAGAAGGTCCCCACGCCTTTCTTCATCTTGGCACCGAGGTAGTTCTTGAGGAGGAAGAAGGAGAGGTCCTTCATTGACCGAGCGGCATTTGAGAGGGGGCTTGAGTCCTGGAGATGGGGAGGAACGTTTTGAGTTTGAAGTAGACAAAAAAGAAATTGGAGCTTGTCTAGCTTTGATGATGATGTTCAGAAAGCTCAGGAATTGTGTGAATTAGAGCGGTGTTGGAGGTTGCTGTCATTCACATGACACAGTCACAAGTTGTTTCGCTTTACATTTAGGGAAGAAGAGGGGCACTCATCTCGTTCGATCAACATGGGTTGAGGTGGCCTTAAATGTGACCTTTGAATTTAATTCACTGAAATATTATCCATTTTGATCCGTCTCATATTCGAGTCTCACGGTTTTGTCTTTTGACATACAAGTGAGCACTTACCTAGGAGGTCACTCATCTTGGAAGTGCTTCCATTTGAGCACGAAACTAAACATTGCCATTTACGTAAAAAGATATCTCCTTGAGTTAATTTCAATTTTTACATATATATTTCATAATGATTCTCCACTTGTTGGGTACATAATTTGGTTTTATATGTGCTCCTTTTCGCATCCTAATAGCTTGCCAGGAGTCGCATCTTGTCCCGACCTTCTAGATTCGACGACTACTCCCTGCCTTTGTCAAATCACGTTGTTACATTAAAGACTGTGTGGGCTGAATTTGGTGGAGTGCTATGAAACATTTACTCAGAATTTAAAGTTCTTAGCCTTTTAAGGTGGACCTGCATCAAACGGTGGTTGCATTGCATGTCTTCTCGGACATGTCCGCATCGACGCATTCACATCATCCTAACAATCGGAGGAATTGCAGTGTCCATGATGGTCAAGCTGTGCCCATCAAGAGAGAGATCATTAGCGGCTGCAACCGAATCAGTGTCGTGGACGAGTGTCAAGAGCCGCGGTTGCCTTCGTTGCAATCCCAAGCGCATACCAAATTAGGAGGAAACGTTCATTCAAGAAAGGTCTGCCTATATCATTATGATAGTCATTTAGCTCGACAGTAGAAGTAGGGGTGAGCATCATTCTAGAGTATACAGAGTAGGTTCCAAATTTTAAATATTAGGAAACCTATTTCAATGAGTAAGTTTGGGGTTTTAAGTAGGTGGAACTTGAAACTTAGAATCTAGATATTAAATTTTGAAACTTGGATTAAGTTTTTTTTTTTTTTTTAATTCATGTCTTTTTGATATCCTATAATATTCCATGTGACAAGTGTATAATCCGGCACTACTAGTCTAAGTTTCTATTTTATAATTAAGATTTTTACTTTGTTAACGTTTCATATTTTCCGTGTGCCTAAATATAAATTGTAGTTAGTTGATTGATTATTAAAATGATGAATCACTACATTGTCTAATTAATAATACAAATGGAACCTAAGAAAACTGGAAGTTTAAAACCGACCTTGAAACCTGAAACAGGATAAGTCCTAGGTAGATTTCAAGTTCTGAAAAATGATGAATTTATTTCAATGAGTAAATCTTAAATTTTAGATGGAATTTATATGGAATTTGGAATCGCTCACTCTTAAGTAAAAACGTGGGATCCGAATCCAGTAGACTTGAAAAACAAAGAATTCAATGCAATCCTCTTTGACGTACCGAGTTAGTGTTTAGAGTCCTTTTCCTTTTACTTCTCAGTATTGATGCCAGGGATACTAAATCTCGCATGTTAAAACTAAATCACACGACACTTTTTAAGTGGCAAGTTAAATCGGTTGGCGCATTTGAGCAAACAAAATAATGCGTAATATCGCCCAGTGAGCACTTTTGCGAGGACGAGATTTGATTTTTTTTTTTTTTTTTAACATTGTTCTTCCATTTCTTTTTTTTTTCCTGAGCTGCTAGTTCAAGCGAAGTAACAATTGGCAAACTTTTTTTCCAAAAAAGTATATATGAACATGTTTATCTAGATGCCAATGAATTTTTTTTTTATAGCATACTGCACTATGCCAATACACAAAAAAGTGTCACAGCCCAGGCTAAATGCCACTCTCGAAATCATGGGGCGTGCACTGTCGTCACATGCGAGTTAGGGGCGAACATGGGTCGAGAGGGCTGGGCCTTAAGATTAACTGTCTGGAATTTTCAGGCCCATCTAGATTCCTAATCGGCCTGGACCAAACTAAATGGTGCCCGAATTTTTATCTTGTAAAATAAAAAAGCCCAATTAGTTTTTGTTTTTTCTGACCTTAGTACATCTTTTGAATTTACAAAATAAATTAATCCGAGGACCTCAATTTCAACTGGGGCAAAACAATTGGTCCGAATGGAGTTACAAAAGCCGTGAGTAGAATATTGAAATCTCATTTGGAGCCGAATGCCCTATGGCTAAAGGCCAAGGCCATATTTGGCCTAAAAAATAACTTTTTCAACATGTTTTTTCGGTCGCATTTCGTAATTTGTACCTTTACTGGCACAACATTTCCTCGCCTATTTGATTTTCAATTATTTATGTAAATTTTTTCTGACTTTACTAGAGTTTTTGTTGGATAATAATTTCATATCTATTGCTTTTGCTTTCATGTTTCGTATTTTTCAATAAACTATATTTATTTTATTTATTATTTCGGGCTGGTCCTAACCATTGCGGGCCCTTACATCTCAGGCCCGGAGGCCCAAATCTGGCAGAACAAAAAGAAATTGAGGTCCAAAAAAGTTTGATCTAGGCTGGCCGGGTCGGTACGGGTTTTTGGGGCTCCCGGTCTGTTTTTTCTCACCCCCTTTGAACATTTCAAGTGAGATTGTAAATAAAAAAAGAGCTTGACAGAGGTTCGTTTAGTGCAAAAATCATATCACAAAGTAACTCAATTTAATTCATTTAAACTAGATGGTAGCAAAAAAAAAAAAAATCTTTTTTCTAGTGATTGCAAATCACTTATCAATGACTTGGGTTGAGCTCAATTCTTATATATTCCCCCTTTTTTTTTTCAAAATTTGGAACTTCTTAATTCGTTAAGCTTTTAAAATTCAATGTCAAATCCCCAATACATATACACTAATAATTTTAAAAAAAAATTAGCGATTACAAATTCATAAATTTCAATCCAAAAATGATTAAAAGTAAACACATTCGGAAAATTCCATCGATTGATAGAACACGCATTGTACTCTCATAGGGTAAAAGTATTGTTGATTCAGATTTTTCGAATTTCTATTAATTGAAAAGAGTAAATCGATGTAGAGCTCTCGACTAATATATTTATTTATTATCTATTAATGAAATTCTTTAGGAGAAAAAAATTAAATTTGGAGTAAAATATATTGAGAACGTGTCAATTTGAGGTTTTTACGGTGTTAACTTAAAAATATTTCGTGACAAAAGGACACTGAAAGTTTTTTCCTTCTACCGCACTTTAGCAGAATTCCATTTTTTTTTTCTTTTCGCTTGTCCAAATAAAAGAAGAGCAACTGAACAAAACGGCGACCTCGCCAGGAAAGATCGCGGGACAAAAATCACAATAAATAAAATAAAAATAAAAAAGAAGGAAAATTGCATCTTCCCAGGCTCAAAGCATCTAGCTCCTCCAAAATCCATCGGAAGGATTTGCGTGCAAAGGCGCTGCGCTCGTCGACCGACCGATTTCCCATCCCCAATCCCCGCGGCGATTGCCATCCCCAATCGCTCTCGCTTCTGCGCCGGTAATCTCTCCGCAATCCGATCTCGTTTCGCCTTCCGGCTCGCACTCCTTCCGATTCGATTCGATTCGATTCGACTCGACTCGACTCGACACGAGTTGGGAGTCGTCGCAGCGTCGAATCGCCTTCATCTGGCGATGCTGCTCACATCGTATAGGCTCGCGTTGTTCGCGATTGATCGTCCAATGCTCGATGATTTCACTTTGCCCCGTCGAGTTCATCTGTTCCTAGATAGATTTCAGATTCGTGTTTTTTCACTTTCTGTATGCAATCAGGATCGGAACTTAATCGATCGGCACGTCCATTTCGCGTTTGTCTGAGGATTTTTTTTTTTTTTGTGGCATCGGTTGAAGTTTTCTAGGTTTTTCTGAGGCGTGGGGACGATGAAGGAAGCTTTGGCGGTGGCGTTGTTGTTGTTGGCTGCGCTGATTCCTTCGGCATCCTCTTCGGCTGCTACCGGTTCTGCTTTTCTCTGGTCCAGACACTACGAACCGTAAGTTTTTGTGTTTTATGATGCCTCGTCGCGCCATTGGATGCAGATGGTGAACTTTTGATTATGTATGGGTAACGGCTTCCGTGACCTTGTGCCTGCAATTTCAGTTCCACCATATCAGTTTTCGTGCTCGCGCCTCTATTTTGTCAGTGTGGTTATTAATTTAATAGGAACGAAAGCTGGAGAGGAAATAGTTCTGAAGAGTTTGAGCAGTTTATGCTGCTACTTTTTATGCATATTTTCATCAGTTAACAATTGGATAGTCATTTTCCAGTGAATTTTCTGACTAGATCTTTGCAAATCATGCCATCAATAGTGAGAAGCCGGCTGTTAATGATATTGTTGGGGACCATGTTCTCTTAATATAAATCTGAAATCAAAAGATGAATCAATAGTTAGGGCTGCTCTTCCGTTGTGTGACTATGCTGTAGATAGATAGATACTCACTTGATAATGCTTTGTCAATTCTTCTTCAAATAGTACTTTTATTTTTGTGGCAAATATGCATCTGAATGCTGAATCATTAATAGACATATACCAAGAGAATGTAACTTAACCATGTCCACAATTGGCACAAAATCAAAATACCGTATGTAGATGCCAGTTTATACTGCAACTCAGAAAAAAAATTCCTTGGTCAGATCTTGTCTTTTTCTTTTCTTTTTAATCTCTAGCTAGTCAAATCATAAATCCTGTTGTGCTTTGTTTATGTCAGAGTGTTTGTAATTGTCTTCTAAGCTGCTGGTTTGTGCTTCACTGGTAGATTTCTTCGTTTGCTTCTTTGATAAGTGTAAGAGAGTGTGCGCGCACGCGCGTGGATGTGTGTGTACTTGACATTCTATCAGGATTTTTATCCTTGGACAAGACTTTAGGTGCAACGCCTGCCTTTTAATTCTCTGAGAAACTCTTTATTTCCTCGATAAACAAAATTTTCCATGGTATTCACCATTTGAGAAAAATCTCTTTCCATTGCCTATGGCATCCAGATAATGTCTGATAAATGTTTATTGAAAAAGGACTATTTTCACCTCCTTTCAAGTCCACCATCTTATTCTAAGACATTTGAAGCATTTGTTATAGGGAAGACGTAGACAATGATAATGACATATCTTGAGTGAAAAACTGCCCATTGCATGTAGTATTTGTTGCATAATCTTGCAGCACAAATAAATTGAGCACTTAGGTTTTCCTTGTGGAGATGATACATAATTAGAAGTTAATAAGTTGTCTCGTCCTCTTCTCCCCAAAGTACTTTCCCTTGCCAACTGTTCTTGAGGTAGTTGTGGTTGTGAAAATACAAGGAAGACAGCTGTATTGATGTAACGCATGCATATCTCTTCGAGCATTTTAGATTTTGCTAACAACGATGATTGGATGCTCCTCAAGTGATCGACACATCGTAAAACATTTCCTATATTTTCACCTGGAGAGATTTGACATATTTCTCATTATTTTTTTAACTTTTCTCGTGCCTTTTTGTCTTGCTTCCTTTGTATGGGTCACTTCTGGATATCCAGATATCTTACAGATGTCTATAAATGTCACAGGTTTTCCACTGATGGAATCAGGGAACTTGTAAACTATCAGACCATATCTCCAAAGGATCTGGCCAAGTCAATTCTTTCAAAGGGCGGGTGGTCGGACTTCTTGGTACTTGATTCCTGTATTGTGATTCTTAGACTGATGATGCAACAATAACAGCTTATTTTTTATTTCTTCTCAGAATTCAAGAAAGAAGTATGTTGTTTTATACTGGTTTACTTACTGCTTTGTTCTTTTTATGTTCCAATGTAGTGCTTGGGAAAGAAAAGTCAGCAGCCTGTGGATGTCGCTCTAGTTTTTCTTGGTAGAGAGGTTAGAATTCTTAAACTTATTTTGATTTGACTTATCATTTAGAATAGTGGAATTCCTTTTCCTTAGCATGCATTAAACTTTGTATTTTTGCATATGATGCATATAGTTTTCCCTCCATCAGGCATTTGACATGTCATTGATTTTAGGATGCGCTGCAAACCTTTTAATATTGACTTTGTGTTGCTCGTTTTTGTTATGTTATGTTTATTTTCCAACAGGTGCAATCTTTGGATATCTCTGCTAACAACCATGCGGATCCAGCTCTAGTAGACTTGCTTAAGGTAAACAAGGCCTACTTTGTAAAATGGATATTGTGGCTTGAAACCAATCAGACTTTGAATGGTTCGATTGTGCAATTAATCAAAAGTTCAAATCTTTAACAGGTCTCTTTCACAAGGTCTAATTTTTCAATGGCGTTTCCCTATGTTGCTGCTGCCATTGAGGAGGAGACAGTGGAAACTTCGTTAATATCTGGTTTCACCGAAACTTGTGGACAAGGTTTAGATACCAGTAGCATTGCTCTTCTGGGATCATGCTCCTTAAAGGGGGACAATTACCATAAACTTTCTGACCTGCAATCACTCAATGTAAGCCAAACAATCATTCAAGCTGGCATTTGTAAATTCCATAACTCCTGCAAATTACTTAAGTCTCTATTCAAATGATGAATAGGATTATCTAGCCTCCAGAAAGGAAAAGAGGCCTGAGGGGAAGGCAGATCTTGTCATGTTTTGCCATGAGGCACCTGGCCTTTCATCTGAATCTGATGTACCGCCTTCAGAAAGTATGGTTTTAAGGTTTCAAAAGTAAAGATATCTTATAAAGATCATTTCAATCTACTTCTATATACTGTATATATTTCCCTAGAGAATGCTTAGAAGTATCTTTTATGAGCTTTGCAGGCGAAATTTTTTCTGAACTTCTTCTATCCATGGAGCAGTCTGGGCAGAAATTCGCTTCTCTCTATGTTTCGCGTCCTTATAGTTCAATTCAGTATCCTTCTTCTCGGGAACTAGAAAGGTTTCTTGCTGAAGGCGGTGCGTTGACCAATGTAACATGCGATGGAGTTTGCCAGATCAAATCATCACTCCTTGAAGGAGTTTTCGTTGTAAGTTCTTGCAGGTTTCCTCAACGTGCTTGCACCTTTGTTTTTGAATGTCCCTTTTTGCCTTTTAAAGTTTCATGCACTGTCGCATTTTTATAGTGCCCGTTGCATGAGAGTATGGATTGAATTGTTTTAGGCTCCATTGCTGCTGTACCTATGATATATAGTAACGATTAGCATGATGCGATAACCCACCCCCTCCCCCCCTTTTTTCCTCCTGTCCTCCTGTTTCTGGTGAATTTTATTTTGGCTTTATGTTTTTCGTTAGAATTGGGGTCTGTCCATCCCATATGATGTCCGACTCCAATGCTATCATTTATGTTTAATGGAGATTGCTCTTTTTCTCCCCTAACCTCATTCTCTTAACCCTTTACCTCATTTGAAGTATCACATCTTTATACCAGTGCTTCTTTGGTGCTTCAGGGGCTTGTGTTGCTTATAATCTTAATATCCGGCCTCTGTTGCATGGCGGGCATTCAAACTCCAACAAGATTTGAGGCGCCTAAAGAGTCGTGAGTTCTCAGTTCCAGTCTTTTGTCTTGGCAATGTGGCCGCTGGATGTTTAATGAAAGGTGCCCACTAGGTTAATATTTGTGATTGCCTGTCCTTCTGCCTATATTCGTTAAATGGTTGTATCTGGCATTTTAATGTAGTTTGGTCGTTTTGTACCCTTCGGATCACTTAAACTCTATTTCAGGAATCATAAATGAGTATTTGAGGGCCTGTAGATGAAAGAACCATCTCAATATGTCCAGATTGATTTTCATTTTTTGCATTGATCTAAATTTTAATGCTTTGATCTTTCTAAATCCAAAACTGCTGGAAACTTCTACTATTCTCATGTATATTTTACATAGTTTAGTGAAATATGAATAATATTATAAATTCGACTGGAAGTACAAAAATACCTTTTCTTTTGCTTTAAGTGGGAAAAAAAAAAAAAAAACCTTAAAGCTATCTTGGATAAGCTAATTACCTTCAACTTTCTTGCTGAAAAAATAAATCCAATGTGAAGAAATATGGCACTAAAACAACTACAAGGTAACATATGCTTGTGAGTCATTTGGGGACTATTTCTATTGGTGTGTATACTACTTGCCATTTTATTGTCTCAAAAGCCCGTTCGCAGCAGACTTCTTAGCCAGTTCATAAGTATATGCTTCCTCATGAGAGAATGCTGCAGAGCGAAAGCTAATGTGAGACTAGCTTCCCCATGCGATGACCAACAAACCAAACAATTTTCAGTTTGACTGGACTTCTGCTGTTTTAGACATGGAAGAGTGCCGTAAATCTGAGCCAGATTGATTCCAAGTCAGGTTGCTCAGACTGATTCCAAGTTAAGTTTGCACCACCAGCTCCTCAAGCGTGGAAAGTACCCGCCTTTAGCCGCACTTAGCCATTCGGCTGATATGAATCGCCATGGAGATGTCCTTCTTCCCTAATGTTATCCTATATGCCAGAACAATAATGAAAAAAAAAAGGTGACCTGGGATTGAGATTCGCTGGGGACAGATAACTATGATATAAATTAGACCCCACCAACTGAACATTACGGATTTCCACGAATTATCACCCCGTTGAGCGGACGCAGCAAGAATGACTACATTGCAGTCGAACTCCAACAGCAGCCTCAACTTGTCGAGCTTGAGCATAGCTATCGAGAGTGATCACCAATTTCCCGGCTTAGAACTGTCAATTCAGCAGCAACTTTTACGACTTTGAGGCAACAAATCACGTGAACTCATCTCGACCTCCCTCTGCCCTCATTTGTCCGTCTATCGTGCACAGTACTTCATTAATCACATCCACCGGATGGTTCGACAAGTCTTCTGCTGCAAATTCATGAACTTTATTGTTCAGTTCTATGGAACTCTTACCAGGCATCTTCTCCGTGCCTATGGCCCTCATCGTCTTCCTTATTGACCCAGATTCGTTCCATCTTCCCAGACTGGCGTATGTGTTAGATAGAAGTGAAAAATTACCACTGTTCTCAGGCTCCAGGCGCATCAAATGCTGCAGAGCCTGCTCTCCAAGATCAGGATCGCCATAGACATTAGAAGCAGCAAGAAGCGATCCCCATATGGCGGCATTCGCTTCAAAGGGCATACTCTTAACCAGCTGCTCTGCCTCTTGTAAATAACCAGCCCGTCCAAGTAAATCGACCATGCAGCCGTACTGCTCGATCCTTGGGTCAATCCCATACCTCGAGTGCATCACGGTAAAGAACCCTTGACCCAGCTTGACCATCCCACTATGGCTACAAGCGGAGAGGACTGCCGTGAAAGTGATCTCATTGGGCTTAATTTTAGCCCTTTCCATCCCAGAGAACATTTCCAGGGCTTCTCTTCCCATGCCATGTATGGCCAGCCCCGCGATTATAGTCGTCCAACTCACTACAGTCCTCCCCATCATGCCTTCAAAGACTTGACGAGCCTTCCTGATGTTGCCTGATTTCGCGAACGTGTCTATAAGTGCATTGTTAAGCTGCACGGTTCGATTTAACCCATGTCCGTCGATGTAGCTATCGATCCATTCACCGAGTGCAAGTGCACCCAGCTGTGCGCAAGCAGACAGTGCTGCCAACATCGAGACTTCATCCGGCTCCATGCCCTCGAGCAACATTCTCTTAAACACTTCAATCGCCTCGCCTGGCCTATTCCACTGAGCATATCCTCCGATCACAGCAGTCCAAGCAATCAAATTCCTCTCAGGCATTCGCTCGAACAACTCCCGGGCACTCTCCAAACAGCCAGCCTTGGCATAGCCAGCGATCATCGCGTTCCACAGCGCGGCACTCCCGGAACTCAATCCATCGAACACCTTCCGCGCATCGGAAATGCACCCGCACGAGCAGTACATCCGAACGAGGGCCGTGGCCACGTGAGCATCCAACTCCAGCCCGATCCCCACGCTCTGGCCGTGAATCTGCCTCCCTACTCCGACCGCGGACAGCCGAACCGCAGCTCTCAACGCGAAGGGAAGGGAGTAGGAGTCGGTCCGCAGACCCGAAGCCCGAATCCCGCCGAACAGACGGACGGCCATCTCGGCGGAGCCCGCGTCGGGGAGGGCCCGGATCACGGCGTTGTAGAGGTACACATCGGGGCGGGCGCTGCGGGCGAAGACCGCCATCGCGTAATCGGAGAGGCCCAGAGAGAAGCAGCGGCCGATGAAGTGGCCGAGGAGGACGTTGTCCCGGTCGAGGCCCCTCGGGACCATGAACCCGTGGGTCCCGCGGAGGCGCGTGAGGTCACCGCACCGGCGGAGCAGGGAGAGGAGGGACGGAGGTTCCGGCGACGCGGCGGCGGAGGCGGAGGGAGGCGGCGACTTGGGGAGGACGGGCCAGAGCATCCTCGGCCGCGCCGCCGTCGCCAGCATGACCGTCGCCGACCACGCTCACTCAGCCATCGCCCATCTCCTCAAATCGCCATGGAAGGTGTAGAGAACGGAAAAGATTACACAGTTTGTACGCGAGAGAACAGCGAATCACAAGAAATCCGTAGAGAATGGGAAGAAAATGGGCATGAACAACAGGATTTCTAGTTTGAATTAATTAGTTAATAAAAAATATTTTTATTCTGAATAGTAATTTATATTTAAATATTTTTATTAACCCTTTTCTAAAATATAAAATAATTTATTTTTCACGAAATGAACTAATGATAATTACCCGTACTTTTTCTATTCCATTTCTTAGAAACGTGAAGACTACAAAATATCGGTCTTTTCAGGACTTCATATGAACATTAAGTTCTTTATTCTTTAATTCTAATTCGAATCGGTTTGGTTGGGACTTAGCTGAGTGGGGTGGATTGACTCCACTCGAGACGCAAAGGAACCACATTGTCATAGTGACCCACCCATGATTTACTTTCAAGACGGGCAACTCGAGCCTCAAGGCTAGAGAGGAATTCAAACAGGAGTAACTATGAAGTATGAATCACGTCAACCAATATCATATTCGTATATAAAAATATTATGATAAACAACTCAAAAGGATTGTTACGTGGCATACATGACTACTACTGATATAGATAGATTTGATTTACATGATCCATAAATTATTACGATATTATTCCGCACAGGAAGCTCATATTCGAACATTTCTTGAATTTTTTTTCAGAAAAATGTAAGTTACACACTTCACTAACCACTCGCATGCTTTTATTTACTTTTTCTCTTTTTTTTGTTTGCAAAATATCGTTCCGATACATCTCTAGACAAAGCCCTATTTTTTAAAATATCAAATCGTTATTTCTTGCAAATACTTCGCATCTCAAGGTTTGACTTTTCGATTGAGTTGGAGACTTTTGAGCGTGTGCCCACAAGCATTTATGATTAGACCTGAGCAGGTCTTTAAAAGGCTCCTGCTAAGCCCATGTGGCGGATTCCCCCCGGGAAAATTCCCAAGAGGGAGATGTGAAATACTGGGGGTCTGTCGGAGCCAACCAGGGACCTTAAACCTGGTAATGGTACCACAGGGTTACCCGTCCAGCTTCTCCACAGGAGAAGAAGGTAACCCCATTAGATCCCCGCGATGCCTTTCCCGGGTAACCAATCCCGGCCGGGTACAGGGAAATGAAAATGGGTTTGGAGATTAAGTTCAAGGAAAAAATGACATTTTTGTAAGTTGAAACATAAGTAGAGGTGATCGATTATCAGGCAACTTAGGAACTAGGAATTGGTGGAACTAGTTTGGCCTGAATCCTGAGTAGGTAAAATTTCTTGTGAGATGAATTAAATTAATGGTCTAGTTTGTGACTATTCTATTTTCAAGAATAATTTATGTTTAGAATTTTTTTTATTCAATTCATTAGATGAGTTTTTAAGCATTTTAAAGCATTTGGTAATTGTTCAAAGTTTTATTTCGAATAAAAAAAGCATTTGGTAATTACTCAAATTCTTCCGTGTTTTAGAATTTTTTTAATTTTTAAATAATTTTATTACATTTTTTTCACTTTTTTTCTTCATTTTCTTCTTCTTCTTCTTCTTCCTTTAGTTGGTCGTATCAACTAGACGAGGGGGCGACAACCTTGCCGAAGTGTTGTTGGCCCTCGACGAGGCCAAGCCTCGTCACCTCAAGTCTCACGATAGTTGGATGAGACTTGATATCGCCCTAGCTAGATGAGGTCAACCTTGCCTAGATATGGTGAAGCTAAATTCACCTAGCTGCTAACGAGGCTCAATTTTGGAGTTATTTTTGGGAAAAAAAAAGTTACCAAATAGATTTATTTTCTTTTTTAGTTTCGGGGAATAAAAGAATATAATCAAGTATTGTTTGGTCAATTAGCAAACAAGGCATAAGTCTAAAAAACAACCCGTTCTTAGAAGCCAAGTGGAAAAATTTCCCTTGCTTGTCCTCAAAGTCTCGGTGTTGATCATATGACTACCTCTTCAACTCCATTTTATATAAACAAAAACCTCTACAAAATCCTTCAAACTTCTCTGCTAAATTAAGAAAAGATTCAAAAGTATTTAGCCAATGACTTTATTGTGCACTACTTTAGTTGTGAAGAAATTAAGGATTAAGTTTAGCTCGTAGTATTTTATAGATTGGTAACAAAATTTCAAAAAGTACAAAAAGAATCAATCCGGTCTAGGTTAGCAATTTCGCCTTTAAAATTGAATTGAAATTCACCGATTTCAATTTTATGTAATTGGGAATCGGACTAGTGATCCCGAGAACCACCTAGGACTGGTCGGTTGAGTCCAGTCCAAACGGTTCCTTTTGGACAGTAGAAGCTGCAAATGTAAAGTGGTATAAATTAATTTAAGTATTCAATATTCTAATAATAGTGCATCAATTTTCTCGTAATTATGCAATTTTTGGTAATTGGCATCCTTTTCGTTAATCTTACAGTTCCCCACTTCTTACTGGGAGCCTCTGACAGGCAGCCACGTGTCGCTTCCTTTTCACTCCCCTCGTCGCTCTCCTGTAAGGCTGTAACTCTCGGATTGGTCAGTAACCGAAGACGAAGATGATGACGATGACGATGACGACGGTGATGGCGGTTCCACCCGCGCCGGGTCGCTAAATTCGATCGCCGGATTCCAGCTTCCCCTTCCGCACCCATCATCCGATCGACATCGAATCTCCGAATCGGATCGCCCATTCCCGATCTCTGTCCGAACGCGTGCATTGGTCCCCGTCGACGGCGGCAGATCGGCTGAATCCGCCGCCCGGCGACTGCGAAACGCGAGAGAGAACGAACGGCGAATGCGCGCGCTCCGACCGTGCGCGGCGACGGAGGGACGGGGAAGGTGAGAGCCCGACGCCAGACCCGAACCCGCCGGCGCAGCGAGCGACCGAGCGAGCGACGGCGGCGACGGCGACGACTTGAGTGGCGTTTCAGTACGAAATTGATAATTACTCATTTTGGATAGAGGAGAGAGAGAAAGAGAGAGAAAGAGGAGAGAGAGAGGAGAGAGAGTGTGTGTAAATAAAAAGCTGGGATTTTTGAGTTAAAAATAAGACGAAAGCGTTCACACTTGGCCATGGGACTTGGTCGTCTTTCTTCTTCTTCTCCTTCTTCGTCAGCGCACTCCTCGACTCTCATCCGAACCCTAATTGGCGACGAGGGCTGCGGCGATCCGGTGGCGGCTGCGTCCTCCGCCTCGGCCCCGCGCCTCTGCTAGGCGGGCTCGGCCGATTTCCGGTCTTGCAACCGTCGCGGGGCGACGGGTCGGGAGTGGGGAAGGGAATCGAGGCTTGTGATTCCGTTCCTCGGAGGGTGGGGAATTTAGGGGGCGGGGTGCGGTCGTGGGAGGAGGGGGTTTTCGTGGAGGGAGGGAGATGGAGGGGAATTCGGGTGGAGTAGGAGGAGGAGGAGGAGGAGGAGGGGTTGTCGGGGGAGGAGGGAACGACGTGGAATTGATGTGCAAGACGCTGCAAGTGGAGCACAAGCTCTTCTACTTCGATCTGAAGGAGAACCCTCGCGGGCGCTACCTCAAGATCTCCGAGAAGACCTCGGCCACGCGGTCCACCATCATCGTGCCCTTCTCCGGCATCTCCTGGTTCCTGGATCTCTTCAACTACTACGTCAGTACCGACGATCAGGAGGCCTCCAGCAAGGAATTGCAGCTCGACACCAAGGCATTGTTTTTTTCAATCGGGGCGTTCTGTTCCTTGTTGTCTGTCGTTTTCGGTGTTTGCATTGCTTGAATTGCCTGTTGTTGGTTGCAGGTGTTCTACTTTGATGTTGGCGAGAATCGGCGGGGGCGCTTTTTGAGGGTAATTCCGCTCTTGGGTCTTCATTCGTTTGGGTTTTCGGTGCTGATTGGACTTGCGGTCATTGTATTTGCTTGTCATTTTGATCCGTGGCTTTATCTCCTCCGCATATTGGTTCTAATATGTCTTCAGAGTCTGCAGTTCTGTGATTGCCTTGACCTGGCAATTCATTTTCTTTTAATTAAATTAGTTGAAGTATAAACTATTAAAAGGCCATCCGCAGTCCGAGTATCTAGCCACTGTCACTAAACTCTTTGGATCTTCCATATACCAGGCTGAGTAGATTTTGCTTTGTGCATACAGCATTCTTAAATTTGGACAAGCAGGGTTGCGTTCAGTAATGGGGCATGTTGCTCCAGAATGAACCTTAATTTGCACCAAATGCTTGTACCTTTAAATGCTTTCTATTGGTGGTATTTTCAATTAATTATGGTTTTTTTACAGTAATAATAAAACAATGTTAAATAGATTTTCCAAATGTAGGATCTCTTTTAGTTTATTCCTAGAGGGAAGAATAAGTATCTTTTCCTTTTGATAGTTAACATCTTGCAGGCTTAGTAGTTGGCATTTATATAAAGTTATTTGTCTGATTCCCATCATTGTCGGACTATACTTTTGGACAGTCTAGCTACATGGAATGGCAGGGGGCCTCTTACAAATATGGAAGTTTGTTATCTAGGTCTAGAGAAGAGTGGAACTACATAATTTGATAATATGAAAGAGTTCCTGATTGGATGATTCATTGTTATCTTTTCCTTTCGATAGTTAACATCTTGCAGGCTTAGTAGTTGGCGCAAATTTGAAGTTTTTTTCTGGTTCTCATTATAGTTGGATTATACTTTTGGACAGTCTAACCACATGGAATTGCAGGGGAACCCTTACAAATATGGAAGTTTGTTATCTAGGTCTAGAGAAGAGTAGAACTATATAATTTGATAATATAAAAGATTTCCTGATGAACCACTCAATGGATAAAAGAATTGGATCTACATTATAGTGTTCCTGTCTATATTCACACACTAAATTAGTGTCAAAACTCTTAATATAGTGCATGAAATTCTGACAGTTTTTCGTGCTCTGACTAGAATTGTTTGACCTGCATTGTCACATACATGTATTTAGTCCTTCCGGATTCATATTTCCAAGTCTACATAAATGCTGCTTGGCTGAAAAGTTCTGCAACCTCAGCTATTGCAAGTCTTTTCCTGATATGTCCAGCTTGCACCTAAGAATGCAATCCTGAACCATTATCTAAATAGAATGCATCTGAAATGTCTTAATGAAAGGACCAGTAGGATGATTAGAATGGTAGACTATAAAGGTTCTTTCCAGAAACTGAAAAACTTTTTTGGGAAGGAGGATGATTCTAACATTATTTAATGCAATCCATTATCAGTTTCTCGTAACAAATCAAAAAGATGTGTGACTACATTAGAAGTGAACATTTATTATTCAAATGATACTGTTTGATTTTTTGATAGGTAAAAAGAAATTGTAAATATGATCTCTTGCTTTGAATTTGTTCTTTTCCTCTGACCCAGCTAATTGAGACTTGCACGTTCAAAGTTTAGTCTCTTTTATAAGTTTGTATGCAAAGACACGGATCATAATCATTTTTAATCATCATCTGGAATTTGCAAGCTTCTGCTACATGGCACAACCTTATCTCCTAGACTTTTAGGATTATGGAAAACAATGTTAATGCAGCTGTACTTCCTATTATGTGAGATGCTGGTGCAAGTTTATTTTGGGAGGTTATTTTCTCATCCAGGAGCAGTTGGTCCATGAGTTGTGTGGTAGAGTAGTGTCTTCATGTATCAGGCAGCTAGGAATGCAGTTTTGCTTTTATGGTCATTCCCACTGGCATAACTGTTTTTCTTGCTGAAAGGATGAACTATGGTTTCTAAAAGCATGGTCACAGCAATACAGAAAGGAAAGTAGGGTAAGGAATATTGGTCATCTAAAATTCAGTGAGAGAATTTTTTTGGCAACCGGATATGCCCTGTATGCTGGAATCTTCGGTGAAAGGATCGTATTCTATGGGAATTGAGAAGCTTGTCTTTGAGAATATTTAGAGACGCAGTGTTGAAGCATGGGTAATGTTCATTATCAAAGTCAGGCAATTGCTTTTCTTTGGGAATAGCGTGAATGTTGATATTAGTTGTTCAGATAACTTATATAATATGAATTGAACGAGTATTTCAGATCTTAAATGGTTGGGGAATTAGTAGGCAATATCTGTTGCCTGCATGCAAGATAGAGGAAAGAATTAGGAAGAGGACTTAACTAGTTGGTAACATTTGGATGCCGCATGTTCGCAATGGATAGAACTTATTAACGAGTCTTCTCGGTTGATTGGGAAGGATTATGAGTCATCCTGCTGAAGGTTGTGGTGAAATATAGAAGAAATGAAAAGATTGGTTGCTCCAACTATGCAGGCATGTTAAGATCTATTATGATATTCATTCAGGTGTTAGTACTAGCAATCCTGTGTCAGCAGCCAATGCTTTAATTGACTGATTTAGTGATAAATGATTCTGGTTATATCCGTCCACTGGATCCTTTTGCTTTTTGTGGATTTAGTTATTTGTCCTTTTTGGACTCCCTAGTTGTAGATCAAAGATGTTCTTTGGTTTATCAAGATCTCTCCCTATTCAGTTTCTTTGGCCACAAATTTTGTTATTCTTCAGGATGATGTTCAAGTTTTCTTGTTGCGCTATAAGGCATGGTTGGTGTTTGTATGAATTCTGTGAAGTTTTGTAGAAATCTTGCCAACTGTTCTAAAAGTTTAAACTGTTAAGATGAAGATGCGGTTTAATATTTAGATACCCTAGTGGGAATATGAAAAGATTTGAACTCAAGACTCTTGCTCCAATGCCATCTAAAATTTCATGGGATCATTGCCGACCATTCTAAAAGTTAAGTTATCAGATGAATGTGTAATTTAATAGTTAAATACTAACAAATTCTTTTTTTTTGGGGCTAGAGTTTGCATCAAGAAGGAAATAACTTTTATATAATTTTATGCAGGTATCTGAAGCTTCAGTGAGTAGAAACCGGAGCACTATCATTGTACCTGCAGGTAGCACCCGTGATGAAGGTTGGGCAGCTTTCAGAAATATCTTGGCTGAGATTAATGAAGCATCAACGCTTTTCATACTTCCCAACCAGGTATAGTATGATTTTGACCCATTAAAAAAAAAAAAAAAAACTGGTTATAGTATGACACGTCATAGCTAGGAGTTCTTAATGACCTGCCCATGCTCTGTTTTAAGAAAAATATGTTGAATTTCTCTTATGCTTGTGGATATTCCATGTTCTTTTTTCCTATTCAATTGCATTAGGCTTTTTCTTTTCTTGTCTCGAGGGATCTCACTTTTTTCTTTTTTTCTTTTTTCCGGGATGCTTCCTTGGCCTTCCTGATCATGTGGTCTGAAGCAGCAAAGTTCTGAGCCTACAGGAAGTCTTGTTGGGTTTTCAGATGATGTAGGTGCAGGCTTCATATCTGGTCATAGTGGCCAATCTGCCCCGGCTTCTTCTGATTTGAATGTGGACAGATCGGCAGAATTGCCAGCACAGGATGAGATTGGTAACATGGGAGTGTCGAAGGTAATTAGAGTTGACCAGAAGAAGTTTTTCTTTGATCTAGGGAGCAACAACAGAGGCCATTTCCTGAGGATATCTGAGGTAATCTAAAACTATTTGCGATGTGTCATTAAGAAACTTAGTGATATTAAACTAACAAAGTGAGTGTTGGGATGGTATGTGAATGCAGGTTGCAGGCACCGACAGGTCTTCCATCATTCTACCGCTTGCAGGTTTGAAGCAGTTCCATGAAATATTAGGTCACTTTGTGGAAATTACAAAGGACCGGCTTGAAGGGATGACGGGTGCAATTGTGCGAACCGTGGACCCCCTGCAAAGATGAATGTTTATACCTGCAGGGTTGGGCAAAGAGTGAAAAAAATTCTGCAAAGGGATGTACTCAAGCTGGAAATAAGTGCTTTTCTAGGGTGTGCTGATGATTTTCTTTTGTTATTTTATTTTCTTGATTCTGTGGTGAAGGATGAGAATAATCTGATTTATGTGCTTGATCAACAATAAATTGGGGGGTGGATAGCAGAAATAACAAGATGGAAGTGTGAATGTGTGGGATGGATTCATTAATAATATTCGTTGCAGATGTGTTTCACTCTTCTCCTGTAATCATCTTCATTATCAATCATTCAAGATCCTGCACGAGGGCTATGAAAAGTGGGATTTGTAGTTCGTGGCTGCTGCATTCATGCCCAGAATATGTCCTTTGCATTCACGTTAGAGTACTTGATTGCAATACATGCTTCCATGAATGGCAGGAGCGAACTCGTGGGATTTTATATGTTGCCCTTTACGGGCACCAAGGAAAATGTCTATTCTATCGATCCTATTGATATCACCCACCGCAGAAGTGGATAGCCAAATCTTATTTGCTAATTGGTTGTGCTCTTCCTATTCTTTTGGGTGGCCATATGATGACTCCAACTGCTGCAACTGATGCTTCTCCTCTGACCATTACGAGACTGGTTTTATTCAGATGAGATGCTTCAACGTTCCGATCCAAAGCTCCTCGGGAATGAGGTAGCCAAGTAGTTGTTGGTGTGAACAGTAATGACTGGTTCCTCCAGGTGTTTCTTATGTCAATGTATAGCATGAGTCTGGCTCATTCCTCAGAGGCTGGATGCAAAAATTGCCGACGAGCCTGTGGGGGCAGGAGGACTCGGTCTAAAAGGCAGCCTCTAACCGAGGAAAGGTTTTCCTTGGTTATTATCCCGTTCCACTGCTAAGTCCTCGTTTTATTCCACAATTCATATGATCCACTCGAGTGCACGGGAGGAAGTTGCTTTTGCCTTCCACAGACCATGAAAATGAAGCTAACAATTTATGATAAGGTATCCAATGAATTCGACACGAGAGCTAATACATGCCATCGACACCGTCGCTGGTGTTGACGGGCCACCAAGTAGTGCGGTGAACTTAGTCACTGGGGGCTAATAATACGTCCATTTGGTCGACAGTGCATTGAATACTTGAATGTCCTAGTCTTCGACCGACTTTTTGTCACGCTCAAAATGTCTTCCAACGTCGACCATGAGCTGGAATTCCAGTAGTCCTATCTTTAGGATTGCTAAGACGGCGACATGGCTGCGTGCATCAGATATGGACGATTCCTCCGTTCTACATCCATCCTTCGTTGCGGGACATCTTTTCGCTCATATAGCATTCGACCTATAAAACATCGTTTTATGGAAGCCAAAAGTCATGCATTTTTCTGAACATGAACTACTGCGAACATGCGCTGTTACAGCCATCTTCACCTCGATGGGAACTCAATTTAATTAGGGTTTGCGAATTAGAGCGTAGATTGCTAAAGTTGGGTCTTCGATGGCACTTTGAGTACGTCCATCATTGTAGCCGAGGCAGCAACTAGGTAGTTCAGATGACGGGTAAATTGCACGTTGTTTTGACCAATTAGGAGTATAAACAGAATGCGGCGTAAGATGATTCCTTACGTGATCTCCCTTTACTAGACAAAAGGTCGACTGCCATTTTCACGAACGTGAAAAAGGGTTTGTGGGCAAGGTTGGGACCTACCTTACTATCTATTGCCATGTTTGGTTTAAGGCACCAAGGAATAGTAAATAATCCACTGGCTAGCCCGTCACTGCAGCCCCACCACGTGCAAGTGGTGAAGCCCAAGACTGGCGATACTCTCTCATGCTCAAGCCTGTCCTTCGCAGATAATCAAGTTTCCTAAGGTCGAGCGTAGACTGGGAAATCAAACTCGTGACCATCGATTTCCAAATCAAGTCTTGGACCACCCCCACCAACTTGTTGTAATAGTGCTGAAATGATCTCGCAACTGAATGTACCAGGTCTCAAAAAGAATGAAGAGTCCGCCACAAACTTTTGTTTCAAAAGCGAAGATGGATATGTTAACGTCACGTTTCATGTGCATTCTTCAGTATCTGAAAATAAAAGCTGGAAGAAAAGTCAGTTCAAATAGACAGCATTACGATCTCTCTCTCTCTTTCTCTCTCACGTGTGGGGGACCGCAAGACCGGATGCAGAGGACCCATTACAGGAGCAAGGAAAAGGATGTGAAGAAAGCAGTGGGATTGAGGGGTTAACATTCAAAAGGAGTGACAGTCCACAGCAAATGCTGATAGAAACTGCTCATAAGGTTTTGACAATGCCAGTGGAATGATAGAGAGGTACATGGAGCCCGTTCATGGTTGCCATCTCATGTGTATGTGAGAGAAAGAGAGAGAGAGGACACTGTGCGCGTGCGTGCGTGTGCACCAATTAGTTCACACGAGTCTTACAATTGTAGCACCACCATACCGAATAATAGGTGGGGTCAACTCTCTCCTGGAAAGATCCTTTTTCACCGGGAGATTGGCCCAAGTACTATTCTGTTGAACAGTATCCAATTTGTCGTAAAATTAGTGTCTCGTTTTATCTCGCTGGAAATGATCGGAGCTGGCATGTTTCCTCTCTCTGCTCTAATCTGCAAAGCAAGTGGAGTGTGTACAATGTGCATGTCCCAGCAGTTTCTACTTGTTGAATGATCTGGAAAGACTGGAATGTGTCCCCAGCTGATCACCAGGCCATTTGATTCTCGCCCAAACTTGATGTTTTGCTCTCCACTCACTGCTTTGGAATGTGACAACTCCTACTTCTTAAGAAGGGACTCAGGACCACCTCTCTCTCTCTCTCTCTCTCTCTCTCTCTCTCAGAGTTAAATCCCTTTCAAGCACAAAAGTTTTCTTTTCCCCAGCTTTTCAAGGAGAATCTTCATGGAACTTCAAGCGCGGCAGTCTTTCGCTCCTTTAGGTGATGTAACATTTGAAAGCTTCGAAAATCAGGATATGAGGCATGTCATGAACAAATAACAAAATCACTTTGATGCGTAGTCTTCAATTTTCACATAATTTGTTGGCTGCTAAAAGTACACTGTCCCTGTAGCATAATCAAGAATTTACAGCTAGGACATAATGCTGTTAACATTTTCATGATAACTTTTGAGTCATTGATTCATTTATTGCAAATGAATACCCATTTTAAGGTGTTCACAACCTGAAAAGAAAGATGGGAGTAGTTGGTCCAAGAAAATTGAATTTTCATCGTTGTGGAATCCAAGGCTTTCTTCACGGCATTGCAGGAGTTTTCATAATCGGAAATAACCGTGTTTAGCACATCATCCTGTGCAATTGTTCAGAGTTGAACCCTTTTAAGAAGTACTTAAGACAGACTTTGTTTTATAGTATATACTTAAGACAAATCTTGTGTATGATTCCAACACTTCCTTTCCTTTTGAGTTCTCGTTTTTCCCTTTTATTATGATAGTATAGAACTGGCAGCATAACCTGAATGATAAAAGATCAATTAGGCACCCACGCACAAGCAATATACATCGGACTTTATCTGTATGAATAGCAATCCAGGCTGATCGAAAGGGATTGACATCCAAATTGTTAATGTGACCCTACGAGCTACTGTTCCAACGTCGTGATTTTGCAACAGAGAGAGAGAGAGAGAGAGAGAGAGAGAGAGAGAGCTGCTTTATCTAATTCCTGGCTTGCCAGCTAGACTTTGGCGAAATGCTCCATTTGGACAAAGAACACTTTGCACTACCATGGCATTCAACACCAAGTTGATTGAGAGGAAAGCATCAATATCTACATCCTATCTTCGTTTTTCGTTTTATTTACGCATGCAAACTGTTCTTCCCTAGTGCTTTTCCACTTAGTTGGGCTTTTCTGTTGGCACATAAAATTCTTAAAACTACTGATGCCCAGAGAAATGTGCTGGTATGAGCTGTTTCTGTCCCAGATATAAATGGGCATATTGCCGTCTTGGAATCTTTTTTCCCCCGAACGTTTCCTAATTGTTCAAACAAGAAGAAAGTAAATGCCACACGGCAGAGCTAATTAACAGCTCCCAGATATAAATGGGCATATTGCCGTCTTGGAATCCCTTTTTCCCCCATCGTTTCAGAATTGTTCAAACGAGAAGAAAGTAAATGCCACACGGCAGAGCTAATTAACAGCTCACCATTTGTGAAAGTTCTTGGTGCACATGAATCTTGAAGGTAAAAGAAGGCTGGTGTGGACGAACAACGGTACTAGCTGGGACAGAGATCTCATTATTGAGCAAAACACAGCGATGCCTTTGATCCGTCTTACTGATCCTTGAGTGAGCAGAATCTTTAATGCTTGAATGGGGAGACTCCGAATTCTCGTAGGTCCGCCGATCAAGTCTTTCGAAAGAATTAAGAGACTGATACCGTATCCAAGGGTTTTAGGCCAAAAATCATAACCTTTTCATGAGATACATAACTTGTTCTAGCGACCTCCTTGGCAATCTGCACACAAAAAAATGATGATCGGCGAGAAATCTTTATCTTCTGTCAACATTACCAGTACCCTCTCCCAGTCTCTCAGAGTCCTTTACTTTTAAGTAATTACATTGAATCACCATGGTGGAATTTAGGCGCGAACATGATTATGTACTGTGAAATGAGAAAGGCTGCTAATATCCAGAGAAGAGTGGATCGCAGGAATCTGATTGGCTCTCTTGATTCCTATGCGATCTTCTTGTGAATGCTTCGCAATACAAACCAGGGAACCAAAAGGCCAATCTCCAAATTGTACGGATTCAGTACCTGAACAGAATCCAACCATTCATTTCACATGACATGTAGTATTTGCAGTTGTCTACTTATATTCCCCCATTCCGTGGTTCTTTACGCGAGTGGAAATTCAGATGATCTCGACATCGCATGTAATTCTTCTTGATCCGATCATCTTATGTTTGCCATCGATTAGAGTTTTGTGGAATCTCTTGAGCTGAGTAATTGTATCTTGATAATCCTACTTAGGGACTTCGTAGTAAATAGGCGAATCACGAATTGGCTGTTGAGCCACCCAATTTATTCTTTCAATCTGTTCTCTGCTATATCAAATCGATTACAGATCAAGACAGGAGGGGGGGCCTAGATTCGTTTCTACGAGAATTCATATGATTATACATGTAAAATACCATGATTTGTCATGTCAAACATGCGAGATATAAGATAATTTTAAGTACTCTAGAAGCACAACGCATTTATCTACCCGGACCGACCCGAGTCAGTCATCTTCACCTGTCGAGTGGTAAAAAATCTCTTTTATCTCTAGAAATAATTATATCTGATCATACATGAATTTAGAGACACCACGCTATAATGGGACGGTTACGAATCCCTCCTTATATAGAATGACTCTAAAGCAATAGTTTGAGCCACAAGAGTGGGCGAGAGAGAGAGAGAGAGAGAGAGAGAGAGAGAGAGATAGAGGCTTATACACCTTCCTGAGAGAGTCTTCAGGTGTCTTTCATCCTGCTGAGGTAGGAACAATGGAGTCGCCGCCGTTCAGTTCGACGATGGTATCATCAGCATCAGCCAAGGATGTCGCGTCGGAGCCCAACAGTAGTGCAATAGAGTGGCACAGCAGGCGCTGGACGTGGGGAGGGCCGATAAGCCTCCACAGAGTGCTGTGCATGCAAGGCGGCGACGATGATGGGAGCTATGCCAAGAACTCCGATGCACCCGCGTCTGCAGTCACCCTATCGAAGCCCTTGCTCTTGAATGCCATACAGTCCATGAAGCTCTTCCTCGCGTCGAAGCACGACGATTCACTGAGGATTGCCGATCTAGGCTGCGCCACGGGGTACAACACCTTGGCCACGGTCAACATGGTGGTGGAGGGCCTGAGGAAGAGGTACGTGGAGGAGCTGGGGTTCGAGCCTGAGTTCGAGGCCTTCTTCTCCGACCTCCCGTCGAACGATTTCAATTACTTGTTCAGGACGTTGAGTGGGGTGGTGCCTGCTGATTCTAGCAGGGAGATAAGCAGGCGCCGCTACTTTGCAGCCGGCGTGCCTGGGTCATTCTATCACCGCCTCTTCCCGAGGGCAAAGCTTCATGTGGCCGTGAGCTTGAGCGCCTTGCACTGGCTCTCTCAGGTGATGATATTTCTTCACTCTTACCTCCTCTGTACCATTCACAGGCATGGTATCTGGCGTTCAAATCATCAATCTGATTTTACCATCTGAAATCCTCATAGTTTCCCTTACTTCAATGAACTTTTTGTCACTATACTTCATAGTCCTCCAAGCGTTTCCTCCTTCCCGTGGCCTGCAAAATCCATTCGATGTGCATAGTTAAGTCGCCTGAGCTCATCCGTTACAGTTCAGACTATCGTTGCGGATAAGAAATTTAGATCGAGGAGAAAAATTGAAAGTCAGTAATCGAGCAATACCCTAGCCTCGAATGAAACATGATTAACTTCATAAGAAATTTCATAGATTGAAGTACATGTATAAAAAGCATATGCCGGCTGGAAACCGAAGTGAACTTCAAGTGGCCGAGGAGGATGACAGCCCTCGCCAGCCTCCCAAGTTCTGATCGGGAAAATCACACGTAACTCTGAGCAAAAATAGCAAGAACAGCCTTCACGTTTCTTCTTCTTGCTTTGTTTTTCTTTTTCCTGACCAGCCCAAACCCTCCGGTCCCTTCACCACTAGGCCTTGCACCTAGTGGCTTCTTGCTTTCTTTTTCAAAGGGGCATTCCTCTATAATCCTTCAGGGACCGATCCCCTCGTCGCGATAACGTACATTTTATCGTAACTCCTGTAAGAAATACGGTAGCATACTTCTGGTTTGAAACTGGGTGGGATCAATGGAAACCTAATGGTATCACTTTTTCAAGTCTGCAGAAGCATAGCTTATGAACTTGTCTCTCTTTAGGCAGATACCAGAAGAAGTCACGAACAAGAGCTCGCCGGCGTGGAACAGGGGGAGGGCATGGATCGACGGGGCCAAGGACGAGGTGGTGGAGGCCTATGCAAGGCAGTCTGAGGAGGACCTGGACGACTTCTTGCGGTGCCGGAAGGAAGAGATCGTGGAAGGCGGGATGCTGTTCATGCTGATGGGAGGGCGGCCAAGCTCCCGACAGCCCTGCGACCAGTTGGGCGATCCGGACTCGCGAGACAAGCACCCCTTCACCACCTCCATGGACCAAGCTTGGCAGGAACTCCTGGACGAGGTACGCGCATCGCCTCTTTGCCATATAGTTACGCACGCGCGATTGACTAGCCGACACAAACATCGTCGTTGTCATGATGCTGCACTGCGTGCACGATCCCATACGCCAGTCTCATCTCTTGCCGTTTCGCGTCGAGCTTGAAGACATTCGCACATGCATCATCACCGTGTCTTCTCCTGCAAATGCGATGCGATGTCCCTTCTCTGCTTTCTCCAACTTCGTAACCGGCATGACATCAGAACATGCGCTTTCCTTTGCTATTTTAGGAGTCTTTGTCTCTGGAGAGTCTGTGTGTGATGCATGGTCAGTCGTTCGATGTTTTCTTCTGTCATTCTAGGTTTTCTCCATTCGCGCGGTGCATGGGTATATGACGAGTTATATGCGGTAAATCTCAATCAAAATAAAGAAAAAAAGAATGTATGTAATCTGTTGAAAAATGACCTCTACTTCTTGTTTTGTTTTTTCAACAATTGGAGTATTATTTAATGGGGTTAATATCACGAAAAATCCCAAACTTGTATACATATAACAAATCTATTCCAAACTAATTTTTTTACTATAAAAAATCCAAAACTAGTACACCTTTGACAAATTTACTCAAAATTTGTACACTTATAATAAATTTACCTTGTTAGTTTTCGTTAAATTATACCGTCAAAATCGCTGAGTTAGATAAAACGTAACATTTGACTGATATACCAATTTGGAATTTTATTATCCGTTTATCACAATTGTATCCATTTTTTAGTTTTTTGTGGTATTAATCCAACTTAATAAAGGGTGCCTTGTCACAAATATACCAATTTGAAATTTTTTGTCTTCAAAAAATTACTATGAGGTAAATTATGTCACAAATGTACAAGTTTTGGATGTTCTATAGTCATTTTGAGTAAATTTGTTATAAATGTATTAATTTAGGGTTTTTCAGTGTATGAACTCTTATTTAAAGTGAAGTATTCAAAATTTTTCAAAATGTAATGATAAATTGGCATAGCATTGATATAGGATTCGTCATGATTTTTAATGATTAAACATTAATAATTACATTTAAAAAAATCAATGAATTTTTGTATTGCAAAAGGGAGGAATTTTAAGAGAATTTGAAAAACTTGCCTAGAAACGAAGATTTACACTGAATATCCAGTAGCTAGGGTGAGGCCGCATTTGCCAGCCTCGCCGATTTGGCTCCGTCACCGGTGGCTACCCAAGCATAACAAATTGATATTCGAGTCTTGCCGGTAAGGTAACAAACATAGTGATGTATCACCATCTTACACCCAGCCATTGTCGGAAGGTTATTAAAAAGATTCTAAACCTATTATACGGTAATCAATTCAATTAAAAACATTTTAATTGAGTTGATTTAGTTCTAAATCTTTTAATGATTTTCCAAATATAGTTATTCAGCCAATTTTGGTTAAAAATCGCTGACATGGTGTTCTTGTTAGCACTAACTATGGCATCGTGGCCCTTGCTTGTGGTTAGCAACCCATGGAGGGAAATAAAAAAAAAAAAGAAAAAAAAGGGGGAAAATAAATTCATAAACTTTTTAAAAAAATTAAAAATCGTTCATGATATCAATGGTCAATGTTGAATGGATTGTCATGTTAGTAATTTCCGGCTAAAATTAATCGGAATGATTATATTGAAAAATTGTAATAATATTTAGGACTATATTAATCAGATTGAAAAGTTTATGACTAAATTGACGGTTTTACAATATTAGAACTTTCTAGACAATTTTACCGTCATTCTATATGTAATTTACCTATATGCATTTTCCATACTTTCTCAAATTATTTCAAGAAAATTTTGGCTACTTGGTGTGCAAAAGGGCTTGATAGATGAAGAGACCAGAGACGGGTTCAACATCCCGGCGTACATGAGGAGCACGGAGGAAGTGGAGAGAGCCATGGCCAAGTGCGGCGGGTTCGAGATCCAGAGGATGGAGTACCGGCGGATCAGGGAGCACTCCGAGGAGAAGCAGGAGGAGTGGTCCCGAGACCCGGCCTCGTACGGCCGGTCCAAGGCCAACCTGGTCAGGGCCACCCTCGGGCCCATCGTCGAGGCGCACCTCGGCCGGCCCCTCGCCCGCGAGCTCTTCGACCGCTTCCAGCGGCGGGTCTCCACCGATCTCGGCCTCCTGGCGAAGACCTGCTTCTATGGGGTGATCGTGGTCTGCGCCATCCGGAAATGAAGACGGTCGAGCTTGGGTTTATTTGTGTTTGGTCGCGGACCATCTGATATTTCATTTTTCAAGGGAGACTATAATGTCGGAATTCGAGAAAAGAAATGGCCAATAAATCTATTTCTCCTTAAAAAAAAAAAAAATTTTTCAATATTTGGAGGGATGCAAATGTCGTTTGCTCCCTCGTTTTGGCGTGAGTAGTCAAAAGCACAGCATCTTGCGTACGGTCTTGCATGAACTTGTAAGTCTTTGGAGATGGGAACACTTGGGTGGATTTTGGTATATTATCATACGTGGACATTGAAATAGCTGGGAAAATTATTGGATTTTTTTTATAAAGGCTTAATTATGAAAAAGAAGAAGAAGAATATTATCAGACGCAACAAGGAAATGAAGATGAAATAGCATAATGGAAAAATATTGTCACTTTGCTAGGGATTTTTCAAAAGATAAAGGTCGCAACATCTAAGGAAAAAATCATGGGGTTTCCAAGCAAAATAGAGGAACAAGAAAAGCTCGCAAAAAAGAAGACAAAAATAAAACAAAAGAAAGATGCTATTTTATCAAATCAATGACTGGAGATCAAGGCAAAAAGATTAAAAAAATTACCGATTACCCATGTTGGCCAAATTGATAACACCGATTTCTTAGGTTAAACTGAAAAATGTGTACAATATGTCAGAATGAAGAAGAAATTTAACTTACAAACTATCCCTCGGTACACCAAAATTTGTCTATGTACATAGACGGCAAACGTAGACAAAACTCGATTTATTTTAAATTTATACAGCTTGGGCATGTGAGCTACCATAAGTTAAAGGTAATGATGATGAAAGGTATGCTAAAGGGCCTCCCCACTATGGAAGTTATAATTTCAGTACGGGAAGGTTAATCAAAAGTAGTCCACAAGTCTAAATTTGGCTGCTTTCCATTTAGATGTATTTAGAAAGCAAACGCATTATTTGCTGACTTTATAATATTCACGTGGTAAAAATATTTTAAGTATCAAAAATGGAAGCATGTCCAAATACACCACAACAAAATTTTTTCGGCATTTTTTGCTTGTTTTCGGGTGAGGCCGAGGACATGTTTCCCACATCGCTTAGGGGGAGTCTTGGGCTAGTTTGTAAAGGCTTGGGTCCCTTTTTTAACGTGTTTTAAAGCCTCCTTCATTTTCTTCCTTGATTTGGCGAGGGTGAGGTTGGTGGCAATGGTGACGGTAAGGACAGCGACAACTGCAAGGGCAACTGTGAAGATGAAGGAAGAAGTCAAAAGTATAGTTATGCATTCGTGCCAGACCATCTCGCAACAAGTTCAATAAAAAGGCAGTTTGTTACATATTTGTGGGCTATGATGATCAAAGAAAAGGATGGAAGTGTTGTGACCCTACAACAGGGAGGTGTTACACTTCTAAAAATGTGGTGTTCGACGAACTATCATCTTGGTAGTCATCATAATCTAATCCAGAACAAGTTGAAGAAGAGGCTTGTGAAGGAATGGAAGAAAATGACGAGCTTGATAAGGGTCAGCCAAGTGAAGAAAAAAAATGATCTTGTAACTAGAAGAAAAGAAGTCAGAGCACAATCGCCAGAGTAATCAAGGAGTCCATGGCAACTGGTGTACATCCAAGAATTATAGAAGAGCTCTAACCAAGTTAGATGGAAGAATCTGAAGAGCGCGAACCTCAACTTAGGAGATCACCAAGACAAAGAAGAACAAATCCCAAATATGCAAATGTGGCATTGACCGAAGATGCCGGAGTAGTTGATCCATCTATATATGAGGAAGCCTCGCAAGACGTGGAATGGAGGAAGGCCATGGAGGAAGAGATACAAGCACTAAAGAAAGAACGAGACATGGGACCTAGTGTCAAGATCTAAAGAGGTACGTCCTATACCTTGCAAATGGGTTTACAAACTTAAAACTCGACCAGATGGATTGATGGAAAGATATAAGGCACGATTAGTTGATCGAAGATTCTCTCAAAATATGGACTAGATTATGATGAGACTTTTAGCCTAGTAGCAAAGATTATTACAGTTTGAGTTTTACTAGGACTTGCAGCAAACAAGTCATAGAAATTATGACATATAGATGTGAAGAATGCCTTCTTACATGGAGAACTCGATCAAGATATATACATGGAGCATCCAGATGGTTTAAAGAGTAAGACTCATCCAGACTATGTTTGCAAGTTAAAGAAAGCCCTTTAAGGCTTAAAACAAGCCCTGAGAGCATGGTATGGGAAGATTGTTGAATTCTTGGTGCAAAGTGGTTACTCAATAGCCCCCGGCAGACTTGAGCTTGTTTGTGAAGGTAGAAGATGGCAAGCTTGCAATAGTATTTATCTACGTGGATGATCTAATCGTCATTGGATATAATGAAGAAGAGATATGTCAAATTATAGCCAATCTCTTAGTGCGGTTTCAAATGAAAGAACTTGGAGAATTGAAACATTTCTTGGGACTTGAGGATGAGAAGACCAATGAAAGACTATTCCTATATTAGCATAAGTATGCATGAGACCTCCTAGACAAGTTTGGGATACTTGATTGCAAACATATATCTACTCCAATGGATGGAAATATAAAGCTTTGTGCAACTGAAGGACGAGAATTGGAAGACTCAGCTATGTATAGACAATTGGTAGAGTTTTCTACCTAAAGTAACAAAGAAATTTAAGTCAAATTCATCACGAAAGCCTCACTTAGATGCTGCAAATAATTTAAATGATACATTTTTTGGTGGCTTTTATGAATTTGCATCACATGGTGCGAACTCTATTTTATTTAAAAATAAAAATAAAAAATAGCATAGCAATTAACTCCATACATTTAAAGAATACATCATTCAGATTTTGTAACTTTTCTAATTTTTCATTTGTTCGTGGGTGTTCTCTCACCTTCCTGTCCCTGACCTTCGCCATTTCGAGAGAAAAGACATTCCTCATGCCTTGTACGAACGCCATGAACGTCGGATCAGTCGCTTCATCGCAAGGTTGGCCAGGAGGGGCTTGCTTTGCATGTTGGGTTGGATTTCCTTGGCCCTTTCTTCCTTGCTACAAGATGGCTGATCTTGAACTTCAGCAATCTTCTTCCAGGCTCCAGAACCACCAGGCCTGAAGTCCAAAAGCTCTGATCTTGACGATGACGAAAGTTCCTCCGTCACCGAGCAGATAGCTGAAGTGAGCGACGTAAAAGTGGTCTATGTGAGTGTAGTTCATGCTCCAAGACAGCCTTAAAGAACTCGAATCTAGTCATCCTGTTAACAATTTTCTGCGTATAATACGGTCGCTGCTGAATTCCACGCTTCGTTCTGCTTGATCTGGTTCCGCAAGAATCGTCCCTTTGGCTTCTCGTTGGTGGCTTCCCAAGCATCAGGAATCGCTATTCAGGTCTTTCACCTGTCAAGAATACAGTGATGTATCACCATCTTATGCTATTAGTAATTAAACCAAACTCATTGGAAGTTGCCAATTAAGCGAAGAGATTGTCGATTCACTAAATAAGTTGGTGACTTTAATGGCTGTCAATCGGTTACCCGCTTATAGGCGTCTGTAAAAACAAGGATGGAGCTCTCTTTGATGGGTTTGTGAGCTGGATCGTTGCCTCATCTGCTGTGGTCACCGAAACCCCTACAATAAGGGAAGCCTTGCTCTGGTTGAAAAGGAAAAGAAGCAAACGAACTGAACAAGAAAGAGGCGTGCTTGCACCTGCTCAGTCGACATTGTTGGCTTTGGATAGCTTGTCTGCGGTAGAGTTTATAATGGGCCGGGCAAAGCCAACATGGGCCGTTCAATCTATAGTCAAAGACTGCCAATCTTTGCTGGGCGAGCTGAAGGACGTGGTCATCTGTTTTCAGCCGAGGACATATAATCAATCGCCCAGTGGGTCGCCAAAGCCCACCGAACCGGTTCCCTCCTGAAGAACTGGATTACCAACTCCCCTAATTCCCTTTTGTTGATTTGATGTTTGGACATCGAAACCTTATGTTTTTCGTCAATGCCGAGTTAATAATGAAAATATCGTTAATTCTGACCAAAAAAAGAAAAAAAAAGATCGGTTACCCGCTTGCCAATTTACAAAATCAATGATGACGTCAGTTCGGCTCTCAATACCGGTGCACAGATTTAAGAGACTGTATTGTAATGTTATTTTCAACAATATCTTCTTGGAATGCTATATATATTTAATGAGTCATATATCAAATTTATAAGGTGAAATACCAAAAAGTTTATTCGTCTCATTCTCTTCGAGTCTGTGACTGTTTTCATCTTCAAACATTCTAAATCAACAATTCACCTTAAGATTCATAGACTATCATATACTCGACATCTTATAGTCATCGCATACATTTTTTCATCTTTTCTCAAATTGTTTCAGCAAATAGTTTCAGGATGGAGGAGGAAGTGGAGAGAGCGATGGCCAAGTGGGGTGGGTTTGAGAGCCAAAGGGCGGAGGATGGGGAAGGATCGCAGAGCACCTCGAGGAGAAGCAAGAGGAGGAGCGGCCTGAGACCCGCCATCCCGCAGCAGTCCAAGGCCAACCTGGCTGGGGGACGCGCTCGGGCGCAACACGGAGGCCAACCTCGGGCTGTCCCTCCTCCCACAGGCTCTCCTACTGTTTCCAGAGACCGGTCTCCTCCGATCCAAGCCTCCTTGCGGAAACTTGCTTCTATTTTTGTATTCATGAAGGAAGAGAATCGATTTTGAATGCTTAATCAATTTGAATTTACTATGAGGAAGCATAGTTTCCAAAAGAACAGTTGAAGAATGGCTTAGGAGTTCGAGACATTCAAACAAATTTTGAGATTCCTAAGTACGTAGGGTCAGGGCAGTGGCTCTATTTTGTAGGCGGGCAAACCCTTGCTTGCCCCTCCCTGACCCCGTCCTCGGACATACGGTGCCCATATCGCAAATCCTATGATGCCGCACGGAGCAATCGCAGGGATTCATGCCTGAGTTTTCTTGGGATATGTTATATCGATGCACTGTCACGTCGTGGATTCTATGTTCAGACATATCATGTCCAATTTTGCGACCGTACATTAAATTCGATTTAGATTAGATTACAGAACGATAGAAGAGAATGATACCAAGATGAAACAGAGATCAGAAAATTGTATTAGAGTTCACAGATGCTCGAGAAATATCGAAAAGTGGCTCGATACATTCGCTCTCTCTACTGCCACCACTTTTGTTTCTAGGTACGAGATTCTCAGGACAAAGCAAACACTTTAGATGGTGTAAGGGGCGGGCAGTGGCAAGCCGACGACGGAACCGCAGAGTGGGGCGTTGTCGGGGAGGTTGTACTCGTCCCTGAGGGATCGCTCCGGTGAGAGGACGCTGATATACATCTCCTGGCCCAAGTACCTCCTCTCCAGCAGCTCCGACCTCAAGTTCCACATGCCGGCGTTGTCGAACGTCAACATGATCGCTGCCCAAGACTTGGGGAACACCTGGACGGTGTGCCTGCTCACGGCGTCGAGGAGGTTGTAGCTCTTCCTCTTCTCTGGGGTCCACCTACCAGGCTCGACGCTGAAATTACACGAGAATGGAAAACAATGTGAATTGAGTTGTTCAATCAATGTCTGAGTTGTAGTAAACTTGATGCGGTTGTCGTTGCACGACGACGGGCATAAGCGAAAGAGTACTCACGCGACGGCAAAGAAAGAGTAGCCATCGAGGTGCCACGACTGGATGCTCTTCTCGCGGTTCTCAAAGATGATCTCGACAAAGGTCCTGAAGGTGATGTTCCCCACATTCGGCTCCAAGGTCACCAACTTAGGCTCTTGCTCCGGTGGGCTGTCGGGGATCACGTCGTACTTGAAGACCTTGTCGGCAGTTCCAAAGTACTCGGCGAGCTTGAGCGGGGTGGTGGGATTGACGTGCGAGACACCATTGATGGCATAGCGGAGCTTGCCGCCAACCCTGGCAGCCGAGTTCACAAGCTTGATGGTGCGGGTTATGTTGATCTGGCCGTAGTGGTAGGATCCTTGAGGGTTAGGCCTTGCGGCGCTGGCGGTCAAGTTCCATCGGAAGGATCGGAACTGATTGAGTGACCACGCCCAGCCCTCGGGAGCCTTAGGGAGGACAGTGGAGGCAGGTCCCTTGCCGTTGGTGTAGCGGAGGATGCGCGTGGCGGTGATCACTTCCTTGGTGAACCGGGTGGAGGCGACCATGTAGTAGTCACGGGGCTCCTGATCGGCGGTCACGAGCACGCTAAAGCACTGCCCGACGTGGACATCGAGGGACTCGTAGATGTTCTGGACGACGTGTGATCCTTCCATCTCGACCAGCTTCATCGGGTGCCCTTGGATCCGGAAGTTCAGGGAGTTCTTCAAACCGACATTGCAAATCCGGTACTTGTAGGTCTTTCCGGGCTTCATGGTGAAGACGGGCTCCTCGCCGCCAGGGCCTTTCCCGGACTTGCCATTGATGACAACGCCGTCAGGCCTGGCGAGGGATCGGCCGCTGTCCAGGAAGGTCTTGAGCTGTTTGTGGGTCTTGGAGTACCAGTCGCCAATGAGAACGGTGTAGTCGTCCTCAGGGTCGGCATAGGGGACGGGGATGAGCAGGCGGCTGTTCACGCGGAGGCCGCCAAAACCGCCGGCCGCGCGGTGGGTAGAGGTGGTGGGGTAGTAGAAGTAGCTCCCGATCTGATCCTTCACCTGGAAGTGATAGGTGAAGTTCTGTCCTGGAAGGATAGGGCAATTGGTCCCCAGCGTTCCATCTTGCCAGGAGTTTTTCCTGTGCTGGACTCCGTTCCTGCATCGACAAAATAACCCGCGTTTAGTCCGATCGAAAGGTTCAGATTACCTGGTACTATAAAGCAAAAGAAGAGAGAGAGAGAGAGAGAGAGAGAGAAGGCAGGGAGGCGGGCGGCGACCATGTCAACAGGAATGGCTCGTCGAGGTGGTTGAAGACGTTGACGACAATGTTGTTGTTGGAGGTGGAGTTGATGTTGGGGCCGGGGAACTGGCCATTGATGAGGATGCCCTGCTGGGGGACGCCGAGGGGCGAGATGGTGCCGTAAGTGATGTTCCACGTGAAGAAGAAGTAGGGATCCTCGGCCCTCGCCACGGTGGCGGCTCCGGCCAGGAGGCACAGTAGCGACGCTAGTGTCACCGTGTTCATCCTCTCACCACCGCCCTCCTTATAAAATCCTTACACCTCGTTACACGAAGGTCGGTCTGTGTTTTTTTTCTCCTATCTCTTCTTTCGGAAGAAGAATTATTTCCTTCTTCTTCTTGCCTCCTCCGTGGTGCTGAGCCATCCCTATTTATAACGCCCTTTGCCAAATCGCGTCTTGCCTTCTTTACCTCTCGTCCATCGACAATCTCTCCGCGCCTCCCGTTTTTCCTCTCTCTCTCTCTCTCTCTCTGTCCTCTTGAATTGCGCTTGGCCGGTTTCGTTGTTCCGCTCTCTAAAATTAGAAAACAACCATGATGAGGTCAACGAGTTTCGCGACTGGCGATTAGGACTTGATCGACGCCATGCGCCCCTCCTCCCCCTTGATCGTGTCGGGCGGCGGAACTGACCAGGGATTTTTGTGGGTTCGAATTTGATGAGACGCGAACGAAGATGGAAATGTAATAAATTTTGATTTCACATGATGAGAGAAGATCGTGTAGAATTTAATGTGGATGTAATGAAATGATGAGCTATCTGAATTATATTGAGCTGGCTCTTGTCAATTAATTTGCTGTCATTTCCTCTACCAAAATAGATTCAATTTGTTGCTAGTGTAGGATACATTTATCATCTCTCTTGTTATTATTTCCTAACAAAAATAGAATATACACGCCCACTTTTCATATTTCATGCGATTGGATCAAAAGATATACCGAGGAAATTAAAATAAATAAATGCCAAGCTTTGATCTGATATGCAATGTCATTTTTTCACTTTAAATTGGTGCAACGTGATTTCTGAATTTTGGCATAATGTGTAATATTATCCTTAAACTTTTAACTTGTTCAATATGGTCATTGAACTATAGGTAAATGTTTAGTGTAATCCCTAAATTATATAAAAAAAATTGAAAGTTTAGGGAGAATATCGATTGAACCAAAATTTAGGGATCGCATTAAATAAAATAAAAGTTCAGGAACAACATTGCATGTTAGACCAAAGTTTAGAAACCATATTAATTAAATTAAAAGTTAAAGGATAACATTGTAAATTCAATTAATGTCCATTTACCATTTATGTCATTTTCTCATCGCAAAATGATGACCCCATTCTAGTATATTTAGTCTAACTTATCATGAAGGAGTATCATTAATTTGCTGTCATTTCCTCTACCAAAATAGATTCAATTTGTTGCTAGTGTAGGATACATTTATCATCTCTCTTGTTATTATTTCCTAACAAAAATAGAATACGACGCTATACATGCCCACTTTTCATTTTTCATGCGATTGGATCAAAAGATATATCGAGGAAATTAAAATAAATAGATGCCAAGCTTTGATCTGATATGCAATGTCATTTTTTCACTTTAAATTGGTGCAATGTGATTTCTGAATTTTGGCATAATGTGTAATATTATCCTTAAACTTTTAACTTGTTCAATATGGTCCTTGAACTATAAGTAAATGTTTAGTGTGATCCCTAAATTATATAAAAAAAATTTGAAAGTTTAGGGAGAATATCAAATATTGAACCAAAATTTAGGGATCGCGTTGAATAAAGTAAAAGTTCAGGAACAACATTACACGTTAGACCAAAGTTTAAGAACTATATTGATTAAATTAAAAGTTAAATGATAACATTGTAAATTCAATTAATGTTCATTTATCATTTATGTCATTTTCTCATTGCAAAATGATGACCCCATTCTAGTATATTTAGTCTAACTTATCATGAAGGAGTATCCTTAATAATGATGACCCCATTCTAGTATAAGGATTCCTTATACTAGGACTGAATTCTTCCAAGGTAAGCCACCATTTTCATTAATCGACTTTCTATTTTATCTTGGAGAAAATAGATGATCAATAACTAGAAATTCAAATACCTTTTTCTTTCCTTTTATACTTTAGGCACCATGAACCTCATGGGGGAAGAGAGAGAGAGAGAGAGAGAGAGAGAGAGAGAGGTGTCCTAGGTCCTAGGAAATCACGACGAAAACAGATGGTGGAAATGAGAGCACAAGACAGGAGGAAAGGCTAGAGAATTTAGCGGGACTTCAACGGTTGACATTGTCAACGCGTCGGTATTAGTCTCATATATATAAGAGAGAGCATGAACTTGGAGGGTAAAAACCAGAGCGAGTCGTCTTCTTCTCTGATACACCCAGATAGAACCAAAGATCAGATAGACAGACAGATCCATGGAAACCCGGAGACCGGAAGAGAAAACCAAGTTCCCGACAAGGAAGCCGAGAGGCAATCAAGACATGGGCCTACGGATCCCGATCCTGTTCCTGTGCCTCTTGGCCTGGGCCGTGGTGGCTCGAGGCGAGGATCCTTACCTGTTCTTCACGTGGAACATCACCTACGGCACGGTCTCGCCCCTGGGGGTCCCCCAGCAGGCCATACTCATCAACGGCCAGTTCCCGGGGCCAAACATCAACTCCACCTCCAACAATAACATCGTCGTCAACGTCTTGAACCACCTCGACGAGCCGTTCCTGATCACATGGTAAAATGAACTGACTCCTGTCAAGCACCTAACACGTGCTTGTTAGCGCGAATTCTTTTCATTCAATGCATTTCTTCCTAGTTTTTATATGAGTACCATCCTATCCCATTAAGATTTTATTTATGACGTCATTTATAAATAAGATTGTTTTACAATGAAAACATAAATTCGAATTTAATTGGTATGAGATGATAATAAAACTTTAATGCTTATTATTACCCTTTTTTTTGGCCCTAGGAACGGAGTGCAACAAAGAAAGAACTCTTGGCAAGATGGCGTGCTTGGGACCAACTGTCCAATCCCTCCAGGAAAGAACTACACGTACCATTTCCAAGTGAAGGATCAAATTGGAAGCTACTTCTACTACCCAAGCACTGCCATGCACCGCGCTGCCGGTGGCTTTGGCGGCCTTCGCATCAACAGCCGATTGCTCATCCCGGTCCCGTACGCCGACCCCGAGGACGATTATACGGTCATGATCGGTGACTGGTACACCAAGTCGCACACCCAACTCAAGAGCTTCTTGGACAGTGGCCGAACACTCGGCCGACCTGACGGGGTCCTCATCAATGGGAAATCAAACAAGAGCCGAGGAAAAGACGAGCCCCTCTTCACGATGAAACCTGGCAAGACCTACAAGTACCGGATATGCAACGTCGGCCTCAAGAACTCTCTCAACTTCAGGATGCAAGACCACCCGATGAAGCTTGTCGAGATGGAAGGATCTCACACGGTCCAGAACACCTACGAGTCGCTCGACGTCCATGTCGGGCAGTGCTTCAGCGTCTTGGTTACGGCCGACAAAAAGCCTAAGGACTACTTGATGGTCGCTTCGACCCGCTTCACCAAGACCGTGCTCACCACCACCGCCGTCGTCAGCTATACGAATGGCAAGGGACAGGCTTCACCTGAGATCCCGAAAGCACCAGTCGGATGGGCATGGTCGCTCAACCAGTTCAGATCCTTCCGATGGAACCTGACCGCCAGCGCCGCCAGGCCCAACCCTCAGGGATCCTACCATTACGGCCACATCAACATCACTCGCACCATCAAGCTCGTCAACTCGGCCTCTAAGGTCAACGACAAGCTCCGCTACGCCATCAACGGCGTCTCCCACGAGGAGCCCAAGACCCCGCTCAAGCTCGCGGAGTACTACAATGTGGTCGACAAGGTCTTCAAGTACAATGTGATCCAGGACGACCCGCCTGCCGCCGTCGGCGACAAGGTCACAGTGGAGCCTAACGTGGCCAACATCACGTTCCGCACATTTGTTGAGATCATCCTGGAGAATCACGAGAACTCCATCCAGTCGTGGCACCTCGATGGCTACTCCTTCTTCGCGGTCGCGTAAGTTGACCACAGATCTTCCTATTTTTCCTAACGTGTCTCGATTGAACGTTGTTTTCCCGCTGACATCTAACCGTGCGAAATCCAATGTGTTCTCATCAGGATCGAGCCCGGGAGGTGGACGCCGGACAAGAGGAAGAGCTACAACCTCCTTGACGCGGTGAGCAGGCACACGGTCCCGGTGTTCCCCAAGTCGTGGGCGGCGATCATGCTGACGTTCGACAACGCCGGGATCTGGAACCTGAGGTCGGAGCTGCTCGAACGGCGGTACTTGGGACAGCAAATGTACCTCAGCGTCCTGTCGCCGGAGCGTTCCCTGAGGGACGAGTACAACATTCCTGACAACGCATTGCTCTGCGGGATCGTCAAGGACATGCCCAAGCCTCCACCTTACTCCATATAGAGAGAGAGAGCTCTGTGATTTTTTGTTTTGCTTTTTGGTTTTTTCGTTTCTGATTATAATGGCGAAGGGAAAGAGACGAGGAGTGACTAGGAGGATTGAGAGAAGGGAGGGAATTCTTCTTGGGAAAGAGATGGTGGGAGAAATCAATTTTGTTCTAATACAATTATCTAAGCAAAAAAGATCATAAGTTCGGTGCAAGAGGTTTTCCAGATGCGTACGTTTGATCTTTCCGGTAATCTCATTCCGGAAATCGTTTGGTTATTCTTGCCATCGACTTCATTATAAATTATTGCCACTCTATTAGTGTTTTTTTTTCCACCCCTAATGTTTCGCGAATTATGTTCAAGAGATGGGCATGATTTCGCGTTACTGAACTTTAGAGTTCAATGATGTCCCTCTACTTTTAATATAGGAAAACTATTTCCGGCCAAAAAAGAATATAGGAAAAAATATAAAAAAATCATCCTCGATTTTTAATCCAAAATCACTTTGCATCATCTGCTTTCAAAAATACATATTGTATCCGATAATTGAATTTTATTATTAATTCGTGTTAACAGCAAAAGATCACAAAAAGTATTATACTTATCCTCTGTAAATATGAAACAAAGTAATAATAGTTTAGGTATATGAGTGATTTTTGACATGTTACATTGTCAATTACCTATAAAAAAAGATGTAAATTAGTTCAAAATTGAAGTACTTTTACCTGAGTATAACGCAAAAAGGGCCTTATATGTGTATGTTTTGGCTCATTCTAGAACAACGAGTATTTATTTTGTGAGTTCATTGTGTGCGAATGATGGAATTTTTATTGAAGTCACATGCATACATGTATTCTCATATAAAAGTACGAGTATTTTACTAATAGAGTTTTTTTTTTTTTTTTGATCTGTTACTAACAGTCATATATAATGATTTAATTCACTATTATCTTATTCTACAATGATTAAATAATTTGATGAATAGACCTTTGCCTAGAATGCTATCAATTTGTATACTTTTTTTTTTTCCTAATGAAACATAGGCTTGAATCAAGCTAGACAAATCAAATGTTAAGAATTCATCCATCATGTTTGATCGATTCTGATTTTTAACTATTGAATTTGAGCATGCATATCGCAAGCGAAAAGTCACGACCCTATCGAGATGAATGGCGTGATCACTAAGCCGCAAGTGAGGCGACCTTGTTTCCACTGCCTCTCCCAGGACGAATGCGAGCTTGTAGCGAGGTTGTGTCCTCACCCCTCTGACGCAAACCTCCCCCTCTCCCCTCTCCAGCAACAACATACATACATACATATGTATATACATATATATGTATATGCTTTATGAATATGAATACTAATATTATCTTACCATTGATCAGGTGGGACCCAAGCAATAACTTCTCTCCATATTTTTCTAAAAACTTTATACTTATATATATATATATATGTATATACATACTTATGTATATATATGTACATGCTTTATAAATATGAATACTAATATAATCTTACCATCGATCAGGTGGGACCCAAGCAATAACTTCTCTCCATATTTTTCTAACTTTATACTAATGTATTGTCGCATCATTGCCGGGCATCACCTTTTGGCGCATGGCAATGTAGCTTGGATTCCATCTGATTCATAAAAGGTGAAACATTTAAAAAAACATTCTCAAAAGTGACCTATTGTGTCACTTTAAAAAATTACTAAATGAAAAATATTTTAATTATTGACGATAACTTATATCTAAATATCTTTGTGAATAATGAACTTATTTTTCGTTCCATTCATGTTTTCAAACGACCATTTTTCAAAAAATAATATTCAAATCTTAATTTTTTCCGAAAAGAAATTGATTGCACGTATTAAATAAATGAAGATTTAATTGCAAAAAGAAAATAAAGGACCGCATAAGCAGCGGGGAGCAAAAGTACACTTAAACCGGTCGATAAAATCCTCTACAGAAACGGAGAGACAGAACGTCGCCGTTTCGATGTTCTGGGCCTCCGAGAACTTATTTCCATCCGATTCGCTCAAGGATATCCCACTTTTCTTGATCTCTCTTGAAACCCCTTTGCTTGCCCTCGCTCTCCTAAAGTTTCCAGCGTCCAAAAGGCGGAAGCTTGCGAAGGAATCGGGCACAAACCACTCGTTCCCAGGTTCTTAACTGTGATTCCGCCTACGTCGGTTCATGGGTCGATCGAATTACGCATGAACGATGGATGTGGAATGGACTGCGGACGTGTTGTATGAAGCTCCGAGCGGAGCTGCCGTATAATATGAACGCCGTGGCCAGTGCTCGAGTGCCGTGTGTGATGTTGTTCAAGTGGGTTTTAGTTCTCTGCACTGCTCGATTGCGAAACGCGGCAGCTCGTGGGGCTTCTGAATTTTGCCGAGCAATGTCGGAGAAATTAGGAGCACGATCGCTTTTAGTGGATGTCGGACTGATTTTATTTGAATATGGGCGGTACTAGTCTGGATTGACAATCTGGAGAAGCTTACAGTTCTAAGTAGAGTTTAGTGCCATTGTCATTTTGTGCATTGGATATCGGGTTGTCTCGGTTTGTTTCTTGCTTTTCAGTTCGCAAGTAGTTATTTTTATGCTAAACTTCTAGTTCTGATTTCTTTTCAAGTGAGAAGTCATCCTACCCTCTTCACAATGCTTTTTTTTTAAAACTTCATAGATGGCCATATTTGTCCAAATTCATCACTTTGGCACTCGGATCATGCTTTTCATAGCTAACAAATGTCTTGTGGTGCAAATTCTTAGATATTAGACCAAAATGCCTCCCTGGCTTTGCCTCATTCTCAAAGTTGTTCCTCTTGAAGTTGCAAAAGTCTGCCCTATACCTCACCCTCATCCTGTTTCACTCTCCTGCAGCTGCAGATAAAAGAATTGCACAATAAGCATGCCCTTAAAGCCAAAATGGTGGACTTTTGTGAACGTGTGTGTGAGACTGAAATTGAGTCACATGAGGAGGGCTCCATTGGCTAAAAAGCAACTAAAGTCTTGGAATGTTTAATTATCAAACCAATAAGGTTTAATTTTCAAGGGTATAAATGAAACTTAAGAGGGCGATGGGTATTCACATTTTTCTGGAAATTGTTTTGGGCTTATTTTTAGAGTGGGTCTTATGTTTCAAAATTATCATCAAGGGCAGAGTTTCCTCCTTGGAAGTCGAAACAAGTTGTCCATCCTCATGAAGATACACATTTTGGCCATGTCAGAAACTTTCTTATCTTCTATGTGTTGATTTTATCTTTTGAAGCCTAAACCGTGTGAGAAGTTGGCACTTTTGATCATTTCAAGTAATTTCTAGGGGCAAAAATTTTAAGATTATCATCCTCAGGTAGAAGTCATTTTTTCAAACTTTATTTGCTTTCCACTGATGTTTCCCCTATCAATTCCTTTGAAAGGTGAGCAGAATGAAATCAAAGAGGAATCTTGATAATTTTGTAGTTGGAACTGTGCCAACTGTCATTTATGTTCCAGACTTTGTCACTGATAGTGAAGAAACGCAGCTGCTAGATAAAGTATGATTCAATACATGGTTGTTCTATCCTACCGTTCTCATGTCTAATTGTGATTTCATCTGTAATGCTGAGTATCGCATACCTGTGCAGGTATACAACTCTCCAGTATCAAAGTGGAAATCTTTGAAGAACAGGAGACTGCAGAATTGGGGTTTGTATATCTACCATATCTGAGCGTGTGCATATCTGCGCATGCGGTTTTTTCATACAAATAAAGATGTTCAATGAATCCTTATGGTGATCATAACATCATTTATGATGGTTCCTGACAGGTGGCATCGTCCATGAAAAAGGTCTTCTTCCTCAAGAATGTAAGTTGAGATCAATTGAATGATGTCTTTGATACCCAGCCCATTCAGAATTCAACTATTGTAATGCATGGTTTTGAATTTCTTTTTTTTTGGGTGACAAGCATAGATCTTGGGTTTGTTTGCTCATAGCTCACCTTAAAAACTGCCACCATTTTCATTAGAACAAGAATATTCTGACACTTAATTTTATGGCCATATCATGCTTTCTCCTCATAAGTGTTCTAATGATGGAATTTTTGTTCTTGCTGCATTTGAGTATGTTTTGAGCTTCAGAGAGTAGATCCATACTTGCTAAAACTGTTTACAAATGTCTGCAAGTATGGATTTAAATTTTGTAAGGAAATTACATTGGTCCTTCTCATGGTTGGCATAAAAAAAAAAAAAAAAAAAAAAAAACAAGTAGCAAATAGTACTAGAGATAAATTAAATAGATATAGTTGATTTTGAAATTTCTAAAGTGTTTTGGTGAGAGCAGCAGCTTCAGCATTGTGGTTGGTGGACTGGTGATCATCATGCAAGTATTTTGGGACATCAATAGGAAAAGAGAAAAAAAAACTGAATAGTTGAAAATCTCAAATCAAATGAAGGGAAACTGCTGGTAAAGGAGGGTTTTTGCTTTGCTTGGCCCTAGTTGATTGTTAGTTGCTGCTCTACACAGGCTGTATCGTTGCTTTGTTCACCATTGTGACTAAGCAGTTTTCCTCTCCCTGCCTCCCTCCCTCCCTTCCTTCTCTCTCTCTCTCTGTCTCTCTCTCGCAGTGCCTCCGTGGTTGAAGAAGGTTACTGAAAAAGTATCTGAAGAATCAAAGTTGTTTCCTTCAACAATAAATCATGTCCTCATTAATGAATACCTTCCCGACCAAGGCATAATGGTATGTACTGAATTTTATGTTTATTTCTTTCAATGATTTAGAATCAACGTGTTGCTTAGAAGATACTGAAATGTTCTATTGAAAGAGCTTTGATACTTTCTACTTTCTGTACTGGGATCCATGACACTGCATAATGTTAGAATGGGCTATTTGTCTGTTTTATGTGTTAGTGACTTTCTGCTGCAAATTGCATTTTACTTATTATCGCCATTTGTTTTATTACGCAGCCACACCAAGATGGGCCTGCTTATTATCCAGTTGTAGCAATCTTGTCTCTTGGATCAGCTGCGGTAATGGACTTTGTTCCTCATCCCAGTTTGAGGACGTCCCCTGATACATCTGGCGGTGGTTGTGAGGATAACGAGCTTAATGGGGCTTCTGACTCGGGACTGACAAATGGTTGAATAACCATCGTCCCTTTTCTGTTGTGTTGATGCCTCGCAGTTTGTTGATATTTAAGGATGATGCATACTCCAGTGAGTGCCTAATTGATACAATTCTTATTGTGTGTTTAATTTTCTCATCTTGCTTCCTTGCTGAAAAATCTGACAATGTATACCTGCACTGCAGGTTATCTACACGGCATAAGAGATAGTTCGATACATCAGTATGACGGGGTAAGATTATTAGCTAGGGTGTGTCACTTGACCACAGATATGGGATTTAGTAGTGGATATTACTTTCTATCTGTTAAGAAAATGTCCAAAGTACCATCTTACAGCTGTCCTGATTCGGCAGTAAAATGGTATATGCCAGTTAGTCTTATGATTTCCTTTTTCCATGTCCAGGCCGTGAATGAATGTGAAGCTGTTGGGCCTCAGCCGCCATCAGTTTCGGAAGAAGGAGATGAAGCTGTGAGCAGTGGCAATGGCAAATGTATTCATAGGACCGGCACTAGAATATCATTGACATGTCGACTAGTGTTGAAAGTTCACCATAAGCTGTTCAAGTTTTAGATATCCTCGCTCCACATGAACTCTCTCTCCCTTTCTCCAAACTTAGAAGTATGGTTTTTCATAGCTCAGAAGCCTCTGGTTAAATGAAAAATTTTGACATTGTAGCGACGGTCATCGACAAACAGAGAGAAAAAGTTATTGAATCACGGATGTGTTTCCGGTGCAGTGGCCTTCTGGTCGGATGAGCTTCTGCATCTATGGAAGGAATTCTAACTATGCATAGATTGGGCCTTTCAAAGTCAAACTACTGGTGACTTTCAACAGAAGAAAAACCTCACGCATGCTTTTTTCTGGTTTCCAGTTCATCTTCCTTAAACTGCACAAGAGTCATTACTGGGAAACGGCATCCACCTCGTCCCTGATTGAGACGCTTAAAATTAGTAAATTGCTCACAAAAAATCCTATACATTTTTCTGACGGACATTAATATCTAATTTTTATTTTGTCTCATCAATAATCTTAAGCTTGTACCATTTACCCAATAAAACCTTTCGTAAGATTTTGTTTATGATAATCGTTAAAGTCTGACATGATAATATTTCTAGATAATATCAAATTAACGAATTTGAGACGGTAACAAACGCACACGTATAGTCACGTTAGATTTTTAATGGTCACGCGAGCTGCCACGCCGGATTTCAAATGGCCAGATGGATAGAAAGCATTTTTCGATCATCGATGCAAATTCGGAATATCCATAAGTCGAAAAAAAGTTTAGAATAATGGTGTTCATGAAAAAGGGTTTTGAGATTTTTTGTGGGATTTTCTGGGAAAAGGATGGACCTAAAAATTGCCGACTTCCTTCAGGGTCTGGAGGTCCCCGTCATAAAGGTTGGAACTTTAGAAATTGCGAAGAAGAACCTGCGACGCCCATCCCAAGTTATCCGAAGCATTCAGTGGTCGAGCGAGCCGGCCGGCGACGCCTATCCAAGAGCGCGCACAATGCGAGGCCTGTGGGCGGCGAGCTGGCGGTCGCTGGGAAGGAAGACCCTCCACTCGTCGACGTCTTCATCATCGCCTTCTTCGTCTTCGCTGTCTTCGAATTTGAAGCTGCTCGGCCCGAACCTCCCCGACGTTTGGATGGTGCCCGGCCCCAGCTCCAGCGCCTTCCGTTCCCAGTCTTCAGGTATCGTCCTTCCCGCGACCGGCCCGCCACCCTTTTTGCCACCTGTGGCGATGAGCCTGGACTTGCTCTCGGGCGTGTGAAACGCGTGTTACTCGAGTCTGTTGGGGTCGCTTCGAGGGTTGACGTGAGTGTCCTCTGCACGTTGCCTCTGCTTTTCCGTTGTCGGAGACTTGTTCTCCATGTTTCGTTCGGCAGCATGCTGATTGCCTTGAAGCGGTTTTTGGGTTCGGGTGTTTTGGCTTTCGACGTCGTAGTTTTGATCGTGAGGTGTAGCTGTCGTCGTCGTCGTCGTGTTTCGGATTCATTAGCGATCCTATGAAGTATAATGGTGAATCCAGTGTCGACTGTAAGTTGTTGAATCCTGCGAAAAAAATGACGGGTTTTTCTTTTTGGTACTAGAAAAAGGTTGGGTTCTTCTTGAGTGAAGCTGAGACACAACTTTCCTCGGTAACTTTTGTGACTTCTGCATATAAAACTTGTTGGGGATAAAATTAATCTGTGCATATGTAGGAAAAGCAGAAGCGAAAGCAGGCGTAGGACTACTTTCGAAAATCATCTTTTTACTATGCTTTCGTGTGCATCAGACATACGAAGGACCACAAAAATGCTTCCTTGGATCTGATGGACTTTTTCGTAACTGAGTCACTCTCCAAAAGCACTAAAGATTTCAGTGAGATGGTTGGGGATGGTTTCTATAGAACTCTTTTGAGAATTAGGAATTCCATGCAATCCAAGTTGTAAGGTTGATTATTCTACCTGTGGACTTTTGGTAGCTTGTTTTCTTGTAGCTCTATATACGGTGTTTGAGCAGGACTACTTGCTTCTTTGCTTGCTTCATTTACCTTGTGCATAGCACACTAACCTGTTTTGTGATTTTTACTTGAAGCAGCCAATGGGCAAACTGCTAATGTAATAAACGGGAAGTCTATTGCAAGAGCTATTAGAGCAGGAATAGCCAATGAAATTTGCAGAATGAAGGAAACCATTGTAAAATCCCCAGGATTGGCTATTGTGTTGGTTGGCGGAAGAAGGGATTCACGAACTTTTATTCGTGTCAAGTTAAAAGCTTGTGAAGAAGTTGGGATAACAACCTATGTAGAGGAGTTACCTGAAGAATGTACAGAAGAAGAAGTTCTGCGTGTTGTTTCCAGATTAAATAATAACCCATCAGTTAATGGTATTATTGTGCAACTCCCTTTGCCACAAGTAATTTCTACAGCTAGACTTATGCTTCATTCCCATTTCTCTTTTGAATCTCTTGGGTAATCTGTATCAAACAAGTCTGCTTAATTCATTGTTGCCAATGGAACATTCGCTATGTTCCAACACATTCCATAGAGTAATTCAATAGTGTAACCTGTACATAATTTGTTTCCAATACTATATTAATTTTCTGGTGCGGACGATGATGCAATTACTAGAGCTCCTCATCTACTAGAAAAATTTCAATGAGATATTACCATTCTTTTAACACATCTTGTGAGGAAATATTTACAATTATGCCACCTAATGTGATGTTTGCCCAGCATGTGGATGAGGAGAGAATCATCAATTTTGTGAGCCCAGAGAAAGACGTGGATGGCTTCCATCCCCTCAATATGGGAAACCTTGCCATGAAAGGAAGGGAGCCACTTTTTATTCCTTGTGCTCCTAAGAGTTGTATTGAGTTGTTGTTGAGATCTGGTGTGGAGATCATGGGAAAGAGAGCTGTGGTAGTCGGGAGAAGCAAGATCGTTGGGTTACCCACTTCTTTGCTATTGCAGGTAAGCATGCCTTTTTCGGCGTTTCTCTGGTTGTTTGAGGTGCTCTCCATATCGTGCTCTTCTAATATATTCCTCTGGTAGAGGCACCATGCGACAGTCAGCACAGTACATTCTTTCACCAAAAATCCAGAACAGATTACAAGAGAAGCCGACATTGTGATTGCTGATGTGGGGATACCCAATTTAATCCGTGGCAGTTGGCTAAAACCGGGAGCTGTTGTAGTGGATATGGGGACCAATCAAGTTCAGGTAGGAATACTGAAAGTTCAGCACCAACGGCATTCTCAAACTGTGTGGCCTCACTTGAATGCAAATTTGGATTGTAATGTGCGCTGACCTTTATAAGTAAGATATAGGTTATAGGATGCTGTGGCTTCTATCTTTCATGTTGAAAAGATTGGAAAAGCAGTGCAGGACTCTTTTTATTAGGGAAAATTAAAAAAATTACACTAAGCTTTCTCTTGGTTGGCACTTACAACCTCTACACTACACTTTGTGTCATAAGGTGTCATCAGCCAGCTTAGACTTTTTACCTTGAAGTTTAACACCATTCCAGAAAGTACGGTAACTGGAGGGTGCAAAGATTAGCTCTTTTGAAACCTTAAGATATGTCGTGTGAGGTCTTGAAATTAGAGGGTGCAAGGTGTAGGATTTGAAGTTAGAGGCTGCCAAGGTATAACTATGGAAAATTTGAGGGTGGTTTTTGTCTTTTTGCCTTTTTATTGTTTCAGGGGGTCTTGTACCTGTGATCTACTCAATGCATGTATGCAGATATGCTGCACTACGCTCAGGGAAGAGGTGTTTGAGGGGGAAGGCTTAAAAGTAAAGTGGGTCTTTCAGAAAAGAAATGATGAGTGAACAGTCAAGGATTGACAAAGGGCAAAGCCTTAGAAGGTGTAAAGTCTGCTTGCTGGATTTCCATATGAAAGCTTTGATTCATGGTCACTAAAATTAGCAAATAGATTTAGAACTGTAAGGTCCTCACTCTGACGGAGGGGAGCTTCAAATCACAGTTAGGGTTGATGTATAAATGCTCATTAATGTCGATAATCTTGTGTAAGTAGCTGCTGTGGTATAAGTGGTCACTTAGCAGGTAGTTTCCTGAGAACTAATGATTGTTCCTCAGTCCCACTCGAAAGAACTAGCTTGCTCTGCTCTGTTTCCATTTTGAGCAATTTACTGTCGTAGAATTAAGAGTTTGTAATGTCCAGGATCCTGGCATTGATCAAGGTTTCCACATCACGGGAGACGTTTGCTATGAAGAAGCAATCAAAGTTGTGTCAGCCATTACTCCTGTGCCAGGAGGCGTGGGACCAGTGACAATTGCTATGCTTCTGTCTAATACTCTCGACTCTGCTAAGCGTGCATTCGGATTCATATGAAAGCTGAGGTTGGTCCCCCAGTATAGCTTTTGTAAAGGCAAAGGTGTTTCATTTTTCCTTGCCAATCTCTATTTGTCAATGACAATCTTTGCAAAATCTCTCCTGTAGTTCAATATTTCACTGATCAGAGTCTGGTTTTTCGAATCACTTAATCCCACACTTTCTTATAATGGTAATATAAAGGAAAGAGATGAGTATGCCATATGTAAAATGAGTTTGCTTCATCCGTAAGTTGACTCTTTGAACCGCTCAAAGTGAATAATGCTACTTATACTGATAACGGTTCACAAATTGGTGTACCGAGTGATGTAGCATACTTCTAGCGGATCTTGAAGGTGACGTGCACATGTTTAGAGGCCCATCTGTCACGTTGCTCTCTTTAGGCTGGAATTCGTAATCTGTTATATTGATCAGTATGACAATTTTGGTAAGCTATGCTTAGTATACTTTGCAATATCAGTTTTTTTCTTTTTAACTTTTCTTTACTTTCTAAGAACTTCCTTTCCATCGGGGAAAATGAACCTGCAATGAAAGTAGCATTATATAATTATTTCCGTTGGTGTGGGAAGTTTGGGGACTTTGATTGGTAAGAAAAAGGTACACCGAGAGACTTTGTAGATGACTATACCAAACACGGTCTCCAAATTTTGTGCTCTTTGCTATTGAATGCCTCCTCTCGATTTCTCTTGTGGGGATGAATATGGCTGCACATGATAAAATTTATGTTTTTTGATTTCTCTATTTCTTTATTTTTCGGAACAGGTTTGGAACAGAAATCTGTTCGGTAACGTAATTTGATTTTTCTATTTCTAAAACATATTTCTATTCCAAAAATTGATTTGGAGGAGAAATCAGAAGCTAGAAATTGTAGCTTTTCAATTTCTAAAATAGAAATAGAAATTATTTCATTTTCTCCATCCTTCTTTGTTCACAGATGTCGACTCCTTTCTCCTCACTTCTTACCCTTGCTTTTCTTCCTTCTCCTCACTTCAACCAAAAACCCTAGCGTTGTCAACTCCAAAGCTGTCCATCCTCGCCGTCGACTCCGAATCCATCCTTCTTGCCACTGTGGACTCCGATGCCGTCGCTGTCCTCTTGCCGGTCAAGATCGTCGCTCATCTCATTGTCGCCATCCTCAGACCGTCCAATTTGCTCCAGTCGTCCCGTCGAACCCGTCTCCTCCGTCCGTATCCCCTTTCCGCTCTTGATTCCGAAACTCCAGTCACCGTCGCCCATCTCCGTCGTTATTCAGTCCGCTTCGCATCCATGTTCGTTTGCATTCTTCTTTGGAACTTCCCACCGTGATTCCTCACGAGGTTCGATCGATCCTTCCCTTCTGCCTCTCTTATCATGTTTCGACTTTCGTTTTGCAGATTCGATTTCGATTTCCCTGTTGCTTGTTGAATAGGGATGGGGGATTTTATGTTCTCGGTGTTTTGTCTTACATTTGTCCCTCTTCCGGAATAGTTGCTGGTGGATTTCGCCTCTTTCTTGTTTGTTCTGTGCTTGTGCTCTGCAAACAAACGGTTGATGTTTGTGCGGCGAGTTTGTACATGGATTTCGTCTGGGCTGCTTTGTTTCTCGGTGGGGTGGGGTGGTTTTGGATGTGAATCCAAGGCTCGTGTTGGGGTTGATCGAGATTTTCGGTGATGGAAAATGGGTACGTGAATGTGAGGGCGAATGTGAATGGTTGGTGTTTGTGCGGCAAGTTCTTATGTAGATTTCGTTCGGGCTGCTCTGTTTCTCAGTGGGGGTGGGGAATAGAGAGAATTTTTACAACAGGAAAAGAGAAAGGAACGATGGGGGTGGGGTAGGTTGGTTTGGATGTGAATCTAAGGCTCGTGTCGGGGTTGATTGAGATTTCCGGCGATGGATAACGGGTACGCAAATGGTTGTTGTTTGTGCAGTGAGTTTGTACATGGATTTCGACTGTGCTGGTTTGTTTATGAGATTGCCATATGCTGGTATTCTCTTTATAATGTTGATACAAACCTTCTAGCTTATTATGCATGTGAGAGTAGTGGTGAATGTGAAATCAAGATATGGAGCGATTTTTGCAATGATGATTGTCATTCAAGCAGGTTCTAATTGCAGGAGAGACTTTATCTTCATCTAGACCTAGTTTTTGCATCTCTGTTGAAAAGAATAAATGAAAGAATCACTAAGGTTTTCTCCACTCAAGCTCATTCCTCATGTTCCTTAAGTCCTTTTATATCTCTTGACTTTCCTTTCCCATCGTATAGTTGCATTTTGGAGTAAGTTTTTGAGATATCCAAAACACTAAGAAATGTTTCTCATCTCATCCTTAATGCTACCGGACCAAGGCTACTGGAATGCAGTTATTGTAATCCTCTTTATATTTGAGTGCGAATCGATTTGCTGAAGCAGTCTCATCATGCAACACTCATTTTTTCAACATATTGGTACTTGCTACCATGCATTTTGTGCAATAAAGCATTCACTGTTGTATCATAAATTTCACCCTTTAGCTTTATAAGAGAACAAAACTCATTATGGCTTCTAAGAATCTTATGATGCTTTTTATGAAGATAACTTGTTTTTGCTTTAGTAATACGCACGAAATAATGGATTGCTGATTTTATATGCCTCTTGAAGATATGATTTCCACATATGTAACTGTTTTTCTTGTTATTTGTTGTTCTTTAACTTCTAATTTCAGCTTACCCTTCATGTCTTCGAAAACAGATTTTACAGCTGAACCACAAGCACCAAGAAGAGCGAGGTAAAAGGATGGGGACAACATGATTCCTAGAAATAGAAATTTTATTATGTTATTAAACGGATTTTTTTAGAAATAGAAATTTTGAATTGTTATCAAACGGGTTTTTTGCTTTAAACTTGTCAGGGAATAGAAATCGAGAAATAATTTCTGACTTAAATCAAGTTTCAGAAATTTTGTCATGCGCACCCTATATATCCACTTCTCAACATCACAACAATGGTAAAGATCCTACAGATGGAGCTCAAACTGAGGCTGCATTTGGTTGGGCTTTGATATGGGCTTTAAAGCTCTAAATATCTTTAGGCAAATGCTGAAGGGCTAAGTGACTATTTGTAATAAATTTATCCATCCATTAATTATTCATTAAATTGTATTAATACCACAAAAAAAAAACCACAAATTAGTAAGTGACAAATGAAAGGTTCACCTATCAACTGCATGTGTCATGCAATTTAGCAATGCAAGTCTCTTGATATGAGCCACAATTATTCTTATTGAGAATGCTAAGAGAGAGGAAGGAGAGCTTCAGAACTTACAATGCTCTTGGGAGTGTGTTATGCGTTTGGTCTTGGTTACAACCAGGAAGTATTCGTAAGTGCGATTGTGATGGACCAATTTTCTCTCCCTTGAGCGTTGATATGTTCCTCTCTGTATAAACAATGAATCCTCGCCATATTTCCCAGAGATTGACGATCAAAAATTGCCTAAAGATGCACTATATATATTTTATTTCCTTCTTTCTCCCATCTATTCAAATCTCCAGCAAATTCTTGAGTAAATTTCAAATGTGCGTCTGCAAGTTGGAAAGCAAAATTTATTTCCTTTTCCTTTTTGAGTGCTGATAGAATATGTTCCTACCTTTTTGCCAATTTCCTTCCTAATGACATCACTTCCTTTTTGAGTGCTGATAGAATATGTTCCCACCTTTTTGCCAATTTCCTTCCTAACGACATCACTTCTCAAAAGTTACAGAAAAAGTGTCGAAAAAGTTCTAAATCTTTTGCGTTTTGTGCCAATTTAGTCATATTTCCCGAGATTGACGACTAAAAATTGCCTAAAGATGCGCTATTCTCTTTTTCTTTTTTATTTTTTTCCTTGTTTCTCCCATCTATTCAAATCTCAGCAAATTCTTGAATAAATTTCGATTGTGTGTCTGCAAGTTGGAAAGCAAAATTTATTTCCTTTTCCTTTTTGGGTGCTGATAGAATATGTTCCTACCTTTTTGCCAATTTCCTTCCTAACAACCTCACTTCCCAAAAGTTACAGAAAAAGTGTCGAAAAAGTTCTAAATCTTTTGCATTTGTGCCAATTTAGTCATATTTCCTCGAGATTGACGACTGAAAATTGCCTAAAAATGCGCTATTCCACACACACTTTCCATCTTTATATATATATTCTCTTTGTTTATTTTATTTCCTTCTTTCTCCCATCTATTCAAATCTCTAGCAAATTCTTGAGTAAATTTCGATTGTGCGTCTGCAAGTTGGAAAGCAAAATTTATTTCCTTTTCCTTTTTGGGTGCTGATAGAATATGTTCCTACCTTTTTGCCAATTTCCTTCCTAATGACCTCACTTCCCAAAAGTTACAGAAAAAGTGTCAAAAAAGTTCTAAATCTTTTGCATTTGTGCCAATTTAATCATATTTCCCTGAGATTGACGACCGAAAATTGCCTAAAGATGCGCTATTCCACACACACTTTCCATCATTTTATATATATATATTATTTCCTTCTTTCTTCCATCTATTCAAATCTCCAGCAAATTCTTGAGTAAATTTCGATTGTGCGTTTGCAAGTTGGAAAGCAAAATTTATTTCCTTTTCCTTTTTGGGTGCTGATAGAATATGTTCCTACCTTTTTGCCAATTTCCTTCCTAACGACCTCACTTCCCAAAAGCTACTGAATAAGTGTCGAAAAAGTTCTAAATCTTTTGCATTTGTGCCAATTTAGTCATATTTCCCCGAGATTGACGATCGAAAATTGCCTAAAGATGCGCTATTCCACACACTTTCCATCTTTATATATATATATATATATTCTTTCTCCCATCTATTCAAATCTCTAGCAAATTCTTGAGTAAATTTTGATTGTGCGTCTGCAAGTTGAAAAGCAAAATTTATTTCCTTTTCCTTTTTGGGTGCTGATAGAATATGTTGCTACCTTTTTGCCAATTTCCTTCCTAATGACCCCACTTCCCAAAAGTTACAGAAAAAGTGTCAAAAAAATTCTAAATTTTTTGTGTTTATGCCAATTTAGTCATAAATCTCTTCATAGTACTAATTTAGTTTTGAACCTTTTCACTAGTACCAATTCAATCATTTCCAACTAATTTTAGTTGGATTTTGCTGACGAGGCGCTGGTGGGCTGATGTGGCACGATGGCGATGACATGAATAGTTTAATAATATTTTAATATCTTTTAGATTTATATTATATTTTTATTTTTAATTTTCTTTTTCTTCTCCTCCTCCTCCTTCAAGTTAGTCATCGAACCTTGACGACCGGCCAAAGACGACACTTGGTGAGGCTCGAGCACTTGCAAGAGGTCGTGAGGGTTGCTTGCGTTGGGCGGTGAGGCTAGCTCAAGGCCGCCTAGGTTGCGAGGGTGGCCTCGCGCTGGGCTGGTGAGGCCCGACCTCATTAGATCCAGCGAGGTCAAGCCTTGCCCGGCCACTAGCAAGGCTCGAGCCTTGCCAGTGGCCGGTAAGGCTTGCCAAAGGCCATTCGAGGTTGATCTCAACCTTGTTGGTTGTCAACATTGGCCAGTCGCCAAGGTTTGGCAATCGGTTGGAAGAAGGAGAATGAGAAGGAAAAAAAAAAAGAAAAAGAAAAGGAAAAGGAAAAAGAAGAAGAAGATAAAATAAAAAAAAAAAAAAAAAACAAAAAAAATTGAAAAAAATATTAAAATTATATTAAATAGTTGTCCACGTTAGTACCGATCGTGCTACGTCAACCGACAATGCCTAGTTAGCAAAATTAGGCCAAAATTAGCTAGAAAGACTGAATTGGCACCAAATCAAAAGGTTTATGACTATATTTACACTAGTGAAATGTTTAGAACTAAATTGATACTAATATAAAAAGTTTAGGACTTTTTTGATACTTTTCCTCAAAAATGGCCGATCATTTCTTCATGACATGTAATCTTCAGCTTGTCAAGCGAGGTGAGGCCGAGTCCACTAAAAGGGATCAGGCTTGTGAGGTCCTAATGAGTTTTGAGGTCTCATCTCAAGTTCATTTATCATGTCGGACCAACACGAATCTATTTTACAACTAGATCAATTCAAAATAAATTTATCCATGGACGTGTTTTTGTAATGCCTGAATGCAATGTAGAATCCAGATACATTATGCATATTAATATGTTTATTTAAGGATCGAGTTCGATATCTAATTTTCTTATTTGATAAATAATTAAATGGGATCGTTTGTATTTAGATGTTGATAAAAGCAAATAGCGAGTATTATTTGCATTTTATCAAAACTATTTTAAGTGCTTTGTTTTTGTGTAAAGGCCGAACCAAACGCAATCCTAATGAGGGAAGAGAAAGACAAGAATGTCGAAGAGGAATGCTACGCTAGAAATATCAAAGGAGGATGGCCCAAAATATGTTCCCATTTTCCCGCTTTATTTTTCATTTTTTTTTATTTCTTTTGAAGCAAATACCACTTTCCACCCTTCTTTTTTTTTTGTCGTGGGAGTCGCAACCCACTCTCGAAACTTTTTATTTCTTTTGAAGCAAATACCACTTCAAACTATGCTTATTGTGATACAAAATATCCTAAAGTTATTTTTGTATCACCATAAATCCTAAACTTGCCCACTACCACATAATATTCCAATTTTTTTTTTTTTTTGGTCATGAAAAAACTTACACATCATTTATTTCAATTTCATTTAGGGTTAATAAATAAAAGAGTAAATTTAGAATTTTTAGGGTGCGCATGACAAAATTTGTGTTTTCAGATGAGTTTTTGAGCAAATAAACGAATTTAATAACGACTCAAAATTTTTGTTTTTGGAATAAAAATTCATTTAATAACAAAATAAAATTTCTATTTCTAGGGGTGGTAGGTGGTGGGCAGCTGGCGTTCAATGACTGATGGTTGGCGCCTGACGTCCGCGATTGGCGGCGGGCATCCGGTGGTCTATGGCGGACGTCCGACGTCCCACGGGCGGTGAGTGAGTAGTGGGTGGTAACGGGAGTGAACGATAAGAAGAGTTCTCATTTTTTCATTTTTGTTCCAAAAATATAAAAATAAAAAATTTTAGCTTATGATTTATTTTCCAAATTTATTTTTGGAATATAAATATGTTCCAGAAATAGAAAAATGAAATTGATTACCAAACAGATTTGTTTCCGACATTTTTCGAGGAAAGAAAAATAAACAAAATAAAGAAATAGAAATTTTGTTATACGCCTTTAATCATATTGGCACAAGCCACAAAGCCTTTGGAGCCAACTGTAACCATAATAAAGTCACATCATCAATAATACTCACGTGGGCCCTACAAAAAGGTCAATCAACTCCCGGTCCGTTTAGAATCCATATTCATTATTCAATTAGACTCTACAACTCAATTTCATAAAAAAAACTATTAAAATTTAATCAACACATATATGATCCAACTCATTTTATATGAGCTACAGAATTGGTGAAGACCCATTTCCACACCTCTATGTATGCTCAAGTGACCAGCGTTGGGCTTGGTCGACCCCGAACCGCACGCACACTCTTCCCATTCTCTCTCTCTCTCTCTCTCCCCCAGAACAGAAACTTGTGGAACCTCTGAAACCCCCGAAACATGTTACCTCCGCCGCCCCAACTGGACCCGAACGAGACCAACTGGATCGTTCATGTCAATGCGAACCTCAAGTGCATGCCCGGCGACAAGCAACAGTACTGGAAGTATCCGTCCATCTACAAGGTCCCCCCCTTCATCACTGAACTCAACCCCAAGGCCTACCGGCCGCAGGTTGTCTGTTTCGGCCCCTACCACTGCAACGATGACCACCTCTGTCCAATGGAGGAGCACAAGCACCGCGCACTCCTCCACTTCCTGAACCGGTCCGGGAAGTCCCTCGACCGCTTCTTCGATTCCCTGAAGGAGGTGGTGCGTGAGCTCGAGGACAGCTATGACAAGCTGGACTCGAAGTGGAAGGAGGGCACGGGGGGCCGGTTCCTCGAGCTGATGATCACAGACGGCTGCTTCATGCTCGAGATCATGAGGACTGCGATAGGGGAGAAGAATGACTATGCGCCCAATGACCCCATCTTCGGCATCCACAGGCTAGAATGCATAGCCCCGTATATAAGCCGGGACATGCTGCTGCTGGAGAATCAGCTGCCGATTCTAGTGCTATACAAGCTGGTTGCCGTCGAGAACAATGGCAAGGAGGTTAGTTTCTTCGATTTCACTCTGTCATTAGAGAGATTATTGCGTGCGTGAAACGGCTATAGGTTCACCTAACAATTCATCTTGATTATCTCAGATAGATCTTACATGAAATCCATTAAATTTAATATTCTAAACGTTTAGGATGCATGGTTCGAGATCAGTTAATAATTTAATTATTAAATCTATTACCTCAATAAGAGACTTTTTTTTTTTCCTTTTATGCGGCTAGTATCGACAAACAATACCCGCATCCAACGCACTGACTTCACTCCAACAAGCAGGATGACGTCAACGAGCTCGTCCGAAAGTTCTACTTCCCCGATGAGAAAAAAAAGTTCACGGGTTGGGCAGACGCCTGCATGTCATGGACGTCTTCAGGAAAGGCCTGCTGATGAAACCCGAGGAGGTCCAGCACGAACGGGAATTATATATGGGGCCTGAGGACAAGAAGATATCTGCCAAGAAGACCGAGCCGATAATCCGGTCGGCCATTGAGCTCAACGAGGCCGGGATCAAGTTCAAGAAGAGCAAGACCAACAGCCTCAAGGACATCTCCTTTGCTAGAGGGGTCCTGAAGCTCCCAGTTATCAAGGTGGATGACACCACTGAGTCCATGTTCCTCAACGCCATGACGTTCGAGCGCTTGCACAGCAAGGCTTGGAACGAGGTCACATCCTACGTCACCTTCATGGACAAAATCATCAACAATGAGCAGGATGTCGCCCTGCTCCACACCCAAGGCATCATCCATAATGATTTCGGAAGCGACAAGGCAGTCGCCACACTATTCAACTCTCTCTGCACGGAAGTGACGCTCCCATCGAACGAAAACCTCGATGGCGTGCAACAGAGGATCAGCGAGCACTGCAAGAAGGACTGGAACTTGTGGAGGGCTCATCTCAAACGCAAGTACTTCAGGAATCCTTGGACTATGTTGTCTCTCGCCGCCGCCATCTTCCTCTTCGCTCTCACTATAATGCAGGCCGTGTATACCGTGCTCAGATATCATGCAAAATGATTTCCTTTTCCTTCTTCTTTTTTTCCATTTTTCGTTGTTTCTCGTAATGCCTGATGGTCGATTATTATCTGTTGATTGGCTGTTGATTGTTGTCATCAATGATTTTCCTCCTGTTTTCAGTCGTGCCTAAATGTTATGAGCGATGGACATTTGGCTGTTTATATATCTTTATTAGATGATGATTCTCTTGTTTCGGTCTTTTTCATTTTTGTCCAATTTGGATAGGTATTCGGAAGGACGATCACGTTGTATCAATGTTACGCCTCGATTCTCGAACGCATGTCCATTCCTCTCTGGTTGATAGAAATTTTGCAACTTCCCAGGACGAGTTACTGACCCTTTCAATTGCATATACGGAAATGAATAATAAATCCTCTGACATTAACAGCTTGGGATAAAAAAGTAGGACAACAAATTCACCAATAAAACACATCTTTATATAAGTACTGAGTCATGTACAAAAATCTATGGTCAAAAGACTACAAAAGACTAGTTCTCCAAAAAGAAGCGGTCCTAACTGACTTACACTTCCGATCACCTTAGCATGGCTCCAGGTCCTCCACTCTACAATCCTGAAAATTTAGCCCACGACGGGGTGAGATATAAATCTCAATGAGTTCACGCTTTAAATCCCGATTAGGAGGGAAATACGCCAAGAAGCATCCTAACTACACAATTATACAACCACGGAGACTTACCTTGTCTCAGATCCTCCTTGCAGGTTAGTATAGTTCATATCACAGACAGCCACAAAAGCATGAGCAACAATCAAGCTCAATTCACTGGAACGCTACTCTCAATTCTCAAACCAATATAGGGGACCTGATTATAGGGCCAAATCATTATGACACGTCCCATATCGTGCCATATAATTTTGTCCCATAATCCGACACATTCAACTCAATTTATCATGCGTTCCTAGTTTTGATTTCGACATATAGCACAGCCTACTCTCTGTTCGGCGGTCTTCTGACATTGCCAAGCATCGTATACATCAGATGACTTTCTCAAAGGAGCACAAGTTCAGAATCTACTGTGACCGGCTTCTTATTGTCTAGGGGCATCCCATATAGGGGTAACGTCCAGCTTAATAGCCCGGGATGAGTTCTGTTAACCAACATATGATCATTCAATCTTGGCCCAAGACACCGTGCATTGCACTCAAATGCCTCAATTAAAATGGTGAACCTAGCCTTTTTCTTCTTATTAGAAATACATGATAAAATAGTCGTGTGTGGGTACACGGTCAATTTACACCAGAAAAATTGATATCATTCCTTTTTAAAATCTCACTATTTTATATAGTACTCAAAACTATTTTCGGTGTCAAAATCGACACTCGGAATTTTCTGAATAAATAACGAAGTTCACAAATTTTTGGAATAAATGACCAAAAATTTCAATCAACACTCAATTTGTATAAATTAATACTCAATTGCAGAAATTAACCACACCATTGCAATCAGCACGAAATTCCGGTCACCGACTATCCTGGCATAATTTTTGGAAAATAAATAAATAAATAAATAATTACGGAAATTAATTAAATAAATCGATTTAAATTCTAAAAATATTAACTTAAGCCAAAATCACTAGATTAAATATCAAAACGGGCCTGGAAAATTCCCGAACCAATCTAAATAAATAATACGATTTATCTAGGCCTTAACTAAACCATTCTAACCACCTAACATGCATAATTGAATAATTAAATTGCTAATCTAATTTAACTAACCACCTAATCTCTAATTAATTTAATCTAAACACCCCTTAAACGTCATTAGCTTACTAAAAAGAGTTTAGTGCATAAACTCACCGGTTAAAAACGGAACCGGTTCACTGCAGAATGGCGCAATGGCGGCCGAAACTCAAGATTGCGGCGGTGCCAATGGGGCTTGGACTAGGCCTAAAATCAGCCCAACAAATCTCAGCCAAAACTGAGATTTGTTATTGAGTTGGGCTGGGCTTGCTTCGCTGGCTTGGGCTGCTGAACCTGCGGGCTGATTTCGAGTTGGCTGGAAATGGGTTGGACTGCAGAGAACAGGCTGGAAATTTCGTGGGCTGAAGCTCACGGCTGAAGATGGGCTTCAAAAGGCGTGGGCTGCTGCTGAGGAATTGGGCCGAAGACGTTGGATGGCTGACCGAATCGCTGGAGAGAAGACGCGGACGTGCGAGGCGGTGGAGAAGCAGACGAAGATGGATGAAGGTCGGGACGCTGGCAGCTGCTTCGGTCAACACCTGGGCTTCACCTAGAGAATTCTGCCGAAGTTTGACTGAGGAAAAACAAAAGATAGTGGAGCAAGAGCGAGCTGGCAGCGTGAGAACACTTCGGTGGAGCTGCAGGGGAATTGGACGCTGGCTTTGGTGGAAATTTGGGGCTGCTTCAGTCAACTAAAACCTCATGGTTGACTTGAGGAAACAAAAGGTGGTGGGGAGCAGGCGTCGAAGGCAGAGGGAAGTAAATGAAGAAAAATGAAAGAGATGCAGCGGTTCCTCGAGGCCGAGATGCGAGAGAAATTGAGAATGAGAGCAAAGCAACTGGCTTCGGTTGAAGAAAAATAAGGGAAAGCAAAAACAAAAGAGATAAAGGATGAAAGAGAAATCGTGGAGATGATTTCGGCGATGCAAGCTTGTCCGAGAAGATTGAACAAGAAAGGGACAAATTCAACAACTATTATCCCTTCCATTAAATTCTTGTCCTCTCTAATTCTTTCTTGAATAGATTTTCCATAATTAATCCAAATTGAAGTCCCAGTTTTCAGCCCCATGCCTATTTTCGAATTTCACTCAAATAACCTTAAATTTCTTCACCAATTCTCCAAATCGAAGTCCAATTTCGCCAAGGAAAAAGCCCATAAATTTTTTTGCAAATTCCCAACACTCAAAGGCTCGGCTTGGGAGTCCAAATTTCCTTCGATTTAGCCCATCAGAATTTCCGTTAATTTTCTGCAATGTCCGAATCAATTTTCCGTAAAAATCTCGGAATCTCCGAAAATTCTTCGGAAGATGAGTCGATGTCCCTAAAATAGATCGTGACACAAAAGAATTTTTAATTTTTGAAATCGGGTTCAAATTCGCGGTTAATTTCAATCTAACGAGATTTTAGCGTGACCTAATCTACCGGATAGCTTTTAGGAATTTTTAGTGCAATTGACCCGTGATCAATTTATCTCGAGTCACAATGTACATTTTCGACACATTGGCGACTCTCGGTTGTCGTGAAAATTTCGAGATTTCAAATACGGATACTGGGTACAGAAATGATAGAAAAATCGGTTTAGTACCGTTCGATAGGAATTTTGCAATTAGGTAGAATCACCCACACACTAATCACATACCTCCATCGAATCGACCTATCTCTGGTCTTTGATCGATTTTTTTGACGGTGTCGTAATGACCCTTGTAAATTAGCACGATCGAATAGTCGATTCCTAGTTGAATTCTCAAGTCTATTGCGTTTAGATTCTTTACTGACTTTCTTAGATAGTTTAGTTATCTCATAAGTAATTAGCTCAGAGAATGACACTATCGGCGCGTCGATGAAATGCCCAATTTATTTAATCGAAAATAAATTCTAAAAATTTAGGGTGTCACAAGGCAAATGAAATCTTCCATTCCAACATTTTCTTTTTGATTAAATTTTGTTGACGTTGTGGTCAATTTATCCAGAAAAGCCAAGACTCTACAAGTTTGTAGAACTATAGTACGTAGTTAAAGTCCGGTGTTTTCTAGCTTAGTTGGTGGTTGTTAGAAATAATGGCAAAAAACCTGTTCAACATGTAAAATGAAGCAAATTTCTTTGTTTGTACAGAGATTCTTAGTAGAAGAGTTGATTAGGAAGAACTATAAAAAGGCTTCATGCTCGTTCATACATGTTTAGCCCAACTACAACTCCATATATCCCTTGCACAAAATATTTTGATAATAAAGCCGGATTCGTTTGCGGAAAATATCACGTTTTCGGAAAATATTTTCTAGGAAGTCGTTTTTCAAGAAAATGATTATATTTTCCGGTATTCGGTTGAAACGTAAACTTTGAATGGAAAATATTTTCCACTATTTGTTAGCTAATTTAATTATTTGGGAAAAATGATCATTTTTAATTGATTGCAAAATTAGTTTTATTTTTGTATTTTTAAAAAAAATGAAATTTTAATTATTTGTATTTTTAAAAACTTGAAATTTTATTATTTTATTATTTTATTATTTTTCTTTTCCTTCCTCCTTCCTCCTCCTTCTTCCACCTCCTTCCTCCGTTGCTGCATGCTTGACGATGGTTGATCGCCCGACGTCCGACCAAGACGCGGTCACCGTGATCCCCGCAAACCTCTAGCGAGCTCGGGCCGAGCCGAGCGAGCCTGCGAGTTGCTAAGCCTTGAGCTCGTCGGATCTGGGCGGCGGAGCTCGGGCTCGCCTAGATCGAGAGCCCGAGCTCGGCCGCCGATTCCAATGAACCTCGGCAAGCTTGAGCGAGGCCTCGAGCCCCGCCCACTCGTCGGATTTGGCAAGGCCCGAGCCGCTCGCGGCCGGTTGCCGGCCACGGCGTGGTCGCCGGTTGCCACCATGACCGGCGATCGGCCAAGGCCAAGGAAGAAGATGAAAAGGAAAGGAAGAAAGAAAAAAAGAAAAGGAAAAAAATTAAAAACTAGATTTAAAAAAAAATAAAAAGAAAAAAAGAAGAAAAAAGTATAAAAATAAAAAGAACATGTGTTTGGTGAAAAGAAGTAAGGTGGAAAAGGTATGAAAAATGTTTTCCACTTTTGAAAAGTAGAAAACATTTTCCTCACTTTTAAAGATTGTTTTTTTTTTTTTTTGCAATGATGGAAAACATTTTCCTTGATTAGTTCATTTTTAATGAAACGAATATTGAAAAATCCGGAAAATATTTTCCTGGAAGTCATTTTCCGTGAAACAAATGGAAAGATAAAACAATAAAACAAGCTTCAAAATCTCCTTCCTTTTTTCCTTTGCTGAGTAAATCCCCACAGACATACACACTTCCACATTAACACTAAAAGCCAATAGTGGTGTCAGGGCGTCATTTGGTTGGCATTGAGCATGAGTCCTATCCACCCCCTACTAAAATCTTCACCATATATCCAACACCAAAACGATGGCCAACTCTATCTCACTATTGTTCTTACTTTCGATGAAAATAACTACATTTATTCACTAATGCATTAAAATGATTACTTTCTTGATGGCACAAGATTTAAGCGACGTTGTGGAGAAAGGATACAAGGTTCCATAGGAAGGTACAAGCTTCTGGCAGAGCAACCACAAAAAGTTGCAAGGGCTTTGTATGTCATCCAACAAGCACTCTTGGAAACAATGTTACCGCAAACCATTGGAGTAAAAACCGCAAAGACGTGTTCTAAGATAATGTGGAAGCCAAAGAATGTATGAAATTAAATTATGTGAAAAAACAAAATCACCAGAGAAACAAGACAATCAACAATAAGGAAAAATTTGCACGATTCAGACCAACCACCAATAGCAACTCCATGGGAAGGGTCAGCTGCAAATAATTAGGTAATTATCAATTGGAGAATTATAGAATTACAATTGCTTATAATGCCCAAGTGTTTTCCTGTTTAAGATTATACCCAAACCCATAGTATTTCACCTCACGTAATTGCTCGATAAACAAATCATTGAAAACTTGAAACACTCGTGTCTTCACGAAGAAAATGTCTCGATTGGATGAAGGATTCTCTTCACAAGCTTCACCCGATGCTGACATCTCCTTTGTACTCCCAACGAAAATAGAACTTCACTTTAAGGCTTGAAGAAGTCAACGGCCCACACAGCCCACACAAACCCATGTTTCTCTCCTCTTCTGACGAGCACCAACATACGAGCTCTTTTTATTTATTATTATTATTATTATTATTATTATTATTATTATTATTATTATTATTATTATTATTATTATTTTTTTTTTTTTTTTCGGCTGTAAAGAGTTCCAGTGAATGGACGGCTTGGATAAGATTACAACAACCAACTCTCCGCGTTCCAATCCAAATAGGATGAGTTTGCTGGGTTTTAATCCAACAACCATCTTTCAATCAAATCGCATTTTGTATACGGCTTAAACTCATAATATAATTTAAGAATATACTAAAAGAAGAGTTTCAAGACGCAACAAAGACACAAACCATTAGATTTCAGTCTCTTCAAAATATTAAAATAAACAATTATGAGACCCTCAAATAATAATGTGGAAGATTAGGATGACGAGTAGATCAAATGGGGGCTTATGGAGATGATATCAGGGGAGTAGAAATTTTAGATGTGATGTTTATTAAGGGACACAATCCTATTATCAGTCCTCTAGAAGAATTTAAGGATTTAAAAATCATGTTAGTGAGTGAATTCATTAGCTCAGGTGTATGAGAAAAGACTAATGCTTTATGATGAAGATTCCATTGAGAGTGACTTTCAGACTAAAAATAAATGTAGGGTCTCATAAATCTAAAAAGGGTTCAAGGAGCTTGTGGAAAAATAAAAGAGGAGAAGAAACCTCTTAAAAGGACAAAAAAAAAAAAAAAAAAAAAAATCTAACCTGTAGTATTTGCAATAAAATAAATCAATTAAAAAAAGATTGTTGGTTTCCTAAATAAATCTCAATATCCCTTGTGTAAAAGATAAGCCACATAGAAAAAAAATTGTTGATTGAAAATAGATTATTGAGATAATTATGTTGAAGAAAAAGAAAATACAGACAATATGTTCACTGGAAGCCAAGTGGCAAATGTCGAAAAAAATTATACATGTTATATTGATAGTGGTGTAGTAATTATAGATGTGCGATAAACTACGTCCTACAATCTTGATCTACCATTTCCGGTGGGGCAACAATGGTGCCCGGTAGAAAATCCCGACAAGTCTCGACTTTCAGTTAGTGAAAGTACTCAGGTTTCCCAAAGGGTATATTTTGTATCATTAGGTCTTAATGCAACAATGTTGGGCGCATAAACGTTAGGGTAAATGATATTTTAGAGTTTGTAGCCATGACAGCAACTCGAAAGGGAGAGAATTGCAATGCCTTGGTGAGCTCTATTGCTTTGGAGGGACGATTTTCTTTACTGAGCAAATATTAAGTAGATCAAGAATCCATAGCTATATAAAAATACCATAAGAGAATTTATTTAAGTTGTTCTCTAAGTACGCCTATTAAGATCCTATATTGCTAGAATAGCCTTCTCCTCATTAAATATCTGTGGGTATAAACTGATGGTGCTTTCTCCATAATAGTGGTCGTCACTTTAGTAAAAATTAAGTTTTTACAAGTTAACTAAGTCGAATATCGACTTTAACTTACTTTCTCCTAATAAATTTGTAATTTGAGTTCTTAGTTGAGATATTTAAGAGCAAATTTAGACAAACTTGTCGAGTGCTTTCAAAATGACATGAATCCTTTATCTAGTATGAGAAAGTATTAGATGGTGTTGAATCCTCATGTGAATCATGCTCTACCTTGTTTATTGATCACCATGTGCCTAGATGGTGGCTCACTTTTAGTCTCTTGTCTCTCTCTTACGTGCGGTGCATTTCTCTTCTTCTTCTTCATTTCTTCCTTTTAGCATCAATAGCGATGCCCATGGAGCGTCCACCACCAACCACCGCAGCCTCATGTTGGCTTTGGGTGATTGTGAATTGGATTTGTTTTCTATTTCCCCTTGTGGAGTTAGGGGAGGTAGGGGTGTGCTGGTTCGGGCGGGTGGTTCTCAACTTAGAACGGGAACCGCTCGCTAAGAACCAGTTCCGAAAAATTGGAACCGGGAACCGCCCGCTAGTTGCATGGATCAATCCGGGAATCGGACCGCCGATCCAGTCCGGTTCTCAGGTGGATCCATAAAACTGGTCCAACCTCTACACCTTGCCTTTTTCACCTTCAACCGGTCGCGACCCTCGCTCCGCTTCTGTCCTGGCCACCACCACCATCTTGGCCATCGCCTTCGTCGTCTCCCACTTCTCCCTCGAGACCAACAATGAGGAGGACAATGGGGACGATGAGCCGTTCATAGACCTAAAGTTTGCCCATCCCCGAAGATGAGGATGATGGGGAGAAGCCTGAGGAGGGGGAGGAGGAAGAGGAGAGGTAGAAGTGGGATGAGCCCAACAACGAAGAGGACTATAGTGACAGTGAATGCAGAGGTGGCAGTGACGTGGAGAGAGAGTTCAAGTTCAAGGGAGGAAAAGAGAATTAACTCACTGTTTCGCCAAGTTCGGACTAGGACTCCAAGGAAGATGAGTAGATCTGGAGATGAATTGGAGAGGAAGAGGGAGTTCGGGGAGATTTTGAACTAAGAGAGATGAGATGGAGTAGGAGAGTAGTGAATTGAGACAAGATGGTGATTGGAGCTCTAAATTTTAGATTTGCTAATTTCGAATTTTTTAATATTAAAAATTAATATATTATTACAATATAACTGGTCCGGTCGGATGGGTGGGTGGGTGGATTTGCCCATGGAACCGGGAACCGGATCGGTTCCCTTAAGAACCACTAGTTCCGGGCGGTTCCGATCCGGTTCTAAGCGGTTCGGGCAGGTCTCGGTTCTTTTGCACACCCCTAAAGGGAAGGGTCATATAGAGTTTCTTCCCATTGGAGTTTTGCTTGCTCTGATTCTGAATTGATGAGAAAAATTTGACTTTCTTAAGCATTTTAAATGGTTGTGGAATTGAAAAGGGAGGTTTTGATGCGAATTTTGATTTCTTCATTGGATAGTGATTCCCTTCGCAGCAACACCAATATTTAGTTTGAATTATAAAATTGACTTTGCCATACTAGTTTGACTTTGATTTAAGTGTTAATTTATCTTTTTGCTAGAATAATTTTTTTCTCCATATGAAACCAATAAAAGTTCTTGAATTTGACATAAGATGATTATAATTTTGTCTTGTTCATCATCTAAAAATTGATTTATGAGAAATTATACGATTGCCATATCTTATCGGAAAATCACTCTTTGTGAAATATATATTTTTTCGTTACATCATATGTATTTTTGAAAGAAGGGCCTTGAGTACTAAAAAGGAGACCTCGAGTAAGCAATTTAGATTATTTAAAAGGTAAAAGTTATATATCTAACATCATGTCAAATATGGGAAGTCCTTGCCAGAACCACATTACATGTACTCAAATATGTGGATGGCAAGCAATGCAATTCGATTCCCACGTTATTCACAGGTCATTTCCTAAACACTTTTTATCTTCATTGGGGCATAAGGAAGTGACACATCCTCACTTGGGCACCACCACACACTCTTCCCATTTCTCTCTCATTACATGTACTCAAATATGTGGATGGCAAGCAATGCAATTCGATTCCCACATTATTCACAGGACATTTCCTAAACACTTTTTTTATCTTCACTGGGGCATAAGGAAGTGACACATCCTCACTTGGTCACCACCACACACTCTTCCCATTTCTCTCTCTCTCTCTCTCTCTCTCTCTAAATTCACCTCTTGTCACATCTTTCAACTTGATTGGTTTATGGAAAATTGATCCACAAAATAATATATTAATTCAATTGTTCATGGAATTAGCCATTTTTGGGTTAAGTCAACATCTTGTAATAAGATTTTTGTGTTTACTATTTATTAATTATAGCAATCACAACAAGTTCAAGGATTCTATGATTAGAGCTTCTTATAAAATAAATGTAGAAACTCACCATATCTTCCAATTAAATCAATATGAAATCGTAAGAGAATTATATGAGGAGCGATAGAGAATACAAAATATTTATGTGATTCGATTTGAGTATCGATATCTACATCACAGGAAAAGTCAGCTAGAAAAAATTCCACCAACCAATCCAATAATTACAAAGTGACAATCGCTAACAAGATTGAGCATTTTCAATACTTAAAAGGAAGACTTTTATTGTTTTCGTCCTTTTATATTTTCTATTTTGTGGCATAAAATCAATAAAAAAAAAATTGAACCCTTCTCTTTATATGATCAACACTAGGATCGGTTGTACGGCCTTAGTGACAGCCTTCTAGAGGAGTCAATCTCTCGATTGATCAATCTTGGATCTTTACATAAGTGCCACCGCCCCAAAGAAATTAGATAAAGTAACGTAACAACCTTTCTCTCGGCTGAACTCCCGCAGCATGACTCCTGTAGGTATTCAGTCAAGAATTCCAGTCCGCCTTATCCAATTTTGGTCGGATCTCGTGCATGGACTGAAACTCGAGATATCCTTCAAGAGAACTCTTGATCGGAGCTCATAAATTTGCGCAATCAATTATGTTTAAATGGTCTGAAGCTAAAAAAAATGAAAAATAAAATCCACATTAATATTTAGTTTAACTCAAAAACTTGACTCTACCTCTATGATTTGACTTTGATTTGAATTCAAATATATCTTTTGCTTTAACTAGTTTTTCTCCATTTGAAATCCGTGGACATTTTTTGAATTTTACACAACATGGTTACAACTCCTCTTGTGTGCCATCTAAATTTAATTTATGAAAAGTTATATGATTTTCATTAGCTAACCATGCATAAATATTACTAGAACGTAACTCATTATGAAGTTTTTTCCCAACAAGTAATGTATATATGGGAGAAGGGCGTCAAGTACCTAAAACAAGACATCAAACAAGAAATCTAGCATATCCCAAATATATGAGGTAAAAATTATTACCAAATAAAACAAAAAGTATTATTATAAATCTAATGTCACGTCAAATATCAAATATGCAAAGTTCATACCTCAACTAGCATTATATGTACTCTCAAACGATCCTTCTAATTTAGGCCGACACTTGTGAAATTCATCAAATTCAAAGGCTTATCACGAGATGTCATGCTTTGTGTGCACACAATTCATTTCCTATGGCTTACATGGGACATGCTTAAACATGTTTCTTTACCTTGTGCAAAAAAAGTGATTTATACATGGGACCGTCAAACAGGTAAATCCGGTCGAAAATTATTCGACCCAAATTGATCAATTTAATCTGTTTTGACCAATTTCTTTGCAATACTAATAGAACGACTCACATGAGATCCATACCCGACTTGACCCGAGATCTATTTTAGCAACTTTTTTTCCCCTTAAATTGTTGTTTGTGTGTATTTTGTGAGATCCAACCTATATTGGGGTTGTTCCTAATAGGAAATAAGAATAAACAACAATTTTTGTCCCGGAGATTCGAAAAATTTTCTCACTGGACCCGAACGAGACCAACTGGATCGCTCATGTCAACGAGAACCTCAAGTGCATGCCCACCGCCGGGCAACAGTACTGGAAGAACCCGTCTATCTACAGGGTCCCCGCCTCCTTCACAGACCTCAACCCCAAGGCCCACCAGCCGCAGGTCGTCTCTTTCGGTCCCTACCACCACGACGGCCCCCGCCTCCACCGAATGGAGAAACACAAGCAGCGCTAATGGGAGGTTTGCAGCCATAATGCAGATACCCCAACCCTGCACCACCAACAGAGAAAACTTAATGGAATGTGTTGTGTAAGCTCAACTCGTGGAAATGTGAGCAAAGGTTTTTATCAATCTACTTTATGTACCTTGAGCCGCATCATTTGCGATTAGTAGCCTTTGGCTCCAGCTAAGAACATTAGGGTTGTGTGCTGCTGGAGAGTAGAGAAATAAGGAGCTTCAAAAACATGAAAGATGTAAAATCCTGCTCACCAGTGTCCTCGTCCGCTGAGAAAGTTAATATCTCCACGGTGCTATTAATGAATATGAAACTTGACCAATTAATGCAAAAGCCTAAACTATCAAAGAACGTTGAGAAAAAAATATATATTTGGACGCATGTTGTGCTGTCGCATATTGAGAGTCTAAGAGATACTTGACCTGGCAAGAATATGCAAAAAGGAACATCAAACTGGACTATGTGGGCGAACATTTTAATTGGGCATGAATTCGTGAATCAACGCCAGGTTTTCAAGTTCTTTGCAATGTCCGATAAGTGAAGCTAGATTTCTACGATGAACAGCAATAAGGAGTTGTGCTTACACATCAAGGTATCGGAGCAAATATTGCCCTATATTTCTCTTTCATTCTATATTGAAACAAGATCAATGTAGATTCTTATGAATTCATTAAGTGGCTTGATTTAATACTTAAAGTGTTCTTTTTTTTTTGGGAACACGCAAGACGTGCACACATTTACTAGCTCACATGACATGTGGTAAGAGATTTGTTAGATTACTCGGCCGATAGATATAAAGTAATTTTTGTCCTTTCATTGCAAAGCACCAGTTTCTTTCTTCAATATTGTCTCTCCCTGAGTTCATAGGCAGATATGGTACATGCAAAACCTTGAAGTGCTATCATATCATCAAAGAAAATCACATCGTCCACAATTACAAAACCCAAAGGAAGGTTTTGGAGCACATCGAGCACTGTCTCGTGGGACCTTTTCACAGGCATATATCCAAATCATAAGCAGCGATCGTGAAGGGTGAAGCAGAACATAATCCCTTGATCCATCAGGTACCTTGCCTAAAAAGAGTCGAGCATTCCTTCAGCTCCAAAAGCACGTGGGTTCATGTTCAGCCTCTCGTTCGCAGTCATGGCCAAGCACGGCATTTTGCTGCCTCGACTAGTTTCAAGCGGACGCGGCGCTGAACCGCCCTTGTAGCCTCTGATCCATGATGCTCTCTATATACTCTTGTTCGATGAGAGGCGACACTGATTGGATGAGGTGAGTGCTGCTCTTCGGGCTTCTCATTACGGCCAGGTGGCTAGTAGTTAGGTGGTTGTGGTTGGCAAAGATTGTCAAAAGATGACTGGGTTTATAAAACAGATAGTATCACAATGAAAGAAATTCATTTTTCCTCTGCTTCATTATGCAGGGGTTCACATGGATAACTGACCAAGGCTAGCTATCAACGTCTTGATGGCTGTACAGTTTGGAGCCTTGTAAAGAGGGGCCAAAGTGTCAATTGAACTCACCATTCACTCATTTATTCACAAAGCTATAAAAGCAACAACCCCAATACACAACACTCTCAATTTAAAGTCACAACGGCAGACTTTCTTCGTAAGTTTTCAAATCTGTTCGATCCAATAATCAACTTTACAAGGAAGGTGGACATGATAACCTTTATAGAGAAAGTATGGTTAACGAGCACCAGGAACGCTATCAACGTCAATTAAGGTCATCTCAAAAGACTCACTTCATCTCTTACTATTTCCCATTCCTTCTCTTCTTCCTGAACTGATCTCTGCCATCAAGCATTCTTTTAGGTCCAACAGAACACGGTCTATGTCTGGCCATTGGACTGCTATCGTCGGCACGCACGACATGGCTAATTCCACTGCTTTCCATGCAGAATTGTTGCTGAATTGTCCATTTAACCTTGGATCGACAATGCTCTGGATGTTCCCTCTTTCTATGAGTGGAGTCTCCCAGTGAAATATGTGCATGCTGCTGCCCTCTGGACTTCTTCTAATGGCTGGGTGGCCTGTGATTAACTCGAATAAAACTACACCAAAGCTGTACACATCGCTCTTCTTGCCCAAGTTTCCAGATGAATGAAACTTCAGATTAAAAAGGAATTATTGCTTTGATCAGTAAAATGATAGCCGGAATTGCCTTTCAAAAACGCACCTACATACGTGCATCCAACATAAACATGTACGAATAAAATGTATAGGCCTCTCGCAATGGTCTACATTAGTACAGTTATTCTACTTCCTAAGTGGAATAGTATATGTATTCAGAGTTGTTGGTTCAAGTTGCTTACTCCGGATCAAGATAACTAGGCATTCTTGCTGGGCGAGTCGAAATATGAGACTGAAGCTCTGTTACAAATGCCTTCGATAATCCAAAATCAGCAATCTTCGCTTGCATGTTTTTGTTTAGTAATTGGGCGTCTTTAAATCTCTATGGACAATGTGGGGTTTGCAACCATTGTGCAGGTACTCCAACCCCACACCACCTGCAAAAAAGGAAACTTCATGAAATGTATTGTGTTGCTCAACTCGTGGAAATGTGAACGAACATTTCATCAATCTACTTTATGTACCTTGAGCCGCATGGATTGCGATTTGTAGTCTCTGGCTCCAACTCAAAACATTTGGGTTTTGTGCTGCTTGAAAGTAGAGGATTAAGGAAGTATTCCAATCATGAAAGATATAAAATCCTGTACACCATCTTATTCATTCATTGAGAAAGTTTAATTTTTATTTCCAGTGTGCTCTTAATTGTTAAAATATGTCTCGAGTTTAAGCTCAATGCAAAATTACGAATATTCCGAATTGGATATGTTGCGGATGTTCGAAATCGAGCAAAGAAGATCCGGAGATCAACTTCCCAAATTTGAATATGCGTTGGAGAGTCTGGCTACTAAAATAGGAAAGTCCAACTTTGACTAGGACTTGGATTTTGTTTAAAATATACAAAGATATGTTTTGGATAGGAAACAAAATCCTATGAGAAGTTGGCCAAAGAATAAGGGTTTTACTTATATATAGACTTGAGGCCATGGGTGATAGATGTGGATCACAATTTGTCTTGAAGCGCCGCGTGAGTGCTTGGTGTTCCGCCGTTGATCGTGAAGAATTGGTTTTGAAGCGCCGCCTCGTTGTCGAGTGCTTGGGAGGGATTTTCTTTGTCGTGAATTACATCCAAGAAGGTTTAGTGTTGAAGCCAATTAAATCTTGTAGTAAGATTTGCGTGTAATTCCTTCGTGAGATTGAGAGATTATTTCTTGAGGAATTTCGGGGCTAAACACTGTGTGTGTTATTGGATGTAATTGGGGCTTGGGAAATACCGAGAGAGTGTTTGAGTGACTTGAGTGTGTAATCTCCGTGTATCGCTTGATCTATAGTGAAATTCGCTGCTGCTCTCCTAGTGGACGTAGGTCTTTACGACTGAACCACATAAATCTGGTGTCCGATTTATTTTCTTTTCTGTCTATATTATTGTTCGATCGCTCGCCTTATCACAACAATTGGTATCAGAGCCAGGCTTGGCTAAGTTGAAGCGAATCGATGGCGACATAAGAAGTAAAAGTGAGAATCAACAGATTTGATAGGAAGGATTTTAGTTTCTGGAAGATGCAGATTGAAGATTATCTTTACCAGATGAATCTGCACTTGCATTTATCTGGGGAGAAACCAGAGACGATGAAGCAAGCTGATTGGGATTTGCTGGATAGACGAGCTATGGGTGTTATTCGGCTGACGTTGGCTCGTAACGTCGCGTTTAACATCTTGAAGGAGAAGACCACTGCTGATTTGATGCAAGCCCTGTCGGATATGTACGAGAAGCCCTCTGCGATCAACAAGGTCTGTTTGATGCGACATCTGTTTAATTTGAAGATGAGAGAAGGTGCGTCAGTTGCAGATCATATCAATGAATTCAATGTGATTGTTAGTCAATTGAGTTCAGTTGAGATTGAATTTGAAGATGAGGTACGTGCTTTTATTCTATTATCCTCATTGCCTGATAGTTGAAATACTACCGTTACTGTTGTTAGTAATTCCTCTAGGTCAACAAGTTTGACGTTTGAAGGGGTTCGAGATTTAATTCTGAGTGAGGACATTCGTAGAAGAGAATCTGGCGAATCTGTATCTACTGCTTTAGTAGGTGAAAATAGAGGAAGGTCTAGAATACGTGTGGGTAACAGTAATACTAATATGAACAGACGTAGTCAATCTAGGACTGCTAATGTTGTTTGTTGGAGCTGTGGTAAGAGGGGGCATCTTAGAAGGGATTGCCTTAAGCTGAAGAATGAGAAGGGTAAGGAAATTGTAATTGATTCTGCAGATAATGTTGCAGCTGTAGCAGATAATACTGATTATGTCTTGTCTGTCACTAATGATTCATCGTTTGATGGATGGATTATGGATTTTGGTTGTTCTTTTCATGTCACACCAAATAGAAATTGGTTTATCACTTATCAGTGCACGGGTAGTGGTAAAGTTCAGTTAGGGAACAACGCTAAGTGCGATGTTGTAGGTGTTGGTGATGTTAAAATCAGAATGCATGATGGTATCGTGAGGACATTAACTGGAGTGAGGCATATTCTAGAATTAAAAAAAAGAACTTAATTTCCCTGGGTGCCCTAGATTCAGCTGGTTGCAGGTATTCTTCAAAAGGTGGAGTTCTGAAAGTTGTTCAATGTGCCTTGGTGATAATGAAAGGAATGAATCACGGAGGCCTGTATAAACTTCAAGGTGAGATAGTGACAAATTTCGCTGTGGAGATGTCGGATGCATTTGTTCGAGAGTCTTTTGACTACTCGAGGAAGACCTGGGTGTTTGTGCCAAGGCACAAGTTTGATGCTGGTGTCAAGATCTCTCGGTTAGAAGCTTTGATCGAGACGAAGACTGGTAAGTCGATTAAGCATGTATGAACTGACAATAGCATGGAGTTCTGCTCAGAGCTGACAAATAAATTTTGCATGAAAGAGAGCATAGTGAAACACCGCACCGATGCCAGTAAATCACAACAATTTGCAGAATTGATGAGCAGAATATTACTAGAGACGGCCCGTAAAATAATCTCTAGTGCCGGTATTGCTAGGAGAATCCTAGCTGATGTGCTTAGTACGATAAGCTGCCCGGTGAATAGATCCCCATCAACTGCTATTGAATGGCGGACTCCTGAAGAAGTGTGGTCAAGTAACGTTGCTGGTTATTCTATCATTAGAATGTTACATTGCTCGAATTATTTTCGAGTGGGTGATGGTAAGTTTGATGGGAGGGTAAGGTGCATATTCCATGGCTATGCACAAGGTGAGTGATGCGATCGGTTGTGGTGCCTAGATATAAATTCACCTGTTAACAGCAGAGAAGTTATTTTTGACGAGTCTCTAGTACTTCTGGCTAGGAATGATTATAGCAGTGTTCAAACGGATCTGAACGGTATTCAGCTTGAGGTGGAGTTGTGACCAGAAACTCCTAAGGTAGCGAGTACGAGTACTAGCAAAGTAATCGACACAGATGGTGCCCGTAGCGAGGTGGAGCCTATAGAGCCAATGGTTGCTGTAACTGTTGAAATTAACAAGGTACGTCTTCGATCTCCTGACAGATATGGATGTAATAATGGTTTTACTTTATCTACAGTTGAGGGGGTTGTGTCTGGAAAATCCTTGCGGAGCAGTTAAAGGTGCATGTGGAGTTGGTATTCTTATGAGATCCTTGGTTATAGCGAAGTTCAAGCGAGGCTTGGACTTGGACAATATCTATGATGGTTGAGCCCATCGAGGGCTATGGGAAAGTAGCAGCAGAGTTTGAATTTTTGCGAAGCGATTGTGACTTAGCTCAAACGTCGAGCCAAGGTGGAGATTGTTAAAATATGTCTCGAGTTTAAGCCCAATGCAAAATTACGAATATTCTGAATTGGATATGTTGCGGATGTTTGAAATCGAGCAAAGAAGATCCGAAAATCAACTTCCCAAATTTGAATCTGCGTTGGAGAGTCTGGCTACTAAAATAGGAAAGTCCAACTTTGACTAGGACTTGGATTTTGTTTAAAATATACAAAGATATGTTTTGGATAGGAAACAAAATCCTAGGAGAAGTTGGCAAAAAAATAAGGGTTTTACTTATATATAGACTTGAGGCCGTGGGTGATAGATGTGGATCACAAATTGTCTTGAAGCGCCGCGTGAGTGCTTGGTGTTCCGCCGTTGATCGTGAAGAATTGGTTTTGAAGCGCCGCCTCGTTGTCGAGTGCTTAGGAGGGATTTTCTTGTCGTGAATTACATTCAAGAAGGTTTAGTGTTGAAGCCAATTAAATCTTGTGGTAAGATTTGCGTGTAATTCCTTCGTGAGATTAAGAGATTATTTCTTGAGGAATTTCGGGCTAAACACTGTATGTGTTATTGGGTGTAATTGGGGCTTGGGAAACACCGAGAGAGTGTTTGAGTGACTTGAGTGTGTAATCTCCTTGTATCGTTTGATCTATAGTGAAATTTGCTGCTGCTCTCCCCGTGGACGTAGGTCTTTACGACTTGTTGGGAATAACGGATCCCCGAAAACCGGATTCGACACCGAATCGAACCCCTAAATCAATGCGGAAGACGAAGCCCGGGAAAACACGCATCACCGATCGTAAAGCACACCACGGATTCGAGCGTACCTTGTTAGACACAGATTAAACACCAAACGCCAATGGAGGAAGAGAAACGGTCCAATTCGATCCGATGAAGCCTTGAAGGGAAGAAGAACAAGCCGTGTGCTTACTGTTCTTTTGAAGAAAAAAACGGGAGAGAGAGAGCGCGCGTAAGAGGAGAACGTACGTGAGTTTTGTTTTCCAACAGATGCAATTTCTCTCTCTCTCCTCCCTTTTATACCCCCTCCTTTCCACGGGCCCTATTCCCGTGGGCCGGGCTCTCTCGAGGCCCAACTTGGGCGGACAGGCCTTAAGCCCAATATAATAAAGCCTTCATCTCCCACTCGCACATGGTGGTCCAAAACCAACATGGGCGGACAGCCCTACTCGGGCCCATCGAGAATAATCCATCATAGACTCTCTCTTAACATGGTGGGCTGAACAGATTCTCTTTACCTCACTTCAACATTCATATCGGTGAATAATCCGTGCGACCAAAGATACTTTGAGAGCTCGTTGCTATACATCCGTTAGGAATATATAGCGGCTCATAATGGGCGTCACACTCCGAGTAGATTTAGTATGCAGTACCCTAAATCGATCGATCACATTTATATCTCTCTTGATCTCTTTTAAACATGATATATACATTGTATTCACAATTACAATTATCACAAAGACAATCATAATTGGTCGACCAGTGAATACAAAACCACAATGTGATTCTCCAAAATCGATCTTCCTCTTTCCTTCAAACTCTCAATTTCAGTCCAGCTTGCTTTTCTAGAAATGCCCCATTAGATCGAATCACTCATGACCATTGGCAACATCCTAAGATAGCAAACACTAAATAGAAATCTCGAGAATAAGTAAGAGTCATGAGGGGACTATAAAATTGAGGAACTCTCTTCCTCAAGAGTCTCACACGACATAAAAGTTGAGATCAAACTTTTGCCACTCTTATTGGTCGTCTCATGCATACGTAGTATGAAATACGTATTACGGTATTAACTCCTTTCCTATGGAGCGTATGTCTACACCTTTCAATACCGTACAGATGATAGTTCAGACATACCTAATGTCTAACTTGAGTTCACGTATCTACTCATTCACAAAATTCATCAGAACTCACATCTAGCATCTTAGACAGATAAAGTAAAACATGTGGGGTATTTTACTTTCGGACATCGTAAGAATTATGTCCTCATCTTAACACTCGCTTAAGGCGACATACGTGTTTTAAGCTTGAGCTCTCGATTATCACCTAGATAATAAGCTTAAAAACAGTCTCATCTCTATTTATCACACAGTAAATAGAGGCGATTACCCGTGTGAGTGGGCTAATCTTATATCTGTCCGACATACTTCTCAACTTAAAGTAATGCACTAAGCATTAAGATGCATAAAGATCAAACAAAGATTCATAGGCATTAATGATGAAAACGCAAATTCATCATATGTGAACACTTCAGGGAAATTTCAATATTCAGTACATCAGCCTCTACGCAATCCTAGAGATTTCACATGGCCACAAAAACACATCTCTAGGTACCGGCTTTATCATAGGATCTCGCTACCATTCTATGCGTAGTATGTACTCCAAGTTCAGATCTTTTCGTGCAATCATATCTTTAACAAAGTTATACTTGGTATCTACATGTTTGGTCTTGCCTTGATATTTTGGATCTTTGGTGTACGCTTTTGCTGCTTAGCTATCATCGTTAACCAATAACGAATCTGCAAAGCACTTCCAATAACACCTAAATGATCCAATAATCTCTTAAGCCAAACATCCTCATACCGCGCCGATAATGCCACCGACTCGTTACCATCGTGGACAAGGCTATTGTTTCTTTCGCTCCAACATATGGTGCCATTATTCGGTAAGAAAACAAACTCGAGATAGATTTTCTTTCATCTAAATCTCCTCCTCAATCATCATCGGTATAGCCTCGTAGTCGCAGATCCTTTTCTTAATGACTCGCCGTATAATCGCAGCCCCTTTAGATACCTCGGTATTCTCTTAACGGCTTTCCATTGTGCTGGACCTCGGATTGGATTGGTATCTATTCACCATTCCAACCGCAAAGCATATGTCGTCTTGTACACATCATAGCATACATAAAGCTTCCAACAGCACTAGCATAAGGAACATGTTTCATTTGTTCCTTCTCTTGTGGAGTCCTTGGACACAGTCTATGGCTCAATCCTTCACCTTTTGCAATAGGAGTGTCTATGGGTTTACAATCTCGAAATCTTAACTCCAAGAATGTATGAAACCTCACCCATATCCTTCATCTCAAAGTTGGAAGACAACCAACTCTTGACAGTCTTAACAAACTCCATATTGCTTCCGGCAATTAGTATATCATCAACATATAATGATATGATCACAAATTGATCCTTGGATCTTTTGATATATACACAATGATCCTCATCAATCATTGTAAAATCATATGCCATTATGGCATTATGACAACGTATATACCATTGTCTTGATGATCGCTTGAGGCCATATATCGATCTCAAAAGTCGACATACCTTTTCTTCTTGGCCTTTCACTATGAAACCAGCAGGTTGTTCCATATATATTTCTTCCTCTAATTCTCCATTGAGGAAAGCAGTCTTTACATCCATTTGATGTAACTCAAGATCCAGACTAGCCACTATTGCCATAATGATGCGAATTGAGGTAAATCTGACTACAGGAGAAAACGTATCTTCATAATCTATTCCTTCCTGTTGATTGTACCCCTTCGCCACAAGGCGAGCCTTATGCCTTTCTATTGAGCCATCAGCCTTTCGCTTTATTTTGAGAACCCATTTGTTCCCAATAGCTCTGCGTCCCTTTGGAAGATCAACCAGTTCCCAGACTTGGTTTGATTTCATCGACTCCATTTCCTCTTCCATTGCATTAATCCATTTTTCCTTACTAGGGCAATTTAGAGCCTCATTGATATTTCTTGGCTCATCCTCTTCTTGTGGAGCAACCATAAAAGTTTCCCCTTCAATGCCAAAACATCGACGGGGAATACTTTGGCGACTTGTTCGCCGTATGGGAGATTGCACACTTTGCACATCATTTCCCATTATGCTCCCACTTGGATTAGGTAATGATGATGTCGTCACATCAGATGGTTGCAATTGAGAATGAGTTGAATTCAATTCATCACTTCTCATATTACTCCCACTTGGTCGAACTCCACTAACATCATTATCCTGATCCAAGGTCTCAAATAGGGAACAATCTTCCCCTATTTCGCCCTTCTTAGGAAATTCATCCTCTAAGAATGTGACGTCTCGTGATTCAAACTCAGTTATACTCCCACTTTCCTTCTCACCTATGAACACATATCCTTTTAAGTGTTCCGAGTACCTTATGAAAATACTCTTCTTTCCTCTAGGACCCAATTTCCCAAACTTGTGAGAGGACTCATGTGTATAGGCAGCACAACCCCATGGCTTAAGAAAGCTTAAGTCCGGTTTTCTACCTGTCCATAACTCATATGGAGTGGAAGTAACTGATTTGGAAGGCACACGGTTAAGTATATAGGCAGCAGTTAACAACGCATCACTCCAAAAGGTGATAGGTAAGTTAGCATGCGCCATCATGGACCTAACCATTTCCAAGAGGGTTCTGTTTCTTCTCTCTCGCAACACCATTTTGTTGAGGAGTATATGGAATAGACAACTGTCTTTCTATTCCTTTTTCATCACATAATTTTCTGAACTCATCAGATAAGTATTCTCGACCTCGATCGGATCTCAATGCTTTTATTTTCTTGTCTAATTGATTTTCTATCAAATTCATAAATCTTTTGAAACAACTTATGCTTCAGATTTATGAGAAATCAAATAGACATATCCGAATCAAGTAGAATCATCTATAAAAGTGATGAAACAAACAGCCCCTTGCCTTCCTCTCACATTCATTGAACCACAGACATCAGAATAGAATAAATGCAGAGGAAATTCAGCTCTTTTACCTTTTCAAATGGTTTCCTTGTCATTTTTCCCTACTAGGCAATGCTCACATATTGGCAAATCGACTTTTTCAATGTTGCCCAACAAGCCCTATTTGGCTAGTCTATTCATATGTTGTTGGCCAATATGACCAAGTCTAGCATGCCACCATATTCACATCATTATCATATAAAGTAGAAGACGTGAAGCAAGGGAATAACATATTGACATCACCACAGTCAACATATAGTACAATGAAACCATCTAGAAAGTGACCACAACCATAGTAGTTTGTATCCAAATACAAATCTACACATCTATTATGGAGGTTCATACTAAAACCAAGCTTAACCAACGCCAAAACAGACACTTAATTTCGACGAATCTCCGGAGCATATAGGACATCATGTAGGAACAAGGTGCGTCCACCACGCATATTCAATTGGCAGGTGCCAATCCCTTTAACTTCAACTCTGAAATTATTTCCCACATAGATCCACATAGTTCCAATTGGTATCGTCGGAATTTCACGAAGGATCCTCTATCCTTCCTTACATGGTCTGTCGTATCTGAATCTACAGTCCACAAAGGATTGGATTCAGCCAATAATATAGAACTTGGCACATAAGAAAAGTTCTCAAATGTACAAGAGGTGTTTACTTTTATTGGCTCACGACAGTCGCGAGCATAGTGACCCTTTTGTCACAATTGTAACACCTTACCCTTGACATTTTCTTCACTTGAGGACGTTTTCCTCTCTTGTGTTGATTAACTCTTGATTTCTTGCAATAAGGACTTGATCATTTGCATTCCCACATATTGAACGAATCAATACGTTTGCGCTTAGAGCACAAAGCCCTTTCTGAGCTAGAACCAGCATTGCAAATATCTATTTTCTGCTCAAATGCCGTTAGGCAGTCCTCAGCTAGCTCAAGGTGGCGCACAGCTTCCTCAAGATCTTCCATAACATGGTCAAGAGCTTCTAGTGCTTCTTGCTTTTCCAGCACATATTGAATCTTCATATTCAATATTTCACAATTGTTGCCGTTCATATCAGCAATCACTTTCTTAGTTGCTGAAAATATCGATCTGAACACATCAGACACACATGCATGAATAATTAATGCCTATCATTTATGCATCCCTATTTGCATAGACCCATCATATTAATGAATAATTTCAAGTAAGGCTTCAGAATCAAAAGGTCACTACGTTTCCAATCATCCTCCAAAAATCCTAATTTAAAACTATCATTAATATGATTGTCATATGCAAAATCAATTCTATGAAGCTACACAAACTTCTAAAACTACCCACGCCTAATTACCCACAAAGAACCAAAGCAATTAATGTAAATCAATAGATAATAGATATCTAATAACACAACAATGCTCTCATATAATACAAATAACATATATGTTGATCATTCAACAACAATCGGTAGTCAACATTACATAATATGTTCACAAACACACTTAACAAAAATCAGCAAATACAACTAACACCAAGTCAAGACATTTAACTGGGAAAGATCCTCTTTTGTTCAATTTCTTGATCTTTTCCTTGTCATAATATAGTAATATTCATTTACAAAATCTATAACAATTTTCTTATAGGAAGCAGCTCCGTTGACATCCCATATGCGATTCAACACATCTTGCCATTCAGGTAGAAGAGTGTTTATGAAAAATCGCACCATCTCTGACTGTGACATCGGACGACCATTCCATATGACCTGTTGAATTTTCCCGTTGACTTCAAGGACGTGGTCAATTAAGTCACCTCTCTCCCATCGATGATCGCCGCTCGCCTATCAACTTATACAGCCTTTCCTTTTGATCATCGGTAATTGCGCGAATAGGTGTGCGCAACCTTAGGGAGGCATTTTTCCCGCAACAAATGCAGAAATGTTCTTGCAACAAATGCAGAATAAATAAGGGATTACATATAATCCACATAGACTTAATTGAAAAAGAAACACATTCTTTCCCCCCCTTTTTTTTTTTTTTTTGGTCAACGGTCAAAGTCAACGGTCAACGGGTCAACGACAGTCAACGGTCGGTCAACGGGTCGCCGGTCGTCGGACCGGTCGGACCGGTCGGGCCGGTCGGGCCGGTCGGGCCGCCGGGCAGGTTCGCGCGGACCGCCCGCACGTGCCGCGCGTGCGCGGCCGACGTCACGCGACGTCGGCCCGGCACGTGCCGCACGCGTGCCGGCCCGCGGGTCGCCGGTCGGGTCGGGTCGCCGGCCGGCCAACCGTCGTCGTGCGACGTCATCGATGACGCGTCACCCGAGCGGTTATTGACCGTTGGGTGACGCGTCAGCACGCGTCGGTCCGCGGACCGGCGCGTGCCGGTTCGTCGCCGGCGGCGAGCGCGCGCACCGGGTTCGGCACGGCGCGTGTGCCACACGCGCCGGCGAGCCAGCGCCTCTGGCGCGCCGCCGCGCCACGCGCAGCGCCTTCCGGCGGCGCGTGTGGGCGCGTGCGCGCGCCGGCGGCGCTCGACATACCGCTGACTCGTCTCGACGCCCCCCTTTCTCCCCCGTGCCATCAGATTTTGATTTTGACATACGAAAACATGTAAAAATGGCCGAAGAGCGCTCGGGTGTTGGGATTTGTCGCCCGATCCGTACGGCCGAAAGCAATTTTGCGAAAAATCAATCAAAAACATCATAAACAGATCGGGAAAACATGAACTAGGGCTCTGATACCAATGTTGGGAATAACGGATCCCCGAAAACCGGATTCGACACCGAATCGAACCCCTAAATCAATGCGGAAGACAAAGCCCGGGAAAACACGCATCACCGATCGTAAAGCACACCACGGATTCGAGCGTACCTTGTTAGCCACGAGATTAAACACCAAACGCCAATGGAGGAAGAGAAACGGTCCAATTCGATCCGATGAAGCCTTGAAGGGAAGAAGAACAAGCCGTGTGCTTACTTGTTCTTTTGAAGAAAAACGGGGGAGAGAGAGCGCGCGTAAGAGGAGAACGTACGTGAGTTTTGTTTTCCAACAGATGCAATTTCTCTCTCTCTCCTCCCTTTTATACCCCTCCTTTCCACGGGCCCTATTCCCGTGGGCCGGGCTCTCTGAGGCCCAACTTGGGCGGACAGGGCCTTAAGCCCAATATAATAAAGCCTTCACGACTGAACTACGTAAATCTGGTGTCCGATTTATTTTCTTTTTTGTCTATATTATTGTTCGATCGCTCGCCTTATCGCAACATTAATGACTACGTAACTTGATCGATTAATCCAAAGGCCTGAACTGTCAAAGAACAAAGTTGAGATAAAATATAACTCAACACACGTCGTTCTGTCATATAACGAGAGTCTAAGCAATGCTTTATCTGGTTAGAATTTGGAGAAGGAAATATCAGGCAAACCTGACAAATGTTGCTGAACATTTCCATTGAACATAAATTCATAAATCAGTGCCGTGTTTTCATATTCTTCGCAATATCTGATAAGTGAAACCGGATTTCTATAGTGAATGACCATCAGGAGCTGCACCTGCACATCAAGGTTTCAGAGCTTGCCATGAGTAGAACACCCACAAAATCGAAAACATGATGTTGATTCTAGTTGCATTAAATTTTCGAATTTCTGCGTGAAACTCCTTGTAGCCTAGCTTTGATGATTGAGATGACATTTTTACTGCGACTTCAGTGCCCTCATCAAGTTTGCCAGAGTAAATTTTCCCAAATCCCTTCAGTGCCCTCGTCGAGTTTGCCAGAGTAAATTTTCCCAAATCCTCCCTCTCCAATTACTGTTCTAAAGTTATTGGTAATTCTTGTAACCTCAGTAGATGTAAAAGGTCAATTTTTTGACAACCTTAATGTCCCAATAGATCCTCTAGTAGAGTTGGTAGTCGTAGTAGTAGTACTAGTAGTAACATCTGGAGAAATGAAAAAGTAATTAAGTAACCTGAACAGAGTTATCGGGTCATGATCTTCAGTCTAATCTTATACGCCTTCACTGCAAACAGAACTATTTTGAAGAAGTACGTAATGACTTATTGTAAGAGAAGACCGTGTCGCGGAAAACAAACCAGAAAGAGTGAAGCAAGTACCTCAACCAAATGAAGTATAACCAGGAATGACTTTATTAACACTTGTGGGTAAGCCATGTTGCAATTATGATATCATTAACCAATAATGTGTACAAAGTTTTTTAACATGAAACGGTGATGACATAGAAACGTGATTACTCGAGTGAGATCAAGTCGGTGTGTCATGTTCACTTTTCCCATGCCCAATTGCGGCAAGGCCACGAGCAATTGGACCAGCTAAACCCTTTTGGAGTTCAAATCTGGACTGACAAAATCACATGTAAGACTTTTGGTTTTCCTTGCGCATGCAATATGCAAAAGAGTTACTTTGGATTTGTCTTCTTCTGATTATCCACAATATTGCAAGAGCTCCCGAGAAGATCAAGACCAGAACAGCAGCAACTGATGCTATGATTGGAGCAATAGAGATGCCCCTTTTCTTTGGCTGCATATTGCCGGTCGGACAATTGTCGGATTGGCAAAGATTTGGTTTTCCATCTAAGCTGTCTGAAAAAACTTCGATGGTACATGTCACAACCGAAAGATTAGCCCATGAATTCATGGATATCCCACCCTCTGTATGTATTACATGCATAAGTCGATCAAACAGAAAACTAAAAAAGTAAGTACCACTTCCATCTTTTTCATTCTTCAGTGAGCAGAAACGTATAGAAAGAAGAAGCAGATTGTATAGACAATAATGTATAGACAATAATAAGCGATTAAATGTAATATTGCAACAGTGTGGAAATGAGCGAACCTTAGTAGCAACGTTCCATCTGCCTTCTTCTTCAAGAGAGTTCGAGGAACAGAGCCGTTCAAGCCGTTTCCGCTTAAATTCCTGCTATTATTCATGATTAGAAGTTTGATAATGTTTTTTTAGGGTAGGAATTGAATTAAGGATCTGTCGGTCATTGGGAAAAGAAGAATAATCTCACAAAATATCCTGTACATTTTTCTCAATGGACATTAATACCTAATTTTTTTTGTCTTGCCAATAATCTTAAACTTGTACCATTTACCCAATAAGATCTTTTGTTAGATTTTGTTTATGGTTATTGTTAAAACATGATAATATTTTTAGATAATATCAAATTAATGAATTTGAGAAGGTAATAAACACACATATAATCACGTCAGATTTTTAATCGTCACGTAAGTTGTCACGTCAAATTTCAAACGGCTAGATGGATGGAAAGCATTTTTTGATCATCGATGCAAGCTCTTGAAAGCATTTTTGATCACGTCAGATTTTTTAGAGCAACTTTTTATATCCGTGAGTCGAAAAAAAAAATTAGAATAATGGTGCTCATGAAAAGGGTTTTGAGATTTTTTGTGGGATCTTTCTGGGAAAAGAATGGAGTTAAAAATTGCCGACTTCCTTCAGGATCTGGAGGTCCCCGTCATAAAGGTTGGAACTTTAGAAATTGCGAAGAACCTGCGACGCCCATCCCAAGTTATCCGACGCATTCAGTGGTCGAGCGAGCCGGCCGGCGACGCCTATCCTAGAGCGCGCACAATTCGAGGCCTGTGGGCGGCGAGCTGGCGGTCGCTGGGAAGGAAGACCCTCCACTCGTCGACGTCTCCATCATCGCCTTCTTCGTCTTCGCTTTCTTCGAATTTGAAGCTGCTCGGCCCGAACCTCCCGGACGTTTGGATGGTGCCCGGCCCCAGCTCCAGCGCCTTCCGTTCATATGAATATCTCACCGATTAGACTCTGGTTTTGCGAATCACTTAATCCCATACTTTCTTTTAATGGTAATATAAAGGAAGTATGCCATATGTAAAATGAGTTTGCTTCATTTGTTAGTTGACTCTTTGAACCGCTCAAAATGAATGATGCTATTTATACTGATACCGGTTCACAAATTGGTGTACCTAGTGATGTGGCATACTTCTAGCAGATCTTGAAGGTGACATGCACATGTTTAGAGGCCCATCTGTCGCGTTGCTCTCTTTAGGCTGGAATTCACAATCTGTTATATTGATTAGTATGACAATTTTGGTAAGCTATGCTTAGTATACTTTGCAATATCAGTTATTTTCTTTTTTACTTTTCCTATCTTTCTAAGAACTTCCTTTCCATCGGGGAAAATGAACCTGCAATGAAAGTAGCATGGTATAATTATTTCCGTTGGTGTGGGAAGTTTGGGGACTTTGATTGGTAAGAAAAATGTACACCGAGAGACTTTGTAGATGACTATACCAAACACGGCCTCCAGATTTCGTGCTCTTTGCTATTGAATGCCTCCTCTCGATTTCTCTTGTGAGGATGAATATTATATCTGCTTCTCAACATCACAGCAATGGTAAAGATCCGGAAGATGTAGCTCAAACTGAGGCTGCATTTAGTTGGACTTCGATATGGGCTGGGTGATTATTTTTGGGAGTACATTTGGAAACTGATTGATATCACAAAAAAATAAAAACTGAAATATTTATGACAAATTTACTCTAAACTAATTTAAACCCTAAAATGATACATTTATAACAAATTTATCCTTCATTAAACAATGAATCCTCACCATATTTCCCCGAGATTGACGATCGAAAATTGCCTAAAGATGAGCTATTCCACACACTTTCCATCTTTTTATTTATTTATTTATATATCTCTTTGTTTATTTTATTTCCTTCTTTCTCCCATCTATTCAAATCTCCAGCAAATTCTTGAGTAAATTTCGATTGTGTGTTTGCAAGTTGGAAAGCAAAATTTATTTCCTTTTCCTTTTGGGTGCTGGTAGAATATGTTGCCACCTTTTTGCCAATTTCCTTCCTAAAGACCTCACTTCCCAAAAGTTACAAAAAAAGTGTCAAAAAAGTTCTAAACCTTTTTGTATTGGTGCCAATTTAGTCATAAACATCTTCATAGTACTAATTAAGTCCTGAACCTTTTCACTTAGTACCAATTCAATCATTCCCAACTAATTTTGGCTGGATTTTGTTGACGAGGTGCTGGTGGGTTGACGTGGCATGATCGGCGATGATATGGATAACTTTTAATAATATTTTAATATCTTTTAGCTTTATATTTTATTTTTTTCATTTTCATTTTCTTTTTTCTTCTCCCCCTCCTTCTTCAAGTTGGTTGTCGGACCTTGACGACCGGCCAAAGATGACACTCGGCGAGGCTCGAGCACTTGCCAAAGGTCGCAAGGGTTGCTTGCGCTAGGTGGCGAGGCTAGCTTGAGGCTGCCTAGGCCACGAGGGTGGCCTCGCGTTGGGCTGGTGAGGCCCGACCTCACAAGATCCAGTGAGGTCAAGCCTTGCCCGGCCACTAGCGAGGACTCGAGCCTTGCCAGTGGCCAGTAAGGCTCACCAAAGGCCGGCGAGGTCGATCTCAACCTTGTTGGTTGTCGCCATTGGCCAGTTGTCGAGGTCTGGCAACCGGTTATAAGAAGGAGGAGGAGAAGGAAAAAAGAAAAAAAAAAAAAGAAAAGGAAAAGGAAAAAGAAGAAGAAAAATAAAATGAAAACAAAAAAAAAAAAAATTTGAAAAAAATTAAAATTTTATTGAACAGCTTGTCTACATTAGTACCAGCCGTGCTACAACAGCCGACCAATGCCTGGTTAGCAAAATCTTGCCAAAATTAGCTAGAAGAACTGAATTGGCACTAAATCAAAATGTTTATGACTAAATTGACACTAGTGAAAGGTTTAGAACTAAATTGATACTAATACACAAAATTTAGGACTTTTTTGACACTTTTCTCCAAAAATGGCTGGTCATTTCTTCATTGCATGTAATCTTCAGCTTGTCAAGCGAGGTGCGGCCGAGTCCATTAAAAGGGATCAGGCTTGTGAGGTTCTAATGAGTTTTGAGGTCTTAGCTCAAGTTCATTTATCATGTTGGACCAACACGAATCCATTTTACAACTAGACCAATTCAAAATAAATTTATCCACGGATGTGTTTTTGTAATGCTTGAATGCAATGTAGAATGCAAATACATTATGCAATATTAATATGTTTATTTAAGGATCGAGTTTGATATCTAATTTTCTTATTTAATAAATGGTTAAGCGGGATCGTTTGTATTTAGATGTTGATAAAAGCAAATAGCAAGTATTATCTGCATTTTATCAAAACTATTTTAAGTGCTTTGTTTTTGTGTAAAGGCCGAACCAAATGCAATCCTAATGAAGGAAGAGAAAGACGAGAATGTCGAAGAGGAATGCTGCACTAGAAATATCAAAGGAGGACGGCCCAAAATATGTTCCATTTTTCCGCTTTATTTTTCAATTTTTTTTTTAATTTCTTTTGAAGCAAATACCACTTCAAACTATGCTTATTATGATGCAAAATATCCTAAAGTTATTTTTGTATAAGTTATTTTTGTATCACCGTAAATCCTAAACACACCCACTACCACATAATATTCCAATTTTTTTTTTTTTTGTCATGAAAAAACTTACACATCATTTATTTCAATTTCATTTAGGGTTAATAAAGAAAATAGTAAATTTAGAATTTTTAGGGTGTGCATGACAAAATTTGTGTCCTCGAATGAGTTTTTGAGCAAAGAAACGGGTTTGATAACGACTCAAAATTTTTGTTTCTAGAATAGAAATTCATTCGATAACAAAATAAAATTTCTATTTCTAGGGGTGGTAGGTGGCGGCTAGCTGGCGTTCAATGACCGGTGGTTGGCGCCTAGCATTCGGCAACCGGTGGTGGGCGTCCGATAGTTTGCGGTGAATGTTTGGCGTCCCACGGGCGGTGGGTGAGTGGTGGCTGGTAACGGGAGTGAATGATAAGAAGAGTTCTCCAAAAATATAAAAATAAAAAGTTTTAGCTTATGATTTTTGCTCCAAATTTATTTTTGGAATAGAAATATGTTCCAGAATTAGAAAAATGAAATTACATTACTAAATGGATTTTTGTTTCAAACATTTTTCAAGGAACAGAAAAACAAAAAAATAGAGAAATATTTTTACCAAAAAAAATAAAAATAAAGAAATATAAATTTTGTTATGCGCGCCTTTAGTCATATTGGCACAAGCCACCAAGCCTTTGGTGCCAACTTAACCACAATAAAGTCCAATCATCAATAATGCTCACATGGGCCCTACAAAAAGGTCAATAAACTCCCAGTCTGTTTAAACCGTTTGATATAAAATTTATAAAAACAATTATTTCTATTCTTTTGTTTCAAGGCATGAAAAAAGAATAGAAATTTGTTTAATAAAATTTTGTTCTCGAGAATAGATTTGGAACAAAAATAAAAAGTAGAAAAAAGTAATTTCTTATTCCTGAATAATTCCTAAGAATCAAAAGAACAAAAACAAATAACTTATTTTTTCTTCTCTTCTCTCTTCTTCTCTTTTCTTCTTCTCTTCCTTTTCTTCTTCTTCCTTTTGGCCGGTTGCCAGCCTTGGCCATGATTGGTGCCGGCGACCGGCTAGATGAGGGCCGACAACCTCACCGGAGCATCATTGGCCCCTAGCGATGCCGAGGCTCCTTGGCTTGAGCCTCGCCATGGTTGGGCAAGGCTCGGCCTCACCTTGGTCGGGCGAGGTCAACCTTGCCCAGATCGAGCTAGGCCGAGCTCGCTTGGCCAATGGCGAGGCCAAGCCTCGGCCAGTGGCGGGCTAGCCTTCGGCGAGCTCATTGAACCTCGCCCGGTGGTCGGCGACCAACCAAAGAGAAAAAGAAAAAGAAAAAAGAAAAAGGAGAAAAGAGAAAAATAAGAAAATATAATAAAATTATTAAAAAATTAAAAGAAATTAAAAAAATTAAAATCCTACCAAACACATTTTAATCCCCAGGAATAAAAATTTTATGGAGTTATCAAATGTGTTCTTTTGTTTAGAAATTGTTTTCGAGAATAAAATAAAATAAAAATCATTTATGATAAAAAATTGTTCCTCGGAATAGAAGTATTACCAAGCGCGCCCTTAGTCATTAACTCGCAGTTAGCTTCTTTTATTTGTCTAGTCCCATGGCCAATTTCTATACAGCAGGAGACCTTGCTCCTCCTTCGATTTTCAAGGCCTTCTTGTTTCTTAATGACTTCGCCTAGAAGAGTCCACGGTAAAGGTTCTTCTTTAGTTCCACTTCACTTTCTTATTTGATATTTTACTTGTGGTAGAGGTGATGTTAACGGCGATGATTCAACTCAATTGAGTGACTGCTACTCGCTTCTGATGTGCTGCGTTCAATTTTCCATTTTTTCTATGCCAATTATTTGATCATAGCTAGACCAAAGCGTAGTTTCAGGAAATCCACAGGCAGTTTTGTTGTTTCTTTTGAGTGCTTTAGCTGTAAGTTAGTCTGCTAAGGGCGCGTTTGGTAACGATTATGTTCCCGGGAACTGATTTTGACAAGAAATGATTATTTTTTATTCTATTCCCGGGAACTGATTCTGAGTAAAAGAATGTGTTTGGTAACTGTCCAAAATTTCTGATTCTGGAATAGAATTGCGTTTGATAACGTGTTTATTGATTATGTTCCAAATTAATTTATTTTAATTTTTAAATAATTTTTTTACTTTTTTACTTTTTTTCATTTTTTTTCATTTTTTCCTTTTTTCTTTTTTTCATTTTTTCCTTTTTCTCCTATTTTTCTTCTTCTTGTGGCCGGTCGTCGGACCGGCGCGATCGGCCGGACGAGGGCCGGCAACCTCACCGCAGTGTCGCCGGCCCTCGGTGAGGCTAGCCCTCGTCGACCGAGCCTCGCCAGTGGACAGGCGAGCCTCGCCCAGCCCCGGCGAGGCCCGCCTGGCCACTAGTCGCTAGGCGAGCCCGACCGGTGGCTAGGCGGGCCTCGCCTAGCCCCGGTGAGGCTCGCCCGGCCACCGGGCGAGCTCGCCGGACTAGCGGCCGGCGGCGGGCAGTGGTGGGCGGCGGCGGACGGCGGCGGGCGGTGGCAGGCGATGGGCACGGGATGGCGGAAGGGAAGAAGAAGAGTTTTATTGTGTTGATTCTTTTTTTGATTCTCGGATGCAGAATCAACTTTTTTTTTATTCTCAAATCTTGTCCCAAACTGATTCTGGGAACAAATTTGTTCCCGGGAACAAAATTTTTACCAAACGCGATTCTCGTCCCAAACTGATTCTGGGAACAAAAAATCAGAATCAGGCACTGTTTGGCACGTTGCCAAACAGGGCCTAAGTGTCCTTTTCCCCCTAGTCGATCAATAGGGAAAAGACCAGATGCTGAGTGTTTTTTTTATTTTTTTTACTCGTGTACTAAATTTTTTTTTTTTTTGCTTTTTGCTTTCAAATTTTTCGGCTGGGTAAAGGCGTCGTATGGTTCCTCTTTGTTTCCAGCTCCACGCAGCACGATGATGCAGTATGCTCGGAAAGAATGCGGGTCTTATGTTTGAAGGTATAACGAATGCATCGAGGGGATAACCTTTCTCACGAAGAGGAAGTGCTCCAAAAATAAAAAAGATATGGAAGATTGCCTTCGTCAATTCTAAGCCTTCTTGAGCAAGCTCTTTCTGTTTCGTCATGAGACTTTGTACTTAATCTGGTTCCCATAATTTTTTGATGATCGTTCAACGAGGTATTTGAATTGATGATGGTGGTTTTGTATATCAGGAAATGATATAAATCTGGCCATTTAAAATTTGCTAGAGTGGCATTCTCAGCTAGTCCAGATATATCTGTTGCTAATACGACCCCCTTTTGGATGTTTAACGAGTTATTCGTGTTCAACTAAAAACGTGGTTCGAAACACAGGAACTTGTGCATATAATGGAAACGTCACTTTGGTTTGATGCGAGGGTTCTTGGAATCATGTAGTATATTTGTTAAAATATGTCTCGAGTTTAAGCTAATGCGAAATTCCGAATATTCCGAATTGGATATGTTGCGAACGTTCGAAATTGAGCAAAGAAGATCCAAAGATCAACTTTCCAAAATTCGAATCTGCGTTGGAGAATTTAGCTGCTGAAATAGGAAAGTCTAACTTTGACTTGGACTTGGATTTTGTTTAAAACATATAGAGATATGTTTTGGATAAAATAGTTTAAGATAGGAAATGGAATCCTACGAGAAGTTGTCAAAAGAATAAGTGTCTCACTTATACTTATATATATACATATATATATATGTATGTATATATATATACATACATACATACATGTATATACATAGGAAGTTGATCATGAAGAATTGGTCTTGAAATGCCGTCTCGTCGTCGAGTGCTTGGGATGGATTTTTCTTTGTCGTGCTTGTTCATGAATTACATCCAAGAAGATTTAGTGGTCAAGCAAATTAAATCTTGTAGTAAGATTTGCGTGTAATTCCTTCGTGAGATTGAGAGATTATTTCTTGAGGAATTTCAAGGCTAAACATTACGTGTGTTGTTGGGTGTAATGGGGGCTTGGGAAACACTTTGAGTGACTCGAGTGTGTAATCTCTTTGTATCGCTTGATCTATAGTGAAATTTGTCATTGCTCTCCCCGTGGACGTAGGTCTTTACGATCGAACCACGTAAATCTGATGTTCGATTTATTTTCTTATTCTATCTATATTATTGCTTGATCGCTCACCTTTTTGCAACAATTGGTATTAGAGCCAGGTTTGGCTAAGTTGAATCGAATCGATGGCGACAGAAGAAGTAAAAGTGAGAATCGACAAATTTGATGGGAATGATTTTAGTTTCTAGAAGATGCAGATTGAATATTTTCTTTACCGGATGAAACTACACCTGCCCTTTTCTAGGAGAAACCAGAGTCGATGAAGCAAGCTATTGGGATTTGCTAGATAGACGAGCTATGGGTGTTATTCCATTGACGTTGGCTCGTAATGTCGCGTTTAACATCTTGAAGGAGAAGACCACTGCTGATTTGATGCAAGCCCTATCAGATATGTACGAGAAGCCCTCTGCGATCAACAAAGTCTATTTGATGTGACATTTATTTAATTTGAAGATGAGCGAAGGTGTGTCAGTTGCAAATCATATCAATAAATTCAATGTGATTGTTAATCAATTGAGTTTAGTTGAGATTGACTTTGAAGATGATGTATGTGCTTTGATTCTATTATTCTCATTGCCTGATAGTTGGAATACTACTGTTACTGATTCAAACAAATTTGACGTTTGATGGGGTTCGAGATTTGATTCTGAGCGAGGACATCCGCAGAAGAGAATTTGGCAAACCTGTATCTGCTGCTTTAGTAGGTGAAAATAGAGGAAGATCTAGAACGCGTGTGGGTAAGAGTAGTACTAATATGAACAGGCGTAGTCAATCTATGACTGTTGATGTTGTCTATTGGAGCTGTGGCAAGAGGGGCATCTTAGAAGAAATTGCCTTAAGCTGAAGAATGATAAGGGATTTGGGAATTATAGTTGATTCTACAGATAATATTGCAACTATAGCGGATAATACTGATTATGTCTTATTTGTCACTAATGATTTATCGTTTGATGGATGGATTATGGATTCTGATTGTTCTTTTCATGTCACACCAAATAGAAACTGGTTTATTACTTATCTGTGCACGGATGGTAGTAAAGTACAGTTGGGGAACAACACTGAATGTGATATCGTTGGTGTTGGTAATGTTAAAATCAGAATGAATGATGGTATCGTGAGGACATTGATTGGAGTAAGGCATGTTCCAGAGTTGAAGAAAAACTTAATTTTCTTGAGTGTCTTGGATTTAGCTTGAGTATTGATATATTTCAGATTGTGGAATTCTGAAAATTGTTCGAGGTGCTTCGATAATAATGAAAGGAATCAAGCACAGTGACCCGTATTAGCTTCAAGGTGAGACAGTGACAAATTTCACTTTGGAGATGTCGGATGCATCCGTTCGAGGGTTTGAATTGTGGCATATGCGTTTGAGGCACCTTGGCAAGAAAAGCCTGAAGGTTTTAAGTGAAAGAAATCTGCTATGTGGTTATATGTTCCTAACGAACTGAATGTATGCAGGTATTGTGATTTAGGTCAAGGGCGAAAAGTGCAGTTCAGTATGACCGTCAAAGAAACCATGGAAATTGCAGAATTAATTCACTTGAATGTTTGCAGGTTATCGCGGTTTCCTTCAACAAAGAGTGCTAGATATATGCTAACAATTGTTGATGACTACTCGATAAAGATGTGGGTATTTGAGCTTAGGCACAAGTTTGATGCTGTTGTCAAGGTCAAGCAGTTGATTGCTTTGATTGAAAAGGAGACTAGTAAGATGATCAAGTAGGTGTGGACTGACAATAGTATGGAATTTTGTTTGAAGCTATTAAACAAATTCTGCATGAAGGAAGGTATAGTGAAACACCGCATTAATGCTGATGAACCACAATATGTTGCGGAATTGATGAGCAAAACGTTGCTAGAGACGGCCCATAAACTGCTCTTTAGTGCTAGTATGGCTAGGAGATTCCTAGCGGATGTGCTAAGTACGGCGTGCTACCTAATGATTAGATCCCCATCAACTGCGATTGGATATGGGACTCCTGAAGAAGTGTGGTCAGGTAACGTTGCTGATTATTCTGTTCTTAGAATATTTGGTTGCCCATGTTATATTCGAGTGACTGATGGTAAGCTTGATGAAAAGGTAAGAAAGTGCATATTCCTAGGCTATGCATGAGGTGAGAGGGGTTATCGGTTGTGGTGCCCGGAGTTAGATTCACCTATTATCAGCAGAGAAGTTACTTTTGACGAGTCTTCAGTACTTCTGGCTAGGAGTGATTATAGCAGTTTTCAAATGAATCTGAACAGTGTTCAGCTTGAGGTGGAGTTGCGACTAGAAACTCCTGAGGTAGCGTATACAGGTACTAGCAAAGTAATTGACATGGATAGTGCTTGTAGCGAGGTGGAGCTTATAGAGCCAACGGTTGCTGTAACTGCTGAAATGAACAAGCTACGTATTCGATCTCCTGATAGATATGGATGCAACAATGGTTTTGCTTTATCTACGGTTGAGGATGTTGCGTTGGAAAATCCTTGCGAAGCAGTTAAAGGTGCATGTTGAGTTGGTATTCTGATGAGGTCCTCGGTTATGGCGAAATTCAAACAAGGCTTGGACTTGGATAATATCTGTGGCGGTTGAGCACATCGAGGGCTATGGAAGAGTAGTAGCAGAGTTTGAATCTATTGCAAAGCGATTGTGACTTGGCTCAAACGTCGAGCCAATGTGGAGATTGTTAAAATATGTCTCGAGTTTAAGCTAATGCGAAATTTCGAATATTCCGAATTGGATATGTTGTGGATGTTTGAAATTGAGTAAAGAAGATCCGAAGATCAACTTCCCAAAATTCGAATCTGCGTTGGAGAATTTGGCTGTTGAAATAGGAAAGTCCAACTTTGACTTGAAGTTGGATTTTGTTTAAAACATACAGAGATATGTTTTGGATAAAATCGTTTAAGATGGGAAACAAAATCCTATTAGAAGTCGGCAAAAGAATAAGGGTCTCACTATACATACATACATATATATATATATATATATAGACTTGTGGCCGTGGGTGGTAGAAGGTTGATCATGAAGAATTGGTCTTGAAGCGCTATCTTGTCGTCGAGTTTTTGGGAGGAATTTTTCTTTGTTGTTCTTGTTTGTGAATTACATCCAAGAAGATTTAGTGTTCAAGCAAATTAAATCTTGTGATAAGATTTTTGTGTAATTCCTTCATAAGATTGAGAGATTATTTTTTGAGAAATTTCGGTGCTAAACATTGCGTGTGTTGTTGGGTGTAATTGGGGCTTGGGAAACACTGAGAGAGTGTTTGAGTGATTGTGTAATCTCCTTGTATCACTTGATCTATAGTGAAATTTGTTGCTGCTCTCCCCATGGACATAGGTCTTTACGACCGAACCACGTAAATCTGGTGTTCGATTTTTTCTGTCTATATTATTGTTCGATCGCTCATTTTTTGCAACATGTTTGTGACGTGCTGTAGGAAATCTAGCGGGAGTATGTAATAGCATTTGTTTTGAATGTTGTATAGTGAGGTCCTGCTCTTTCCTATCCTTTAGTGACAATGATAGCATGAATAGGGCGGAAAGTACTTGTCCTCATATGATTCCCCTGAAAAGTACATTTTCCTTAGAGTATTATCTTATGTGTTAGAGTCGTGGGATGCGGCGCGCATGATGTATAGGTAAAGCACCGTCTTCACATGCTTGAGAAAGCTTTCTTCCTAATGCAACTCGAGATGTAAATTTATGTACATGTACATCGTAGATATTGTGGGGACTTTGATATGAGAAGTATCCAAGGGTGTTGTTTTTACAATTCTAGATTCTGAACTTATTTTCCTTGAAAGTGCCAAGAATTCTAGGATAACTTGATTCATTGACAATAGTATGAAATTAATAGACATGAAGTAGTAGACGGTGTGTCCTAGATGCATGTGTGCCTTAGATTTGGAAGATAGAATTGTTAAGTTTCCCTTCAGCTCTGCTCGATATTTAGATGAGGACACAAGACTGCCGCAGAGAATTCTTCCGGTAGTTGCTGTCCATTGAAATCCAAGCAAACATCTTTGATGTCTTAATTTGTGCAGAAATACCCGTTAATGTTGAGAAACAGAGATTCCCCAAATATCTCACAATTCTCCGTGGCCTCTTTGGCAGCGAAATTGAAACAAATAATGCAGGAAACCAAGAAGTGAAAGGCCTAGCCAAACGTTGAGTGACGCGCAGAATTTACCTTCAGTTTGCTTGCGTATATGGAAATTAAGAAGTTGTATGCTCATGCCATCTTCAGATAGGCTTTTGGGTTTCCTTGGAAGATTTTCATGGCCATATGTTGTCCGAACTATGGTGAAGCATGTATATCATCCGGTTGCAGCAAACCCGACCTATGGAACTCAGAGTGTGTATTAACTAGATTTAGCCTCCAACTTTAATCAGGTGAAACCTGAAAATAAAAGGGCTTACGTTTTCTTTGTCCTTCCCCATTTCGCTTCCATTACCTTCGAAGCTGAGTTGCTGCTGCGCAGAACAGGATCTACCATTCACTGAATGAATAGCTGTAAAGCGATTTTTGGCTAAATGTTCGTTGATACCAAATCCTCCATTGTTTTAGATTCAATGGCAATCAAAGAACTTTACCTTAGTGCTCAGAGATTAATCTCTCATCTCTCTATGAATCTATCTGTAGGCTAAATGCAGACTGAAAACGCCTTAGCAAATTGCAAACTTCGGCATATAAGGGCATCGATGTCCTCTTGCAACCTAACGAAGATGCTTCTGCAGCCGATTTGTAGGCGCACTTGCAGGTTTCAAACAGTAATTTTATTAAAGCTGTGTGAATTCTAAAGAGATTGGACTATAATGTCGTCGATGGAATCTGCAAGACGAATCGTTCATCATTTGGAGGGTAAAGTAACAGATTTAGTTCTCTAAGTTTCAGCATTTGTACAATTTGGTCTTCTATTTTGTAATCAAGTTGTCTTAACTCTTTTGATTGTACAATCAAGTTTTTTGTTTACCCATTCTAACTAATACTGTCAAATTGAGATTTTTTTTTTTTTTTTTTTTTCGTGTTTTTCCTACTCATTTGGTAGCAAATCAGCAGCAAATTTCATCTCTAATAACGTAAGCAATATCACAGTGTAATTAATTTCAACCTTAATTGAGAGCTCATCAATTGATCCAACCCAAATGCTTACTCCCGCAAGCAAAGGCTGATTTCTGCTACATTTTGATTCAATAGGTTCAGATTGAAGACATCGATTCTATAGGGAAGTTGTCCATTCAATGAATTAGTTGTCGATTTCATGGTTGTTGATTGATCACTAAGATGTTGATTTACAAGTTTGTTGTCAACTTTGAGTCTGCTAATCAACTACCTAGCAACAAGAGGTTGTTCTAGTCTACTACCATCGCTGTTGGTTGATCTTCCATGATGGTTATTCAGCTTCCAAAATTGGTGGATGAATTTGGAGGGTCTAATCCTAATTACTATGCATTCGGTTTTATTTAAATGCCTTTAGTTCTAGTTATCAAGCATTACGTCCTAGTTATTATGCGTTTTTATTGTGTTGTGGTTTCAAGTCTTGGTTTTTATGAGTACGACGGTTCAGAGTCATAATTAGATAACTGTCCATAGTCATGATGATTTCTTAGAATTCTGAGTCATTTTTGTTTGCTTAGAAGATTCCCTCTAAAAATCAAGGTGCTATCTTATTTTGTGCACAGAAGACTTGAATTTGATGAATACGGGAGATTTTCCTCAAGTAAGTGAATATTTATCTTCAGTTCTATATCCAATTCTATTGGTGATTAGGGGTGAGTATCGGTCCAGGGTCAACCATGGACCGACCCTGGACTGGCCCAACCCTGCCGATCCTAATCTGGTTCTCAGGGAGATTGGGTCGGTCCTTGGTCTTGGAATTTCTGGACCAGTACTGTGCGGGTTGGTCCTCGATTTTGAGAGTTTCGGGTCGGTCCAACCCGAACCAACCCTGATTATATATATAATTTTTTTATATTGAGAAACCTTAAAATAAACGGCATCAACAATATTAAACAGCTCTTTAGTGAGGAGTTCAAGTAATTTTACATTATTCTTTAATAATTTAGGTTTTTAATGTCTTTTACGGCATCAATAATCATAATTTACGAATGAGAAAAATATTTTTGTAAGAAGTCCTCATGACGTCCGAAAAGGCACCTTATGACATCCTCCTCTAATATTCGTTTTCTTCTGTCTTATTTGTCCTCTTAATCTTCAGTTTTCCAAAATTGAAAGAAACAATTTCTCCACCCGCCACTTGACACTCACCTTGCTTGCTTTGGGTCACTCGTGCTGCTCGCCACTCAATGCTCGTTTGGCTTGTTGCTTCCTACTCGACATTCGACACTCACCCCACTTGACCCTCATCGCTTGCCTTTTTTAGCTGACCTTGCTCATCATTGAACCCATTAGGTCGATACGATCCCCGGTTGTCTTTTCAAGGAGTACAAAAAATGAAATAAAAAATTATTAGTTGGTCCTGGGTTGACCTTGAAACTGGACCGAACCCATTGGGTTAGTCCGATCCTCAATTACTTTTTTAAAAAGTACAAAAAATGAAATAAAAAATTATCAATTGGTCTTGGGTTAACCCCGGAACTGAACCGAACCCATTGGATCAGTCCGGTCCTCAATCCCAAGCTCAATAGGGTCGGTCCTCGGTCCTAAAAATTGAGGATCGACACTGTGTGGGTTGGTCCTAGGGTTAGGGGGTGAACCGGCCCAACCCGGATCATGCTCACCGCTATTGGTGATGAACCCAAAATTCTTTATTTTTGGCTGGTGATGTTCTTTTAGGTCTTGGTGGTGAACTTTATCTCTCTCAAAGTCCTTTATCCTTAGAAGATGCTGCAACCTTCCCAAAGGCGAACCCCTAAGAGAAAGCTAATAAATCAATAAGCTGGTACAAATGGCTACTCATTGAAGTGATAGTACCATTGCTTAGCACATATTCTTATAAACCCATGCCAATCGCAACTCTGGGGTTTTAATTAAATAGATTAAACATGTGATTTAGTTTATAATGGAGCTGCCATTCATTTATTAGTAGTTGATTAGAATTTCAAGTAAAATGAGGGAGAAGTTACTCAATTTTCTGAGCTGACCGAGCATATATATTACTGGAAAGTTACTCTTTGTGAAATATTGTTTGTTCTTTTCGCTACATAAGATATAAAACACACACACACACATACACACGGGCATTGAGTGCTAAAAAGGAGACCTCAATTAAGAAATTTATATCATCCCAAAGGTAAAAGTTATAAATTTAATATCACATCAAATATTTGAAGTCCGTCACATTACATGCACTCAATTCAATATGTGGATAGCGGTGTGCATGCAATTCGGTTTCCACATTTGTCGTGAGACATACCTAAACACTTTTTGTCTTTATCTGGTGCCCAAAAAATTTACTCCTCATTGGTTTAAATTAGTCACTTTCGGATTAAGTCAACATCTTTTATGAGATTTTCATGGTTACTGTTTAAGTGCTTATTAATAATAGCGATGTTGGAATGCCAAGTGAAAAACCATAGGAATAAATATTTTATATCTTTTGAAGTTCTTTAGCCCATCTGAAATTGTGTAAACTCTCTATCGCGACTCTCCCAAAGTGAATCCTGAGGGATTTAACTGATTGTTAGGCAGGCACCAATAGCTCTCTTGCAAAATGACTCTTATGTTGTGTTACTGGGTTCTCCTAAATCTTATTGATTGCAACTTGATTTCTCATTTTTGGGATAAGTATTCGACGAGTGTCATAGTTTTCATACAACAATTGTTGGAAAACTTCTTTGATGTTTTGAAATTGACAAAAGTTATCCAAAGTCTATTCTGAAAATTTCCAGACTTTAGTGTCAAAATTTGAAGACGACCAGACTTTAGTGTCAAAGTCTGAAGACAGCTAGACTTTAGTGTCAAAGTTTAAAGACAGCCAGACTTTAGTGTCAAAGTTTGAAGATTGTTAAACCTTAATATCAAAGTCTGTTCTACACCAAAAGTTTGCTCACCTTGTCAAATTCCAAACTGAACACTACTGAAGAATGAAGATTTATCCAGATGTGAGATTTTTGTTTATCTCTTTAGGAGTTCGGTTCGTATGGTTTATGGATGAATTTCTGGTTGGATATATCACCTATGAGATTGGTTATCTTTATTGGAATCAATTTAGATATATCAAATCTTTTCGAAGGCAAGTAAATTTGGAAAGAATCTACTTATGAAAACCAAGATCCTGATTATATGAGCGAACATAATTGATGGGCTTTCATCACAATCTTCAAATGGCTCGAGATCTCCTTGATTGATTCTGTCCAACAGGTAGATTGGAAGAATTCATTTAGAAAGTGCCAACGGTCGAGAAGGCATGAATGAGTATTTAATGTGGACTCTCTAGTTGTTCGATAGAGTACATGAAAGAAAAATTTCAAAGTCTGAAACTTACCATTTTCTTGTTATTCGATATTCCGAGTTCAAAGTTGTACTCAAAAGAGAGAGAATCTTATAGTGTGACTTCATGAAAGAGTAGTAGAAACTCTTTACTGTGAAGTTGAGATCACAAGGCTATAAAATCTCTTTTGATTCTTAGTGGAATCCAGCGAGGAGGCTGTCAGCGTGGAGAGTGGATATAGGCTTGATCTAAGCCGAACCACTATAAATTATGTGTTCTTATTCTATCTTCTGAACTACTTTATTTTGTTTGTAGTTCTATTTAACTGCTAAAGTCTGAACTCGCTCAAAGTCTGTTGTTCTTCAGACTCAATTTTAGAAGCAAAATATTTCCTTTGTTACTTGCAAACAATTGTCTTCACACCTATTCACCCACCTCTAGGTGTTCGTACTAGTACTTACAACAATTACTTGAGTACCATAACTTTTAGATAATATTCACATGAGTGTTATAACTTTCTATCATCATTTGAGTATTATAAACTTCCAAAGAACTTTCATCACAAGTGTCATGCCACATAAGATTTTCAACAACACTGTGAAGAACGTTTTTAAAAAATTATGAGATTATCATCTTTACTAAACCCAAAACTGTTCTCGAATTTCATTATTGGGATCATAATCCAGCTATCATAAGCCCCAATAAAATGGAAGCATGATATAGGATAACAACTAGTAGGAGGACATGACGTCCCCCGTAGTATTGCGATTGAACTACTCCTCAAATGGTGAAACACGGCAAAGCCTTCTTATAGGAGCGATTATGATGTTTCTGTTGATCAAATCTAACTATCGCTTGCAAAATAATATCGTTTTCGATGAAATTAAGGGAACTTATAATGTTTAATATGTGAAAATTTTGTTCGATTAAATAGGAACGCTTTAAAAGTTGGTTTTTCTCATTTCAATGAAGGTGTTCATAAGCTCTATTTCATCGATATAACAAATAGACGCTGTTGTAATGTAAAATATGAATGAGAGACATATCATTCTAAGTCGAGCTCAATGCAGATATTCTATTATGCTTTGAATCATGCGCGATTTTGATGTGATCTTTTGAATCTGCACTTCCTTTGACCTTTTTATATATGGGAATAAAAAGCTAGGGGAAAGAACATAAACATGTACAGTGGAGGAGAAAGAGAGAGTTGCTGAAAGAAAATGGAAAATTAAAAGAAGATAAGAAAATGGGGAAAAGTTGTTTTGAGAAAAATTTAAAAGTTGTCGTACTTCTTTATTTCCAAATATGTCTTATTAATTTCAAAATTTGGACTTGAACCACTTCACCCTCGTTAAGTAGATAACATGTCAAATAAAAAAAATCTCATAACAGAGCGAAAGGTGACCCAAAGCTAATTTAAGATTTAACAAAAGCTAGTTGGGGTGGTTGAAGCAAGAGTAAATTTAGACAGGCTCATTGAGTCCTTTCAAAATGACATGAATCATTTATCTAGTACAAGAAAATATTAGATGGTGTTGAATCTTCACGTGAGTCACGCTCTACCTCACTCATTAATCGCCATGTGCTTAGGTGGTGCCCACTATCAGTCTCTTGTCCCTTTATTCTGTGCCTTGCATTTCTCTTCTTCTTTTTCTTCCTTTCTTCCTTTTAGCCATTGCCACTACCCCTATCAATAGCCATGCCCATGGAGCCCCGACTACCAACCATTGCAACCTCATGTTGGCCTTGCCCAATTGTGAATTGGATTTGTTTTCTTTTTTCCCTTGCAGAGTTAGGGGAGGGGTCATCTTGGGTCTCTTCTTATTGGAGTTTTGCTTGTTCTTGTTCTAAATTGGTGAGAAAAATCTGATATTTCTTAGGCATTTTAGATGGTTGCAGAATTAAAAGGGGAGGTTTTAATGCGTGTTTTGATTTCTTCATTGGATGGTGATTCCGTTCCCAACAGTACCAATATATAGTTTAACTTATAAAATTGACTTTGCTATACTAGTTTGACTTTGATTTGAGATTGAACATATCTTTTTGCTAGAATCAATTGAGTTTGACACGATGATTATAACTTGATTTGTGTGTCACCTAAAGTTAATTTATGAAAAGTTATATGATTACCACGTGCAAACCAAGCATATATTTTATTGGAAAGTCACTCTTTGCGAAATATAGTTTTCTTTTTTGTTGGATGATATATGTGTGTGTATATATATGAAAGGGGCAATGAGTACTAAAAATGAGATCCCAACTAAGAAATTTGGATCATCCAAACGGTAAAAATTATAAATATAATGTCACGTCAAATTGATGAAGTCTGTACCCAAATCACATTGAATGCATTCAATTTTTTATTTTATTTTATTGGTCGGAAATGCATTCAATTCAATACTAGCATTTTAGTTGAGGCAAAAACTCAAGAGATTCATTAAATCCTAAGGCTCGTACACGGTTATAAGATTATGTGGATGGGGAGCAATGCAATTCAATTCCCAAGTTATTCATAGGACATTACCTAAAAACTTTTTGTCTTTACCCTGGTCACAAAAAGTGACACACTCCTCACATGGACACCACCAAACACTCTTCCCATCTCTCTCTCTCTCTCTCTCTTATTCACATCCTCTCACTTCTTTCAGCTTGATTGGTTTATGGAAAATTGATCCACAAAATGATATATTAATTTGATTGGTTTATGAAATTAGCCACTTTCATATTATGTCAACAACTTTTATGAGATTTTTGTGTTTACTATTTATTAATTATAGCAATCACAACAAATCCAAGTACTCTTCAATTGGAGCTTCTTATAAAATAAACGCATAAATTCCCTGGAGAAATATATGATGAACAATAGAGAATACTAGATATTTATGTGATTCGAATCAAATATTGATATCCACCACGGGAAAAGCCAACAATGAAAATTCCACTGATCAATCCAAGAATTATCGAGTAACAACCGCTCACAAACTTGAGTGTTTTCAATACTTAAATGGAAGACTTCCACTGTTTTCGTCCTTTTCTATTTTATTTATGTGGCTTAAAATGAAGAAAAAATTGAACCCGTCTCTTTACACGGCCAATCAATAGTAGCATCACTTGTATGGCCTTTAGAGGAGTCAATCTCTTGATTAATCAATCTTGAATCCAAAGAAATTAGATAAAGTAAAGTAACAACCCTATCTTGATTGAACTCCAATGGCATGACTCCAATTGGTATTCAGTCAAGAATTTAGCTCCCCTTCATTCAATTTGGGTGAGGTCTCAAGACATCTTTTAAGAGAACTATTATGCAGCTCATAAATGCGCGCAGTCAATTACGCTTAAATGATCTAAAGGTAAAAAGAAATAAAAAAATAAAACCCACATTAATATTTAGTTTTAACTTCAAAACTTGACTTTGCTTCTATGATTTGACTTTAATTTGAATTCAAATTTATCTTTTGGTATAAGCTAATTTTTCTCCATTAGAAACCGGTGGACATTCTTGAATTTCAAACAAGATTATTACAACCTATCTTGTGTGCTATCTAAAATTCATTTATGAGAAGTTATATGATTTTCATGAGCTAACTATGCATAAATATTACCTGAACATTACTCATTGTGAAGCCTTTTTCCTACAAGTGATGTATATACGGGAGAAAGGTGTTGAGTACTAAAAATGAGACATCAAATAAGAATCTAGCATGACCCAAACATATGAGGAAAAAATTATACCAAAAAAAAGAAAAAATACTATTATAAATCTATTGTCACATCAAATATCAAGTATGTGAAATTCTTACCTCAATTAGCATTACATGTACTCAACTCAAATGACCATTTTAGTTTATCTAAACACTTGTGAAATGTATCAAATTCAAAAACTCAGACATGATAGAGATGTCATGTTTTGTGTGCATACCATTCATTTCCTATGGCTTCCATAGGACATGCTTAAACACATTCTCTCTTTACCTCGTGCACAAAATATGATTTATACATGGGCCTGTCGGATAGGTAAATCGGGTTGAAAACAATCCAATCCAAATTGGTCTATTCAATCCATTTTGACCCATGTCTATGCAATACTAATATAACGACTCAAAGAGACCAAAATCCAACTCGACCCGAGATACATTTTAGCAATTTTTTCACCTTAAATTGTTGTTTGTGTGTATTTTGTGAACTCGAACTTTCGTACGGATAATTTACTAAATACAATCTATATTGGGGTTGTTCCTAATAGGAAATGGACTAAACGACAATCTTTGTCGTGGAGATTGGGCCCCATCTTGTGGTGGACTCCCGCGCGTGGATGGGTTGGATCTATATAAAAAAAACCTGGACCATTCCAAACCCATATTCAATTAGACTTTACAACTCAAATTCATGAAAAAAAGGATTATTAAAATTTAATTAACTCATACATAATCCGACTCATTTTATATGAGTTACAAAATTGGTTAAGACCCATTTCCACACCTCTATATATACATAGGCGATCAGCATTGGGCTTGGACGACCCCAAGCTTCACGCCAACTCTTCCCATTCTCTCTCTCTCTCTCTCTCTCTCTCTCTCTCAGCCAGAAGAAAAACTTGTGGAACCTCCGAAACTCCCCGAGCCATGTTCCCCTCGCCGCCCCCATTGGACCCGAACGAGACCAACTGGATCGTTCATGTCAACGCGAACCTCAAGTGCATGCCCGACGACGAGCAACAGTACTGGAAGGATCCGTCCATCTACAGGGTTCCGCCCTCCATCACCGACCTCAACCCCAAGGCCTACCAGCCGCAGGTTGTCTCTTTCGGCCCCTACCACTACGGCGACCCCCGCCTCAGTTCAATGGAGGAACACAAGCACCGCGTGCTCCTCCACTTCCTGAGGCGCTACCGGAAGTCCCTCGAGCACTTCTTCGAGTCCCTGAGGGAGGTGGCGCATAAGCTCGAGGACAGCTACGACAATCTGGACCAGAAGTGGAAGGAAGGCACGAGGAGCAAGTTCCTGGAGCTGATGATCACGGACGGCTGCTTCATGCTCGAGATCATGAGGATCGCGACACTGCCAAGAAGTGAGGCGGAGAATAATGGATACGCGCCCAATGACCGCATCTTCAGCATTCACAGGCTGGAATGCATACCCCGTATATAAGGCGGGACATGCTGCTGCTGGAGAATCAACTGCCGATTCTAGTGCTGTATCAGCTGGTTGCTGTCGCGAACAATGGCAGTGAGGTTAGTTTCTTTGGTTTCACCCCGTCGTTAGAGAGATTATTGCGCCTGTGCAAACAGCTGAAGTGTGTTCACCTAACAATTCATTTTGATTATCTCAGATAGATCTTACGTGAAACCCGTTAAATTTAATATTCCAAATGCTTAGGTTGCATGCTTCGAGATGAATTAACAATTTAATTATTAAAACTGTCACCTCAATAAGAGATTCTTTTTTTTTGTCCTTTCATGCGCGTAGTATCGACACAAAAACACACTCGTAGTCAATGCACTGACTTTACTCCAACAACGCAGGATGACGTCAACGAGCTCATCGGAAAGTTCTACTTCTCCCGTGAAAAAAAAAAAATTCAGGGGGTTGGGCAGATGCCTGCATATCATGGACGTCTTCAGGAAAGGCTTGCTGATGGAACCCGAAGAGGTCCTTCACGAACGGAAAAATGTGGGGTTTGAGGAGACCGAGCCGATAATCCGGTCAGCCACTGAGCTCACCGAGGCCGGGATCAAGTTCGATAAGAGCAAGACCAACAGCCTCAAGAACATCTTCTTTGCTAAAGGGTACCTGAAGCTCCCAGTTTTCACCGTGGATGACACCACCGAGTCCATGTTCCTCAACGCCATGACGTTCGAGCGCGTGCACATCAAGGCTGGGAACGAGGTCACATCCTACGTCACCTTCATGGACAAAATTATCAACAATGAGCAGGATGTCGCCCTGCTCCACACCGAAGGCATCATCCATAATGATTTCGGAAGTAACAAGGCTGTCGCCAAACTATTCAACTCTCTGTGCACGGAAGTGACAGTCCCATCCAACGAAAACCTCGATGACGTGCAACAGAAGATCAGCGAGCACTGCAAGAAGGACCGGAACAAGTGGAGGGCTCATCTCAACCGCACCTACTTCAGGAGTCCTTGGACTATATTGTCTCTCACCGCCGCCATCTTCCTCTTCGCTTTCACTCTAATGCAGGCCGTGTATACCGTGCTCAGATACCATGCATAATGATTTATTTTCTTTTTTTTTCCACTTTTCGTTGTTTCTTCTAATGCCTGATGCTCGATAATTATCTGTTGATTGGCTGTTGATTGTTGTCATCAATGATTTTCCTCCTGTTTTCAGTCGTGCTTATTTCCCTCTCTAAATGTTATGAACAATGGACATTTGGCTGTTTATATATCATTATCAGATGATGATTCTCTTGTGTCAGTATATTTCATTTTTGTCCAATTTGGATAGGTATTCGGAAGGACGATCACATTCTAGGCAAATGAAATCTTCCATTCCAACATTTTCTTTTTGATTAAATTCTGTTGAAGTTATGGTCAATTTATCCAGAAAAGCCAAGACTCTACAAGTTTGCAGAACTATAGTACGTAATTAAAGTCTGGTGTTTTCTGGCTTAGATGGTGGTAGTTAGAAGTAATGGCAAAAAACCTGTCCAACATGTAAAATGAAGCAAATTTCTTTGTTTGTGACAGAGATTCTTAGCAGAAGAGTCGATTAGGAAGAACTATAAAAAGGCTTCATGCTCGTTCATTCATGTTCAGCCCAACTACAGCTTCATATATCCCTTGCACAAAACATTTTGATAATAAAACAAGCTTCAAAAGCTCCTTCCTTTTTCCTTTGCTGAGTAAATCCCCACAAACATACACACTTCCACATTAACACTAAAAGCCAACAGTGGTGTCAGGGCCTCATTCGGTTGGCATTGAGCGTGAGTCCTATCCACCCCCTGCTAAAATCCCCACCATATATCCAACACCAAAACGATGGCCAACTCTATCTCACTATTGTTCCTACTTTCGATGAAAATAACTATATTTATTTACTAAAGCATTAAAATGATTACTTTCTTGATGGCACAAGATTTAAGCGACATCGTGGAGAAAGGATATGCGGCTCCGTAGGAAGGTACAAGCTTCTGGCAGAGCAACCACAAAAAGTTGCAAGGGCTTTGTATGTCATCCAACAAGCACTCTTGGAAACAATATTTCCACAAACCATTGGAGCAAAAACCGCAAAGACGTGTTCTAAGATAACGTGGAAGCCAAAGAATGTATGAAATTAAGTTATGTAAGAAAACAAAATCACCAGAGAAACAAGACAATCAACAATAAGGAAAAATTTGCACGATTCAGACCAACCACCAACAGCCATTCCACGGGAAGGGTCAACTGCAAATAATTAGGTAATTATCAATTGGAGAATTATAGAACTACAATTGCTTATAACGCTCAAGTGTTTCCCTGTTTAAGATTATACCCAAACCCATAGTATTTCACCTCACGTAATTGCTCGATAAACAAATCATTGAAAACTTGAAACACTCGTGTCTTCACGAAGAAAATGCCTCAATTGGATGAAGGATTCTCTTAGCAAGCTTCACCCGATGCTGACATCTCCTTTGTACCCCAACGAAAGTAGAACTCCACTTTAAGGCTTGAAGAAGTCAACGGCCCACACAGCCCACGAAAACCCATGTTCCTCTCCTCTTCTGACGAGCACCAACATACGAGCTCCGTTTTTTTCTTTTTTTGGCTGTAAGGAGTTCCAGTTAATGGACGGCTTGGATAAGATTACAACAACCAACTCTCCGCTTCCAATCCAAATAGGATAAGTTTGCTGGGTTTTAATCCAACAAGCATCTTTCAATCAAATCGGATTTCATATATGGCTCAAACTCATAATGTAATTTAAGAACATACTAAAAGAAGAGTTTCAAGACGCAACAAAGACACAAACTGTCATGCCCCGATCCTCAGGCACGCGCACATCCCTTACTTTTGGTCGATTTTAAAATGCGATATCCCAGCACTATGTATCGTCAACCCTTTCATTTATATATGCACATGCGGAAGCAATTATGAATCCACAGACAATAAAACAATGGGATAGAAAAGTAGGCAATATTTTTCATACTGAAAATTCACAACCACACCTTTTTACATGCATCTCATAGTACTCTACAATATCATATAGATGTAAGTCTGATCTAGCATCTATTCACATGTAGACAAGGTCTAACAAGACAGGATGGGATCTCAATCCTAATCCGGGTCATACTCGGGGTTATCCTCGGGGTTCTCCTCCACGTACTCCTCTTCGGGTTCCTCATAAGAGATCTCCTCGTCAGATTCCTCTTCCTTAGGCTCCTCATCAGGTTCCTGAAATGGTTATTAAATAACCACTGAACAACGTCTCAGCAAGTTCTACCCCCTAAGACCCGATTAGTAAACTAGTACACCTTAGGGCTGCCTATGCACAACATGAGTCAGAGGACTTACCTTGGCCTCAGATTCCAACTGCATATTAGTACAGATCAAATAGGCACCCAAGCAATCACATCACAGATCGAAGCATCGATCTAATCGACTTAGTCGATTACACGCCAACAAGACCACTCAATGTCATTTCCATTCAATCAATCAATCCACAACATCAAATCAAGACAATGATCAATCGACCTAGTTGATTACATACCAACAATATCACTCACGGTCATTTAAATTATTCCAACTCAATTCCCAATTATAAATCACGGTCCTTAGGACATAACTTATCTATAAGTGGTAATCACAGCCCCACCAAGAAACTTTCTTAGATTTAGTGGCTTTACAATCTCACTCGACCCTTCCAAGATTCAATGGCTTTATGGTCCCACCCAACCCTCTCAAGATCTAGTAGCTTTATGGTCCCACCCGACCTTCTTAAGATCTAATGGTTTTATGGTCCCACCCGACCTTTCCAAGATCTAGTGGCTTTATGGTCCCACCTGACCCTTTTTACGATGTCATACTCTGTCATTGAGCCACGTGCATTCTTCAGGAAGACATGCCGAGTCTCCGAGCCACGTGCATTCTCTAAGGCTACCTTTTCGCCAAGATGACATTCTAATTCATTGGGCCACGTGCATTCTCCAAATGATTTACCAACTCACTTTCAGTACTGACAACCGATACCCGACCAATTCTCAATCACAAGACCAAAATTGCATTATTTAATAACATAACTTAAAAATGCACCATTAAATCAATTCGACACGAATTAAAGCTCAAATAAATAAATGGACTACACCACGATGATCAGTACGAAATTTCGGTCACCGGCCATCCCGGTTGAATTTCCAGAAAAATAAATATTTAAATAATTAATTTCGAAAAATAAATAAATAAATATTAAAAATCCAATTTAGGCCCGTATTGCCTGATTGGAGCCCGAAACGGGTCGGGAAAAATCCCGAGATGCATTCAATAAATAATATGGCATGCCTACTTGTTAATGTCTATTTCTAACCACCTAACATGCATCATTAAGTCTCTAATTTAATTTATCTAAATTAATCTAACCACCTAATTGCATTTAATTAAATCTAACCAACCCTAAGTTAATTGGCAAACTAAGAAAGCATTAGTGAGTAAAACTCACTTGATAAATGCGAAGACCGGATCACCACACGGTGACGCGATGGCGGCCGAATTCCAAAATTTCGGCGATGTTGATGCACCCTCGGGCCGGGCCAAGAAACTTTGCAAGCCCGCAGAAATTCTGGGCTTCAAAGGAACGTGCTGGACTTCACTGGATTATGGGCTGAACTGGGCTGCTGAAATTGACAATTTGCTGGGCTGAATTCTGGTTTAACTTGCGGCCCAAAGAAATTCACTGGGCTGGAATTGGGCAACTGCTGGGCTTGAACATAACCGAAGGCGGGCTTGCAGATTTCGTGGGCCTGGTCTTCGATGGAGCTGGCGACGCTCGGGCGTGGGAGGAAGCGGACGAAGACGCTGGATTTGCTGGCCGCTTGAAGAAGGCTGATGGAACACGCGGCAGATGACCGAAGCTGTTGGAATCGAGGGGAGACGCACGCGGCTTCACTGGCAGCAGGATTCGAAGATGGCGGAAGCAACTGCTGGCGTTTGCTCGCTGAAGAAGACGCCAGGTGGTGAAGGCGTGCTGGCAGAAGAGTCAACGATAGAGCTTCTATGGGCTTGAAGGTTGACCGGTGGAGATGAAAACAAAAGCGTGGCAGCTTGGACGTGGGAGAGGAAAAATCGGTGGGGAAGTTCGGATTCTGTGGAGGCGTGGGCGTCTTTGAGCGTGTTGCGGGTGTCCACGGAGTCAACGAGAGGGAGAGATGAAGTTTTGTTGGGAATAACTGATCCTCGAAAACCGGATTCGACATTAAATCGAACCCCTAAAACGAATGCGGAAGCGAAGCCCGGAAAAAACACGTATCACCGATCCTAAAGCACACCACAGATTCGAGCGTACCTTGTTAACCACAGATTAGACACCGACGCCGATAGAGGAAGAAAAACTTGGCCCCTGTTCGATCCGATGAAGCCTTGAAGGGAAGACGGTGTCGCCGTTTTTTTCTTGTTTTTCTTTTGAGAGAGAGAGCGTGCGGGAGAGGAGAAGACGTACGTTGATTTACGTTTTCCAACCGGTGTCATCTCTCTCTCTCTCCTCCCTTTTATACCTTCCCCCATCCACGGGCCCTATTCCCGTGGGCCGGGCTTTTTGGGCCCAGCATGGGCCGACGGGCCTTAAGCCCATCACCAATTAAAACCATCATCTCCCACTCGCACATGGTGGGCTGAACAGGATTCTCTTTACCTCTCTTCAACATTCAAACCGATGAATAATCCGTGCGACCGGCATACTTTGAGAGCTCATTGCTATACATCTGTTAGGAATATATAGCAGCTCATAATGGGCGTCACACTCCAAGTAGATTTAGTATGCAGTACCCTAGATCGATCAATCACATTTATATCTCTCTTAATCTCTTTTAAACAATGATATATATATATATTGTATTCACAATTATGATTATCCCAAAGACAGTCATAATTGGTTAACCGGTGAATACAAAACTACAATGTGATCCTCCAAAATCGATCTTCTTCTTTCCTTCAAACTCTCAATTTTAGTTCAGCTTGCTTTTCTAGAAATGTCCCATTAGATCGAATCAAACTCATGACCATTGGCAACATCCTAAGATAGCAAACACTAAATAAAAATCTTGAGAATAAGTAAGAGTCATGAGGGGACTAAAATTGAGGAACTCTTTTCCTCAAGAGCATCACACGGCATAAAAGTTGAGATCAAACTTTTGCCACTCTTATTGGTCGTCTCATGCATACGTAGTATGAAATACGTATTACGGTATTAACTCCTTTCCCATGGAGCGTATGTCTACATCTTCAATACCGTACAGATGATAGTTTAGACATACCCAATGTCTAACTTGAGTTTACGTATCTACTCATTCACAAAATTCATCAGAACTCACATCTGGCATCATAGACAGATAAAGTAAAATATGTGGGGTATTTTACTTTCGGACATCGTAAGTATTATGTCCTCATCTTAATACTTAGTTAAGGCGACACACGTATTTTAAGCTTGAGCTCTCGATTATCACCTAGATAATAAGCTTAAAAACAGTCTCATCTCTATTTATCACACAGTAAATAGAGGCGATTACTCGTGTGAGTGGGCTAATCTTATATCTGTCCGACATACTTCTCAACTTAAAATAATGCACTGAGCATTAAGATGCATAAAGATCATACAAAGATTCATAGGCATTAATGATGAAAACACAAATTCATCAAATCGTGAACACTTAGGGAAATTACAATATTCAGTACATTAACCTCTACACAATCCTAGAGATTTCATATGGCTACAAAACACATCTCTAGGTATTGGCTTTGTCATAGGATCTGCTACCATTCTATGCGTAGTATGTACTCTAAGTTCACCTATTTTCGTGCAATCATATCCTTGACAAAATTATACTTGGTATCTATGTGTTTGGTCTTGCCATGATTTTTGGATCTTTGGTGTACACTTTTGCCGCTTGGCTATCACAGTTAACCAACAATGAATCTGCAGCACTTCCAATAACACCTAAATGATCCAAAAAATCTCTTAAGCCAAACACCTTCTTATATCTTTGCTGCGATAATGCCACGAACTCAACTTCTATCGTGGACAAGCCTATACACTTTTGTTTCTTACTGCTCCAACATATGGTGCCATTATTTGGTAAGAGAACAAACCCAGAGGTAGATTTCCTTTCATTAAATCTCCTCCCCAATCAGCATCATGATAGCCTTTGAGTTGCAGATCATTTCCTTAATAACTCAACGTATAATCAGCAGTTCCCTTTAGATACCTTAGTATTCTCTTAACAGCTTTCCAATGTGCTTGACCTGGATTGGATTGGTATCTACTCACCATTCCAACTGCAAAACATATGCCAGGTCTTGTACACATCACAACGTACATAAAGCTTCCAACAGCACTAGCATAAGGAACATATTTCATTTGTTCCTTCTCTTAGAGTCCTTGGACACAGTCTATGGCTCAATCCTTCACTTTTTGCAATAGGAGTATCTATGGGTTTACAATCTTGAAATCTTAACTCCAAGAATGTATGCAACATCACCCATGCCTTTCATCTCAAAGTTGGAAGACAACCAACTCTTGACAGTATTAACAAACTCCATATTACTTCCGGCAATTAGTATATCATCAACATATAATGATATGATCACAAATTTGATCTTTGGATCTTTTGATATATACACAATGATCCTCATCGATCATTGTAAAATCATATGCCACTATGGCATTATGAAAACGCATATACCATTATCTCGAGGACTGCTTAAGGCCATATATCGACCCCCAAAGTCGACATACCTTTTCTTCTTGGCCTTTCACTATGAAACCAGCAGGTTGTTCCATATATATTTCTTTCTCTAATTCTCCATTGAGGAAAGCAGTCTTTACATCCATTTGATGTAACTCAAGATCCATACTAACCACTATTGCCGAATAATGCGAATCGAGGTAAATCTCACTACGAAGAAAATGTATCTTCATAATCAATTCCTTCCTGTTGATTATACCCCTTCGCCACAAGGTGAGCCTTATGCCTTTCTATCGAGCCATCAGCCTTTCGCTTTATTTTGAGAATCCACTTGTTCCCAATAGCTTTGTGTCCTTTTGGAAGATCAACCAGTTCCCAGAATTGGTTTGACTTCATTGACTCAATTTCCTCTTTCATTGCATGAATCCATTTTTTCTTACTAGGGCAATTCAGAGCCTCATTAATATTTCTTGGCTCATTCTCATCTCGCGGAGCAATCATAAAAATTTTCCCTTCAATGTCAAAACGTCGACGGGGAATACTTTGGCGACTTATTCGCCATATGGGAGATTGTACACTTAGCACATCATTCCCCATTATGCTCCCACTAGGATTAGATAATGACGATATCATCTCATCATGTGGTTGTAATTAAGAGTGAGTTGAATTAAATTCATCACTTCTCATGTTACTCCCACTTGGACGAACTACACTAATATCATTATCTTAATCCAAGGTTTCAAATATGAAGTAATCTTCTCCTATTTCGCCCTTCTTAGGAAACTCATCCACTAAGAATGTGACATTACGTGATTCAAATTCAGTTATACTCCCACTTTCCTGCTCACCTATGAACACATACCCTTTCAAGTGTTCGGAGTATCTCATTAAAATACTCATATTTCCTTTGGGATCCAATTTCTCAAACTTGTGAGAGGACACATGAGTATAGGCAGCACAACCCCATGACTTAAGAAAACTTAAGTCCGGTTTTCTACCTGTCCATAACTTATATGGAGTGGAAGCAACTGATTTGGAAGGCACCCGGTTAAGTATATAGGCAGCAGTTAACAACGCATCACTCCAAAAAGTGATAGGCAAGTTAGCATGCGCCATCATGAACCTAACCATTTCCAGTAGGGTTCTGTTTCTTCTCTCTGCAACACCATTTTGTTGAGAAGTATATGGAGTAGACAACTGTCTTTCTATTCCTTTTTCATCACATAATTTTCTGAACTCATCAGATAAATATTTTCGACATCGATCAGATCTCAATGCTTTTATTTTCTTGTCTAATTGATTTTCTACCAAGTTCATAAATCTTTTTGAAACAACTTATGCTTCAGATTTATGAGAAATCAAATAGACATATCCGAATCGAATATATCATCTACAAAAGTGATGAAATAAACAGCCCCATGCCTTCCTCTCACATTCATTGAATCACAAACGTCAGAATGGATTAAATGCAGAGGAAATTCAGCTCTTTTATCTTTTCCAAATGGTTTCCTTGTTATTTTCCCTACTAGGCAATGCTCACATCTAGGCAAATCGACTTTTTCAATATTGACCAATAAGCCATATTTGGCTAGTCTATTCATATGTTGTTGGCCAATATGACCAAGTCTAGCATGCCACATAATCACATCATTATCATATTAAGTAGAATATGTGAAACAATGGAATAACAAATATTGACATCACTACAGTCAACATATAGTACAATGAAACCATCCAGAAAGTGATCACAACCATAGTAGTTTGTATCCAAATACAAATCTACACTTCTATTATGGAAGTTCATATAAAAAACAAGTTTAACCAACACCAAAACAGACATTAAATTTCGACGAATCTCTGGAGCATATGGAACATCATGTAGGAACAAGGTCCGTCCACCACGCATGTTCAATTGGCAGGTGCCAATCCCTTTAACTTCATCTCTGGAGTTATATCCCACATGGATCCACTTAGTTCCAGTTGGTATCGTCGGAATTCCACGAAGGATCCTCTATCCTTCGCTACATGGTCTGTCGGTCCTGAATTTACAGTCCACAAAGGATTGGATTCAGCTAATAATTCAGAACTTGACACATAAGCAAAGTTCTCAAATGTGCAAGAGGTGTTTACCTTCTTTGGCTCACGACAGTCGCGAGCATAGTGACCCTTTTTGTCACAATTGTAACACCTCACCCTTGACATTTTCTTCACTTGAGGACGTTTTCCTCTCTTGTGTTGGTTAACTCTTGATTTCTTGCAACAAGGACTTGATCCTTTGCATTCCCACATATTGAACAAATCAATACGTTTGCGCTTAGAGCTCAAAGCCCTTTCTGAGCTAGAACCAGCATTGCCAATGTCTATTTTCGACTCAAATGCCGTTAGGCGGTCCTCTACTAGCTCAAGATGGCGCACAGCATCCTCAAGATCTTCCATAATATGGTCAAGAGCTTCTAATGCTTCTTGTTTTTCCAGCACATATTGAATCTTCATATTCAATATTTCACAATTGTTGCCGTTCATATCAGCAATTACGTTCTTAGTTGCTGAAACCATCGATCTGAACACATCAGACTTATTTGCACGAATAATTAATGCCTATTATTTATGCATCCCTTTTTGCACAGACCCATCATATTAATGAATAATTTCAAGTAAGGTTTTAGAATCAAAAGGTCACTACGTTTCCAATCATCCTCCAAAAATCCTAACTTAAAACTATCATTAATATGATTGTCATATGCAAAATCAATTCTATGAAGTTACAAAAACTTCTAATAACTACCCACAGCTAACTACCCACAGCAACCAGCAATTAACATAAAGCAACAGATAATTGACTAACAATAATAATGCTCTCACATAATACAAATATCCATTACACTAAGCAATATATACAGAGGAAACATCAACATAGAAAGGGATATTCACACTCAATAACATCCCAAACTAATCTAAGAAATAAATAGGGAATGTTTCTTCTAATCTATCAGTCAAAATATCTGAGAAATTTGAAAGCACATTTGCCAACCATGGAAAAAACTTTTGGAGAGCTTTCATGTCGCCACTAAGGCGCATTCACTCTGCGCCATGTGGCGCTCAATCTAAGGGTTGAAGTTTTGGTTAACTCAATCCTATAATACTCTCTAACAAAAGCTACCACTAGCCTCCTATAACCCGGGACCACGTTGACTTCCCATAACCGATCTAACACTGCTTGCCTTTCAGGTGGAAGAGTGTTCATCAAAGCCGGCACCTTCTCAAAATCCGGCATAAGATAACCATTCCAGATGATTTCCTGTATCATCTAATTGACCCTGACCACATGTGATACTAAATCACCGTCATGCCACCGATAATCAGCTAACTCTGTCATCAGCCTTTTAAGTCTTGCACTTCCCTCATCCGTTCTCGGGATTGCAAGTATCCGTGCATAACGCATCACAGTTCCTGCAACAAATGCAGAACTATAATTGGATCACTTATAATCCATAATGTATATAGGGGAAAATACATAATTTTCCATGATTCATGCAACAAATGCAGAAGAAAAAAAGAAAAAACCATGATTCATGCAACAAATGCAGAATAAAAAATGGATTACCTATAACCCACACAAATATAATTGAAAAAGAAACAATTTTTTTTGGGTCAACGGTCAACGGGCGTGAGGGTCGGACCGGCCGGGCCGGGTCGAACGAACCGACTAGCACGTGCCGCGCACGTGCGCGGGCTGACGTCACGCAGGCGTCAGCCGGCGCGTGCGTGGCACGCGCCGGGCTTCCATGCGGGTCGGGTCTTCGTCGGGTCGGGTCGCCGGCCGGCGACCCGGCCGGCCAACGGTCGTCGGCGATGACGTCACCGATGACGTCATCCTGGCGGTTACCGTGACGTCACGGTGACGTCAGCACGCGCCGGTTCGCCGACCGGCGCGTGCCGGTTCGCCGGCCGCCGGCGCGCACGTGCCGGTTCGTCGACCGGCGCGTGCGCCGCACGCGCCCGGGCGAGCCAGCGCTTCCGGGCACATCGCGCCCACACGAAGCGCCTTCTGGCCGCGCGTGTGGGCGCGTGCGGCGTCGCCCGGCGGCGCACGACATGTCGCCTAACTCGTCTCGACGAGCCCTTTCACCCTGTGCCTTAATAATTTTATTCCGACTTACGGAAACTCAGAAAAAAGGACGAATAGCGCTCGGGTGTCGGGATTTCTTGCGCCGATCCGTACGGCCGAATTTCTTTGCGAAAAATCAATCAAAAACAAGAAAAGGGATCGGGAAAACATGAACTAGGGCTCTGATACCAATGTTGGGAATAACTTATCCCCGAAAACCGGATTCGACACTAAATCGAACCCCTAAAACGAATGCGGAAGCGGAGCCCGGAAAAAACACGTATCACCGATCCTAAAGCACACCACAGATTCGAGCGTACCTTGTTAGCCACAGATTAGACACCGACGCCGATAGAGGAAGAAAAACTTGGCCCTGTTCGATCCGATGAAGCCTTGAAGGGAAGACAGTGTCGCCGTTTGCTTACTGTTTTTCTTTTGAGAGAGAGAGCGCGCGGGAGAGGAGAAGACGTACGTTGATTTACGTTTTCCAACCGGTGTCATCTCTCTCTCTCTCCTCCCTTTTATACCTTCCCCCATCCACGGGCCCTATTCCCGTGGGCCGGGCTTTTTGGGCCCAGCATGGGCGGACGGGCCTTAAGTCCATCACCAATTAAAACCATCAAGTTTGTTGCTGGCGGGGATGACGTTGCAGGGAGATGGGGCAGCAAGAGCATGAAAGAAAAGAAGACTCCTTCGGTCTTGATGAGGGGGGCAGCGAACGGAGCAGAAGCCGCACGAGACAGTGGGGTGCTCGTCCACGTAGCCAAGAGAGAGAGAGAGAGATATTTGTTTATTGGATAAGTGCAAGCTTGGTCAAAGATAAAAAGGTGAGGTTGAATTTCTGCAGGGGGGAAAACCGTCGGTGGGCAGCTAAGAGAGAGAGAGAGAGAGAAAACTAAAAGAAGAACGTGCGGGTGAGGAAGTTCGCACGCGGAGAGAGAGGAAAACAGATCTGTGCGGCTGAGGGAGAAATGGAGGCGTGCGTGCGAGGGGCGTGGGTTCAAGGAAAAATAAGGATAAAACAAAACAAAACCAAGTTATAGTTTTGTTCAACTTCCACACAACAATTTCAATAGGTCAAGCTAAGCTAAGATCTATACCCACTTGATCAAATTGAAGTTTCGTTGAAAGTCAAAATAAGACGGTCCTTCAATCCCACAAATTTTCTTCGAATCCGCCTTTTATTTCATTTTCTCGGCATCCACTTTTCTGAACAAACAAATCCGGTTAAGGTCTAATTTGAAATCAGAAAAAGCCCAAACGACTTCCATTCACCGATTCGCTTACACCAGATGTCAAAAGTCTCTTCAAATCGGCCAATTCGAATTTCCGTTCATTTTTCGCATTAACCGATCCGATTTTCCGTAAAAATCCCAAACTCACCAAAAATTCTTCAAAAGGTGAGTTGACGTTCCTAGAATGACTCATGACACGACAGGACTTCCAATTTCTGAAATCGAATTCAAATTCGCGATTAATTCACTCGAGCGCATTTTTAGTGTGATCTAAGCTACCGGGTAGTTTTTAGAACTTTTTAAGACAAATGACCCGTAGTCGATTTTTTTCGAGCCACGATGAACCCACTCGACACATTGGCGACTCTCGATTGTTGTGAAAATCTCGATGATTCAAATACGGACATAGGGTACCAAAACGACAGTAAAATCAAATTAGTGTCAGTCGACGAGAGTTTTCCAATTTAGTGGAGTCACCCACGATCGGTCATTCATCTCAGTCGAACCAACATATCTCTGATCTTAATTCGATTTTTAACTGTGCCGTAATGATCTCTAAAGATGAGCACAATCGAGAAATCGATTCCTGGTCGAATTCTCAACTCTATCTGCCTTAAAGTCCTTAATAGCTTACCCAGCTAGACTAGTCATCTCGTAAGTGGCCAACTCAGAGAAAAACACTGTAGTCGCGTCGATGAAATGCCCAATTTATTTAATCGAAATCAAAACCCGGAAATCTGGATATCACACAAACCATTAGATTTCAATCTCTTCAAAATATTAAAATAAAAAATTATGAGACCCTCAAACAATAATGTGGAAGATTAGAATGACGAGTAGATAAAATGGGGCTTATGGAGATTATATCAGGGGAGTAGAAATTTTAGATGTGATGTTTATTAAGGAACACAATGCTATTATCAGCCCTCTAGAAGAATTTAAGGATTTAAAAATCATGTTAGTGAGTGAATTCATTAGCTCAGGCGTATGAGAAAAGACTAATGCTTCATGATGAAGATTCCATTGAGAGTGACTTTCAGTCTAAAATAAATGCGGGGTCTCATAAATCTAAAAAGGGTTCAAGGAGCTTGTGGAAAAATAAAAGAGGAGAAGAAACCTCTTAAAAGGACAGAAAAAAAAAAAATCTAACCTGTAGTATTTGCAATAAAATAAATCAATTAAAAAAAGATTGTTGGTTTCCTAAATAAATCTCAATATCCCTCGTGTAAAAGATAAGCCACATAGAAAAAAATTTGTTGATTGAAAATAGATTATCGAGATAATTATGTTGAAGAAAAAGAAAATACAAACAATATGTTCACTGGAAGCCAAGTGGAAATTGTTGAAAAAAATTATACATGTTATATTGATAGTGGTGTAGTAATCATAGATGTGCGATAAACTACGTCCTACAATCTTGATCTACCAGTTCCGGTGGGGCAACAGTGGCGCTCGGTGGAAAATCCCGACAAATCTCGACTTTCAGTTAGTGAAAGTGCTCAGGTTTCCCAAAGGGTATATTTTGTATCATTAGGTCTTAATGCAACAATGTTGGGCACATAAACGTTAGAGGGTAAATGATATTTTAGAGTTTGTAGCCATGACAGCAACTTGAAAGGGAGAGAATTGCAATGCCCTGGTGAGCTCTATTGCTTTTGAGGGACGATTTTCTTTACTGAGCAGAAATTAAGTAGATGAAGAATCCATAGCTATATAAAAATACCATAAGAGAATTTATTTAAGTTGTTCTCTAAGTACGCCTATTAAGATCCTATATTGCTAGAATAGCCTTCTCCTCATTATATATCTATGGGTATAAACTGATGGTGCTTTCTCCATAATAGTGGTCGTCACTTCAGTGAAAATTAAGTTTTTACAAGTTAACTAAGTCAAATATCGACTTTAATTTACTGTCTCCTAATAAATTTGTAATTTGAGTTCTTAGTTGAGATATTTAAGAGCAAATTTAGACAAACTTGTCGAGTGATTTCAAAATGACATGAATCCTTTATCTAGTACGAGAAAATATTAGATGGTGTTGAATCCTCATGTGAATCATGCTCTACCTTGTTTATTGATCGCCATGTGCCTAGATGGTGGCTCACTTTTAGTCTCTTGTCTCTCTCTTACGTACGGTGCATTTCTCTTCTTCTTCTTCATTTCTTCCTTTTAGCATCAATAGCGATGCCCATGGAGCCTCCACCACCAACCACCGCAGCCTCATGTTGGCTTTGGGTGATTGTGAATTGGATTTGTTTTCTATTTCCCCTTGTGGAGTTAGGGGAGGTAGGGTATGCTGGTTTGGGCGGGTGGTTCTTGACCTAGAATTGGGAACCGCTCGTTAACAACCGGTTCCGAAAAATTGGAACTGGGAGCCGCTTGCTAGTTGTATGGATCCATCCGGGAATCGGACCGCCGGTCTGGTCTGGTTCTCAAGTGGATCCATAGAACTGGTCCAACCTCTACACCTTGCCTTTTTCACCTTCAACCGATCGCGACCCTCGCTCTGCTTCTGTCCTGGCTACCACCACCATCTTGGCCACTGCCTTCGTCGTCTCCCACTCCTCCCTCGAGACCAACAATGAGGAGGACAACGGGGACGATGAGCCGTTCTTAGACCTAAAGTTTGCCCATTCCCGAAGATGAGGATGATGGGGAGAAGCTTGAGGAGGGGGAGGAGGAAGAGGAGAGGTAGAAGTGGGACGAGCCCAACAACGAAGAGGACTATAGTGACAAAGTGAATGCGAGAGGTGGCGATGACGTGGAGAGAGTTCAAGTTCAAGGGAGGAAAAAGAATTAACTCACTGTTTCGCCGAGTTCGGACTAGGACTCCAAGGGAGATGAGTAGATCTCGGGAGATGAATTGGAGAGGAAGAGGGACCTCGGGGAGATTTTGAACTGAGAGAGACGAGATGGAGTAAGAGAGTAGTGAATTGAGACAAGATGGTGATTGGAGCCCTAAATTTTAGATTAGCTAATTTTGAATTTTTTTAATATTAAAAATTAATATATTATTATAATATAACCGGTCCGGTCGGGTGGGTGGGTGGGTGGATTTGCCCATGGAACCGGGAACCAGATCGGTTCCCTTAAGAACCACCGGTTCCGAGCAGTTCCGGTCCGGTTCCAAGCTATTCGGGCGGGTCCCGATTCTTTTGCACACCCCTAAAGGGAGGGGTCATATAGAGTTTCTTCCCATTGGAGTTTTGCTTGCTCTGATTTTGAATTGATGAGAAAATTTTGACTTTCTTAAGCATTTTAAATGGTTGTGGAATTGAAAAGGGAGGTTTTGATGCGAATTTTGATTTCTTCATTGGATAGCGATTCCCTTCGCAGCAACATCAATATTTAGTTTGAATTATAAAATTGACTTTGCCATACTAGTTTGACTTTGATTTAAGTTTTAATTTATCTTTTTGCTAGAATAATTTTTTTCTCCATATGAAACCAATAAAAGTTCTTGAATTTGACATAAGATGATTATAATTTTGTCTTGTTCATCATCTAAAAATTGATTTATGAGAAATTATACGATTGCCATATCTTATTGGAAAATCACTTTTTGTGAAATATATATTTTTTCGTTACATCATATGTATTTTTGAAAGAAGGGCCTTGAGTACTAAAAAGGAGACCTCGAGTAAGCAATTTAGATTATTTAAAAGGTAAAAGTTATATATCTAACATCATGTCAAATATGGGAAGTCCTTGCCAGAACCACATTACATGTACTCAAATATGTGGATGGCAAGCAATGCAATTCGATTCCCACGTTATTCACAGGACATTTCCTAAACACTTTTTATCTTTAGTGGGGCATAAGGAAGTGACACATCCTCACTTGGGCACCACCACACACTCTTCCCATTTCTCTCTCTCTCTCTCTCTCTCTCTAAATTCACCACTTGTCACATCTTTCAGCTTGATTGGTTTATGGAAAATTGATCCACAAAATAATATATTAATTTAATTGTTCATGGAATTAGCCATTTTCGGGTTAAGTCAACATCTTGTATAAGATTTTTGTGTTTACTATTTATTAATTATAGCAATCACAACAAGTTCAAGAATTCTATGATTAGAGCTTCTTATAAAATAAATGTAGAAACTCACCATATCTTTCAATTAAATTTATATGAAATCGTAAGAGAATTATACGAGGGGCGATAGAGGATACAAAATATTCATGTGATTTGATTTGAGTATCGATACCTACATCACAGGAAAAGTCATCTATAAAAAATTCTACCAACCAATCCAATAATTACAAAGTGACAATCGCTAACAAGTTTGAGCATTTTCAATACTTAAAAGGAAGACTTTGATTGTTTTCGTCCTTTTATATTTTCTATTTTGTGGCATAAAATCAATAAAAAAAAATTGAACCCTTCTCTTTATATGATCAACACTAGGATCGCTTGTACGGCCTTAGTGACGGCCTTCTAGAGGAGTCAATCTCTCGATTGATCAATCTTGGATCTTTACATAAGTGCCACCGCCCCAAAGAAATTAGATAAAGTAACGTAACAACCTTTCTCTCGGCTGAACTCCCGCAGCATGACTCCTGTAGGTATTCAGTCAAGAATTCCAGTCCGCCTCATCCAATTTCGGTCGGATCTCGTGCATGGGCTGAAACTCGAGATATCTTTCAAGAGAACTCTTGATCGGAGCTCATAAATGTGCGCAATCAATTATGTTTAAATGGTCTGAAGCTAAAAAAATGAAAAATAAAATCCACATTAATATTTAGTTTAACTCAAAAACTTGACTCTACCTCTATGATTTGACTTTGATTTGAATTCAAATATATCTTTTGCTTAAACTAGTTTTTCTCCAATTGAAATCCGTGGACATTTTTTGAATTTCACACAACATGGTTACAACTCCTCTTGTGTGCCATCTAAATTTAATTTATGAAAAGTTATTTGATTTTTATTAGCTAACCATGCATAAATATTACTAGAACGTAACTCATTATGAAGTTTTTTCCCTACAAGTAATGTATATATGGGAGAAGGGCGTCAAGTACCTAAAACAAGACATCAAACAAGAAATCCGGCATATCCCAAACATATGACGTAAAAATTATTACCAAATAAAACAAAAAGTATTATTATAAAGGGAAAAAGTCACGAAAAACCCTGAACTTTACCCAAAGTGACACATTTACCTCAAACTTTTTTTTGTGACGTGAAAAACCCAAACTTTTCAAACCGTGACACATTTATCCCATCAAGGGCATTTTTGTCTTTTTATTCTGTTTTTTCCTTCTTCTTTTTTTCTTCTTCTTCCCTCCACCAGCTCTAGCGGAGTCAGCGGAGGGAAGCCGGCATCCGGCGAGGGTCGCCCTCGCCGGCGTCGGGGGAGGGCGGCCCTCGCCGGCGTCGGGGTAAATGTGTCACATAACAAAAGTTCAGGATTTTTTGTATCACAAAAAAAAGTTTGGGGTAAATGTGTCACGGTTGGTAAAGTTCAGGGTTTTTCACGTCACAAAAAAAAAGTTTGAAGTAAATGTGTCACTTTGGGCAAAGTTCTGAGTTTTTCGTGGCTTTTTCCCTATTATAAACCTAATGTCACGGAAAATATCAAATATGCAAAGTTCATACCTCAACTAGCATTATATGTACTCTCAAACGATCCTTCTAATTTAGGCCGACACTTGTGAAATTCATCAAATTCAAAGGCTTATCACGAGATGTCATGCTTTGTGTGCACACAATTCATTTCCTATGGCTTACATGGGACATGCTTAAACATGTTTCTTTACCTTGTGCAAAAAAAGTGATTTATACATGGGACTGTCAAACAGGTAAATCCTGTCGAAAATTATTCGACCCAAATTGATCAATTTAATCTGTTTTGATCCATTTCTTTGCAATACTAATAGAATGACTCACATGAGACCCATACCCAACTTGACCCAAGATCTATTTTAGCAACTTTTTTCGCCTTAAATTGTTGTTTGTGTGTATTTTGTGAGCTCGAACTTTTGTACGGATTATTCAGGAAATCCAACCTATATTGAGGTTGTTCCTAATAGGAAATAAGAATAAACAACTATTTTTGTCCCCGAGATTCGAAAAATTTTGTCCCGGAGATTCGAAGATTTTTCGCACTGGACCCGAACGAGACCAACTGGATCGCTCATGTCAACGAGAACCTCAAGTGCAGGCCCACCGCCGGGCAACAGTACTGGAAGAACCCGTCTATCTACAGGGTCCCCGCCTCCATCACAGACCTCAACCCCAAGGCCCACCAGCCGCAGGTCGTCTCTTTCGGTCCCTACCACCACGACGGCCCCCGCCTCCACCGAATGGAGAAACACAAGCAGCGCTAATGGGAGGTTTGCAGCCATAATGCAGATACCCCAACCCTACACCACCAACAGAGAAAACTTAATGGAATGTGTTGTGTAAGCTCAACTCGTGGAAATGTGAGCAAAGGTTTTTATCAATCTACTTTATGTACCTTGAGCTGCATCATTTGCGATTTGTAGCCTTTGGCTCCAGCTCAGAACATTAGGGTTGTGTGCTGCTGGAGAGTAGAGAAATAAGGAGCTTCAAAAACATGAAAGATGTAAAATCCTGCTCACTAGTGTCCTCGTCTGCTGAGAAAGTTAATTTTATCTCCACGGTGCTATTAATGAATATGAAACTTGACCAATCAATGCAAAAGCCTAAACTATCAAAGAACATTGAGAAAAAAATATATTTGGACGCATGTTGTGCTGTCACATATTGAGAGTCTAAGAGATACTTGACCTGGCAAGAATATGCAAAAAGGAACATCAAACTGGACTAATGTGGGCGAACATTTTAATTGGGCATGAATTCGTGAATCAACGCCATGTTTTCAAGTTCTTCGCAATGTCCGATAAGTGAACCTAGATTTCTATGATGAACGGCAATAAGGAGTTGCGCTTACGCATCAAGGTATCGGAGCAAATATTGCCCTTTATTTCTCTTTCATTCTATATTGAAACAAGATCAATGTAGATTCTTATGAATTCATTAAGTGGCTTGATTTAATACTTAAAGTGTTCTTTTTTTTTTGGGAAAACGCAAGAGCACACATTTACTAGCTCACATGAATGTGGTAAAAGATTTGTTAGATTACTCGGCCGATAGATATAAAGTAATTTTTGTCCTTTCATTGCAAAGCAGCTGTTTCTTTCTTCAATATTGTCTCTCACTGAGTTCATAGGCAGATATGGTACATGCAAAACCTTGCAGTGCTATCATATCATCAAAGAAAATCACATCGTCCACAATTACAAAACCCAAAGGAAGGTTTTGGAGCACATCGAGCACTGTCTCGTGGGACCTTTTCATGGGACCTTTTCACAGGCATATATCCAAATCATAAGCAGCGATCGTGAAGGGTGAAGCAGAACATAATCCCTTGATCCATCAGGTACCTTGCCTAAAAAGAGTCGAGCATTCCTTCAGCTCCAACAGCACGTGGGTTCATGTTCAGCCTCTCGTTCGCAGTCATGGCCAAGCACGGCATTGCTGCCTCGACTAGTTTCCAAGCGGATGCGGCGCTGAACCGCCCTTGTAGCCTCTGATCCATGATGCTCTCTATATACTCTTGTTCGATGAGAGGCGACACTGATTGGATGAGGTGAGTGCTGCTCTTCGGGCTTCTCATTACGGCCGGGTGGCTGGTAGTTAGGTGGTTGTGGTTGGCAAAGATTGTCAAAAGATGACTGGGTTTATAAAACAGATAGTATCACAATGAAAGAAATTCATTTTTCCTCTGCTTCATTATACAGGGGTTCACATGGATAACTGACCAAGGCTAGCTATCAACGTCTTGATGGCTTTACAGTTTGGAGCCTTGTAAAGAGGGGCCAAAGTGTCAATTGAACTCACCATTCACTCATTTATTCACAAAGCTATAAAAGCAACAACCCCAATACACAACACTCTCAATTTAAAGTCACAACGGCAGACTTTGTTCGAAAGTTTTCAAATCTGTTCGATCCAATAATCAACTCTACAAGGAAGGTGGACATGATAACCTTTATAGACAAAGTATGGTTAACGAGCACTAGGAACGCTATCAACGTCAATTAAGGTCATCTCAAAAGACTCACTTCATCTCTTACTATTTCCCATTCCTTCTCTTCTTCCTGAACTGATCTCTGCCGTCAAGCATTCTTTTAGTTCCAACAGAACACGGTCTATGTCTGGCCATTAAACTGCTATCGTCGGCACGCACAACATGGCTAATTCCACCGCTTTCCATGCAGAATTGATGCTGAATTGTCCATTTAACCTTGGATCGACAATGCTCTGGATGTTCCCTCTTTCTATGAGTGGAGTCTCCAGTGAAGTATGTGCATGCTGCTGCCCTCTGGACTTCTTCTAATGGCTGGGTGGCCTGTGATTAACTCGAATAAAACTACACCAAAGCTGTACACATCGCTCTTCTTGCCCAAGTTTCCAGATGAATGAAACTTCAGATTCAAAAGGAATCATTGCTTTGATCAGTAAAATGATAGCTGGAATTACCTTTCAAAAACGCACCTACATACGTGCATCCGACATAAACATGTACAAATAAAATGTATAGGCCTCTCGCGATGGTCTACATTAGTAACGGGAGTGAACAATAAGAAAAGTTCTCATTTTTCATTTTTTTTCCAAAAATATAAAAATGAAAAGTTTTAGCTTATGATTTCCGCTCTAAATTTATTTTTGGAATATAAATATGTTCCAGAATTAGAAAAATGAAATTATATTACCAAACGGATTTCGGTTTCAAACATTTTTCGAAGAACAAAAAAATAAAAATAAAAATAGAGAAATATAAATTTTGTTATGCGCGCCTTTAGTCATATTGGCACAAGCCACCAAGCCTTTGGTGCCAACTTAACCATAGTAAAGTCCACTCATCAATAATGCCCACGTGGGCCCTACAAAAAGGTCAACAAACTCCCGGTCCGTTTAGACCCTGTTTGATATAAAAATTTCTGTTCCCCGGAACAATTATTTCTACTCTTTTGGTCCAGGGCATGAAAAAAGAATAGAAATCTGTTTAATAAATTTTTTGTTCCCGAGAATAGATTTGGAACAAAAATAAGAAGTAGAAAAAAGTAATTTCTTATTCTCGGGAACAATTCCTAAGAATCAAAATAACAAAAACAAAGAACTTATTTTTTCTTCTCTGCTCTCTTCTTCTCTTTCCTTTTCTTCTTCTTCCTTTTGGCTGGTTGCCAGCCTTGGCCATGGTTGGCGCTAGCGATCGGCTAGATGAGGGTTGACGACCTCTCTGGAGCGTGTTGTCTGTGGCACCCCTAAACACCTAAGGTCGCCCGCCGCCAATTGCTTTATCTCTATAAGATATCCGTTACTTGTCTTTTATAAAAAGGGGTTTAAAGAAGGATTGAGGTCCTTAGGCTTTTTTTTTTTTTTTTTTTTTGAAAATGGTCTCAGCGTAACTTATTAGCGGAAGCATAAACGAGTCTCACCATTTCTCCTTCCAATAACCATAATGCAATGCACACCAACTACGCACCATAAGAAAACATAAGGCCGAGCCACTTTTATTTATATTTTCATGATGGATTTCTCGGGTCGGTACAGCAAAAAAGAAAAGTCAATATTTTTCAAATATACTTGGCCACAACCCAAAAGAGATCTCGACCCCTATATCGATCACGTGTCATCCTCCATCTATAAGTGTCGGCTACTCTAAAAAAATGTCAGCTCTCACTCCTCACGCAGGCCATCACACCCATCCGGCGCATCGGGTGGTGACGGTGGCAACATCCCCCGCATCACTCCATCTCAGCGGACGTGGATCGACAAGAACTCCTGGATAACTGGACCCCTAGCCAGGCCCACATCGTACATCACAAATACCCGAACCCGTATGAATGTCAGGCTAGGGATGGTAACACTATCGAGCTCCATACAATCGACCTCCACGTCAGATGGAAGGCCGTAAAAGGTGCCCCGCGTGACCGGAGGGAGCGGCATCTTTCTAATCTGAAATGTTGGTCCCCGAAGGGGTGAGTACAGCCACTCAGCGGGTAAAAGATCCATTAAACTACTCAATGCATCACACAATACAATCATAACATCATAGCAGAGTACATATCTTTCATGCATTCAAGCATAACTTACCTTGCAGCCATGCATATGTCATCATACTATATGTGCATACATCATCATGCACTCATCACCAAGCATTCATACATATACCATCATGCCATAGGTGCACATACAACCATGCACTCATACACATCATATCATACAGCCATGCATACATGTCACCATACCGTGTATGATTCAATTTCCACTTTTTATCTTTCAATTTGATCACCACATCTTTCTTTCCCGGGATCAGTAATTGCATCCCACATTTTATCACTCGCACTCCAACCTAGCATCACGAGAAACCTCCGGCACACACCACCGGGCATCCGGCACCCCCACATTCCAAGCATCTCGTATCCCAACTGGCATCACGAGGCATCCCCCGGGCAAAAACCTCTGAGGCTTCCGGCACCCAACCATTCCGGGCATCTTGAAACTTTCGAGGACATCCAGCACCCCCACATTCCGGGCATCCTGACACTCCTAGGACATTATCGGCTCACCTCCAACAGTCTCCTCATTCATCATAATTTATATTCTCAAATTTATGTCTCAAAATCAACATGGCACATGATGTGATGGCAATTGAGTCAATTTTAGCTTTTGATTCTATATGCAATGCCAAATATCATCACATGCTCAGCAAGATTCAATAACCTAAATCAATATAATTCATGGGGCTCATGCAAAACAGAATAGTCATAAATTACAGCCTTTGAAACTCGCACAATCTAGCATGCACAGTTTTAGAAAATATTTCCATTAAATACCCAAATGACCTTTAAAAATTATGAAATTCGAACATGTGATATTCAAGACATAAAGGCAGATATTTCATGAAGGATACTACACCAAAAGACCCTCATAAAATTCGGTATAGACCATTGCATCACAGCACCATTATCAAAACCACTTAACTTGTATAGTTTTCGAAACATTTTCAGTTAAATAGGCAAATGAACTTCAAAAATTACGAAATTTGAATATGTTGTACGGAAGACATAAAGAGAGATACTTCATGAAGAACACTTTGCCGAAAGAACCTCATGCAAAACGATATAGTCCATGCATTGCAACTGACCAAGTCCGAATGTATCAGATTACACGGTTTTAGAAACATTTCCAACTAAATACCCGAATGACCTTCAAAATTTGATGAAATTCGACTATGTTGTAGGCAAGATCCTAGGGTAGGTTTTTCATGAAGAAATCAAAGTCAAATTCGTTCTAGGTGATTAAATATAGGCGGTTAAAACTTCTGTTTCAATACCGAAGTTTCCAGATCTGACTACTTCCGAAAAACCACGATTTCACCTATCTATTCTTGTTATTTTTCTCTAAAGTTTTGATATGTTAAACCTCAAGATTTCCTTTACATCTTTTGTTAATAAATCGAAGTGAAATTTCGACAAAAAGATAGCCTTACAGTCCATGCATTCATCAAAGGTAGTTACCGAAATCTCCAGATCCAATCTCTCCGAAGAATAATTATTTCACCCACTTATACTTGTTTTTTTTGTCCCAAATTTGGGTATGTTATACTCCAAGAAGTCCTTAACAACTTTCATTGAGAAGTCAAAGCCAAAATCCAACTCGAACATCACATGCAAGCCACTAGAACATCCAAGGTTGAACTGTTTTCTCAAGAACAGTCTACTAGCCTCAAACACCCCTCTTAAAACTTCAACTTTTCACACTCTAAACATCCGAAATTTATCACCATTCAAGCACACATACTAACTGACCAAAAAAAAAAAAGCACACATACTAGGCATAACATGCAAGAGCAGATCAAGGATCCCACTTGCCTCTAAACCGAGCAATCAGCGAGCACACAGCGACTGGACACGGCAGCGACGAATGATGGACGATCGGCTTCCTTCTTCTTCCGCATGCTCACTCTCCCTTTCTCTTGATTTCTCTCTTCCCCTCGGTAGCTCTCTCTCTCTCTCTCCCTCTCTTCGATGACGTTTCCCTCTCATCATCAATCGGTTCTCTCAAATTTTCCTCTCTTCAATGATGAACAATCATTGATTTTGCATGAAGGACACTTGGACTAAGGGGGAAACACTTGGCAAAAATCCTCATACAAAAGGGTGGGCCTCTCATGGGCCGGTTCCTCCTTCCGGGCTCTCCTTGGTTGACGGCCCAATGGGGCTCCATCCGGCTGGGCTTGAGGCCAGCTTGGTCGACAGCTCCTCCTCCTCCTTTGGGCTTCGCGGCTAGGCCCAAATGGCCGAAGGGTGGGGCTTCTTGTGGGCTGATCTTGAGCTAGAATTTTGGCCCACATCTCATCCTAATAATCCTCCTTAAACCTTAATTTTATAAACACCTAATTGAAATTTATAATTCACAAAACTTTGTGACCTAATTTAATAAGTTCCAATCCATAATCCACATGGCCAAAAATAGAATTTTTCTATCAAATAATTACCCACCAAAAGCTTGGCCAAAGTTTTATTGTAAGACATGAATTAGAGCACCCCTAAAGATTGGCAAGGAATTCTAGGATGCCACAATTCTCCCATCCTTAGAGAATTTCGTCCTTTAAATTAAATAGTTACTCATGCCTTTTGAAACAAGTAGGGGTACTTTTCCTTCATCTGATCTTCACTTTCCCATGTGGCTTCTTCCATATCATGATGTCGCCATAATACCTTAACCAATGGAATTGTCTTGGTCCTAAGGATTTGCTCCTTTCGATCCAATATTTGCACAGGCTCTTCGATGTACCTTACTTTTTCATCTACCTTGATGGCTTCATGATCGAGTATGTGACCAGGATCCGGCTGGTACTTTCTCAGCATCGATACATGAAACACATCATGCAAATTTCCCAATTTAGGAGGTAGCGCCAAACGATAAGCTACATCTCCTATTCTTTCAAGTATCTCAAAAGGTCCGACAAATCTAGGGCTTAACTTACTCTTCATTCCAAATTGAGATATTCCTTTCATTGGAGATATTTTAAGGAATACATGATTTCCCACATTAAACTCCAAAGGCCTTCTACGCCTATCTGCATAGTCTTTATGTCTACTCTGAGCTGTTTTAAGTCTTTTCCTGATAATCTCGACAGCTTCAGTGGTAACTTGTACCAATTCAGGTCCTGTCAATTTCTTTTCACCTACTTCATTCCAACAGACAAGAGTCCTACATCTCCTTCCATATAATGCTTCATAGGGAGCCATGTCTATACTCTTTTTAAAACTATTATTATAAGCAAACTCCACCAAATGCAATCTTTCATCCCAATTTCCTTTAAAATCAATCACACAAGCCCTCAACATATCCTCTAATGTCTGGATTACTCTTTCTATTTGTCCATCTTTTTGAGGGTGAAAAGCAGTACTATATTGGAGTTTAGTTCCTAAGGCAATTTGAAGATTCCGCCAAAAGTTCGAAGTAAATCTTGAATCCTTATCTGAGGTAATAGTCACTGGAACACCATGTAAGCGTACTACTTGACTTACATATATATCCGCATATTTGTCCATTGGGTAGTCTATGCGAACTGTTAGGAAATGATCAGACTTGGTTAGACGGTCCACTATTACTCAGATAGAGTCATGACTACTTGATGTCCTTGGCAATCCTTTTACAAAGTCCATTGTTATATGTTCCCATTTCTATTCCGGTATGTCTAACGGTCTCAAGAGTCCTGCGAGTTTGTGATGTTCTGCTTTTACTTGCTGGCACGTCAAACATTGAGAAACGTGCTTAGCCGTATCTGCTTTCATACCATTCCACCAAAATTGCTGACGCAAATTCCTGTACATCTTTGTACTACCCGGATGAACACTATAATTACTCCTATGTGCCTCCGACAAAATTTCCTTCTTTACTTCTTCATTGTCGGGAACACAAAGTCGTCCTTGGCATCTTACCACTCCATCTTCAGAGACTTGAAATTCCTGTCTTTTTCCTAAAGACATTGCATCTTTCACTTTCAAAATTTCCGGGTCAAACTCTTGTAAGATCTTAACTTTCTGAATAATTTCAAGTTCAATCCTTAATGCACTAAGCATATTGGTAAGACAATCCACTTTTAATTTAAACTTTGAGTCCACTACGGACTTTAACAAGCTCCATTCCGCCATTATTAAATTGGCCATCTCCATAACTGACTTACGACTAAGAGCATCTGCTACCTTGTTCGCTTTCCTTGGATGGTATTGTATCTCACAATCATAATCCTTTAACAACTCCATCCACCTCCTTTGTTTCATGTTCAACTCCTTTTGTGAGAACAAATATTTCAAACTCTTATGATCTGTATAAATCTCAAACTTTTCCCTATATAAATAATGCCTCCATATCTTCAAAGTGAACACTATAGCTGCTAATTCTAAATCATGCGTGGGGTAATTTACTTCATGGGGTTTCAATTGTCTAGATGCATAGGCTATGACCTTGCCATGCTGCATCAAAACACATCCCAGTCCTTTGTGAGATGCATCACTATACACTGTAAAACCATCCGATCCTGTCGGTATAGTCAAGATTGAAGCTAAGGTCAATTTTCTTTTAAGCTCCTGGAAACTCCTTTCACATTCCCCATTCCATTCAAACTTCACATTCTTTCGAGTCAATTTTGTTAAAGGACCAGCCAATCGTGAGAATCCTTCAATAAACCTTCTATAATAACCAGCTAGTCCTAAGAAACTCCGTATTTCAGTAGGTGTTGTCGGTCTTGGCCAATTTATTACCATCTCAACCTTCGCTGGGTCCACTGCACTTCCTCCTCCTAATACTACATGCCCTAAAAATATTATTTGGTCCAGCCATAATTCACACTTGGTAAATTTGGCATACAGCTCATGCTCTCTCAGAGTTTGCAAAACTATCCTCAAGTGTTGTTCATGCTCTTTAGGCCCTCTTGAATATATCAGGATGTCATCAATAAAAACAATCACAAACTGGTCTAAATAAGGCTTAAATTCCCTATTCATTAGATCCATAAATGCGGCCGGTGCATTTGTCAATCCAAATGGCATGACCAGGAACTCGTAATGTCCATAACGAGTCCTAAACGCAGTCTTAGGAATGTCCTCTTTCTTAATTCTTAGCTGATGGTATCCCGACCTTAAGTCAATCTTAAAGAAGACCGAACTTCCTTGGAGTTGGTCAAATAGGTCATCAATTCTAGGCAAAGGATATTTATTTTTAATGGTCACTTGATTCAATTGCCTATAGTCAATGCACAAGTGCATCGACCCATCTTTCTTTTTCACAAATAAAACTGGTGCTCCCCAAGGTGAAGCACTTGGCCTAATGAATCCTTTGTCAAGCAACTCTTGTAGTTGCACCTTCAATTCCTTCAACTCGACTAAGGTCATCCTATACGGGGCTTTCGATATTGGTCCTGTTCCAGGCATTAATTCAATTTCGAACTCAATTTCTTATTCTGGCGATAATCCAAGCAATTCCTCAGGAAACACATCTTGAAATTCATTAACCACTCGAATTTCATCAAGCTTAGGCTCTTCCCTAGTATAATCTTTAATCATGGCCAGGTACCCTTGACATCCTTTATCAAGTAACGCATGGGCTTCTATTTCTGAAATAAGTGCTATAGATAGGTGGGTCTGACCTCCCAAAAATTCAAAACTAGACTGATCAGGTAAGATAAATTGGATCACTTTTCTATAACAATCCATTTTGGCCCGATACTTACGAAGCCAATCCATTCCTATGATAACATCAAAATCATACATAGCCATTACGACCAAGTCTATTTCCATATCTTTTCCTCCCATTGTTATCTTACAATTCCCACACACCAGCATAGACAATACCATATTCTTTAAAGGCGTAGAAACACAAAGAGGTGTCTCAAGAGGCATAACTTTTATTTTACTCAAATGCCTATATCTTTCAAACACAAATGAATGCGTAGCACCTGTATCAAACAATGCATATGCCTTTTTGCCATTTATAAGGATCGTACCTGAGATAACGTTTTTGGAAGCTTCCGCTTCCTCTTGGGTGACCGCATACACCCTTCCTTGTGCTGGTGGCCTCTGAAGATTCCTTGGTAGGTTTGATCTAACAAGACTCTGTTGTCCCTGTCGTACCGAGCCAACACTCATTTGCGACCTTTCTTGTGGGCAACTTCTCTTAAGGTGGCCCACTTGTCCACAACCAAAACATCTCAGTCGTCCAATGCATGGTCTTGGGCCATGTCGCCCATCACACCTTTGACAAACATCAGGCTGATAGGGTGCTTTCCCTATATCCAGGCCATCTTTTGCTCTCCCAAAATTTCCAAAATTGTTCTTTTTCTTCACATTTCAAGTCTGACCTTGACCAGGATAGGGTCTCTTACCCCTTCTCACATCATTAAAGTTAAGCTGTTTCTTAAACTCTGATCGCTCTCTCACCAGCTCTTGCCCCACTAACTGTGCCCTTTCATAAATTTCGTGATAATCCCTTATGTTCAAAGGCACCAGTTGTTTCATAATGTCAGTTCTCAACCCTTTCAGAAACCTCTTAGCCTTTTTTTCCTGATCCTCAATTAGTCTAGGAGCATATCTAGATAGTTCAGAAAATCTAGCCTCATATTGGTCCACTGTCAACTCCTTTTGTTCTAACTGAACAAATTCTGAAATTTTCCTATCCTTAGCACAGTTGGAAAAATGCTTTCTATTGAAAGCTCTCACAAACTCTTCCCAATTAACATCAGTACCTGGTGGAAAGATTGTATCCTTTGAAGCTCTCCACCAAAACTTTGCATTTCCCTCCAGTTGGTACTCTGCCAAAGTTATTTTCTCAGCATCATTGCAGTCCAACAGCCGGAAAATTCGTTCCATCCCATCAATCCAATGCTCCACCTCCTCAGGACTTCCCATTCCATTGAACTTAGGTGGTTTCAGCTTCAGAAATTGCTCCACCAGTGCTTGAGTACGGCGTTCTGCTCCGGGCTGTTGTTGCGCTTGTCTTTCCATCAGATTTCCTATATTGGCCAATGCCTGCAGGATATCTTCCATCCAAGGTTCAGCCCTTGCTGCAGAGGCTTCAGCCCTCGATGGATGAGCACTTCCAACTCGTACCATGATTTCCTGCAGTTTTCCAAGCATTTGCCTCAGGAAATATCTGACTCAATGTCTTCTTTAAAAACAACAGCAACTAAGGAAAAATAAGTAACATAACCATGTTACTGGTACCTAAAAGAAATTCATAATAACTACTAGAGATCTACAAGTGATTACTCATCACCTGTTATTCAAAGTTACCCAACTATTCCAATCAATATCCTATGGTGTGCATTGTCATCACATTCCTCAATTTCCAAATGAGGCTCCTTATCACTCCAACCTATAACCATTACTCTGATACCAACGAAACTACGGCTGTGGCACCCCTAAACACCTAAGGTCGCCACTGCTTGCCAATTGCTTTATCTCTATAAGATATCCATTACTTGTCTTTTATAAAAAGGGATTTAAAGAAGGATCGAGGTCCTTAGGCATTTTTTTTTTTTTGAAAACGGTCCCAGCGCAACTTATTAGCGGAAGCATAAACGAGTCTCACCATTTCTCCCTCCAATAACCATAATGCAATGTACACCAACTACGCACCATAAGAAAAGATAAGGCCGAGCCACTTTTATTTATATTTTCATGATGGATTTCTCGGGTCGGTACAGCCAAAAAGAAAAGCCAAGATTTTTCGACTATACTTGGCCACAACCCAAAAGAGATCTCGACCCCTATATTGATCACGTGTCATCCTCCATCTATAAGTGTCGGCTACTCTCAAAAAACATCAGCTCTCACTCCTCACGCGGGCCATCACACCCATCCTGGCACATTGGGCGGTGGCGGCGGCAACATCCCCCGCATCACTCCATCTCGGCGGACGTGGACCGACAAGAACTCCTGGATGACTGGACCCCCAGCCAGGCCCACATCGTACATCACCAGTACCCGAACCCGTATGAACGTCAGACCAGGGATGGTAACACTATCGAGCTCCATACAATCGACCTCCACGTTAGATGGAAGGCCGTAAAAGGTGCCCCGCGTGACCGGAGGGAGCGGCATCTTTCTAATATGAAATGTTGGTCCCCGAAGGGGTGAGTACAGCCACTCAGCAAGTAAAAGATCCATTAAACTACTCAATGCATCACACAATACAATCATAACATCATAGCAGAGTATATATCTTTCATGCATTCAAGCATAACTTACCTTGCAGTCATGCATATGTCATCATACCATATGTGCATACATCATCATGCACTCATCACCAAGCATTCATACATATACCATCATGCCATAGGTACACATACAACCATGCACTCATACACATCATATCATACAGCCATGCATACATGTCACCATACCGTGCATGATTCAATTTCCACTTTTTATCTTTCAATTTGATCACCACATCTTTCTTTCCCGAGATCAGTAATTGCATCCCACATTTTATCACTCGCACTCCAACCTGGCATCGCGAGAAACCTTCGGCACACACCACCGGGCATCCGGCACCCCCACATTCCGGGCATCTCGTATCCCAACTGGCATCACAAGGCATCCCCCGGGCAAAAACCTCTAAAGCTTCCGGCACCCAACCATTTCGAGCATCTCAAAACTCCCGAGGACATCCAGCACTCCCACATTCCGGGCATCCGGCACCCAACCATTCCGGGCATCCTAACACTCCTAGGGCATTATCGGCTCACCTCCAACAGTCTCCTCATTCATCATAATTCATATTCACAAATTTATGTCTCAAAATCAACATGGCATATGATGTGATGGCAACAGAGTCAATTTCAGCTTTTGATTCTATATGCAATGCCAAATATCATCACATGCTCAGCAAGATTCAATCACCTAAATCAATATAATTCATGGGGCTCATGCAAAACAGAATAGTCATAAATTACAGCCTTTGAAACTCGCACAATCCAGCTTGCACAGTTTTAGAAAATATTTCCATTAAATACCCAAATGATCCTTAAAAATTATGAAATTCGAACATGTGATAGTCAAGACATAAAGGCAGATATTTCATGAAGGATACTACACCAAAAGACCGTCATACAATTCGGTATAGACCATTGCATCACAGCACCATTATCAAAACCACTTAACTTGTACAGTTTTCGAAACATTTTCAGTTAAATAGGCAAATGAACTTAAAAAATTACAAAATTTGAATATGTTGTAGGGAAGACATAAAGAGAGATACTTCATGAAGAACACTTTGCCGAAAGAACCTCATGAAAAACGATATAGTCCATGCATTGCAACTGACCAAGTCCGAATGTATCAGATTACACGGTTTTAGAAACATTTCCAACTAAATACCCGAATGACCTTCAAAATTTGATGAAATTCGACTATGTTGTAGGCAAGATCCTAGGGTAGGTTTTTCATGAAGAAATCAAAGTCAAATTCGTTCTAGGTGATTAAATATAGGCGGTTAAAACTTCTGTTTCAATACCGAAGTTTCCAGATCTGACTACTTCCGAAAAACCACGATTTCACCTATCTATTCTTGTTAGTTTTCTCTAAATTTTTTATATGTTAAATCTCAAGATGTCCTTTACATCTTTTGTTAAGAAATCGAAGTGAAATTTCGACAAAAAGATAGCCTTACAGTCCATGCATTCATCAAAGGTAGTTACCGAAATCTCCAGATCCAATCTCTCCGAAGAATAATTATTTCACCCACTTATACTTGTTTTTTTGTCCCAAATTTGAGTATGTTATACTACAAGAAGTCCTTAACAACTTTCATTTATAAGTCAAAGCCAAAATCCAACTCGAACATCATATGCAAGACACTAGAACATCCAAGGTCAAACTGTTTTCTCAAGAACAGTTTACTAGCCTCAAACACCCCTCTTAAAACTTCAACTTTTCACACCCTAAACATCCGAAATTTATCACCATTCAAGCACACATACTAGGCACAACATGCAAGAGTAGATCAAGGATCCCACTTGCTTCTAAACCGAGCAAACAGCGAGCACATGGTGACTGGACACGGCGGCGACGAACGACGGACGATTGGCTTCCTTCTTCTTCCGCACGCTCACTCTCCCTTTCTCTCGATTTCTCTCTTCCCATCGGTAGCTCTCTCTCTCTCTCCCTCTCTCCAACGACGCTTCCCCCTCATCATCAATCGGTTCTCTCAAATTTTCCTCTCTTCAATGATGAACAATCATTGATTTTTTATGAAGGACACTTGGACTAAGGGGGAAACACTTGGCAAAAATCCTCATACAAAAGGGTGGGCCTCTCATGGGCCGGTTCCTCCTTCTGGGCTCTCCTTGGTCGACGGCCCAATGGGGCTCCATCCGGCCGGGCTTGAGGCCAGCTTGGTCGACAGCTCCTCCTCCTCCTTTGGGCTTCGCGGCTAGGCCCAAATGGCCAAAGGGTGGGGCTTCTTGTGGGCTGGTCTTGCGCTAGAATTTTGGCCCACACCTTATCCTAATAATCCTCCTTAAACCTTAATTTTATAAACACCTAATTGAAATTTATAATTCACAAAACTTTGTGACCTAATTTAATAAGTTCCAATCCATAATCCACATGGCCAAAAATAGAATTTTTTCTATCAAATAATTACCCACCAAAAGCTTGGCCAAAGTTTTAATGCAAGACATGAATTAGAGCACCCCTAAAGATTGGCAAGGAATTCTAGGATGCCACATTGGCCCCGACGACGCCGAGGCTCGTTGGCCTCGAGCCTTGCCGTGGCCGGGCAAGGCTCAGCCTCGCCTTGGTTGGGTGAGATCAACCTTGCCCAGATCGAGCGAGGTCAACCTCACCTGGATCGAGCGAGGCCGAGCTCACTTGGCCAATGGAGAGGCTAAGGCTCGCTTGGCCACAGCAAGGTTCGGCCTCGCCTTGATCCGGTGAGGCCGAGCCTCGCCGTGGCAGCTAGCCTTTGGTGAGCTCGTTGGACCTCGCCTTGGTGGTCGGCGACTCGACCAAAGAGAAAAGAGAAAAATAAGAAAATATAAGAAAATTATTAAAAAATTAAAAGAAATGAAAAAATTTAAGAATCCCACCAAACGCATTTTTATCCCGGAATAATCATTTTATGGAGTTATCAAGTGCATTCTTTTGTTCAGAAATTTATTTTTTTTTTTTTGGTAAAATTTGTTCAGAAATTGTTCCCGAGAACAAAATGAAAAAAAAAAAAAATCATTTATGATAAAAATTGTTCTCCGTAACAGTAAGTATTATCAAGCGCGCCATTAGTCATTAACTCGCAGTTAGCTTCTTGTATTTGTCTAGTCCCATGGCCAATTTCTATAAAGCAGGAGACCTTGCTCCTCCTTCAATTTTCAAGGCCTTCTTGTTTCTCAATGACTTCGCCTAGAAGAGTCCACGGTAAAGGTTCTTCTTTAGTTCCACTTCACTTTCTTATTTGTTATTTTACTTGTGGTAGAGGTGATGTTAATGGCGATGATTCAACTCAATTGAGCGACCGCTACTCGCTTCTGATGTGCTGCGTTCAATTTTCCATTTTTTCTGTGCCAATTATTTGATCATAGCTAGACCAAAGCATAGTTTCAGGAAATCCACAGGCAGTTTTGTTGTTTCTTTTGAGCGCTTTAGCTGTAAGTTAGTCTGCTAAGTGTCCTTTTGCCCCCTAGTCGATCAATAGGGAAAAGACGAGATGCTGAGTGTTTTATTTTTTGTTTTTCCTCGTGTGCTAAGTGTTTTTTTTTTTTTTTTTTTTTTTTTTTTGCATTTTCCTTTCGAATTTTTCGGTTGGGTAAAGGTGTCGTATGGTTCCTCTTTTGCTTCCAGCTCCACGCAACACGATGATGCAGTATGCTCGGAAAGAATGCGGGTCTTATGTTTGAAGGTATAACGAATGCATCGAGGGGAGAACCTTTCTCACGAAGTGGAAGTGCTCCAAAAATAAAAAAGATATGGAAGATTGCCTTCGTCAATTCTAAGCCTTCTTGAGCAAGCTCTTTCTGTTTCGTCATGAGACTTTGTACTTAATCTGGTTCCCATAATTTTGTGGTGATCGTTCAGCGAGGTATTTGAATTGATGATGGCGGTTCTGTATATCGGGAAATGATAATAAATCTGGCCACTTACAATTTGCTAGTGTGGCATGCTCAGCTAGTCCAGATATATCTGTTGCTAATACGACCCCCTTTTGGATGTTTTACGATTTACTCGTGTTCAACTAAAAACATGGTTCGAAAGACAGGAACTTGTGCATATCATGGAGTCGTCACTTTGGTTTGATGCGAGGGTTCTTGGTATCATGTAATATGTTTGTGACGTGCTGTAAGAAAGCTAGCAGGAGTATGTAATAGCATTTGTTTTGAATGTTGTATAGTGAGCTCCTGCTCTTTCCTATCCTTTAGTGACGATGATAGTATGAATAGGGCGGAAAGTACTTGTCCTCATATGATTCCCCTGAAATGTACATTTTCTTTAGAGTATTATCTTATGTGTTAGAGTCGTGGGATGCAGCCCGCATGATGTATAGGTAAAGCACCGTCTTCACATGCTTGAGAAAGCTTTCTTCCTAATACAACTCGAGATGTAAATTTATGTACATGTACATCATAGATCTTGTGGGGACTTTAATATGAGAAGTATCCAAGGGTGTTTTTTTCACAATTCTAGATTCTGAACTTATTTTCCTTGTAAGTGCTAAGATTTCTAGGATAACTTGATTCATTGACGATAGTACGAAATTAACAGACATGAAGTAGTAGACGGCGTGTCCTAGATGCAGGTGTGCCTTAGATTTATACCAAATCCTCCACTGTTTTAGATTCAATGGCAATCAAAGAGCTTTAACTTAACTCACCGTAAGTAGCCGTGATGGTTGGGCTTTACTACCTCATCACCGAGGGAATAAGTTCGAATCTCCAAATGATCGCGACTTAAGTGGGGTCCTAGGGGTGGTTTACTTGGCTAACCCCCTAAGGGTTTACATCTAAATAGCGGCTTGCAGCGAGGCCCCACTAGTGCTACCAAGTACCGAAAGGTCATGTGATCCCCAAAGGGTGATCTCCAGTGGTCCCTCGGTCATAAAAAAAAAAAAAAAAAAAAAAAGCTTTAACTTAGTGCACAAAGATTAATCGCTCATCTCTCTATGAATCTATCTGTAGGTTAAATGCAGACTAAGAACGCCTTTGCAAATCACAAACTTCGGCATATGAGGGCATCCACGTCCTCTTGCAACCTAACGAAGATGCTTCTGCAGCTGATTTGTAGGCGCACTTGCAGGTTTCAAACAGTAATTTTATTAAAGTTGTGTGAATTCTAAAGAAATTGGACTATAATGTCGTCAATGGAATCTGCAAGACAAATCGTTAAACAATTGGAGGGTAAGGTAACAGATTTAGTTCTCTATGTTTCAGCATTTGTACAATTTGGTCTTCTACTCTGTAATCAAGTCCTCTTAACTTTTTTGATCGTACAATCAAGTATTTTGTTTACCCATTGATTGATATATATATAGCAAACCAGCAGCAAATTTCATCTTTTATAACGTAAGCAGTATCACATTGTTAATTAATTTGACGTTTTAGTTGAAATGGTTGATCAAAGGATTTGATGCGGGAGTACAAAGTCCGATTGAGCAACTCTCAAGCTCAATTCAAATCTCATGGATTGATCCAACCAGAATGCTTACTCCTGCAAGCAAAAGATGATTTGATTCGATGGGTTCAGTTGAAGACATCGATTCTAGAGGGAAGTTGTCCATTTAATGGATTAGTTTCGATTTTATGGTTCCAATTGATTATCAAGATGTTGATTAACAAGTTTGTTGTCAACTTTGAGATTGCTAATCGACTACCTAGCAACAAAAGGAGTTCTAGTCTATGTCCATCTCTGTCGGTTGATCTTCCATGGAGGTTGTTCGGCTCCCAAGTTGGTGGACGAATTTGGAGGATCTGATACCTAATTACCATGCATTTGGTATTGGTTAAATGCATTTACTTCTAGGTGTCAAGCATTAAGTCCTAGCTATTATGCATTTTAATTGTGTTGTGGTTTCGAGTCTTAGTTTTTGTGAATATGACGGTTTCAAGAGTCATGATTAGATAATTGTCCATAGTCATCATGATTTCTTAGAATTCTAAGAGTCATTTATGTTTGGTTAGAAGAGTCCCTCTATAAATCAAGGCGAAATCTTATTTTGTACACAAAGACTTGAATTTGATGAATACCAAGTGAGTAAATATCTATCTTTGGTTATGTATCCAATTCAATTGGTGATGAACCCAAAGTTCTTTATTATTGGCGGCTAGTGTTGGTCCTTTAGACCTTGGTGGTAAACTTTATCTCTCTCAACACCCTTTTATCGTTAGTTGATGTGACCTTCCTAGAGTGGTGAATTTTATCACTCTCAAAGTCCTTTATCCTTAGTTGATGTCACGACCTTCCCAAAGGCAAACCATTTAGAGGAAGATAATAAACTAATAAGCTGATACAAATGTTCACTCATTAAAATGGTAGTACCATTGCTTAGTACTGACTCTACTAAGTCCAAACTAATCGCAACTTTCGGGTTTTAATTAAATAAATTAAACATGCAATTTAGTTTATAATGTAGCCACCATTGATTTATTATGAATTGATCAGGAACTCAAGTAAAATGCTAGAGAAGTTACATGATTTTCTGAGCTAGCCGAGTATATATATTAACGGAAAGTTACTTTTTGTGAAATATTGTTTTTCCTTTTCACTACATGAGATATGACACACGCAGACACAGGCGTTGAGTACTAAAATGGAGGCCTCAACTAAGAAATTTATAACATCCCAGAAGTAAAAGTTATAAATTTAATGTCACATCAAACATGTGAAGTCCGTATTCAAATCATATTGCATGCATCCAACTCAATATGTGAATAGTAGTGTGCATGCCATTTGGTTCCAACATTTGTCGTGAGACATACCTAAACTTTTTTTGTCTTTATGTGAATAGTAGTGTGCATGCCATTTGGTTCCAACGTTTGTCATGAGACATACCTAAACTTTTTTTGTCTTTATCTGGTGCACAAAAATTGATATACCCCTCACTGGGCACCCCCGGAAACTCTTCCCATATTAATTTGATTAAGTCAACATCTTTTATGAGATTTTTGTGTTTATTGTTTAAGTGTTTATTAATTATAGCGATGTTGGATTGCCAAGAGAAATATCGCAGGAGTATAATATTTTCTCTCTTTTGAAATTCTTTAACCCGTCTAAAATGTTGAAAACTCTCTATCGCAACTCTCCCAAAATGAATCCCAAAGGATTTAACTAATTGCTAGGTAGGCGCACATAACTCTCTTGTGAGATGGCTCTTACATTGCGCAATGGGCTCTCCCAAGTCTTACCAACTACAACTTAATTTCTCGTTTTTGGGATAAAGATTTGATGAGTTTCATAATGTTCATACAACAATCAGTTGAGTACCATAACTTATTTTTCTAGTCACTTGAGTGTCATGACTTTTAGATAACATTCACTTGAGTATTATAACTTTCAATCGATCACTTAAGTATTATAAAATTTTAAAAAACTTTCATCACACGTGTGATGCCACGTCAGATTTTCAACACTTGTGAAGAATGTCTTAAAAAAATTATTGGATTATCATTTTCTCTTAACCCAAATTGTCCTCGTGTTTTATTTTTGGGAACATAATCCAACTATAATAAGCCCCGAGAAAATGGAAGCATGATATATGGTAACAATTAGAAGACAATGGCTCATCACGCGCTCGGTATTAAATTGACCCACAAGTCAATTTTCAGTGATTGGAATTAAGGACTTCGTAATCTGCCAGCTATAGAAGGGCATGGCGTCTCTCGTATGATTGCAATTGAACTGCCCCTTATTTGGTGAGACACGCTAGAGCCTTCCTACAGGAGCGATTCTTACCTTTCCGCTGATCCAATTGAACCATCGCTTGAGAAATAATATCGTTTTGAATAAAATTAAGGGAATTTATAATGTTTGATATGTGAAAATTTTGTTTGATTAAATAGAGACACTTTAAAAAGCTGGTTTTTCTCATTTCAATGAAAGTATTTTGTAAGCTCTATTTCATGAATATAAAAATAGAGGCCATTGTAATATAAAATATGAATGAGAGACATATCATTCTAAGTTGAGTTCAGTGTAGATATGCTATTATATGTCAAATTGTGCATGATTTTGATGTGATGTTTTGAGTTTTCCCTTCCTTTGACCTTTTTTATATATGAGAATAAAAAGTTTGGGGAAAGAACGTAAATAAGTATGGTGAAGGAGAAAGAGAGAGAAAGAGTAATGGAGGAAAAGTTGTTTTGAGAAAAATTTAAAAATTATCATACTTTGTTATTTCCAAATATGTCTTATTATGTTTGGAATTTGGACTAGAACCACTTTACTCTCATTGATTAGATAACAGGTCGAAGAGAATAAACTAGTAATGGAGCGAAAGGTGACCCGACCCAATTTGAGATTTAATAAAAGCTAGCTAGGGTGATTGAGGTAATAATCACGAGTAGATTTAGACAAGCTTTTGGGGTCATATCAAAATGCCATGAATCATTTATCTACTCAAGAAAATATTAGGTGGTGTTGAATCTTCACGTGAGTCACGCTCTCGGCTCTACCCTACTCATTGATTGCCATATGCTTGATAGTGGCCCACTTTTAGTCTCTTGTCTCTCTCTTGTGTGCCTTGCATTTCTCTGTTTCTTTCTTCCTTTCTTCCTTTTGGCCACTGCCACTATCAATAACTGTACCCACAAAGCCCCCACCACCAAACTCCGCAACCTCATGTTGGCTTGTGAATTGGATTTGTTTTCGTTTTTCCCTCATGGAGTTAGGGGAGGGGTCAACTTGAGTTTCTTCCTATTGGACTTTTGCTTGTTTTGGTTTTGAATTGGTGAGAAAAATCTGACTTTTCTTAGGCATTTTAGATGGTTGCTAAATTAAAAAGGGAGGTTTTGATGTGCATTTTGATTTCTTCATTGGATGGTGATTCCCTTCCCAGCAGCTCCAATATTTAGTTTGACTCATAAAATTGATTTTGCAATACTAGTTTGACTTTGATTTGAAATTTAATGTATCTTTTTGCTAGAATCAATTTTTCTTCATCCGAAGCTAGTGGAAGTTTTTGAATTTGACACAAGATAATTATAACTTGACTTGACTTGTTTAACACCTGAAGTTAATTTATGAGAAGTTATAAGATTGCCATGAGCTAACCAAGAATATATTATTAGAAAGTCACTCTTTGCGAAATAGTTTTTTGTTTCCTTTTTGCAATACACACAATATATATATAAGAGGGGCATTGAGTATTAAAAAGGAGATCCAAAGTTAGAAATTTAGATCATTCTAAAAGTAAAAATCATATATCTAATATCATGTCAAATAGGTGAAGACTATACCCATATCACATTGCGTGAACTCAATTCAATACGAGCATTTTGGCTAAGGCTCATACTTGGGAGATTCATTAAATTTTAAGGCTCATAAACAATTTTTTTTTTTTTTTTTGTAAGAAGTAATAATGGCCACGTGCATGATTCGATTGAACCAATTTTCAAAATGCGGACATTACCTAAACACTTTTTGTCTTTACCTAGGCCACAAAAAGCGACACCCCTCCCCCACCCTTCCCCCAAAAAAAAAAAAAAAAAAAAAAAAAACCAAACCCAACTTTCTTACCACGAGACACTCTTCCCGTTACCTAAACATTTTTGGTCTTTACTTGGACACCCCTCTCACACCAAATACTCTTCCCATGGGGACACCACCAAACACTCTTCCCATTAGTAAAACTCTTTTTGTCTTTACTTGGGGCACAAAAAGCGACATCCCACCTTCCTCCCTTGGACACCGCCAAACACTCTTCCGATGGATATAAATAAAAAAAGCCCCGACCATTTAAAATCCTTATTCATTATTCAATTAGACTTTACAACTCAATTTCATAAAATAAAAAAAAAAAAAACTATTAAAATTTAATCAATACAAATATGATCCAACTCATTTTATATGAGCTACAAAAGTGGTGAAGACCCATTTCCACACCTCTATTTATGCACAAGTGACCAGCATTGGGCTTGGACAACCCCAAACCGCACGCACGCTCTTCCCATTCTGTTTCTCTCTCTCTCTCTCATCCCAGAACAGAAACTTGTGGAACCTCTGAAACTCCCGAAACATGTTACCCTCGCCGCCCCAACTGGACCCGAACGAGACCAACTGGATCGTTCATGTCAACGAGAACCTCAACTGCATGCCCAAAGACGAGAAACACTGCTGGAAGTCTCCGTCCATCTACAAGGTTCCCCCCTCCATCACCCGCCTCAACCGGGAGGCCTACCAGCCGCAGGTTGTCTCTTTCGGCCCCTATCACTACGACGAGGTCGACCTCCGTCCAATGGAGGAGCACAAGCACCGCGCGCTTCTCCACTTCCTGAAGCGGTCCAGGAAGTCCCTCGAGTGCGTCTTCGAGTCTCTGAGGAAGGTGGCGCATGAGCTCGAGGACAGCTACGACAATCTAGACCAGAAGTGGAAGGAGGGAACGGGGGGCAAGTTCCTGGAGCTGATGATCACGGACGGCTGCTTCATGCTCGAGATCATGAGGACCGTGATAAGTAGGGAGAAGAATAATGACTATGCGCCCAATGACCCCATCTTCAGCATCCACAAGCTGGAATACATAGCCCCATATATAAGGCGGGACATGCGGCTACTGGAGAATCAGCTGCCGATGCTAGTGCTGTATCAGCTGGTTGCCATCGCGAACGATGGCAAGGAGGTTAGTTTCCTTGATTTCCCTCTGTCATTAGAGAGATTATTGCACTGATTATCTTAGATAGACCTCACACGAAATTCATTAAATTTAATGTTTTAAATGTTTAGCATGCACAGTTCGAGATCAATTAACAATTTAATTATTAAATCTATCACCTCAATAAGAGACTCCTTTTTTTCTTTTCTTTTTTCCTTCCTTTTATGTGGGTGGTATCGACACAACAACACTCTAGTATATAATGCACTGACTTTACTCCGACAACGCAGGATGACGTCAACGAGCTCATCGGAAAATTCCACTTCCTCCATGAAACTAAAAAGTTCACGGGGTTGGGCAGACGCCTCCATGTCATGGACGTCTTCAGGGAAGGCCTGTTGATGGAACCCAAGAAGGCCCAGCACAAAGGGACAAATGTGGAGACCGAGACGATAATCCGGTCAGCCACTGAGCTCAACGAGGCCGGGATCAAGTTCAAGAAAAGCAAGACCAAAAGCCTCAAGGACATCTCCTTTGCTGAAGGGGTCCTGAAGCTCCCAGTCATCAAGGTGGATGACACCACCGAGTCCATGTTCCTCAACATCATGACGTTCGAGCGCTTGCACATCGGGGCTGGGAACGAGGTCACATCCTACGTCACCTTCATGGACAAAATCATCAACGATAGGCAGGATGTCGCCCTGCTTCACACAGAAGGCATCATCCAGAATGATTTCGGAAGTGACAAGGCAGTCGCCAAGCTATTCAACTCTCTGTGCACGGACGTGACGCTCCCAGCCAACGGAAACCTCGACGACGTGCAACAGAAGATCAGCGAGCACTGCAAGGAGCCCTGGAACAAGTGGAGGGCTATTCTCAACCGCACCTACTTCAGGAGTCCTTGGACTATATTGTCTCTTACCGCCGCCCTCTTCCTCTTCGCTCTCACTATAATGCAGGCCGTGTATACCGTGCTCAGATACCATGCACAATGATTTCTTTTTTTTTTTTCCATTTTTGGTTGTTTCTACTAATGCCTGATGCTCGATATTTATCTGTTGATTGGCTGTTGATTGTTGTCATCAATGATTTTCCTCCTGTTTTCAGTCGTGCTTTTTTCCCTCCCTAAATGTCATGAACGATGGACATTTGGCTATTTATATATCATTATCAGATGATGATTCTCTTGTTTCAGTCTTTTTCATTTTTGTCCATTTTGGATGGGTATTCGGAAGGACGATCACGTTCTAGGCAAATGAAATCTTCCATTCCAACATTTTCTTTTTGATTAGATTTTGTTGAAGTTGTGGTCAATTTATCCAGAAAAGCCAAGACTTCACAAGTTTGTTGAACTATATTACGTGGTTGAAGTTTGTGGTTTTCTAGCTTAGTTGGTGGTAGTTAGAAGTAATGGCAAAAAACCCGTCCAACAAGTAAAATGAAGCAAATTTCTTTGTTTGTGACAGAGATTCTTAGCAGAAGAGTCGATTAGGAAGAACCATGAAAAGGCTTCGTGTTTGTTTATTCATGTTTAGACCAACTGCAGCTCCATATATCCCTTGCACAATACATTTTGATAACAAAACAAGCTCCAAAAGCTCTTTCCTTGTTCCTCTGCTGAGTAAATGCCCACAAACATACCCACTTCCACATTAACACTATAAGCTAACAGCTGTACGAGGGCCTCATTCGGCTGGCATTGAGCGTGAGTCCTATCCACCCGCTACTAAAGTCACCCACCATATATCCGACACCAAAACAATGGTCTACTCATTATTGTTCCTATTTTCGATGAAAATAACTATATTTATTTACTAAAGCATTAAAATGATTACTTTCTTGACGGCACAAGATTTATGCAACATCATGGAGAAAGGATGTGGCTCTGTATGAAGACACAAGCTTCCAGCAGAGCAACCACAAAAAGTTGCAAGGGCCCTGTATGTCATCCAACAAGCACTTTTGAAAACAATATTTCCGCGAACCACTAGAGCAAAAACCGCAAAGACATGTGTTCTAAGATAATGCGGAAGCCAAAGAATGCATGCAATTAAATAACGCGAGAGAATGAAATCAGCAAAGAAATAAAACGAGCAACAATAAGGAAAAAATTGCACAATTTGGTCAGACCATTAATGGTCACTCCACGGGAAGAGTTAATTACAAATAATTAGGTAACTATCAATTGGAGAATTACAAAGTTACAATCGCTCATAAAGCTCAAGTGTTTCCCTGTCCAAGATTATACTCAAACCCATAGTATTTAGTCTCATCCAATCAATTAATCCCCCAATCCAGGGAAGCATAAGTAGACACGAAAGAATAGGATGAGGGAAGGGGGGAGCCACTAAATGTAATTGCTCGATAAACAAGTGACCGAAAATTTGAAACACTTGTGTCCTCACGAGGAAAATGCCTCAATTGAATGACTGATTCTCTGCACAAACTTCACCCGATGTTCAGATCTCCTTTGTACTACTAAGGAAAAGAGAACTCCACTTTATGGCTTGAAGTAGTCAACAGCACACAGCCCCACACAATCCTTTTTCTCTTCTCTTCCGACGAGCTCCAACGTATGCATACGAACTCCTTTTTTATTGTTTGGCTGTAAGGAGTTCCAGTTAATGGACGGCTTGGGGATGATTACAACAACCAACTCTTTGAGTTCTAATCCAAATAGGATAAATGTGCTGGGTTTTAATGTTAGAGTTTTCCTAATATGAGCTATATTAATTGATATTGTAATTTACCGTTTTACAGAGTTGATCTAAGGTGAGATAGAATGGTTCTTAATTAGTCTAATAAGAGGTTGGTTAGTGTCAGTCGAGTTGAGCCCGGTCCATAATGAGAGGATTTGGCTAGAAACTCTATAAATAATACTCAAGTCTCTTATCTTACTCCAACTCTTACAATTATCCTCACAAATGAGTGTTTACCTAACACTAAAGAATGAGGGAGCCGTCTCATTAAGTCAAAGCTACAGAGAGCAATAGAGGAGGACTGTCATTTTTCATTTTTTGCATCAAGAATGATGGATTCTAAAATAGATGTGTTAATTTTCTACTTGATTATAAGTGTTCTTGTTCTAGCTATGGAGATCGTAGGATTGCATTTTCCGCGTCTAACATTTAATCCAACAAGCATCTTCCAATCAAATTGGTTTTCATATACGGCTCAAACTCATAAAGAACGTACTAGAAAAAGAGTTCCAAGACACAACAAAAGCACAAACCATTAGATTTCAATCTCTTCAAAATGCTACAATAAACAATTATGAGACCCTACCATCGTCTGTGGTAGCCCAGTTGAATAAGGCTCCCATGATCTTTTGCGATGAGGAGAGGAGTTCAAATCTTGCTGGCCGCACGGGATCTTAAGTGTGACGGCGGGATGGTGGGTCCTCCGCTAGCGTCACCTCGGGTTTACCTCGCCGGCTGCCGGCTGTATGGGGATTCCCGGGTCAAAAAAAAAAACAATTATGAGACCCTCAAACAATAATGTGGAAGATTAGAAGGATGAGTAAATCAAATGAGGGCTTATGGAGACGATATCAAGCGGTAGGAAAAAATTTGTGATGCTTATTAGAGAATATAATCTTATTGTCACCTCTATAGAAGAATCTAGGGATTCAAAAACCATGTTAGTGAGTGAATAAATTAGCTCTTTGGAGGTGTACGAAAAAAGACTAATGCTATATGATGAAGATTCTATTGAAAGTGACTTTTAGTCTAAAATAAATATGCGGTCTTATAAATCTAAAAAGGGTATAAGGGGCTTGTGGAAAAATAAAAGAGGAGGAGAAACCTCTTCAAAGGAAAAAAAAAAATTGCCTTGCGTTATCTACAAGAAAATAAATCAATTAGAAAAATGTTATTGGTTTGTAGATAAATCACAATAGCCCTCATGTAAAAGACATAGCCACACGGGAAAAAATTGTTGGTTGGAAACAAATTATTGAGCTAATTATGCTAAAGAAAAAGAAAACATGGACAATATATTCAATGCAAGCCAAGTGGCAAAAGTCAGAAAAGATTATACATGTTACATTGTTAGTGGTGTAGTAATCACAGATGCGCAATGAACTATGTTCCACAATCTTGATCTACCATCTTTGGTGGGGCAACGGTGATGCTCGATGGAAATCCCAGCGAATCCTGAATTTGAGTTTGTGAAAGTACTCCGGTTTCTCAAAGGATATATTTAATATGATTAGGTCTTAACGCAACAAACTCGGGCACATAAACGTTAGAGGGTAAATGAGATTTCAGAGTTTGTAGCCGTGGCAAAAACTTGAAAGGAAGGCACGTGCAAATGCCATTGTCTTGAAGAACGGTTTTCTTTACCGAGCACAAATTAAGTAGATGAAGAATCGATAGCTATATAAAGATACCATAGGAGATTTTATTTGAGTTGTGCTCTCTAAGTACACCTTTTTAGATCCTCTATTGCTAGGATGGCCTTCTCCTCGTTATACATACATACATACATATGGATAGTATTTTCTCCATAACGGTGGCCGTCACCTTAGCAAAAACTAATTATTAACAAGTTAACTAAGTCGAATATCTACTTTACTTCAATTACTCCTAATAAATTCGTAATTTGAGTTGTCAATTGAGATAATGAAGAGCGGATTTAGACAAGCTTGTCGAGTCCTTACAAGATGACATCAATCCTTTATCTAGTCAAGAAATTATTAGGTGGTGTTGAATCTTCATGTGAGTCATGCTTTGCCCCACTCATTGATTGCCATGTGCTTAGATGGTGGCCAATTTTAGTCTCTTGTCTCTCCCTTCTGCGCCTTCTATTTCTCTTCTTCTTCATCATCCTTTCTTCCTTCCTTTTAGCGAATGCCTGTGCCACTATCAATAGCCATGCCCACGGAGCCCCCACCACCAACCACCGCAACCTCATGTTGGCCTTGCTCGATTGTGAATTGGATTTATTTTCTTTTTTCCTTGGTGGAGTTAAGGGACAGGTCATCTTAAGTTTCTTCCCATTGGAGTTTTGCTTTTGAATTTGTGAGAAAAATCTGACTTTTCTTTGGCATTTTAGATGCTTGAGGAATTAAAAAGGGAAGTTTTGATATGCATTTTGATTTCTTCGTTGGATGGTGATTCCCTTCCCAATAACACCAATATTTAGTTTAACATATAAAATTGACTTTGCAACACTAGTTTGACTTTGATTTGAGATTTAATATATCTTTTTGCTAGAATCAATTTTTCTCCATATGCAGCTAGTGGGAGTTTTTGAATTTAATACAAGATGGTTATAACTTGACTTGTTCTCCCCTTGAAATTAATTTATGAGAAGTTATATGGTTGTCATGAATTAAGCGAGCATATATATTATTGGAAAGCACTCTTTGTGAAATGTTATTTTTGTCGTTGTTGCATGGAATATATATGTGTGTGTGTGTGTGTGTGTGTGTGTATGTATTGAGAGAGAGAGAGAGAGAGAGGAGTGTTGAGTACTAAAAGGAGACCCGAGTAAGAAATTTAGATCATCCCAAAGGTAAAAATTATAAATGTCACATCAAAGAGGTGAAGTCCTTCGACAATTAACAAAAAGGCAAAATCCATACCCAAGTCACATTACAAGCACTCAATTCAATACGAGCATTATAGTGTAGGCAGACAGTGGGGAGATTCATTAAATCCTAAGGCCCGTGTTGTATGATTATGTGGATGGTGTGCATGCAATTCGATTCCCACGTTTTTCACGGGTTATTACCTAAACATTTTTTGTCTCTACCTAGGCCACAAAAAGTGACACTCCTCTATTGGACACCACCAAACGTTCTTACCATCTTCTCACTTCGACACCACCAAACACTCCTCCCCCTCTCATCGGTTTCTGGAATTAGATCCGAAACATCTTTTATGAGATTTTTTTGTTTACTATTTATTAATTATAACAATCACAATAGATCCAAATACTCCTTAATTGGAGCTTCTTATAAAATAAATACAAAAGACTCACCAGATCTTACAATTAAATTAATATGAAATTGCCAGAGAAATATACGAGGAATAATAAAGAACACTAGATATTTATGTAATTCAATCCGAGTATCGACACCTACACTACGGTAAAAGCTAGCAGCAAAATTCCACTAATCAATTAAAAAATTACAGAGTAACAATCGCTCAAGAGTTTGAGTGTTTCCAATACTTAAAAGCAAGATCCCTATTGTTTTGGTCCTTTCCATTTCTTCTGTACATCATAAAGTCAAGAAAAAATTGAACCCTTCTCTTTACACGGCCAATCAACATTAGTGTCACTTGTACTGTTTTTGAGAAGTCAATCTCTTGATTGATCAATATCGGATCCAAAGAAATTAGATAAAATATAGTAACAACCCTATCTTGGTAAAATTCCTATGGCATGACTCGAATAGGTATTCAATCAAGAATTTTGGTCCCCCTCATCCAATTCGGGTCGGGTCTCGTGTATGGGTTCAGACTGGAAACATCTTTTAAGAGAACTCTTAATTGGAGCTCATAAATGCGCGCATTCAATTAGATTTAAATGATTAGAATCTATAAAAAAAATAATAATAATAATAAAGCCCACATTAATATTTTGTTTACCTTGGAAATTTAACTTTGCCTCTATTTGAATTCAAATAAATCGTTTTGCTTAAACTAATTTTTCTCCATTTGAAATTGGTGGACATTTTTTAATTTCGCACAAGATGATTATGACCTGTCTTGTGTGCCATCTAAATTTAATTTATGAGAAGTTATATGATTATTCGGAACTAACCGAGCATTAATATTACCAGAACGTTACTCATTGTGAAATTTTTTCCCTGCAAGTGGTGTATATACAGGAGAAGGGCGTCGAGTACTAAATATGAGATATCAAATAAGAAATCCGGCATATCCCAAGCATACAAGGTAAAAATTATTACCAAATAAAACAAAAAAAATACTATCATAAATCTAATGTCACATCAAACCTTAATATGCGAAGTTCGTACCTCAATTAGCATTCTCCATTCAAACAACCCTTTTAATTTAGGTAGACACTTGTGAAATTCATTGAATTCAAAGGTTTGGATACGATCGCGAGATGACATGCTTTATGTGCATACAATTCATTTCCCTACAGCTTCTAGGGGACATGTTTAAACACGTTTTCTCTTTACCTCGTCCATAAAAAGTGATTTATACATGAACCCATCAAACTCATAAATTGAGTTGAAAATGGTTCGACTGAAAATTGATCAATTTAACCCGTTTTGATTCAGTTTTATGCAATATTAATATAATCACTCATATGAAATTCGTATCCGGCCTGATTTGAGATCCACTTTAGCAAATTTTTCGCCTTAAATTGTCGGTTGTGTGTATTTTGCGATTTGTGTGTATTTTCTGAGCTCGAACTTTTGCACGGATAATTCAGGAAATACAATCAATATTGGGTTGTTCCCAATAGGAAATAAGAATGAACGACAATTTCTGTCCCTGAGATTTGAAGACTTTTCACACGTGGGAGGAGGGGCCACCCAGACTTGTCACGTTCTCGAAACGACTGCCCCTTTATTTTGATTGCTGGGAGTGAGAGGGTCAGATTGGGCCCCATCTTGTGGTGGACTGTAGTTCCGTGCTTAGATGGGTTGGATATGGACAAAAGCCTAGACGCATTTCAAAACCCATATTTAATTAGACTTTAAAACTCAAATCCATAAAAATTATTTATTAATTAACTCATATTAACCACTGGGGGTTCGCCCCAGTGGCCACCCTTCCAACATGGAAGGAGGAGGTGAAGGGTTCAAATCCCCACCTTCTCAGGAGGGGATGGAGGTAGGGACACGTAAGTTTCGAGAGTGGGTTGCGACTCCCACGCACAAGTCTGCCAGGTGAGTGTAGAGTAGGACTGACCAAAAAAAAAAATTAACTCATATTTGAGGATGAGTTATGATGATGAAGTTAATGCTTTTTAAGATGTGGCATGCTCTTGAAGTTCATAGACTTTTTCTCTTCAAATTCATTAAAGATTTTAGAATGATAAGATATCATTGATATTCCCATGTCATTGATATTCCCATGTCGCCAACGATATAATATTGTTTGTCTTTCTTTTATCCCACGAATGGTAAGAAAGAACCTTATCCTACCAGCATTAGGTTTGGATAGCCCCAGGATTCACACACTCTTCCCATTCTCTCTCTCTCTCGCTCTCTCTCTCTCTCTCTCCATGGATTCTCCTCTTCTCTCACTCGGAACAGAAACTTGTGGAACCTCTGAAGCTCCCTCAACCAAGTTTGCTTTGCCACCCGACTCGGAGCCAAGGTCGACGGGGTGCTGGATGGTCACAGTCGACAGGAACCTGGACTGCATGCCCTCCGACGAGCAACGGTACTTGAAGAATCCGTGCATCTACAGGCTCCCCGCCTTCATCACCAACCTCAACTCCGATGCCTACCAGCCACACGTCGTCTCTTTTGGCCCCTACCACCATGGCGAGGACCACCTCGTCCCTATGGAGGAACACAAGCACCGTGCGTGCGACCGCTTCCTTGAGCGGTCCGGGAAGTCACTTGAGCCCTTCTTCGAGTCCTTGAGGGATGCGGCACGGGACCTCAAGGAGAGCTACGATGCGCTGAATGGAAAGTGGAAGGAGGACAGTGGGGACCATTTCCTGGAGCTGATGATCAGGGACGGCTGCTTCATGCTCGAGATCATGAGGGCCACCACGGCAGAGAAGGAAAAGAATGACTACGCGCCCAATGACCCCATCTTCAGCACCCACAGGCTGGCATACATAACGCCGTATATAAGACGGGACATGCTGATGCTGGAGAATCAGCTGCCTATGCTAGTGCTGTATCAACTGGTCGCTGTCGAGAGCAATGGTGAGGAGGTTAGTTTCTTATATTTCACTCCATCGTTAGAGAGGTCATTCCAAGCACGCAAACCCCCGTCTATGTTCCCCTAACAGTACACCAACAAGACAACGATCTCGAATTCAATGCCACTGACTTCACTCCAACAACGCAGCGTGATGAATACATCAACAAGACCAACAACCTCGTCCTCAGTTTCTACTCCCTCGACACGAACATCACGGGGATGGGCAGATGCCTGCATGTCGTGGACGTCTTCAGGAAAGGCCGGCTGAGGGAGCCCCAAAAGGTCCAGCACAAGAAACTAAATGTGGGGCCTGAGGCTGGCGAGGTGATAATCTTTTCTAGGGACCACGTCTATGGGAGATATTTTTCTTTTTTTCCACCAAGCAAGTAGTATCGACACGACAACAATCTCGTATTCAATGCGCTGGCTTTACTGCAACAACGCAGGGTGACAAAACCTCCTCGACACGTGCATCCCGGGGATGGGGCATGTCGTGGACGTCTTCAGGAAGTGCCTACCGAAGAAGACCAAGGAGGTCCAGCACGGGATAATCCGGTCGGCCACCGAGCTCAAGGAGACCGGTATCCAGTTCAAGAAGAGCCTGACCAGGAGTCTCAAGGACATCTCCTTTGCCAGAGGGGTCCTGAAGCTCCCCGCTATCATGGTGGATGACACCACCAAGTCCGAGCTCCTCAATCTCATGACTTTCGAGCGCTTGCACATCGGGACTGGGAACGAGATCACATGCTACACCAAATTCATGGACAACATCATCAACAATGAGCGGGATGTCGCGCTGCTCCATGCCCAAGGCATCATCCAGAATTCTATTGGGTGCGACGATGCAGTCGCTGACCTATTCAACTCGCTGTGCAAGGAAGTGACGGTCGGACCCAACAGCAGCCTTGATGCCGTGCAGAAGAAAATCAGTGAGTACTGCGAGAAGCCTTGGAACAGGTGGAGGGCTAATCTTAGACACACCTACTTCAGTAGTCCTTGGAGTGCATTGTCTCTCATTGCCGCCATCTTCCTCTTCGCACTCACCATAATTCAGACCATATTTATCGTGCTCACCTACTATTGAACCCTTCCGTAGCCTCTGCATAATAATTTCGATTTTCCATTTTTGGGTTTTTTTCCTATGGCTGATACTCGATTATTATCTGTCGATTGGTTGAGGCTTGTTCTCATGAATGGTTTTCCTCCTACTTTCAGTCGTGCTTATTTCCCTCTCTAAATGTTTTGAACGATGGACGTTCGGCTGTTTATATATCATTATCAGATGATGATTCGCTTGTTTCAGTCTTCTTCATTTTTTGTCCAATTTGGATAGGTAGTCTGAAGATGATCGAGTTTTTTAGGCAAATTAAATCTTCCACTTCAACGTTTTATTTTTGATTAAATTTTGTTGAAGCTGTGGTCATTTATCCAGAAAAGCCAACACACTACAAGTTTCTAGATCTATTGTAAGCACTTTAAGGGGTTCTAGCTTGGTTGGTCGTAGTTAGAAGTAATGGCTAATAATCTGTCCAACATGAAATATGAAGCAAATTTCTCTGTTGGTGACAGAGATTCCTAACACAAGAATCGATTAGGAAGGACTATAAAAAGGCTTCATGCTCGTTCATTCATGTCCAGATCAACTTAAGGCTCCATTAATCCCTCTTACCAAACATTTTGATAATACAACAAGCTTCACAAGCTCCTTCCGTGTTCCTTTGCTTAGTAAATCCCCACAAACATATGCGCTTGCACATTAACACTAAAAGCTAACAGTGGTATTAGAGCCTCATTTGACTGGTATTGGGTGTAAGTCCTATCCACCAGCTACTAAATCACCCACCCGAATATCCGATATCTAAACAATGGCCAACCCTATCTCACTAACGTTCCTACTTTTGATGAAAATAACTATATTTACTGGAGCATTAAATTGATTACTTTCTTAACGGCATAAGATTTACACAACATTGCGGAGAAAGGATATGCGGCTCCGTAGGAAGGAACAAGCTTCTGGCATATATATATATGATAACGAGGAAGCTAAAGGATGTATGATATTAAATATTGCGAGAGAAATAAAACGAGAAACAACAAGGAAAAATTTCCACGATTCAGTCCGGCCATCAGCAGCCACTCCATAGGGAGGTTAGCTGCAAATAACAGTTAATCAATTGAAGAATTATAGAGTTACAATTGTTCACAATGCTCAAATATTTCCCTGTCCAAGATTATATTGAAACCCATGATATTTAGCCTAACGTAATTGCTGGATAAACAAATCACCGAAAACTTGAAACACTCATCAATCTTCACCAGGAAAGTGCCTCAATTGGATGACAGATTCTCTGCACAAACTTCACCCGATGTTTAATCTCCTTTGTACTACCAAGGAAAAGAGAACTCCATTTTATGGCTTGAAGAAGTCAACGGCACACTCAGCCCCACGCAAATCCATGTTTCTCCCTTTTCTCTTTCGACGAGCACCAACATATACATACGAGCTCCTTTTTTTTTTTTTTTTTTTTTTGGCTATAAGGAGTTCCAGTTAATGGGCGGCTTGGATAAGGATACAACAGCCTACTCTTTGAGTTCTAATCCAAATAGGGTAAGTGCGCTGGCCTTGAATCCAATAAACATCTTCCAATCAAATCGGATTTCATATACGGCTCGAACTCATAACATAATTTAGAACATATTAAAAGAAGAGTTCAAGATGCAACAAAGGCACAAATCATTAGATTTTAGTCTCTTCAAAATGCTACAATAAACAATTATGGGACTCTCAAACAATAATGCGGAAGATTAAATGGATGAGTAAATCAAATGAGGGCTTATGGAGTTAATATCAAAGTAGTAGAAAAAATATTTGTGAAACTTATTAGAGAATATAATCCTATTGTCACCTCTATAGAAGAATCTAAGGATTTAAAAAACATGTTAGTCAGTGAATAAATTAGCTCTATGGAGGCATATGAAAAAAGACTAATGCTATTTGATGAAGATTCCATTGAGAGTGATTTTCAGTCAGAAATAAATATGTGGTCACATAAATCTGAAAGGGTACAAGGAGCTCGTGGATTGGTGGGTTTGGGAGAGCCTGGGCTAAGCCTAATCTAGCCGAGCCATTAGTTTCCGTAGACGCCCGCACATATCGAATGCCAAAAAAAGGAGGTCGAGACACCAAGAGGCTTCATGGTCGTTCATTCATGTTCAGATCAACTACAGCTACATAAATCCCTTGTACCCAACATTTTGATAATTCAACAAGCTCCAAAAGCTCCTTCCTTATTCCTTTGCTGAGTAAATCTCACAAACATACACGCTTGCACATTAACACTAAGAGTAACAGTAGTATCAGAGCCTCATTCGGTTGGTACTGGGCGTGAGTCCTATCCACTTGCTATATTAGAGTAGGAGATATGATTTGATTATGATTATTTTAATTGCAGGTTAATTTATTTATTTTTTTGGTAAATAAAAGAAGGAATCATAATTGCAGGTTAATTGATCCGGTCAATCCGTAAGATTAGATATTCGGAATATAGAATAGGAAACGGCTTCGAAATAAACAGATCTCACTCAAAAAAAACTCTCCCTCCCTGAACCCTAAAATAGAGAGTAGAGAGTTTTTTATAAAATAAATAAAGCAAGGGGCGAGTAAGCACTCAACTTTTACATATTATAAAAAGGCGTAGGGACCTACCTTCCTATGAAAGGAAGTGAAGATTCAGTCTTTTTACTTACTTTTTCTACCTGCATTTTACAGTGAAGCTGATCTCTTCATCACTCTCTTTCTCTCCACTGGCCCGGGAGATGTGTAAACAACTCAAGATGGGCTTGTAGTGCATGTACAAAAGTAGAGATATACACAATACAATATTCCCCAATATTTTTCGTTTTCTGATTAGAAACATGGTATCATAGTGCGATGATCATTGAGCTTGTCTCTTGCCTTCGGTCATCTGATATTGGCCGGTTGCCACTAGCCGTCCATTCGCTTCTCCTTCAGACTGATCGTCCTTCGTTAGTTTGCTTTCGGCTTGCTTTGATTGATTTTTCCTGAGCACCGTCGTTTTTTTTTTTTTTTTTTTTTTTTTTGACAAGTTATCATGTCAGAACAAAGCTCCTAAACTGAGGAATCCTCCAGCCACACATTGGCTCATGAACAGACCGACGGTCCGTTCTTCCTCCATGGGTGGCCAAGATGGGCACGCCATGAACTGTGGATAGGCAGGTGGGCGGATAATGCGGCACGTTCGGGAGAGAGCTCCAAGTTGTAGAGACCACCACGTTGAAGGCCCCAACCAATGATCTTCTTCATCGAGAGGTCCTCAAACAAGCAATAAGAGGGAAAAAAAGGTAACTGAGCAATTTAATTTTTGAGTAATTTTTTAAATGGATAGAAGATGAAACTTAAAGGTTGGAGCACAAAGAACATCAATAAGGGTGAGGGTTGACGTCAGAGATACCGAGCCGTGTGTGAAGTGACGAGAACTCCAACCCCATTAGGTATACCAATAGCGGGAAGAGGTTTCGGGTATGCTTGTGCATATTGAAGTGATTCAGGGTTATGTGTAATGTGATTCATGGCTCTGGTGTCAATAACCAAAGTGCAAGAATTTAATGAATTAGAATTCAAGTCGAGAACAGTACCTGTGAGATTTGCCTTGGAAATGTTTACCGCTCGGAGTAAACACATGATTTGTTTATATTGCTTACCGGTGAATGGCATGGGAGACGCCGAAGAGGAGTTCTCGGGACTACTGGCAGGCTTGCTGTCCGAGGGCTTAGTATGGGGCTGGTCATGACGTTGTCCCTTATAATTATTAGGAAATCCATGGAGGCGGAAGCAAACATCACGGGAATGGCCTGGTATACTGCAATGGGCACAACGTTCGCGAGCATGTGATGGAGGCCCGCATTTTGCAAGGTGAGCAGAAGCTGTCCTGGTGTGCTTAGGGGATCGAGTCGAGTGTGGCGAGTCCCTTTGAGGCGGGATGTTTCGCATGGAGTCATATGTCAACAGTGTGTTCTTGGTGGAGGTACGAGTCAAGTGAACATGGCGTTGAGATTTGTCTTGAAGAATAAGTGAGTAAGCTCGTGCAACAGTGGGCAACGGATCCATGAGCAGAACTTGACTGACCACATTAGAATATCTCGGGTTTAAACCCATTAAGAATTGATAAAGACGTCGATTCTCAAGTTGCATCACAAACAATGTCTTTGCCTCGCAAGAGCATTCGGCAAGGGTTCCAAATTGTTCAGCTCATCCCAATAACGCCGCAAATTATTGTAATACCTAGTGATGTCATCTTTACTTTATTCAAGAGCGCATATTTTCTGCTCGAGGCGAAATATGCAAGGACCATCAGATGGTAATAAACGTTCATGCAGATCAGCCTATACTTCCACAACAAATTCCGTGTACAAAACGGTAAAGACAAGATTTTGATGGATGGAATTCAGGATCCATGATAATATCATGCTGTTGACTCAAACCCATGGGGCATATGTGTTAGTTGATTCGGGTTTCAGATTATCTCCCATGATGAAACCCATTTTATTCCTTGCGGATAGAGCAATGGTCATGGCTCATGAGCAGCTGTAGTAATTATCACCCATTAAAACGATGTTGACTAAATTCGAACTAGCGTTATCCGAGGTATGGGGGAACACACCACCTATGACTTCGTGTGTCAATCTCCCAAATGAAGGGAGGCAATGTCTTCGAAATTAAAAGCTCCTGAACAAAACCTACGATATCGTACCTCTTCCATGTCGTAAAAAGGCGATTGGTTTTTTGAATCACTTAATCCCACACTTTCTTATAATGGTACTATAAAGGAAAGAGATGAGTATGCCATATGTAAAATGAGTTTGCTTCATCCGTAAGTTGACTCTCTGAACCGCTCAAAATGAATAATGCTACTTATATTGATACCAATTCACAAATTGGCGCACCAGGTGATGTGGCATAGTTTTAGCGAAAGTGATGTAGCATACTTTTAGCAGAAATGATGTGGCATACTTTTAGTGGATCTTGAAGGTGGCACGGGCATATTTAGAGGCGCATCTGTCACGTTGCTCTCTTCAGGCCGGAATTGGCAATCTGTTATGTTGATCCGTATGACAATTTTTGTAAGCTATGCTTAGTATACTTTGCAATATCGATTTTTTGTTTTCCTTTTTTACTTGGGAGAATTGTCCAAAAAGTCCTAAACCTATTACAGTTTTGCAAATTCAGTCCTAAACCTTTTGTCAGTTTGCCAATTGAGTCCATCCGGCCAATTTTGGCCGGAAAATGCTGACGTGGACGCCGGCGGTGCCACGTAGGACTCGACGGCGCTAATGTGGACAAATTTTAATAATATTTTTTTTTTTTAATATTTTTTGTTTTTTCCCGTTTTTTTTTCTTTTTGGCTTTTCCCTTGCCCTTTTCCGGTGGCCGGCCACTGGCCATAGCAGCCGGTTGGCCTCGCCCACCACGGGCGAGGGCCGGCCGAGCGAGCGACGCCGGGCGAGCCCGGCCCTGCGAGGGCCGGCCTCGCCAGATCTCGGTGAGGGGAGCCCTCGCCGGGCTCGCCTCGCCCGGGCGGCGTCGGCCTCGCCCGGCCGGGCGGGCGACGGCCGCCACCGCCACGAGCCGAGTTGCTGCGGCTCCGGCTTCCACGGTTCGTTCTTTGCGGAAGCCGAGTTGGGTCGTCGTCTTCTCCAATCCACCCTCTACAAAACGAGCCAAAAAACCCTCGCGTCCTCGGCAAGCTCCGACAATGGAGGCAGCAAACGGGCGCGGCCGCGCTCACGAAAGTCGGCGGCGAGGGGAGCCCTCGCCGGCCGGGGCTTGCCCTCGCCCGGGCGAGCATCGGCCTCGCCCAAACCAAATCCGGCGAGGCCGCCCTCGCCCGGTCGACCGGGCATCGGCTCGTGGCCGATGGCCGGCCGTCGCCCGCCCGGCCAAGGGCGAGCCCCGGTGAGGGCTCCCTCGCCAAATCCAGTGAGGCCGGCCCTCGCCGAGGCGGGCCTCGCCCGCGTCGCCGTCGCCGGCCAGCCTCACTGTGGCGAGCGAGGCCAGCCCCACTGGGCGTGGCCGGCCACCGGAAAAGGGCAAGGGAAAAGCCAAAAAAAAAAGAAAAAAAAAAAAAAAAACATAAAATATTATAAAAAATCAAAAAATATTTTAAAATATTAAAATATTATTAAAATTTGTCCACGTCGGCGCCGGCAGTCCTATGTGGCACCGCCGGCGTCCACGTCAGCATTTTTCGGCCAAAATTGGCCGGATGGACTCAATTGGCAAACTAACAAAAGGTTTAGGACTCAATCGGCAAGATTGAAAGGTTTATGACTGAATTGGCAAAACTGCAATAGATTTAGGACTTTTTGGACAATTATCCCTTTTTTACTTTACTTTCTAACTTTCTTCCATCGGGGAAAATGAACCTGCAATGAAAGTAGCATGGTATAATTATTTCCGTTGGTGTAGGAAGTTCGGAGACTTTGATTAGAAAAAAGAACACCGAGTGACTTTGTAAATGACTGCCAAACACGGCCTCCAGATTTCGTGCTCTTTGCTATTGAATCCCTCCTCTCGATTTCTCTTGTGGGGATGAATAATACATCCACTTTTCAACACCACAGCAATGGCGAAGATTCTGAAGATGTAGCTCAAGCTGAGGCTGCATTTGGTTGGGCTTTGATATGGGCTTTAAGGCTCTAAAGATCCTTATTAAAGTGTTAGGTGACTATTTTTGGAAACACATTTGAAAAATAATTAATATCACGGAAAACTCAAAATTAGGGTACTTGTAATAAATTTACCTTAAACTAGTTCAAACTTTAAATTGATACATTTATGACAAATTTATTATCTGTTATTTATTCATTAAATTGGATTAATACTACAAAAAAATCACAAACTAGTTAGTGACAAATGGAAGGTTTACCCAGCATGTGTTATACCACTCGGCAATGTGAGTCTCTTGAATCTTGATATGAGCTCCATTATTCTTATCAAGAATGCTAAGAGAAAGGGAGGAGAGCTTGGGAACTTACAGTGCTCTTGGGAGTGTGTCATGCGTTTGGTCTTAATTACGACCAGGAAGAATTCGTGAGTGGCAGTGCGACTGTGATGGACCAATTTTCTGTCCCTTGAGCATTGATCCTCGCCATATTCCGCCGAGATTGAGGATCCAAAAATTGCCTAAAGATTCGCTATTCCAGACGCACATATTTTTTTAATCTCTTTGTTTATTTTGTCTCTTTCTTTATATTATTTCCTTCTTTCTCCCAACTATTCAACTCTCCAGCAAATTCTTGAATCAATTTTGATTGTGCGTCTGCAAGTTGGAAAGCGAAATTTATTTCATTTTCCTTTTTGGGTGCTGATCGAATATGTTTGCCACCTTTTTGCCAATTTCTTTCCTTAAGACCTCACTTCCCAAAAATCGCCGGATGGTAATTTCTTCATTACGTGCAATCTTCAGCTTATCAAGCGAGGCGCGGCCATTAAAAGGGATCAGGCTTGCAAGGTTCGAATGAGTTTTGGGGCCTCAGTGCTAGTTCATTTATCTTATCGGACCAATTCGAATCCAATTTACAACTAGACATATCAAAATAAATTTATCCAATAGACGTGTTGCCTAATGCCTAAATGCAATGTAGAGTGCAGATGCAGGATCATGCAATATTAATATGTTTGTTTAAGGATCAAGTTCGATATCTAATTTTCTTATTTAATGACTAATTAAATGGGGTCGTTTATATTTAGATGTCTATAAAAGCAAATAAAGAGTGTTATTCGCATTTTGTCGAAACTGTTTTTTAACTTTAAGTGCTTTGCTTTTGTGCAACGGCCAAACCAAATGCAATCATACTGAAGGAAGAGAAAGCCAGAATCTCGAAGGGGAACGCTGCGCTAGAATTATCAAAGGACTGCCTAGGGAAAGTTCGCATTTTTCCGCTTGATTTTTCAGCTTTTTTAATTTCTTTTGGGCAAGTACTATAAAAACTTTTTAGGTTAAATACCTTAAAATTATTTTTTTCTTATTAAAAATCCTTTTTATGTCACGAAAAAAACTAAATTTATATATATGAGATATATTATTTATGTTAATTTTATTTAAGATATAATCGTCACTTGATATTCAAGGTTTTTATTTTTATTTGTTTATGCCATAACACGTAAATTTAAGATTTTTAGTTGTACAAGCTTTTGGTGCCAACTGCAGCCCTTATAAAGTCCAATCACCGTTAATGTCCACGTGGGCCCCACGAAAAGACCGATCAACCCCGGTCTGTCTAGTCATTAACGCACGATTAGCTTCTTGTATCTGTCTAGTCCTACGGCCAAGTTCTATAAAGCAGGAGCCTTGCTCCTTCTATTTTCAACGCCTTCTTGTTTCTCAATGACTTAATCACTTAAAATGCGCAAGATAAAATTTTTGAAATAGAAATCAATTTTTATTTTATAAATAAGTTTTTGAATAAAAAAATGCATTTGATAATGATTTAAAATTTTTATTTCTAGAATAAAAAATTATTTGATAAAATAATAAAATTTCAATTTCTAGGAGCGTGACGGTGGCGATTAGCGGCAAGCGGCCGCGGTTCGAAGTTCGACGTTCGGCGTCGGCAATTGGCAATCAACGACCGATGGCGGCGGCCAAAGTCCAGTCGATGTCCGACGGCCGGTGTCCGACGCCCGAAGTCTAGCTTCCGGAATCCGGCGCCCAACGGTCGGTGGCGAGCATTCGGCATCTAATTTTTGAAGTTTGGCGTTCGACGTCGATTAGCCAACAGCCAACGTTCGACATCCGAAGTTCGGCGTTTGGTGTTCAATGTCCAAAGTCCGGCAGCGGCGCCAACGGCGGGTGGCCAACCGCCCGAGTTCGGCAAGCGGCGATGAGCAGCCAACATTCGACGGGCGATGGCGAGTGGCAAGCGGTCGGTGGTGGATGTTCGTTGGTCAATAATGGGCCTCCGGCGTATAGCGGTTGGCGATGAGCAACCAACGATTGGCAAGCATCTGGCATTCGGCGGCCGATGACGAGCGGCTAGAGTCTGGTGGCTGGCGGTCGGCGTTCGATGGATGACGGTTGGTGGCTAGGGCTGTGGCAGGCGGGTAGTGACTCACAACGGGTGGCAGGCATCCAGCGTCCCACGAGCAGCGGATGAGCGATGGGCGGTAACAAGAGTGAACGACGAGCAAAGTTTTAATTTTTCATTTATGTTCCAAAAATAGAAAAACTAAAAATTTTAACTTCGATTTCTACTCAAAATCTATTTCTACAATATAAATATGTTCCATAAATAGAAAAATGAAATTACGTTATCAAATGGATAGAGAAACAGAAATGTTGTAATGCGTGCCCTTAGAGTTTGGCCAGTTGAGCAAGGTTATTCTTTTGTTCCACTTCACTTTCTTATTTGTTATTTTACTTGTGGTAGAGTTGATATTAATGGTGCTGATTCAACTCAATTGAGCGACCGCTACTCGATTCTGATGTGCTACGTTCAGTTTCCCATTTTTCCTGTGCCAATTACTTGATCATAGCTAAACCAAAGCATAGTTTCAGGAAGTCCGTGTTACGAAATCGCATGTCGATTCCAGAAAAATAACGGTCGCAAACAATTCACCAGATAGAATATAGTAATAAAAGAGCAGAATCAGATGAACACGCCAAAAAATTTGTTATCGAAGTTCACCCAAACCTGGGCTACGTCTCCGCGCAGAGGCACTCTGCGAATCCACTAGACTTCAAAAAAGTTGGAATACAACGACGATCTTATCTCAAGATCAGGGTACAAAGAGATTGAGAACCCTCATCAAGAAAAAACTCACTTTTTTCTTCTTTCTTTTTCTTGCCTCTCTATTTCCTTTTTCGGTGTCTTCACGGCTAGGGTTTTACCATCGCTAATATATAGGTACCACTTTTAACCTAAAAGGAAATCTAATAGAAAAGACAAAAAAGCCCATAAAAACAAATATTTGGCTTTATCTATAACAATCTCCCACTTGAAGACAAATATACCCAAGCACCAAGCAACTTTGCATCCATCCTCTTCAAAAAATAGTAGTTGAAAAACTTGTGCCTCTGCGATACTCCTCATCAATCAACATGGAGTAATACCAATAGTAGTAGTACAGAAAATATGCTTCTCTCTGTCTACTACCTTGGTCATCATGTCGGCTGGATTTTTCGAGCGATCAATCTTCGTAGCTTTAACGCATTATCTTTCAATGCTGACTGATAAAGTGATAACGCTTCTTGATATGTCTAGTCCTTGAGTGATAAGCTGCATTCTTTGCTAAGTGCACCGCACTTTGACTATCACTCCACAAAGATATCGACCGGCTGTTTTCGATGTAACTCCTCCATATAATCTTGTAACCACATGATTTCCTTGGAGGCTTCTGTGATTGCCATGTATTCTGCCTCTGTTGTCGATAAAGCCACTACCTTTTGTAGTTGAGATACCCAACTCACTGCTGTACCTGCAACTGTAAAGACATATCCAGTGGTACTCTTACCACTATCTCGATCACCCGAATGATCTGCATCTACATAACCCTGCAACTCTAGAGATGTACCACCATAACAAAGTGAGTAATTGGAAGTACCTGCTAGATATCTCAATATCCATTTCACTACATTCCAATGCTCTCGCCCGGGTTCTCGCATATATCGACTCACAACTCCCTTTGCTTGTGCAATGTCTGGTCTCGTGCTCACCATGGCATACATCAAACTCCCCACTGCTGATGCATATGGAACTACCGCCATCTCATCTTTCAAAGCTTGAGTGCTTGGATACATATCCTTGGAAAGTTTGAAGTGACTCGCTAAAGGAGTTGCAACCGGTTTTGCCTTGTCCATGTAAAATCTCTTTAACACCTTGTTCACATAGTCTTCCTGGGACAACCATAATTTCTTATTTTTCCTGTCCCTGCCAATTTTCATGCCTAAAATATTCTTGGCCTCTCCCAAGTCTTTCATAGCAAACTGTGATGATAACATCTTTTTCACTTCTACGATTCTCTTCATATTGGAACTAGCCACCAGCATGTCATCCACATATAAAGATAGATACACAATGTCACCATCATCATATTTGCGAAAATAAACACAGTGATCAGACTCACAGTGTGCAAATCCTTTTCTTGCATGAAACCATCAAATTTTAGGTACCATTCTTTGCGGAGCTTGTTTCAAGCCATACAAGCTTTTCTTCAAGCGACATACCATGTGCTCCTTACCTTTGACTTCAAAACCCTTAGGTTGAGTCATGTATAATTCTTCATCTAAGTCACCATGTAAAAACGCTGTTTTTTACGTCTAAGCTATTCAAGATGAAGATCCTCCACCGCAACTATACTCAGCAGAACTCTAATTGATGTCATTTTCACTACAGGTTAAAATATCTCGGAGTAGTCGATCCCTTCTTTTTGAGAAAAGTCCTTGACTACAAGTCTCGCCTTGTATCTAATACTACCATCTGCTTCATTCTTAACCCTGTACACCCATTTGTTTAATAAAGCTTTTTTACCTGTGGGCAACTTGGTCAACTCCCGAGTTTTGTTCTGAAGTAACGAGCTCATCTCATCTTTCATAGCACACTCCCACTACAAGTGAGACGTGTCTGCCTTTGCCTCATTATAAGTCTCCGGTTCCCTTGAATCAGTATATAAGATATGGCTTAGAACAGTATTAGCTGATGGATCAAAAATTACCTTTGGCTTTCTCACACGTGTAGACCTTCTCAAGACAGGTACTTCAGGGTCATTCGTTTGCTCGAATCGCTGCGCTCTTCTTGAACTACCTCTTCACTGATAATAGGCTCATCTTGAACCTCTCTTTCAGGTGAACTTTGATCTACTGGAAACATCTTCACGGGCATTGTGTCTAATTCAACATATTCTGGTTGTACTACCTTCTCATGCTCTGTCTCTGTCTGACGATCCTTGTACATCTTTTCTTCATGGAATACCACATTGCAATTGCGGATGACTTTGTTATTCTCATAATCCCAAAGCCTATAGCCATACTCATCGCCACCGTATCCGATAAAGACGCACTTCTGGGACTTAGCATCAAGCTTTTTTCTATCATCCCTGTCAATCAAAGCATATGCAATACAACCAAACACCTTTAGATGAGAATAATTAATCTTTTTACCTGACCACCGTTCTTGTGGTATTTCTCCATCCAATGCACTAGATGGACTTGTTGATAAGATAAACATTTGCATCAAGCGTGGCAGCCCATAAGTGTAGTGGGAGACCCGCGTGTAGTCTTATGCATCTCGCACGTTCTAGAATAGTCCTGTTCATTCTTTCAGCTACACCGTTCTCTTGAGGAGTTCTAGGAACAGTCTTTAACCCGTGTATGCCCTCTCGACTCAAATATTCTGCAAATTCCTTACTTGTGTATTCACCACCATTATCAGATTTCAAAGCTTTAATCTGATAACCTGTTTCTTTTTCTACCATGGTCTTCCACATTCTGAACATCCCAAATACTTCTGATTTTTCTTTAAGAGCATAGACCCAAGTCTTCCTTGTTGCATTATCAATGAATGTGACAAAATATCTCTTACCACCATAAGAGAGTTCTGAAAGGTGTCCCCATATATCGGTATGAACCAACTCTAGCTTCGGCCTTTATTTTGTCGTCCATTCAATTGAAAACTAACAGCCTTCGTTTTCCATAAATGCAACTTTCACAAAAATCTAACTCAACTTTTTGTAAACCCGGAAGTAATTTCCTCGAGTGTAACGCTTTACACCTTTTTCACCAAGATGTCCCAAACGATAATGCCAAAGAGTAGATAAATTACCTCGTAGCCATTGTAGTTGCAACCATATCACGATATTGTCTCCTTGGAGAAGGTAAAGTGTACCCGTACGCTTTCCCTTTGCTACTACTCTTATCCCCGAGGTTATCTTCCACTCTCCGCAGCCAAAGGTTATTACCAAACCTTCTTGGTCAAGTTTCTTGGTTGAAATTAAATTTTTCTTTAATTCCGGAATATGCCTAGTTTCACGCAAAACTAGACGTCCTCCACCCGAGATGTTCATGATCACGGTTCCTTTCCCAACAATTGGACACATGTGGCCGTTTCCCACAACCACTTGTCCAAAATCTCCACTGGCATAATCATCAAATATGTCTCTTTGCGAGGTGCAATGAAAAGAAGCGCCAGAATCAATAAACCATTTATATGTTGTCAAGTCAAACCCTGCAGATAAACACAAGTTATCTAGCAAAGATCCATCGCTAACTACATTAGCACCTTGATTCTCATCTTGCTGCTTCTTTTTGTAGGCTTCACACTGAAACCTCCGATGTCCGGTTTGTGACAAAACCAACACTCATCTTTTGCAACCCGTCTCTTACCCCTTGATTGTGATCTCGCCACGACCGCTGAAATTTCCTCTACTTTTACTTCTTCCACGGTTCTCCACTTTGCAAGTGCCATTGAAGATGTAGATGCAGAAAAATTATCTCCACTCGAGACTTTCCTTCGCATCTCTTCATCCATGATACTACTCACAGCATCATTAAGAGTTAAATCATCCTTCATGGTGCTCGAAATTCCGCACCGCGGTATTGTAGCTTTCTCGGAAGAGAACATAAAAATAATAAAGCTTGAAGCTTCATGTCTAAATTTATGCCTGCGGATTCCAATTGACCCGTGACTGCGTGAAACTATTAATATGCTCGCCACGTAACCTCTATCGATAACTTCATATTAACCGGTTTCTTCAAGCAAAAATACCGATTTGATGTGGATGGCTTCTCAAAAATATTTGTTAGAATATCCATGGCTTCTTTTGCAGTTTTTGCTTTCGCGATGTGGTACCCTGTCTTTTTCGTCAACCCTAGACGAATCGCACCTAATGCCTTTCGATCAAGAATTTTCCATCCGGCTTCTGCTGTCGAATCCACTTCCGCCATCTCGGGTTTCCAACCCTCAAGTGGTGCATAGAGATCTTTTTGATAAAGATAATCCTCTATTTGTAGTTTCCACCATCCGAAATCCTCTCCATTGAACTTATCGATTCTGATTTTATCTTCGCCATCTGTTTGCTTTCAATCGAGCGTCACCGAAAAACCCTCGATGTTCTCGATTAGCCAACCAGGACTACGATACAGTTTGTTACGAAATCGCACGTCGATTCCAGAAAAATAACGGTCGCAAACAATTCACCAGACAGAATATAGTAATAAAAGAATAGAATCAGATGAACACGCCAAAAAATTTGTTATCGAAGTTCACCCAAACCTGGGCTACGTCTCCGCGCAGAAGCACTCTGCGAATCCACTAGACTTCGAAAAAGTTGGAATACAACGACGATCTTATCTCAAGATCAGGGTACAAAGAGATTGAGAACCCTCATCAAGAAAAAACTCACTTTTTTCTTCTTTCTTTTTCTTGCCTCTCTATTTCCTTTTTTAGCGTCTTCACGGCTAGGGTTTTACCATCACTAATATATAGGTACCACTTTTAACCTAAAAGGAAATCTAATAGAAAATACAAAAAAGCCTATAAAAACAAATATTTGGCTTTATCTATAACAGTCCGCAGGTAGTTTCGTTGTTTCTTTTGAGTGCTTTAGCTGTAAGTTGGTCTGCTAAGTGTCTTTTTCTGTTTCTTTCTTTTCTTGCGCTAAGTGTCTTTTCTTTGGATTTTCCTTTTAAAATTCTCGGCTGGGTAAACGCGTGGCATGGTTCCTCTTTGTTTCCAGATCCACTCGGGCAGAAGGCTCGGGAAAAATGCGAGTCTCATTATTCAAGGTATAAAGAACGCAAGGACGGGAGATTTCTGTTCAAGGAGCGGAGAAGCCGCCAACTTAAAAATCTGGAGGATTGCCTCAGTCGTAAGCCTTCTTGAACAAGCTCTCTGTTTCGTCATGAGACTTTGTACTTAATCTTGGTCCCATAAATTTTTGGTGATCGTTTAGCGAGGTATTTGAATTGATTATGGCGGTTTTGTATATCAGGAAATGATAATAGATCTGGCCATTTACAATTTACTACTCGGGCACGCTCAGCTCGTCCGGATATATTTGTTGCTAATATGACTCCCTTTTGGATGTTTTAGGAGTTATACATGTTCAACTGAAAACGTGATTTGAAAGACAGGAACTTGGGCATATCATGGAGTCGCCACTTTGGTTTAATGCCAGGGTTCTTGGAATCATGCGATATGTTTGTGATGTGCTGTCCGGAAGCTAGCGGGAGTATGTAATAGCGTTTGTTTGGGATGTTGTGTAGTGAGGTCCTGGTCTTTCCTATCATTTAGTGACGATGATAGTACGAACGGGGCAGAAAGTACTTGTCCTCATATCATTCCCCCGAAAAGTACATTTTCTTTAGAGTACTACTATCTTATTTCTTAGACTCGTGGGATGCAGCGTACATGATGCATAGGCAAAGAGCCATCTTCACATTGCTTGAGAAAGCTTTCTTCCTAATGCAACTTGAGACGTAAATTTATGTACGTGTACATTATAGATCTTGTGGGGACTTTGATGTGAGAAGTATCTGAAGATTTATTTTACAATTCTAAATTCTGAACTTATTTTCCTTGGAGTGCTGAGAAGTCTAGGAAAACTTGATGCAAATTTCACTGACAATAGTACGAAATTAACACACATGAAGTGGTGGACACACCGTCCTAGATGCATGTGTGCCTTAGATTTGGAAGATAGAATTGTGAAGTTTCTCTTCAGGTCTGCTCGATATTAGATGAGGACACAAGACTGCCGAAGAAAATTCTTCTGGTAGTTGCTATCCACTGAAATTCAAGCAAACATCTTTGATGTCTTAATCTGTGTAGAAATACACGTTAATGTTGAAAAACAGAGATTCCCCAAATATCTCACGATTCTACGTGAGCTCCTTGGCAGCAAAATGGAAACAAATAATGCAGGAAACCAAGAAGGGAAGGGCCCAGCCAAACGTTGAGTAACGCGCAGATTTTGCCTTCAGTCTGCTTGAGTATGTGGGAATAAAGAAGTTGTATGCTCATGCCATCTTCAGATAGACTTTTGGGTTTCCTTGGAAGATTTTCATGGGCATATGTTGTCCGAACTATGGTGATGCATGTATATCATTCGGTTGCAGCAAACCCGACCCATGGAACTCAGAGTGTGTATTAACTAAATCAGCCTCAAACTTTATTCAGGTGAAACCTGAAAATAAAAGGGCTTACGTTTTCTTTGTCCTTCCCCATTTAGCTTCCATTACCTTCGAAGCTGAGTTGCTGCTGCGCAGAACAGGATCTACCATTCACTAAATGAGTGGCTGTAAAGCGAATCTTGGCTAAGTAATCATTGACACCAAGTCCTTCACTGTTTTAGATATTCAAATGGCAATCAAAGAGCTTTAACTTAGTGCACAGAGACTAATCTCTCATCTCTCTATGAATCTATCTGTAGGCTAAATGCAGACTGAAAACGCATTTGCAAATTGCAAACTTCGGCATATGAGGGCAACGGCGGCCTCTTGCAACCTAAAGAAGATGCTTCTGCAGCTGATTTGTAGCGCACTTGCAGGTTTCAAACAGTAATTTTATTAAAGATGTGTGAATTCTAAAGAAATTGGACTATAATGTCGTCGATGTAATCTGCAAGACGAATCGTTAAACATTTGGAGGGTAAAGTAACAGATTTAGTTCTCTAAGTGTCAGCATTTGTACAGTTTGGTCTTCTATTTTGTAATCAAGTCCTCTTAACTTTTTGATTGCACAATCAATTTTTTTGTTTACCCATTCTAACTAATACCGTCAAATTGAGATTTTTTTTTCTTGTTTTTCCTGCCCGTTTGGTAGCAAATCAGCAGCAAATTTAATCTTTTATAACGTAAGCAATATCACAGTGTAATTAATTTCAACCTCAATTCAGACCTCATCAATTGATCCAACCCAAATGCTTACTCCTGCAAGCAAAGGCTGATTTCTGATACAATTTGATTCAATAGGTTCAAGTTAAAGACATCGATTCTATAAGAATCAATTTACATGTTTGTTGTCAACTTTGAGGCTGCTAATCGACTACCTAGTAACAAGAGATTGTTTTCGTCTATTACCATCGCTGTTGATTGATCTTCCATGATGGTTATTCGGCTTCTGGGTTGGTGGATGAATTTGAAGGGTCTAATCCTTATTACTATGCATTTGGTTTTAGTTAAATGCCTTTAGTTCTAGTTATCAAGTATCAAGTCCTAGCTATTATGCGTTTTAATTGTGCTGTGGCTTCGAGTCTTGGTTTTTATGAGTACAATGGTTTCAAGAGTCATAATTAGATAACTGTCCGTAGTCATCATGATTTCTTAGAATTATAAGAGTCATTTTTGTTTGCTTAGAAGAGTCCCTCTTAAAATCAAGGTGCTATCTTATTTTGTACAAAGAAGACTTGAATTTGATGAATAAGGGAGATTTTTCTCAAGTGAGTGAATATCTATCTCCAATTTTGTATCCAATTCCATTGGCGATGAACTCAAAGTTCTTTATTCTCTGATGGTGATGTTCTTTTAGGTCTTGGTGGTGAATTTTTTCTCTCTTAAAGTCCTTTATCCTTAGTTGATGTTGCGACCTTCCCAAAGGCAAACCACCAACAGTAAGCTAATAAACTAATAAGCTAGTACAAATGACTACTCATTAAAGTGATAGTACAATCGCTCAGCACGGACTCTCCCAAGCTCATACTAATCACAACTTCGGGGTTTTAATTACATAGATTACATGTGCAATTTAGTTTATAATGGAGCCGCCAATAGTTGGTTAGAAATTCAAGTAAAATATGGGAGAAGTTACAAGATTTTTTGAACTAATTGAGCATATATATAATTGGAAAGTCATTCTTTGTGAAATATTATTTTCTCTTTTCGCTACATGAGATGTGACACACACATACATGCGGGTGCTGAGTACTAAAAAGGAGACCTCAACTAAGAAATTTATATGTCACATCAAATAGTTGAAATCCGTTCCCAAATCACATTACATGCACTCAATTCAATTTATATGTGCATGCAATTCAATTCCTCGTTTGTCGTGAAACATACCTAAACACATTTTGTGTTTATCAGGTGCCCAGAAAATTGACACACTCCTCACTAGGCAACCCTAGACACTCTTTCCACATTAATTTGATTGGTTCAAATTAGTCACTTTCGGATTAAGTCAACATCTTTTGTGAGATTTTTGTGTTTACTATTTAAGTGCTTAATAATTATAGCGATGTTGGAATGCCAAATGAAACACCGCAAGAATAAAATATTTTACTCATTTGAAGTTATTTAGCTTGTATGAAATTGTGTGAACTCTGTATCGCGACTCTCCCAAAGTGAATCCCGAGAGATTTAATTGATCGCTAGGCAGGCATGTATAACTCTCTTGTGAAATGGCTCTTATGCTTTGTTATAGGCTCTCCCAATTCTTACCAACCGCAATTTAATTTCTCATTTTTGGAATAAGGATTCAATGAATGTCATAATTTTTATATAGTAATTACTTGAATATCATAAATTTTAGATAATATTCACTTGAGTGTTATCATTTTCAATCAATCACTTGAGTATTATAAATTTTCAAAGAACTTTTATTACAAGTGTCATGTCACGTCGGATTTTCAATACTTGCGGGACGCTTTTAAAATTTTTTGGGATTATCTTCTTTGCTAAACCCAAAACTGTCCTCAAATTTAATTATTGGGAACATAATCCAGCTATCATAAGCCCCGATAGAATGGAAGCATGATATATGATAACAACTGGTAGAAGGGCATGGCGTCATCCGTATTATTGCTATTGAACTGTTCCTCAAATGGTGAAACGCGCCGGAGCCATCCTACCGAAGTGATTATGAAGTTTCTGCTGATCCAATCTAACTATCGCTTGCGAAATAATATCGTTTTGAATGAAATTAAGGGAACTTATAATGTTTGATATGTGAAAATTTTGTTCAATTAAATAGGAACACTTTAAAAGTTGGTTTTTCTCATTTCAATGAAAGTGTTTCATAAGCTCTATTTTGTCGATATAATAAATAGATGCCATTGTAATGTAAAATATGAATGAGAGATATATCATTCTAAGTCAAATTCAATGTAGATATTCTATTATACTTTGAATTGTGCGTGATTTTGATGTGATCTTTTGAGTCTACACTTTCTTTGACCTTTTTGTATATGGGAATAAAAAGCTAGGAAAAGAACATAAACAAGTATAGTGGAGGAGAAAGAGAGAGAGTTGTTGAAAGAAAAGAAAATGGGGGAAAAGTTGTTTTGAGAAAAAAAAAATTAATATTTGTCATACTTTGTTACTTCTGAATACGTCTTATTAATTTTAGGATTTGGACTAGAACCATTTCACTCTATTAAGTAGATAACAGGTTGAAGAGAAAAATCTTGTAACAAGGCAAAAGGTGACCTAATTTAAGATTTAATAAAAGCTAGCTAGCGTGGTTGAAGTAAGAGTAGATTTATATAAACAGACTCAATTCCTTTCAAAATAACATGGATCCTTTATCTAGTACAAGAAAATATTAGGTGGTGTTGAATCTTTACGTGAGTCACGCTCTACCCCCTCATTGATTGCCATGTGCTTAGATGGTGGCCCACTATCAGTCTTTTGTCTCTCTATTCTACCTTGCATTTCTCTTCTTCTTCGTCCTTTCTTCCTTTTAGCCAGTGCCACTACCACAGTCAGTAGCCATGCCCATGGAGCCCCCGGCACCAACCACCGCAAACTCATGTTGGCCTTGCCCGGTTTTGAATTGGATTCGTTTTCATTTTTTACCTTATGGAGTTAGGGGAGGGGTCATCTTGAGTCTCTTTTTATTGGAGTTTTGCTTGTTCTGGTTCTAAATTGGTGAGAAAAATCTAATTTTTGTTAGGCTTTTTGGATGGTTGTAGAATTAAAAAGGGAGGTTTTAATGCACATTTTGATTTCTTCATTGGATGGTGATTCCTTTCCCAACGGTACCAATATTTAGTTTAACTTATAAAATTCACTTTGCCATACTAGTTTGACTTTAATTGGAGATTGACTATACCTTTTTGCAAGAATCAGTTGAGTTTGATGCAAAATGATTATAACTTGATTTGTGTGCGATCTAAAGTTAATTTATGAGAAGTTATATGATTGTCACGAGCTAACCAAGCATATATATTTTTGGAAAGTCACTCTTTGTGAAATATAGTCTTCTTTTTGTCGCATGATATGTATGTGTGTGTGCATGTGTGTGTATATATATAAAAGAGGGGCGATGAGTACAAAAAATGAGACCCCAACTAAGAAATTTATATCATCTTAATGGTAAAAGTTACAAATATAATGTCACATCAAATAGGTGTAGTCTGTACCAAAATCACATTGAATGCATTCAATTCAATACAACCATTTTAGTTGAGGCAAACACTCAGGGCATTCATTAAATCCTAAGGCCCATACACAGTTATAAGATTATGCAGGTGGTGAGCAATGCAATTCAATTCCCACGTTATACATGGGACGTTATACATGGGACATTACCTAAACACTTTTTGTCTTTACCTAGGCCACAAAAAGTGACACACTCCTCTCTTGGACACCACCAAACATTCTTCCCATCTCCTCACTTCAACGCCACCAAACACTCCTCTCTCTCTCTCTCTCTCTCTCTCTCTCTCTCTCTCTCTAAGTTCACCTCCTCTCACATGTTTCAGCTTGATTGGTTTATAGAAAATTGATCCACAAAATTATATATTAATTTGATTGCTTTATGGACTTAGCCGCTTTTGGATTAAGTCAACATCTTTTATTAGATTTTTGTGTTTATTATTTATTAATTATAGCAATCACAATAGATCCAAGTACTCCTTAATTGGAGATTCTTATCAAATAAATACAAAAACTCACCAGATCTTACAATGAAATTAACATAAAATTGCTAGAGAAATATATGAGGACTAATAGAAAACACCGGATATTTACTTAGTTCGATCCAAGTATTGATACCTGTACCACGAAAAAAGCTAGCGGCAAATATTCCACTAATCAATCTAAAAATTATAGAGTAACAATCGCTCACAAACTTAAGTTTTTCCAATGCTCAAAAGCAAGACCCCTACTGTTTTAGTCCTTTCCATTTCTTTTATATAGCTTAAAGTCAAGAAAAAATTGAACCCTTCTCTTTACACAGCTTGTACCATCTTTAGAGGAGTCAATCTCTTGATTAATCAATCTCGGATCCAAAGAAATTAGATGAAGTATAGTAACAACCTTATCTTGGTTGAACTCCTATGGCATGACTCCAAGAGGTATTCAGTCAAGAATTTTGATCCCTCTCATCCAATTCAGGTCGGGTCTCGTATATGAGTTCAAACTAGAAACATCTTTTAAGAGAACTCTTAATTGGAGCTCATAAATGCGACCATTCAATTACATTTAAATGATCATAATCTAAAAAAAAAACCCACAATAATATTTCGTTTAACTTGGAAACTTGACTTTGCCTCTTTTATTTGACTTTGATTTGAATTCAAATAAATCTTTTTACTTAAACTAATTTTTCTCCATCTGAAACTGGTGGACATTTTTGAATTTCACACAAGATGATAACAACTTGTCTTGTGTGCCATCTAAATTTAATTTATGAGAAGTTATATGATTGTTCTAATCTAAGCGTGCATATTACCGGTACGTTACTCATTGTGAATTTGTTTTCCCTGCAAGTGATGTATATATGGGAGAAGGGTGTCGAATACTAAAAATGAGACAGCAAATAAGAAATCCGGCATATCCCCGAGCATTCGAAGTAACAATTATTACCAAATAAAACAAAAAAAATACTATTATAAATCTAGTGTAACGTCAAATATCAACATGCGAAGTTCGTACCTCAATTAGCATTCTCCATTCAAACAAGCCTTTTAATTTAGGCAGTCACTTGTGAAATTCATCGAATTCAAAGGTTCGGATATGATCACAAGATGTTATGCTTTGTATGCATACAATTCATTTCCCTAAAGCTTCCGAGGGACATGCTTAACACGTTCTCTCTTTACCTCATGCACAAAAAGTGATTTATACATGGGTCCATAAAACGAATAAATTGAGTCGAAAATGGTTCGATCGAAAATTGATTAATTTAACTTGTTTTCACTCAGTTTTATGCAATACTAATATAATCACTAATATGGAATTTGTACCTGACTTGAATTGAGATCCATTTTAGCAATTTTTTTGCCTTAAATTGTTGTTTGTGTGTATTTTGCGATTTGTGTGTATTTTCTGAGCTCGAACTTTTGTATGGATAATTTAGGAAATACAATCTATATTGGGGTTGTTCCCAATAGGAAATAAGAATGAACGACAATTTCTTTCCCAGAGATTTGAACACTTTTCACACGTGTGAGGAGGGGCCCACCCAGACTAGTTACGAAACGACTGCCCCTTTCTTTTAATTGCTGGGAGTGAGATGGTCAGATTGGGCCCCATCTTGTGGTGGACCATGGTTCCGTGCTTAGATTGGTTGGATATGGACAAAAGTCTAGATCCATTTAAAAATCCATATTTAATTAGACTTTACAACTCAAATCTATAAAATTTATTTATTAAAATTTAATTAACTCATATTTGAGTATGAGTTATGATGATGAAGTTAATGTTTCTTTAGATAAGTCGTGGTATTGAAGTTAATGTCCTTACCCTGTCGACTTTTTTCTCTTCAAATTCCTTTTCAATATTAGAGATTTTGAAACGACAAGATGACATTAATATACTTCTGTCCCAACCATGTAATCTTGTTTGTCTTCCTTTTATATTACGAACGGCACGAAAGCACCTTATCCTACCGGCACTCGGCTTAGATAGCCCCAGACTTCACACGCTCTTCCCATTCTCTCTCTCTTTCTCCTTCTCTCCATGGATTACCCTCTTCTCTCACCCGGAACAGAAACTCGTGGAACCTCTGAAGCTCCCTCAACCGCGTTCGCTTTGCCACCCGACCTGGAGCCAGCGTCGACGGGGTGCTGGATGGTCACAGTCGACAGGAACTCGGAGTGCATGCCCTCCGACGAGCAAGGGTACCTGAAGAATCCATGCATCTACAGGCTCCCCGCCTTCATCACCGACCTCAACCCCAAGGCCTACCAGCCACACGTCGTCTCTTTCGGCCCCTACCACCATGGTAAGGAGCACCTCCTCCCCATGGAGGAACACAAGGACCGCGCGCGCAACCGCTTCCTCGAGCGGTCCGGGAAGTCCCTTGAGCCCTTTTTCGAGTCCCTGAGGGAGGCAGCGTGGGACCTCAAGGAGAGCTACGATGCGCTGAGCCAAGACTGGGAAGAGGGCAGGGGGACAAGTTCCTCGAGGTGATGATGAGGGACGGCTGCTTCATGCTTGAGATCATGAGGGCCGCCACGATAGGGAAGGAGAACAATGACTACGCGCCTAATGACCCCATCTTCAGCTTCCACAGGCTGGAATACATAACGCCGTACATAAGACGGGACATGCTGATGCTGGAGAATCAACTGCCGATGCTAGTGCTGTATCAACTGGTCGCCGTCGACAGCAATGGCGAGGAGGTTAGTTTCTTTAATTTCACTCCATCTTTAGAGAGGTCATTGCAAGCACGCAAACCCCCGCACTATGTTCCCCTAACAGTACATCAACAAGACAACGATCTCAAATTCAATGCCACTGACTTCACTCCGACAACGCAGCGTGATGAATACATCAACAGGACCAACAACCTCGTCCTCAGTTTCTACTCTCTCGACACGAGCATCACGGAGATGGGCAGATGCCTGCACGTCGTGGACGTCTTCAGGAAAGGCCGGCTGAGGGAGCCCAAGAAGGTCCAGCACAAGAAAAAAAATGTGGGGCCTGAGGCCGGCGAGGTGACAATCTTTTCTAGAGACCACCTCTATGGGAGATTTTCTTTTTTTCTTTTTTTCCTCCAAGCAAGTAGTATCGACACGACAACAATCTTGTATTCAATGGCTTTACTCCAACAACGCAGGGTGACAAAAGCTCCCTCGACACGTGCATCCCGGGGATGGGGCATGTCGTAGACGCCTTCAGGAAGTGCCTACCGAAGAAATCCACGGAGGTCCAGCATGAGATAATCCGGTCGGCCACCGAGCTCAAGAATACCGGTATCCAGTTCAAGAAGAGCCTGACCTGCAGTCTCAAGGACATCTCCTTTGCCAGAGGGGTCCTAAAGCTCCCCGCTATCATGGTGGATGACACCACCGAGTCCGAGTTCCTCAACCTCATGACTTTCGAGCGCTTGCACATTGGGACTGAGAACGAGATCACATCCTACACCAAGTTCATGGACAACATCATCAACAATGAGCAGGATGTCGCGCTCCTCCACGCCCAAGGCATCATCCAGAATGCCATCGGGTGTGATAATGCAGTCGCTGAACTATTCAACTCGCTGTGCAGGGAAGTGGCGGTCGGACCCCACAGCACCCTTGACGCCGTGCAGAAGAAAATCAGTGAGTACTGCGAGAAGCCCTGGAACAGGTGGAGGGCTAATCTCAGTCACACCTACTTCAGTAGTCCTTGGAGTTCATTGTCTGTCATTGCCGCCATCTTCCTCTTCGCACTCACCATAATTCAGACCATTTTTGTCGTGCTCACCTACTATTGAACCCTACTTTCTATTTTCCATTTTTGAGTTTTTCTCCTTGTGGCTGTGCTCGATTATTATCTGTCAATCGGTTGAGGATTGTTGTCATGAATGGTTTTCCTCCCGTTTTCAGTCGTGCTTATTTCCCTCTCTAAATGTTTTGAATGATGGACATTTGGCTGTTTATATATCGTTATCAGATGATGATTCTCTTGTTTCAGTCTTCTTCATTTTTGTCCAATTTGGATTGGTAGTCTAAAGGATGATCAAGTTTTAGGCAAATTTAATCCTCCATTTCAACAATTTCTTTTTGATTAAATTTTGTTGAAGTTGTGGTCAACTTATCCAGAAAATCCAAGACACTACAAGTTTCTAGATCTATGGTTAAGTACTTTAAGAAGTTTTAGCTTTGTTGGCGGTAGTTAGAAGTAATGGCTAAAAATCTGTCCAACATGAAATATGAAGCAAATTTCTCTGTTCGTGACAGAGATTCTTAACACAAGGGTCGATTAGGAAGGACTATAAAAAGGCTTCATGCTCGTTCATTCATGTTCAGACCAACTACAGCTCCATAAATCCCTTGTACCAAACATTTTGATAATCCAAGAAGATCCAAAAGCTCCTTCCTTGTTCCTTTGCTGAGTAAATCCCCACAAACATACACGCATGCACATTAACACTAAAAGCTAACAGTGGGATTAAAGCCTCACTTGATTGGTATTGGGCATAAGTCCTATTAACCCGCTACTAAAATCACGCACCCAAATAACCAATGCCAAAACAATGGCCAACTCTAGATGGCGCAAGATTTTCAAAACATTGTGGAGAAAGGATATGCGGCTCCGCAGGAGGGAACAAGCTTCCGGCAAACCAACTACAGAAAATTGCAAGGGCTCCGTATGTCATTCAAGAAGCACTCTCGGAAACAATATTTCCGCAAACCATTGGAGCAAAAAGTGTAAAGACGTGTGTTCTAAAATAATGAGGAAGCTAAACGATGTATGATATTAAGTATTGTGAGAGAACGATATCATTAGAGAAATAAAAAAAGGAACATTATGGAAAAATTTCCACGATTCTGTCCAGCCATCAGCAGCCACTCCACAGGGAGGGTTAGCTGCAAATAACAGTTAATCAATTGAAGAATTGCAGAGTTATAATTGCTCACAATGCTCAAGTGTTTCCCTGTCCAAGATTATACTGAACCCATAGTATTTAGCCTAACGTAATTGCTGGATAGACAAATCACTGAAAACTTGATACACTCATCAATCTTCACCAGGAAAACGCCTCAATTGGATGACAGATTCTCTGCACAAACTTCACCCGATGTTTAATTTCCTTTGTACTACCAAGTAAAGAGAGAACTCCACTTTATGGCTTGAAGAAGTCAACGGCACACTCAGCCCCACGCAAATCCATGTTTCTCCCTTTACTCTTCCGACGAGCACCAACATATACATACGAGCTCCTTTTTCTTTTGTTTGGCTACAAGGAGTTCCAGTTAATGGGCGGCTTGGATAAGGATACAACAGCCTACTCTCTGAGTTCTAATCCAAATAGGGTAAAGTGTGCTGGGGTTGAATCCAATAAGCATCTTCTACTCAAATCGGGTTTCATACACGAACTCAAACTTGTAACATAATTTAGACCATATTAAAAGAAGAGTTTCAAGATGCAACAAAACACAAACCATTAGAATTTAGTCTCTTCAAAATGCTACGATAAACAATTATGGGACCCTCATACAATAATGTGGAAGATTAAACGGATGAGTAAATCAAATGAGGGATTACGAAGTTGATATTAGGGTAGTAGAAAAAAATATTTGTGAGGCTTCTTAGAGAATACAATCCTATTGTCACCTCTATAGAAGAATCTAAGGAAAATCATGTTAGTGAGTAAATAAATTAGCTCTCTGGAGGCGTATGAAAAAAGACTAAAGCTATTTGATGAAGATTCCATTGAAAGTGACTTTCACTCTACAATAAATATGTGGTCTCATAAATCTAAAAAGGTACAAGGAGCTTGTGGAAAAATAAAAGAGAAGAGAAAACTCTTCTAAGGAATATATATCCTGCGTTATTGGCAAGAAAAATAAATCAATTATAAATTATGACTTCTAGATAAATCGCAATAGCCCTCATGTAAAATACATAGCCACATGGGAAAAAAAATTGTTGGTTGGAAACAAATTATCGAGGTAATTATGTTGAAGAAAAAGAAAACACAAACAATATGTTCAACGCAAGCCAAGTGGCAAATGTCGGAAAAAATTATACATGTTATATCGGTAATGGTGTAGTAATCATAGATGTGCAATGAAATATGTTCAACAATCTTGATCTACCATCTCTGATGGGGCAATGGTGGCACCTGGTGGAAATCCCGACAAATCCTGACTTTCAATTAGTTAGAGTACTGGGGTTTTCCAAAGGATATATTTAGTATCATTAGGTCGTATTGCAACAAAGTCGGGCACATAAATGTTAGAGGGTAAATGAGATTCCAAAGTTTGTAACCATGGCAGAACCTTGAAAGGAAGAGATGGTGGCCCACTTTCAGTCTCTTGTCTCTCTCTCCTGCACTTTGCATTTCTCTTCTTCTTCATCATCCTTTCTTCTTGACACTATCAATAGCCATACCCACGAAGCCCCCACCACCAACCACAGCAACCTCATGCCGACCCTGCCCGATTATGAATTGGATTTGTTTCCTTTTTTCCCTGGTGTAGTTAGGGTAGGGGTTATCTTGAGTTTCTTCCCATTGGAGCATTGCTTGTGCTGGTTCTGAATTTGTGAGAAAAATCTGACTTTTCTTAGGCATTTTAGATGGTTGTGGAATTAAAAAAAAGAAAAAAAAAAAGGAGGTTTTGATGTGCATTTTGATTTCTTCATTGGATGGTGATTCCCTTCCCAGTAACACCAATATTTAGTTTAACTTATAAAATTGACTTTGCAATACTAGTTTGACTTTGATTGGAGATTTGATATATCTTTTTGCTAGAATAAATCTTTCTCCATATGAAGCCAATGGAAGTTATTGAATTTGACACAAGATAATTTTAACTTGACTTGTGTGCCCCTTGAAGTTAATTTATGAGAAGTTACACGTTGTCATTTTAGCGAGCATATATATTATCGGAATCACCCTTTGTGAAATATTTTTTTTTTTTTTTTGCATGATATATATATATATAGAGAGAGAGAGAGGGGGGGGGAGGGAGGGAGGGACGTTGAGTACTAAAAAGGAGACCTCAAGTAGGAAATTTAGATCTATTCCAAAGCTAAAAATTATAAATTTAATGTCACGTCAAACATGTGAAATCCTTCGACCAAAAAAAAAAAAATGGTGAAGTCCACACACAAATCACATTGTAGGCACTCGATTCAATATGAGCATTTTAGTTGAGGCAAATAGTTGAGAGATTCATCTTTACCAAAAAAATAGTTGAGAGATTCATTAAATCCTTAGGCTCATGTCATAGAATTATGTGGATGGCGTGCATGCAATTCAATTCCCACGTTTTTTATGGACATTACCTAAACACTTTTTTGTCTCTACCTGGACCACAAAAAGTGACGCACTCCTCTCTTGGACTCCACCAAACACTCTTCCCATCTCCTCACTTGGACACCACCAAACACTCTACCCATCTCTCTCTCTCTCTCTCTCTCTCTCTCTCTCTCTCTCTCAATTCACTTCCTCTCACATCTTTAAGCTTGAATGGTTTATGGAAAATCGATCCACAAAATTATATATTAATTTGATTGGTTTATGGAATTATCCACTTTCGTTTAAGTCAACATCTTTTATGAGATTTTTGTGTTAACTATTTATTAATTGTAGCAACCACAACAGACCAAGTACTCCTCAATTTGAGATTCTTATAAAATAAATGCAAAAACTCACTAGATCTTACGATTAAATCAACACGAAATCACCAAAAAAAAATATACAATGAACAATAGAGAATACTGGATATTTGATGTGATCCGAATATCAATGCCTACACCACGATAAAAGCCAACATTGAAAATTCCAATGCTCAATTCAAAAATTACAAAGTAACAATCACTCACAAGTTTGAGTGTTTCCAATACTTAAAGGAAGACCTCTAATGTTTTGGTCCCTTTCTATTTCTTTTATGCAGTTTAAAATCAAGAAAAAATTGAACCATTCTCTTTACACAGCCAATCAACAGTAGCATCACTCCTACTGTCTTTAGAGGATTCAATTTCTTGATCGATCAATCTTGGATCCAAAGAAATTAGATAAAGTAAAGTGACAACCCTATCCTGGTTGAACTCCTACGGCATGACTCCAATAGGTAATCAATCAAGAATTCAACTCCTCCTCATCCAATTCGAGTCGGATCTCATATACGGGCTAAACTTGAAACATCTTTTAAGAGAACTCTTAATTGGAGCTTATAAATGTGCGCATCCAATTACGTTTAAATGATATGAGGCTAAAATAAAATAAAACCCACATTAATATTTAGTTTAACTTAGAAAGTTGACTTTGCCTCTATGATTTGACTTTGATTTGAATTTGAATATATGTTTTTGCTCCAACGAATTTTTCTCCATTTGAAATCAGTGGACATTTTTGAATTTTACACAAGATGATTACAACTTGTCTTGTTTGCCATCTAAATTTAATTTATGAGAAGTTATATGATTGTCTGAGCTAACTGTCCATAAATACTACCAGAACATTACTCATAGTGAATTTTTTTTTCCCTACAAGTGATTTATATACAAGAGAAGGGTGTCGAGTACTAAAAATGAGACATCAAATAAAAAATCTGGCGAGATGTCATGCTTTGTGTGTATACAATTCATTTCCCTATGGCTTCCATAGGACATGCTTAAACACATTTTCTCTTTAGGTCATGCACAAAAAGTGATTTATACATGGGCTTGTCAAACTGGTAAATCGAGTCGAAATTGGTTCAATCTAAAATTGATTTATTTAACCCGTTTGGACCTATTTCTATACAATACTAAGGCAAAAGATCGCTTCAAGTGTCTTAACTTGGCACAAAGGAACACTTACGTGCCATAACTTACAAAAGTGACACTTAAGTGCCACATTTTAAGAAAAGTGGGACACTGAGTGCCGGGTGTCCCACTTCCGGTGAAACCGATCGAAAATTATACGTGGCAATTAAATATTAATATTTCTTGCCGAGGTGATTCGCCAGAGAGCTGACTCAGCTCTAATTCACCCAAAATGACGCCATTTCTATAGTTGGCCAAAATAGAGCCCATAAATCGGGGCCAAAACGACATCGTTTTGGCATAAGTTGAATTTTAATATAATATAAAAATTAATTAAATTAAATTTAAAACAAAATAATAATTTATTTTTATTTTTATTTTTATGTTTATTTAAATAAATAAATGGAGGAGGAGGGAGGCAGCGGTGAGGTTGAACCCTCGGCCGCCCGCCTCCCTCCTCCTCCTCCCCCTCCTTTTTTTTTTCCTCCTCCTTAACCGCCGGTTGCCTCCCCTCCTCCTCCTTCCCCCTTCGTCGGATCTAGGCAAGGGCCGTGACCCTCGCCCCAAATTGAGGCAAGGGCTCGCGAGCCCTCGCCTTTGGTCATTGGGGTTGCCGGCCCTTGGCCAAGGCCCGACAACCCCGGCGACCCTCCCCCTCCGTCACCGACCCTTGCTAGCGACGAGTAGGGAGGTGATGGCGGTGAGGGCTCGGCCTTCAACCACCTCCCTTTTTTATTTTTTAAAATATTTTTTAATATTTTTAATATTTGTATTTTTATAAATATTTTAAATAAATTTAATTTTAAAGTTAATTTAATTAATTTTTATATTATTTTTTACCACGTCCGCACCAAAACGATGCGTTTTGCACTTACTTACGTCGAAAAATTGACACGTCGGCGTTTTGGCGGATTGGCACTTAAGTGATTCATTTTGCTCCAATTTTGGCACTTAAGTGTCACTTTTGTAAGTTATGGCACTTAAGTATCCATTTGTCTTAAGTTATGGCACTCCAGGGGTCCGCGTGTATTAATGACTCATATGAGATAAGAATAAACCACAATTTTTGTCCCGGAGATTCGAAGAACTTTCACACGTGGGAGGAGGGGCCCACCCAGACTTGTTAGGTTCTCAAAACAACTGCCCTTCTTCTTTTAGGCTACGTTTGGTCGTCCGAATTTAACTAAGATAGGATTGGATAAGATAGGATATGAAATTCTTGGATTTTTTTTATATCATATCCACTATTTGGTGAATCACAGTATTAAAGTCGGATATATTCACATCATATTATGTACATTTTTTTTAATATAAACATCATATCATTGTAAATGAACCTAAAAGTTCATAAATGGAGGTGGTTAAAATCTCTCGTGAGACTATTCCTTAATTTATTTTTATTTTCTTTCTATTTTATTTTTCCTCTTTTTAAATTATTTTCTTTATTATTTCTTTTTTCCCCTTTCATCATTCTTTAATAAAAAATTTATCAAAAAGTAAAATGTACTAACATAGCTAAAATACAAAAATACCTAAAATATATAATAAATATAAATATATAATTTATAGATTGAATGTTTATTATAAGATAGAATTAAAGTTGAGTATATAAATTAAAATAAGATTAAATTTAAAAAATAAATTTTAAATTTTGATTTCTTAAATTAGAATTAAATATTATTTATATTAAAATATTATTTTAATTTTTTTAATTTAATAAGTTTGTTATTAAAAAAATAACTTTCCTATTATGGACAATATAAATCATATCCACATTTATCCCACCTCCCCATAGGATAATTTTATCCGGCCTATATCCCTCTTATATCCGACTTTATCCTATCCTACATATCCTGAGCAAGCACCAAACATAGGATAGAATAAATCATATCCCATCCCGAATTTTATCTTGACCGTCAAACGCAGCTTTAATTGCTGGGAGTGAAAGGGGTCAAATTGGGCCCCATCTTGTGGCGAACTATAGTTCTGTGCTTAGATGGGTTGGGTATGGAGAAAAGCCTAGACCCATTTAAAAACCAACATTTAATAGAATTTACGAATCAACCAAAAAAAAAAATTAGACTTTACAACTCAAATAAATTTGTTTATTAAAATTTAATTAACTCATATATGAGGATGAGTTATAATGTTTTTTAGACAAGTCATGGTCTTGAAGTTAATGTGCTTACTCTATAAAACTTTATTCTCTTCAAATTCTTGTTCGGTATTAGAAATATTAAAATAATAAGATAGCATTGATATGCCTAAATCTTCCAATAGTAAGGTAGCATTAATATGCCTATCTTGTTTGTCCTTCTTTTCTTTGATGAATGGTAAGAAAGCACCTTTTCGTACCAACATTGGGCTTGGATAGCCCCAAACTTTCGCACACTCTCACCTTCTTCACTCTCCTTCTCTCAATGAATTCTCTATAAGAGTTTTATATGTGGATTACATTAATTGAGATTGTAATTTACCATTTTACAAAGTTAGTCTAATAAGATAAGACATAAGGTTTCTTAACAGTCAAATATGGGTTTGACTTGTATGGGCCGAGTTGGGCCCGAGCCTGTGATAAGAGGGCCTAGCCTAAAAACTTTATATATAATGCTAAAGTTCCTTCTCTAACCCCCTTACTTCCACAAACATACTATCACCTCACATAAGGCAAGTTGTGAGGGGTGGTCTCATCAAGTCAAGATCCGAGGGCGATAGAGAAGAAGAATCTGAGTGTTGGCTCGTCATCTAAGCATCAGATCATTGTCATTCTGCATAAATAACGATAGATTCCAAATCAGGTACGCAAATCTCTGTCTTCTCCTTCAATATATTCGAGTTTCTGTCTATGTCGATCCTCAGACGTCACTTTGACGGCCAACATTTGATATCAGAGCTTGCATAGTCTAGAACTCGAACTATTGCATTTCATCTGTTTTAAGCAATTTTTTCCGTTGAAACTTGATTTTGAACATATATTCGGACTCATCTTGGCGAGATAAGTGTCTTAGTGGCTGGGTGCCTGCGGCAGAGGCCATAGGTGCCTCCTTGAGAATTTCAGATTTGGCTCAGTTGTGTATTGTTTTGCTCATTTTTGTAATTTTTGTCCCCTTAAAAGTAAATTTTGCTCATCCATTTTACTTAATGTTGGTTTCACTTAGTCTAAGGCGGATTATTCTTTATTCACGGCTACATGTGGTTCCCTTATTACTGTAGTTCTTGTTTATGTTGATGATTTGGTGATCACAAGGGATGATGAGGTATGCATACATCTGCTCAAGTAGTTTTTACATGCTCATTTTTGCATCAAGGACTTAGGTCCTCTTAAATATTTCCTGGGCATAGAAGTTTCTCGATCAAAAAAGGGCATTTATCTCTTTTAAAGGAAATATGCCCTCAACATTAATTCTCGATACCGGTCCCATTGGTGGGCATCCCATTGACACACCCATGGAACCGAACCTTGATTCGATAAATCCCCGAGCTGGCCGATCGGGCTCTTATCGTCGCTTAATTAGACGCCTTTTATACCTTACTACTACTCACTCGGATATTCTATTTCCTGTTTAGAATCTCAGCTAGTTTATGCATGCTCCACATGATGATCGTCAATAAGCTGCACTTGGAATAGTCCGGTATTTGAAATCTAATCTAGGTTTTAGAATATTTTTTTCGACTAACTCATCCTTGCATTAGAGGGATATACTGATTCTGATTGGACTACATGTTCATCCACACGTCGTTCAGTTTACTATATGCTCCTTGGCTCTTGCCCTATTTCTTGGCATCCTAAGAAATAGCACACTATTGCTCGGTCTTCAATCAAGGCTGAATATAGAGCCATGACATATGCAGCTTGTGAGATTACAAGGCTTCGCATGCTTCTCATTGATATTGCCGTCCGTTATCTACTGCCAAGCTTTTTTGTGACAACCAAGCCACTATCCACATTGCTACTAATTTAGTTAGGGAAAATTGTCCAAAAAGTCTTAAACCTATTGCATTTTTGCCAATTGAGTCTTAAACCTTTTAACTTTACCAATTGAGTCATAAACCTTTTTCATTTCTTGCCGATTCAGTTCATCCAGCCAATTTTGGCCGGGAAATGCTGACGTGGACGCCGGTGATACCACATAGAGCTGCCATAGGCCGCGTGGACAATTTTTAATAATATTTTAATAATATTAAAATTTTTTGATTTTTGATTTTCTGTATTTTTCCTCTCTTTTTTTTTTTTTTTTTTCCTTTTTGGCTTTTTCCTTGGCCTTTCCGGTGGCCGGCCACCGGCCACCACAAGCGATGGCCGGCCACCAGCCATAGCCGGCCGGCTAGCCTCGCCCAACACAAGCGAGGCCCGACCGGGCGAGGGCTAGCCTCGCCAAATCTGGCGAGGGGAGCCCTCGCCGAGGCTCGCCCTCACCCAAGCAAGCGTCGGCCTCGCCCCTGGCCGGGCGGGCGATGGCTGGCCACCGGCCACAAGCCGACGCCCGCCCGGCCAAGGGAGAGGGCCGCCCTCGCTAGATCTGGTCTAGGCGAGGCTAACGCTCGCCCTGGGTGAGGGCGAGCCCCGGCGAGGACTCCCTCGCCGGATTTGGCGAGGCCTTCCCTTGCTCGCCGTCGCCATTGCTCGATCGGGCCTCGCTTGTGGCGGGTGAGGCCAGCTGGCCGACTGTGGCCGGTGACCGGTCATCGCCTATGGCTAGTGGCCGGCCACTAGAAAGGCCAAGGAAAAAACCAAAAAAGAAAAGAAAAAAAAAAAAAAAAAGAGGAAAAAACCAAAAAAATTTAAAAATTTAAAAATATTAAAATATTATTAAAAATTGTCCACGTCAGCGCCGACAATCCTAAGTGGCACCGCCGGCGTCCACGTCAGCATTTTCCAGCCAAAATTGGCCGGATGAACTGAATTAGCAAGAAGTAAAAAGGTTTAAGACTCAATTGGCAAAATTAAAAGGTTTAAGACTGAATTGGCAAAACTGCAATAGGTTTAGGACTTTTTGGACAATTTTCCCAATTTAGTTATCCACAAGTGCACCAAACACATTGAGATTGATTGCCATCTTGTTTGTGAAAAAAATTGGGATGGCACACTTTGACCTCTTCATGTCCCTAGCCATTCCCAGCTCACAAACCTATTCACACAAGTCGTTTCTCATGATCTCTTTATTTCATTCAAGCGTAAGTTGTTGACGTTCATGCACGCACCAGCTTGAGGGAGAATATTAGAGTAGGAAATATGATTTGATCCTAATTATTCTAATTGCAGGTTAATTAATCCGGTCAATCTGTAAGATTAGATATTCGAATATAGAATAGAAAACGTTATTTTGTATACTCTTTCCTATTGTACATCCTTCTTGTATTATAGCTAGGCTTGTAATACATGTACAAAAGTAGAGATACACAAAATACAATTTTCTCCAATATTTTTCGTTTTCTATTCAAAAACATGCTACTCAAATCACCCACCCCAATATCTGATACCAAAACAATGCCCAAGTCTATCGCATTACCGTTCCTAATTTCAATGGAAATAACTAAATTTACTGGAGCATTAAAGTGTCTACTTTCTCAATGGCACAAGATTTATGCGACATCATGGAGAAATGATATGCGGCTCTGTAGGAAGGTACAAGCTTCCGGCAGAGCAACTACAAATACATACTAAAAGACGAGTTTGGCTGGAAGGAGTCCAGTTAACGTGCAGCTTGGATAAAAATTAGGGTTAATACCTTGAAAAACCCCAAACTGGTACACTTGTGACACATTTACCCTAAACTATTTTTTTGACCACCAAAAACCCTAAACTGGTATACCTTTGACAAATTTACCCCAAATTGATACACTTGTGACAAATTTACCCCATGTTAGTTTTTATTAAATTTCATTCTCAAATTATTAAGTTAAATGACACGTGACAGTTGACCAGTATACCAATTTAAGATTTTATGCTCTGTTTGTCACAGTTTACAATTTTTGTGATTTTTTTTGTGGTATTAATCCAATTTAGCAAGGGATATATTTGTCACAAATTTACCACTTTGGGGGTTTTTTGCAGTCGAATAAATTAGTTTTGGGTAAATTTATCATAAATGTACCAGTTTAGGGTTTTTTATAGTCAGTCGGGGTAAATTTGTCATAGGTATACCAGTTTTGGATTTTTCATGGTCAAAAACATAGTTTATGGTAAATTTGTCACAAGTGTACCAGTTTTGGGTTTTCCAGGATATTAACCCTAAAAATTACAATAACCAACTCTCTGAGTTTTAACCCAAATAGGATAAGTCTACTGGGCTTTAATCCAATCAAATCGGGTTTCATATACGACTGAAAACTCATAACATAGTTTAAGAACATACTAAAAGAAGAGTTTCAAGACACAAAAGGCACAAACCATTAGATTTCAATCTCTTCAAAATGCTACAATAAACAATTATGAGACCCTCAAACAATAACGTGTAAGAATTTTTTTTTTTTTTTTTTTTTTGCAGCATAACATGTAAGAATAAAGGATGAGTAAATTAGATGAGGACTTATGGAGATGATATTAGGGAAATAGAAAAAAAAAATTTGTGACACTTAATGGAGAAAACAATACCAGTGTCACCTCTATAGAAGAATCTTAAGATTTTGAAAACCATTTAAGTGAGTGAATTAATTAGATTTCTAGGCGTATAAGAAAAGACTAATGTTCTATAACGAAGATTCCATTGCAAGTGACTTTCGGTCTACAATAAATGTGCGATCTCTTAAATCTAAAAAGGTTACAAGGAACTCGTGGAAAAATAAAAGAGGAGAAACATCTTCAAAGGGGGAAAAAAATCTACCTTACAGTATTTGCAAGAGTATAAATCAATTAGAAAAGGATTGTTGGTTTCTAGATAAATCACAATAGCCCTTATGTAAAAGAAATAGCCATGTAGGAAAAAACTGTTGGTCGAAAACAAATTATCGAGCTAATTATGATGAAGAAAAAGAAAATACAGACAATATGTGCAAGCCAAGTGGCAAATGTCGAAAAAAAATTATGCTTGTTATTTTGATGGTGGGATAGTAATTAAAAACACGCCATGTACTATGTTCAACAATCTTGATCTACCATCTCTGAGGCGGCAACATGGGCGCTCGGTGGAAAAAAAAAAAAAAAAAAAACTGATGTGCTTTCTCCATAACAGTGGCCGTCACCTCAGCAAAAACTTATTATTTACAAGTTAACTAAGTTGAACATCGATTTTACTTTTATTTCTCCTATTAAATTTCTAATTTGAGTTGCCAATTGAAAATTAATTGGTCTTAAAAAGTTCATTGTCTCTTTATAGTACATACAAAATCAAATTGTATGATATCGGAAACTTTAATTCAATTTAACGCTGTAAAATTATAGAAGATTGTGGACTTAAATGGGATGGTTCATTTTTTTATGGTAATTCCTCATTTAATTTTTAGATGTATATCCTACAACAAAGCAATTATGTAATTTTTAAATATTTTTCATTTTTGTAGATTTGGTTTTTTTTTTTTTTAGAATGACAAAAATTTGCTTCAATTTCTATTTGTTTGATTCTCCTTTTCAACCGCTAAGAAAGTTATTATTGAGACATGTTGCTTCTTAGTAAAACGTACCAAGTATCATGCATACTAGTAGATTTTAGTTGATTCACCTATCTCGACTCATTTTCTTCGCATCTAACTTCCCTGAAACAACGTCCAAGAGATTCACCTATGTTTAATTTGCACATCAAATTTACGTCACATGTTGATCATTAGAGTTGTTCGCCACGTGTTTTCATGACAGCAATTAATAGAATATTGATCCACAATCGAGGGAGATAAATTTAGGACGGCACTATTTTCACCTCTATTTTGACTAGAACATATTTTTTTTCCGTGAACTTATTGAAATACCCTCCTCTTTCCCTCTTTCTTCAATTTATTGTTTCTTCTTTTATCAGCCTAACCCATTTCTTTCTTAACAGGCTAACCCACAAAATTGCGTTTTATTTCTATCACATCTCTTATCGTATCAACTTCGCAATATAAATGTCCAATTTCACCTAACAATATATTATCTTATCATACATCCTATTTTCACTTTGCCTAGAGAAGGTCGTCAATTTTAATTTATGATCTCATGTTTTTAATCACAAACTTTACATCGAATGTTATAAATTTCTAGTTTTAACAATGTATAAATAGCAATTAATTGCCTATTTTTTATTAGATAGTTTGGGGAAGCTTCACGTCAAAGTTGATAATTAAAATCCAATCTAATTATCTCGTTAATGTTGATATTGTGGGTGTTTTTCTGAAATAAGTTTCTAGTTTTTTTAAGTTAAATATCGCTAGTTTGTGCTTTCTTTTGACCTTTTTATGTTTTAATAAGAATTGCAAGATGAGGGTTGACAATTTATTTACACCTTCTTCACTTTCAAAGTCACGTCAGATTTTTTTGGAAGAAAATTTTAAACATATGTTAAAGTTTTAATCCACTTGATATGAGATTGAATTTACAATTGAAGTTTCTTTTCTTTTTCCTTTTATGTGCTTATATTTTGTTTATATTTATATATGAACTAAATATGAACATGTTTGACATTTGATCATGCTTCTTAAAAAATAACCACTTTTCATATTTTGATTAGGTTTTCTTTTCCCTTTTTGATAAATAATTAAATGAATTTTAATTTTGACTTTGAGATATAGTTCCGTTCATTATATATGATTAAAAATAGATAATTAATTATGTGTTCATAAACTATCATAAATAAAAATATATCGTGATTGAAAGTATGAGACCATATACAGCATCTAGGAAAATTGATAACAAGATGCGTTTAAAATAATATTTTATTGAGTACAATGGAGCATTTATATTGTGAAATTGATACACTGATATGACGGACGGTAGAAATAAAGGTAACTCTGTGTATTAGCCCGATAAGAAAAAAAACAATAAATTGAAGAGATAGGGGAGGGTATTTCGGTAAGTTAAGCAGGAAAAAGGACTGTCTTAGCCAAAATTGAGTGGAAATATGGTCATCTTAAATTTATCGTAAATATATCAATTTCAATTTTTTTGTGAAATATAACTCGATATAAAAAGAGTAATATTCGATCCATTGAATTGAAAAAAAAAAAAAAAAATGAGGGCAATTGGTCGAAAATTCGCAAACTTTTATCGGGAAGGTTGTAAAAATACCGTTCCTAGAATGTTCCCGGGCATCTCCTCGACCGGACCGACTCGTTCCCACGCCTCTTTTCTCTTTCTTCTCTTCTCTTCTTCTTCGTCCAGAATCCGTGCAGGCCTTGGAATTTGATCTGATTACCCTCCTCCTCCGCGGCTGACTGCGAAGGGAAAAAGGCGCAATGGCTCTCAACCCTCAGCTGTTCCCGAACGGCATGCCCGTTCCCTTCGTCAACGAGATGTTCGTCCTGGCCCGAGACGGCGTCGAGTTCGAGGTCGATAAGATTCCCGGGTAAATCATCCGATCCCGACGCTTGTTCGCTATCGGAAGCTTTTCCGCCGAGAATTTGCTTTCGTTGTTCGAAACCCTTTCTGCCCACGAGGCTGAAAGGAATGGTTTTTAATGGGTTTATGTTCGTCTTGCGAATTGAAGTTTGGTGGATCGATTGGGCGTGGATCGGAAAGCGTCTTGCTTGACGATGCTATGGCCAGAAAAGAGAGGCCTTTTGATTCTGGGTGTAGTGAAATTCGCCTTGCCGGAGGAAATTTTGCGGGTTAGGCGTTGGATGGCGTGGTGGGATTGGGAGGAGGTGGTTATGATAAATTTGTCTTTAGGTCTTGTAAATTGCGTTGGAGGATAGGGTTTGAGTCGAGAATGGTTCCTAATCTTTTGAGAACAGATTGGTTAATCTAAGTAAGAAACATTTATTATTTGGATGTGGAAGTTCTTAAAAATAGAATAGGATTGAGGACTGGGACGCATTTGAAGAAGGCATGAATCGATGACGAAGGATGCTCAGTGCATCTGGAAGTTGAAAGATTGGCATGATCTGTGTGTGGTCTCCTGGGTTTATTGTAGACTTTAGCATATATGAAGGTTTGCATGGGAAATCAATGGCCAGATTGTATCAGGGGTTGCTTTATATTTTTTATGCAATCTAAGTTGGGTTGATGATATTGCCAGTGTGATTTGTCATTTGTCATTAACTGAAAACTGCTGTCATTTGCACGTTTAAGATCGTGTTATTGGAATGTACATGTTCAAAAGAAACAAAAAGTTTGCTCTTAGCAATTGAAGGTTTTTTAGACATTGTGTCAGACAGATTAATGACTGTTCTTTTGGATCCGTTGTCATTAGATCCCAAGGGGGTCGTGTGAAAGCAAGAGGAACTATCTACTTGTCCAACATAAGGATGGTCTTTGTTGCAAGCAAGCCTGTTGGGAGTCTCACCGCCTTCGACATACCCCTGGTCTGTAATTTCACTGTTATACTCTTTTCATATGTAATAGCATGGATATTTGTTCGTCCCATTTGGTATATTGATTTATTGGTGGAATATTTTGTGCTAGCATGAACGTCTGGTTTTGCAGCTTCTTTGTGTGATTTCCATATTGGTTCAGTCCATGTGAAGAGAGGGCTTTTGAACTAATTTTCTTAAGCAGATAAATGTTGGGCATTTTGGCACATAGTAGGTTATGTAACTATTGTGTGTTGAAGCTAAGCTTGGTTTTTTTACCTCCAAGACGGTGTATACAATTGTTTCCACCTACCGGTATTTGAAGATTCAAGTAAACTTGTGGAAGGTTACTATTGTTTTACTCTTTTTTTGTGGGGGGCCCCCTGCCGCCGTTGGGGGGGGTGGCGGTGTGGAGTTTAGTCACTGTACTTTTGCTTTTTCTTTCTGAGAAAATGTCAAATTAAATATATATTGAGGGCAATTTCCATAGGGAAATATGTCAAGTGCCTCTTAGAGAATATTTTGAATCAATGGAATAGTTTCATTCTTTTTAGGGCTGCAAAGTTCATTAGATCCACCTCGCCAGACTTGTTCCATCATATTTTATCCAGCCAGTCTCAGTATGGCATTTGTACTTTGATGCAGATGGATGTCTCTCCGATAGCCATCACTCTGGCCACGTAATAGTTTGGTAGCTGTTGCATTTTTGGTCAAAACTTCTGCATATGTGTGTGTTTGTGTGTATATATATATATATATATATATATATGTTGTTATTCGTTTGATGATTATGTTGCTTTGCTCAGGATAAACATCAGAGAAATTGTTTTGAGCTATCTCATGTACTTTGTTGTGAGAGTTCGAGTTACTTGGTCGATGGGAATTAGGAATTCACTTGTGGTGGAAAATGTTGGCTGTATTCTGTATTTGCTTGTAGCTGTTTTCTGTGGTTTGGTGTAGGTATAGACTTGACACAGATAACATTGGCTAACCAGAAGCCTGATTCAATTGATAATTTTTATCTTAAGAGTTCTGATGACCAAAAAAATGAAAAAGTACTTACTCATATGAGGCATTCATGTTTCATGTACAAAATGATCTTTTTCGGTGAAAATATATTTTTGTTTGATGACCATATTAAACATACAAATGATCAAATATGATGTAACTGCAAAAAAGAGTGAACAGCACCTACAGTGGACTTAGAGGCTGGACTTTGTGAATGATTTTATCGTTTGTTGAAATTTTGTTATCATGGAAAATGAGTCTCTGGATGATTATGTACAGGGTGAAACAATGGCCTATGTATTTGTTGATACCCTCAATTGACAATAAATAGTTTAGTACCTGTGTACCCAAATTGCATGCTAAAAAAAGGCTAGACTACTTCCACTTTCTGTTTTGTTTTCCTGATTGAGGACTGTTTTGTCATTTGTTTCCTTTTATTTAATGATCATTGGACGTTCTTGTGATTTCAAGTCAAAGTGGAGTTTCTGGTGGACATTATGACTTTTCTGCATTATCTTCGTAACTTAATATTATTCATCTTACCACTGTCGTTGCTTCACTCTGCAGCTATATGTCAATGGTGAGAAGTTCAATCAACCAATATTTTTCTGCAACAACATATCTGGCTTTGTGGAGCCTGTAAGTATACAATTTGTGATTATCATTATTCACTATGAATTTGGACACTCATCTTTTATTAATGACCCCAGGTGGTACCAGATAACCAGCACGGGGCACTTTTTTCCACTCATACTTTTAAGATATTGTTCAAGGAGGGTGGATGTGGGACCTTTGTGCCGCTCTTTTTCAACTTGATATCCTCTGTGAGGCAATACAATCAGCATGTTAACGCTGAAAGTGCGCCACATGTGGATCCTTTACAAGCAGCAGGAACTCCAGTTGATGAGATGATGAGACATGCGTAAGTGCTAGTACTCTGTTTTATAGAAAATAATTTAAGAGCAAGAGAGACAGGACCCAGGTGGGCTCGTTATATTGAGTGACTAGGGGATACGTAGAGCAATTGCAATTGCAAAAGAGATGTTGGTCCATGTTGTTTAACATGGCCTGATACGCTTGTGATTGGCTCAGTACATTAGCATATGACAGAATTCTTTATTTTTCGATTGAAGCTGATGAAAGAATTGAGGGATGAAGTGCTAACCATCTGCTGTTGATTTTGCAGATACGTGGATCCCAATGACCCTACCAAGATCTTCTTACAGCAGCCTACTCCAGAGTCACAGCTGAGGCGCCGGGCATACCATCCTCGGCCTGCTGAAAACTCTATATGAGTAGAGTTTGATGTTTCTGGTACAAAATAACGCTGGGTGTTCTGTTTTCGGTTTCTACCCTATTACTGAAAATTGTATCATACTATGTCGGTGACGAAACTTATAATAAGAAGCATGTGTAAAGTTTGAATATACCCCCCTTGCTGGACTAGCTTCTCTTGTAGTTGTACAATCCCTTTTTACGTGGCGAAACCAAGGTCCTTCCTCCAAATTGTCCAGCTCCTCACTCTAGGAACGTTGGAGTCGAGGTCTTGTGTTCTTATGGAGTTCTTCCTGAGCGGAATTTTGAAAGAAATTACAAAGACTGGCTTGCCTCTACCTAATGCGAAGTGAGCCATGGAGTTTGTAGGCGGAGTACGTTTACTCCTTGAGATGTTGGTTGACAATATAAGACCAAATAAGCTATTAATTTCATCAGCTTGTCCATGGGGTCATGGAAAGATTCGACAAAGGGACAGAAACAAATCCTTCCCTTATTGCCAAAAACGAGGCGTGATGGACGTTTATATCATTGATATTGCTCGGAAGCAAGGACAATCCGTCGGAAAAGTCAAAAAAAGTCATAAACCTTTTGCATTACGGTCAATTCGGTCTAAACTTTTCAATCGCCAAAATTTAGTCTAAACCTTTTAATATTGGTGCCAATTCAGTCCATCCGGCCAATTTTGGCCGGCCGGACCGACGTGGACGTTCGCGTGACCAGGACGGCGACGTGGCCTTTTTATGAATTTTTTTTCTTTTTTTCTTTTTCATTTTCTTTTTCGGCGTTGGCCGGCGAGGGGTGTGGAGCCCTCGCTTGCCGCCGGCGAGGGTCGCGGCCCTCGCCGGCCTCTCCAGGCCGCCGGCGAGGCGCTTCGCCGGATCGGGCGAGGTCGGCCTCGCCCAAGCCTTGCCGCGGGCGAAGGCGGCCTCGCCCACGGGCCGGGCGAGGCCATGGCGGCCATCGCCGGGCGGAGGCGAGGGCCGCGAAGCCCTCGCCGGCCGCCGGCGAGAGTCGCGACCCTCGGCCCTCGCCTCCACCCCGGCGAAGCGAACCCGCAAAACCCATTCCTCCTCTCTCTCTCTCGAGCGCCTCTGCTTGAACCCACCATCTCCCGCGAAGCCGGAAACGGCGGAAAGCCCCGATCGAATCGAGAGAACTTCCCCTTCTTCTCGCCGCGGATTGGAGGAGAGCGGGTGGTGGTTGCTTGATCGGGGATCGATGGGGACGCGAACGCCGTGGCCGGCAACCCGGCCCGCGCCATCGCCATCGCCTTGGACTCCGGAGCTCCGCTCCCGACGCTCGCCGGGCCGTCGTCTCTTTCCTCGAATCCGTATGCCCTCTCTCCCCCTCGCCGGCCGCGGCGAGGCCGCCGCCCGGCGGCCGGGCTGGCGAGGCCGGCCTCGCCCGGATCCGGGCGGCGCCTCGCCGGCGGCACAGGAGAGGCCGGGCGAGGGCGCGACCCTCGCCGGCGACGGGCGAGGGCCCGCGGCCCTCGCCCGGTGGCCGGCGAGCCTCACGGACGCTCGCCGGCCACCGCCGAAAAAAGAAAATGAAAAGAAAAAAAAAGATAAAAAATTAATAGAAAATTCAAAAAAATTAATAAAAAATTCGAAAAATAATAAAAATTCATAAAAAAGGCCACGTCAGCGTCCAGTCACCGGTAAACGTCCACGTCAGCGCCGGCCGGCCAAAATTGGCCGGATGGACTGAATTGGTACCAATATTAAAAGGTTTAGGACTAAATTGGTCCAATTGAAAAGTTTAGGACTGAATTAGTACCAATGCAAAAGGTTTAGGACTTTTTTGGTACTTTTCCCACAATCCGTCCTTAGATGCTGCTCTAATTTGTCTAGCGGATATGAGAACACCCAGAAAAATGTACCGCCTAACCTTTTGAGGCTTGGGTTGAAGGTGACGGTGGATTGCTGTGATTGACATGCGCCTTGGGGGGTGAGTGAATGGCTTGCAAAACTGGGTTTCAGGTTTCTGCCTATGGCGCAAATTGCAGTCGAGAGTGCATGATCCCATTTTTTTTCACGGCGTAATCGCCTAAAGAAGAATCCCTTGTTGGAATTAGATCTATTGTATCGTGGGGAATAACCGCTAGAGCTTGTTGCATCTAGAGCTTGTTGCATCGAGTTTTGAACTCCGATGGACGAAATTGTCCTAAAGGAACGAAATTATCCTAAAGGATAATGCTTTCTCGTTTCAGATATTTATCCTTATTTTCCATCTTTTCCAATAATTTTTTACAGCAATAAGCTAGAAAAAAATTAGATCCTCTTCAAGATCACAACTCTACTAGAAGACGTCTCAACCCAACCTAAAAAATATATGAAAAAGTGTCAAAAAAATCATAAACATTTTACATTTGTGTCAATTTAGTTATAAACCTTATATTTGTGTCAATTTAGTTTTAAACATGTTGACTTGATGTTAATTTAGTCCTAAACTTTATATTGGTGTTAATTTACTCCTAAACTTTTTGACTTGGTATTAATTTAGTCTTAAAACTTTTGACCGATGCTAATTTTTATATTCCGACTAATTTCGACAAGATATTGCCAATGTGAATGCCGGTCAACCGACGTGACACAACCAACGCTAATGTAAACAATTTTTAATAATATTTAGTATTTTTTGGAATTATTTATTTCTTTTCTTCTTCTTTTTTTCCTTTTCTTTTTTTCTTTTTTTCCCCCTCTCCTTGTCCTCGCCAGTGAGGTTACGGTCCAACCTCGCCAGCCTCTAGCAAGCCCTCGCAAGTGGCCTCGAGGGTGGTCTTATGTTAAGCGAGGAGGCTCGCCCTCACCAGATTTGATGAGGGTCCAGCCTTGGCAACCATGAGTGAGGCTTGACCTCACTAGCTCAGGCGAGGTTGAGTCTCGCCCAGCCACCGGCGAGGACTCGAGCCCTTATAAGCACAACCTCACGGCCTCTAGTGAAGCTCAACCCTCGCCAGCCTAGCGCGAGGCCACCCTCATGATCACTAGCGAGGTCGACCTCAACCTCCCTAGCCCTCACCTCTAGTTAGTCACCCAATTGGCAATCGGCCAGAGGAAGGAGGAGGAGGGGAAAAAAAGGAAAGGGAAAAGAAAAAAAAAATTATTTTTCAAAAAAATATTGAAATATTAAAAGTTATACACGGCAATACCAGTTATGCCACGTTAGCCGACCAGCATTTACATCAATAATATCTAGCCAAAATTAGTCAAAATGACTGAATTGGCAATAGGTAAAATGTTTTAGGACTAAATTGGAACCAAATCAAAAACTTTAGAACTAAATTTGCATCAATAAAAGGTTTATGACTAAATTGACACTAAGTGAAAAAGTTTATGACTAAATTGACACTCATAAAAGGTTTAGGACTAAATTGATATCAATATAAAAGATTTAGGGCTTTTCTAATACTTTTCCCAAAAAAGTATAAATAAGGATTGAGCAACCACTAGCTCAGTAAATGAAACTTCCAAGCGCAAAGCAGGAAATCTCAACAGGACCACTTTAGCATTTATAGATTCCAAGCTCAAATGGCCACAAATTATCCATAGATTCACTAAAGCGAGTCCAACATTCAATGCCAATTATACAATAGAGTCAACACAACGTACATAGCGTAATGCGTAAGTATCATCATATAGTAGCTCACTGAATATATACAAATGGGTCGGTATAGTCGACTAACTCGCCAGTGACTCATCTCATACAAGAGTCATCACCTATAGGCGAATAATAATATGCCTAGCCATGTCTTCAATACGATAATTGTGACGGATCCAACTCCCGGGTCGATAAAAGCACTGATGGAAGTCCCAGTTCAGTCTCCCTTAATAGGGGCGTTGCTCATGGAGCGGGATAGGCCATGGCCAATGTTCATGGCCTAATTAACATGTACCCAAATATTCAATCAGTCCAGTACTTGCTAGTGCGGTTTCTTCCATTCCAGTTCCACTGGATACATAACATTTACTGCATTGACTTAAGCCGGTTCGTGTGTAATTAGCAAAGTCATTTTGATGATCAAATCCACGTGAACAGTACACCAATAACCATTCCATGACAAATATAACAAAAGGACTATATCATAACGAGAATTGGATCCACCTCATTTCCACAATCACTAAGCACAAGTTGATCATTCAAACTTATGGAGTCATTAAACCGGTAAAACTGTTCAGATTTCATGTCTCTTAGCCAAAATCCATTCTCACTTCTTTAAATGTCAAATAAGCACCTTTAGGCCATGTCTAATTGACATCGTACTGAGAAGATTAACCGACTTTAAACTAAGAAATTTACAATTTGTCTGATCACAAATTGAAAAGTCTGAACTGCAACAAAATCAATTTAATTCAACCACCTCAGATATTTTCAAGCTTTAAAACGTCCGTTTGAGTCGAAGTCTGGACAGAAACTTGAAGTCTGGACAACGCACATTAAATTTTCAACCACCTCAGATATTTAGTTCAACAACCTTAGATATTTAATTCAACCACCTTAATTAGTGACCAACGCACATTAAATTTTCCCGCCACGATAGCCCACAGGTTGCCTGAAGTCTGGACAGAAGCTTGCCCATACCAACTCCAAATTCCTTGAATGTATCTTAAATGAAGTCTCACTCTTCTTGATACCTCTATCACCAAGTTATGACACCAAGGTCAGCACCCAAGATGACGCATGCTGCAATTCAGCGATTCTCCCCCCTATTTTGCTTCAAACGAGTTTCACTTGTCCGTCCTAATGGCCGTACGAGGGGCAAGGAGAAGACTAAGTGAAAGTTGCCGCTTGTGACCTTTCTCCACTAATTTTTCGTGCAATATAGGTTGACTTGCCACTTACTAGGGTTTTAAAACTATTTTACGCTTTCTTTCTTTAAGGTTTTAATTGCTACAATTATGTTTATTTAGGTCCGACATTGATGAAAGAAACTCCTCTCTCATTCAATTACTTATGTGTGTACTTTTGCTCACAACCGCGTAAGACCTCAAATTAACGACGCCATGCCACTCGCCATTAAGAGTTCAGATATTACACTTGCACCGTATATACGACATAAAACACGAAGAAAACAACCCGTCCATATTCACAACAAAAAACGTGTAGAGCCCTAGCATCTCTTGGTGAAATAAAACTCTGCTGACCAACACCAGTGTTTAATTGATTTGCATAATCGGACTTCACCACGCCTTGGGAATCAGTGTGATTAGACCAGCACCTTCCATTACGAGGTCTGGCCATAGCCAAAATAATTTGATCAACACCTTCGATTACGACAACCCATTCATATTTAGCGTTTTTACATATTTGACCAACACCTTTGGTTATGTCGGCCGGTGATAGCAAAAGAACAAACGTCGCATGTTGGGAATCATTGTAATTGTGATGAGGATGAGTTGGCCAACCACGACCTGTCAATAGCAAGAGTAAAATGTTGTGAAGTTGTATATTTCATGATTAAATCGACTTGCATAGATTTATGATAGTCTGTTAAAACATATAGCACACCTTTGTCGAGTTTCTTTATTTTTTTGGTAAAAGAAAACATTCCATTCATTTCCATGGATATATTATAGAGAAACGCAGCCTTACTGCAAATCAAGACAAAACCTAGACAAATCCAAAACAAAACAAGCTCCAAATAAGAAGATGAATCATCATAATAAGGTTAGGGGGTCTTATACCCTTAAAAAGTGGAACAGTGACGTTTTCAAACCAAAATCGATGGCTGATCACTATATCCACCTTCAGTAATGAGCACACACCGAGTTCTCCATTAGTAGCAATCACTTTGCCTTTTGATGGTGCATGCTTACGTTCAATGAGGTTAAACACGCATAGATCTAATATTTGTGAGAGCAAAACTTTCACGAAACTCCTCTAGTTACTTTCGCAACTAGACTTGTACACCAATGAAACACAAGGGAAGTGAAACCCCATAAACATGCACGCAAAAAACTCCAAATCTAGACTAGATCGGGATAGAAACCTTCTTGAAACGGGAGAGAAAAACTTCTAGATCTAGACTAGATCAGAAGAGAAAAATTCCTCAAAACATGAGAAAAGCAAGAAAAATAAAATAAAGAACCAAATCAGCAAAAGAAAAAGGAAAAAAAGGGAGGGGAATGAGAGATCTAACTCAAATCCTCTCCTTCGTAGAGGTCGAAGAAGAAAGCTATGTAAAGATGAGGGGGAGAGGAGAGACCCAAGCAAGGAGAGAGATGTCCCTAGCTTACCTTTGTCAAGTTTGGTTTACGACAGTTTACAGATATTTACCGTGGACGGTTCTAGTCAATAGCACATAGTCGTAGATTTCTTTTCTTTACCGCACCATAAAATAACCAATAGCACCACGCCTCAAATATTTACCGTGGACACCTCTAATCAGACCAAGCTTAATATGTTGAATTCCTCTACCATTTCCGTCTTGTGCTGTCCGGTATCAACTCTTTGTGAGGATGATAACAATCACGAGACTCTCAGAAAATGGAACCGCCAATTTCATATCCAACGAACTTTCTTGAATGTCATCCGTCAAAAGCAGCGACTGAATAGAAATAATGTGCAAGCTTATGCGTTTTCTCCTAAAATTCTGAATTTTTTGTCAGTTAAAAGAGAATCCGATTCCATCATGGAACGAAAATGGACTTTCGAATCGACCTGAATAACTAGTGGTCCGAATCGTCCATCTTCCACGAATTTGCTTGAATGTCAATTTCAATGAAGACTTGGAAAAGTCAGTCAATCATGCCTCTCTTACAGTAAAAATGTGGCGCACGCTAAACTGATTGAAAAAGGACGAGATTTTATCTTGCACTACATCCTCATTGACAAAAGAAATTGTTCACGAAAGGACCCATTTGCCGAAAAACGCTGTACAGCTGTAAAAGGCGTTGGCCTCTGCTGTACAGCTGTAAAGCCTCGATCGAGACTTCAAGGATGATGTTCCATCTATAAGCATGTCATCAATCTCAGTTAACACTATGTAGACCTGAACTATCTCACCTCCCAAAAACCAACCATTCTCCAAATCATGGCTTTCTTCTTACTGCTGTCCAGCCAGTCTCCTTCAGGCGTCTTCTTCTTCTTCTTCTCACTCTTCTTGGCTGGCACCCCTTTATTTCATGGTTTAGGCGTATATGCTTCCTCTACTTCTCTTTTCACCATCAACGCAGCTGGCCATAAGGGTGAAGCAGAGGCTCTCCTCAATTGGAAGTCTACTCTTGACAGCCACAGTCAATCTCTCCTGTCTTCATGGCATGGCAGCAATCCTTGCCGCTTTGCCGGTGTCACTTGCAAGGACTACGGAGCCATTACCCATCTAAATCTTTCCTCCCTTGGTTTGAGAGGAACTTTGGATGGCCTTGACTTCTCGTGCTTAACCAGTGTGGTTAGCTTTGAACTTGGCAATAACTCGATCTATGGCTCCATCCCCTCGAGTATTGGTAACCTCTCCAAACTCAACTTTCTTGATCTTTGTGTCAATGAACTGTCCGGGGACATTCCTCCAAGTATAGGCATGCTCGAGAGTCTTCGTTATTTGTATCTATGTGCAAATAACTTTTATGGTTCCAATCTGAGAGAGATAAGTGACTTGACGAATTTGAATTTGAAGGGTCTTAACTTATCGGGAAATGGACTTTCGGGACCCATACCTTCAGAAATCGGGAGGCTCACTTCTCTTATTGAACTTGACCTATCATACAACGATCTCATCGGTTCAATTCCTCGTTCCATTGAAAACATGACAAGTTTATCTTATCTTGGGCTCTCTGTAAATAGAATCTCAGGTTCGATCCCTCAAGAACTGGGGGGATTGATACATCTCAAAGAATTGTCTTTGAGAAAGAATGACTTGGTCGGTCCAATCCCATCGTCTCTCCAAAACTTGAGCAATCTAATATCCTTAAGCTTTAACTTAAATCATCTTTCAGGTTCGATTCCACAAGAGTTGGGAAAATTGATATCTCTTCGAGAATTGCTGGTATTTAATAGTGGTTTGACTGGTCCAATCCCTGCATCAATTGGAAACTTGCTCAATCTGACCACGTTAAACCTTGCTGCCAATAAATTCAATGGATCCTTGCCTTCTGAATTTAATAGGTTAACATGCTTGAGGGAACTATATCTTTCTAATAATGAATTTGAGGGGGTACTGCCACAAGATGTATGCCTTGGGAGGTCATTGAGAAATTTCCATGCTTTCAATAATCGGTTCACAGGTCCCATTCCAACAAGCTTACAGAACTGTAGCGCGTTAATTAGATTGAGGCTAGAAGGAAACCAACTTACTGGAAAAATAACAGAAGCTTTCGGAATGTATCCGAGTCTTAATTATGTGGACTTGAGCCACAATCATTTGAACGGCGAACTTTCTTGGAAATGGGAGCATTGTCCTAATTTGACGAGCTTAAGAATATCAAACAACCAAATTTCTGGGGAGATACCTGCAATACTTGGAAGGATGGCTCAGTTACAAGAACTAGACCTTTCTTTCAATTGTTTAAGTGGAGAGATTCCTAGAGAATTCAGAGGCTTGATGTTGTTGTCAAAACTCGATCTAAGCAGCAACACTATAACAGGAAATGTTCCAACTGAGATTGGACTTTTATCCCATTTGGCACATCTAAACTTGGCATCAAATAATTTGAGTGGATCAATACCGGTGCTGATAGTCTCATGCAAAAGCTTATTGAGTTTGAACTTGAGTAGAAACAAATTTTGGAGAAGCATTCCTTCTGAGGTAGGCAACGCACAATTCCTAGAGGTTCTTGACTTGAGTCATAATTTGTTGACTAGAAAAATACCAGGAGGACTAGGACAATTGAGAATGCTACGAGTTCTAAATATCTCCCACAATAGCCTTTCAGGTTCTATTCCACATACGTTTGGTGTTATGTCGGCCTTAACTTCCATCGATTTATCCTACAATAACCTAGAAGGTCCTCTCCCAAATGTCAAAGCTTTCAATGAGGCTCCATTTGAAGCAATTCAGCATAACAAAGGGCTCTGTGGAAATGTTGTTGGTTTACCAAAATGCAATGCCACCGGGAGCAAGAAACACAATCAACACTTTGGAGCTAAAATTACAGTTATCCTCATTCTCTCTTTCTCGGGGTTTATCCTTCTCTCTTGCACTTTGATAGTTCTTGTAATTATTGTTCATCATCGAAGAAGAATTATCAGGAGAGAGAATAATGAACAAGCCAATGATTTGGCTTTCATGGGTATTTGGAGTTATGATGGCAAAGTTTTTTATGACCGAATTGTCGAGGCCACAAAAGGATTCGACTCCAAGTACTATGTGGGAGAAGGAGCATATGGAATTGTTTATAAAGCTGAGATATCCGAAGGTCAAATGGTTGCTGTCAAGCAAACCTTATCATCTCAGGATGATAGTGAGGTCGTTGATCTGATAGCATTTGAAAGGGAAATTCAAGCCTTAATAGATTTACGCCATCGCAACATCGTGAAATTTTATGGGTTTTGCTCTTATACTCGACGTTGTTTTTTGGTGTACGAATACATGGAAAGAGGAAGCTTGAGAACAACTTTGAATGATGATGAAAGGGCAACTGAATTTCAATGGGACAAGAGAGTGAATGTGGTCCGAGGAGTTGCCAATGCATTATCTTATATGCATCATGAATCTTCACCTCCAATGATTCATCGAGACTTGACCAGTAACAACATTCTATTGGATCATGATTATGAGGCCCATGTTTCTGATTTTGGCACTGCAAGACTATTGAGGCCCGATTCATCAAACTGGACAACTATTGCTGGCACCATTGGGTATATTGCTCCAGGTACTTCGTAATTTTCTCAATTTTAAAGGCATTCTATGTCAAACATTCCATTTATAATTCAACTTTTACTAGTTTACTGCATATCTCTAGTTATATAATCCTCTTATGAAAAATTTGCTTACTCGTATAGAGCTTTCAAGTTCAATGTTGATCAGAAAGCTTTTGGATTTCCCCGATAAGGAAGAATTGGCAAATGAAAAAAAAAAACATCATAATCGATTCATTTCAAGGATGTTAAGTTCGTGTTACCTAAATGATGCATGTACTTTATTCGTCGAACAAAACCTTTGAAACTTCATCGAAATATAAACTCCCGTATCAAATCAGTGTTATGAGTGAAGATTGAGCGGGCATTTGTACTTGTAACCGTCATGTCATGGGAAGCAATTATGTGAACTTGATTAAAACCTATGATTGAGGTTATAAAAATAAAAATAAAGTGAATTTCCCATTTGCAGAATTGGCTTATTCTATGATTCCTACCGAAAAATGCGATGTATATAGCTTTGGAATTGTCGCATTAGAGACAATCATGGGAAAGCATCCAGGAGACCTCGGACTACAGGATTGTTCATCCTCTAGCCAAACTGGATCGCCAATGCTGTTGAAGGATGTGCTTGACCAACGTCTCTCACTCTCTAGGATTCATCTTCAAGATGCGCAAAATTTGGTCTTAATCGCCAAATTAGCGTTTGCATGCTTGCACTCTGATCCACAGTTTCGACCGACCATGGGACAAGTCTCGCGTGAGCTTTGTGTTCAAGTACCACCAGAAATGCCACTTTCTACAGTCAGTTTAGAGCAACTTCGCAATTTCAATGTGAGGAAATTTGGAGCATTCACTAGAGATGGTAAGTTTTGAAGTTATTTTTCATGCGTTATTGTGTCCGGTTCTTAATAATATTGAAGATCCACTTTTGAATATCTTCTTATTTCTTGCTAATTCCAACCAGGCGATTTATAGTTTTCACTACAGAGCCAACTTCTCTACGGACATTACGAGAATAGTGCAATGTTTATAGTTTGGCGTCGTGGCACCAGAAATAATTATGGGAAGGCTCCTGGTGAGATATCATTTCTCAATTAATTCCAACATGTTATACAGCAATTGGGAAGTGAATTTGCAAAATGCATTAGATCACCACCTCTTGCCTTCTTCAAATCGAGATGCAAACAAAATTTAGCCTGTATTGCTAAAAGTAATAATGATGCTACTAGTTTGTGAACGTTTATCAATATGCACTGCCCTACTTGAATTATCGGTCGGTTCCATTAAATCACTTTTGGCTAACATGCAATGTCAAATCGGAACTTTCAAATAGTTCAATTAGGTCTCTTTTATGTTTTAATATGTTTATTGTCATACTTTCAATAGTTAATTGAAATGCAAATGGCATGGACACCAATTTAATCAAAAGCTGATGTTGGGCGGAGAATACGTGGATTTCGTGCGTGTCATGTTGACTTAAAATTGCATTAACCGGAATATGCACACGATCCATCAATATGCGCCCTTCTCACTCAGACATTTCTCAACACTGTTATCCTGTTGACTTCCTTTATTAATAACAATTTTAGGTTTTTCTGTCCAAAGAAGGATAAGGATATAGGCTTTGAAACCTCTACTATTAAAATGTTCAGAATACTTAATTGTTTTTTTCGAAGTATAATGAAAACCCTCCCTCATTCTCCATTTAAGACGATTTTGATTGAAAGGTTGAAGAAGAATAAGATCACTCTTTTTTTTTTTAATAAGGATGTATTTGGTAACCATTTTGTTTTCGAAAATAATTTTTAATCAAAAATGGTTTATTCTGATTTTATTCCTTGAATAAATTTCTGAGCATTCAAAGACATTTTGTAATTGCACAAAATTTATATTTCCAGAATAGAAATGTATTTTGTACGACCTCAAATTTTTTTATGATTTAGAATTTCTTTTAATTTTTTAATAATTTTATTACATTTTTCTCTTCTTCTTTTTTCTTTTCTTCTTCTTCTTCCTCTAGCTAGTCTAACGAGCCTCGCTAACCCTCGGTGAGGCTGAGCCTCTTCAGCCTGAGCCTCGCCGTCGCTGGGTGAGGTCGAGCCCGACAAGCTTATCTCGTAGCTGTACAACCCCTTTTACCCGCCGAGACCAAACCCCTCTTTCCAAATTGTCCGGTACCTCCCTATTGGAATGTTCCGAGTCAATATCGCGCGTTCTTACGGAGTTCTTTCTGAGTGGAAGTTTGAAAGAATCACAAAGACTGGCTTGCCTCTGGCTAATGAGAAGTGAAAGATGGAGTTTGTAGACAACTCATTTACACCTTGAGATGTTGGTTAACCATGTGGACAAAATAAACTATTAATTTCATCAGCTTACCCATCGGGTCATGGAAAGATTCAGCACAAGACAGAAAGAATGGACGTTTTGTCATGTTATGGCTTGGAAGCAAGGACTGACTGTCCCTTCGATGCTGCTCTAGTTTGCCTAGCAGCTATGAGGACACCCAGAAAAAAAACACCGCCTGACCTTTGAAGGCTCGGGGTTGAGGGTGACAACGGATTTGTTGTAATCGAATGCCTTGCAAAACTTGGCTTTAGGTTGCTGCCTAGAGGGCGCAGATTGCAGTTAAAGAGTACATCATCACATCCTTTTTTCTGGCTTAATTGCCTAAAAGAGTCCCATAGTCTTAAAGAGAAATTTAAAATATTTGGAGAAGTTGCCATTGTCAGCGGCTAAAAGCGTCTCGTTGTGGATCTATGTAGTGCCAAATTCTTCAAATGGATAGAACTCTAAGCATCCAAGGCACGCATTACAGCGGGAAAACATCAACTCTAGCTTGGGTTTCAATTCTGACTCAAGCTTTTTATTTTTATTGTTGCCTCGTATAAAACATCGAATTTAGCTCGGCTTCAATTTCGGCGCAGAAATATATTTTTTTTCCTAGTAAAAAGGCGCCAATTTTAGCTTGGGTCTCAAACAATCTTGGCTTGGATGTCATAACATGACGGTGCAAGGCTGTGTTGACATGGAAGGATTGCACATATTCTGAGAGCTTCCATTATTTTCAAACGCCACCGATCGCGACTTTATGGTTCCAATTTTCCAGTTTCCATCCATTGCTCGAATCCGGTGAACCACTCGTGGTGCCTCGTTGGGTAAGTCATTTCTTCAGTCCATTTCGATTTTGTTCACCAAAGTTCAAACTTAAAAGTGCTCACGTTTCCTCCTCCTACTCGGTTCAAAGCTATTCGAATTCCTAAATCGATATGATGGCAATAGTTATAGGTCACCAAATACGTGTGGCACGTCGAATCTTTAATGGCATCATTCGATTGAAACTTCACGAGGGCTAGATTTAGATACTAATTGAAAGTTTGTGCCTTTTAATGAGATTAATAAAGTATAAGACGAAAATCAATGCGAACCTGAATGGAGATTAAAGTTAAAGTCGATGCTCTTTTACGTGACATAACTGGCCTAGGAGAAATATTATTGTAGTTTTGGCTAGCCCAATTAAATTCATCTTCTTTGATCGCTCATCTTCATTGAGGGATTTACGATAACTTTATTTTACAATAAGGTCTATGATTTCATTAGTCTTGCATAAAAAGGATTTATTGAGTAATTAAGTGCTTAATTTGAATGCAACTGATGTCACTCGCGTTCTTATGTTCCCACTTAAAAATAATCTCAAGCGGTCACGGTCCTCAAGCTATTAATCGAATTGGAAAATTAGAAAATGGTGTATTATTTTTTTTATATGTACAAAAAAAAAAATCATCAGATTAAAGAGACAGGTTGAGCTCCTGCCCTACACGCTTCACGTTACTGAAATATAATTTCTTTTTCCTTGTTCTCATGAAGATGATTTGGGGCGCAGCATTGTCCAAAGCAAGTGGGGCAAGATGCGTCGCCAGTGAGTCCGCCTAGTCGTATGCGGTTGCTTTTGTTGACCAATAGTCTTCATTTGACCAATCCGACGGTGGTTTGTGATCGGGATCATGAGGAGCGGAGGAATGTTTCTTTTTTTTTTTTTTTTTGGTCGGTAGGAGCGGAGGAAGATAGTGAAAAAAAGAAAGAAGGAAAAAGAAGAATAATATTATCACAAAAATTCCAAATTGATATATTTATAATAAATTTATCTTAAATTAATTTTAAGGTCACTAAAAACTTCAAATTAATAAACCTGTGGTAAATTTGTGCAAATTTGGGCAAGGGTCGTTGAGCCCTCACCTACCATCGACAAGGGTCATCAACCTTGGTCGAAGCCCTGCCAACCCCGCCAACCCTTTCCAACCTTAGGGGTGGCAACGCCAATGGCCTACTGCCCTTATCCATGGTGGCAAGGGCAGCCATGATCCTTACAACTTTTTTTCCCAATTTTTAAAAAGTATTTAGCTTTTTTTTATTTTTTGCTACTATTTAAATAAGATTTAAAGCAAAAAGTGATTAAAAATGCCACATAGGAAAATAAATTAATTTAAAAATACCAAATTAGTATTTTCCGTTAGACAGATTGATGGTGTTAATAGAAGGACTCAATTGCATCAATTTAATAAATTTTATGACTTGATTGCGCTTTTTGTAAATTTTAGAACTTAATTGCATTTTCACAATAAATTTTAGGACTTATAGTGCAGATATATAAAAAAAAAAAGAAAAAAATACAAACTAGGCCCATCACTAATTCTGGGCACGTGAGCAATCAATCCTTGTCAACAGTAAACGCACTGCTAAGAAAAATATCTATCGCCTGACTTATCCTGAATTTCATTCATTGCCACCGAGGACTAATTTCCACCCAATCTTCTTATTAATAAAAATTCCCCATTCCTTAATTTCCAAACCGCATATCTCTCTCGCTAAATTCAACGAATATCAACGAAATGAAAATGGCTTTCTCTCGAAAGTCATGATACATGCCCCCTGAATGTTTTTATTGTTCCCTTATTTTCAATGAGTTGAAGATAAATGAGATGAAAATTCAAGTTTCCTCTCATCATTATTATCATTACCATTATTCAACATTTGGAACTGGAAATCGTGGACTTGCGCGCGCAGTGTGGAAAAGGGTTAAAGCCGAAAACAAAAATTAGTGTCGAATCTACTATCCTTATGTTTTTATCACTTAATAAAAGATGACTTAACTCCCTAAGATACAATGAAAAGAACGAATGCCCAAGTGCTTTCAATGCTGAGATTAACAAGCTATACAGTAGAACGATTTCCTCCTCAAAAGCTTTGAACTCAGAATAAGAGTTCAACATCTTTAAGCAAAGTAAGACGACATCATTCAATCATGAGCTCTGAACTAACAATTCAACTTTAGAGTTAATCTCATTGACGATCTCGTGAAAACTAAATTGTTTCTCCTTAGATTATTGAGCGCCTCTCCTTTTTCAAATTATCGCTGACTCGATCAAGTTTTGCCTCTCTCTTGTGCTTAATATGTATGGGCTATGCTTCTTGTTACCCTGAATCATTCAATAGATGTTGAAAGCAGCGTTCTTGTCTGCTTGAGAACAAAAGCATGAGTTAACGGCATGGACTGAAAAAGAATGGGTGAGGTAAAGTCAATGTTGGTCAGAACAAGACCTTCCCAATCCTTCCTTGAAGTTTTTTGCAGTTCTAAATGTCCCCTTAAACTGAATATGCTCATCTTTGTGAAATGAAACAACATAATCAACAAAAAAATATTCGACTCGGTATATCGCAACAATCCAAAGCTACGTTCATATGCCTATACGAAGTGACATCACTTGTTTATTTCCATTGGCACCTCCCTTCTTCTCGGTTGAGTGAGCAGAGTAGATCCATGTATGATCACTAATGTCTATACTTCATGGTATAAATACAAACCAAGACCAAATCGGGCACATGCTTTGCAGAAAGCCATTTCCTCTGCCACAGCAACTGGATCTGCATCGTGACCAGCGGCAGGTGATACTGTCCCAGTTGCCTCCCGGTGCGCCTGTTGAAGTAGGGTCAGTTACAGCTGCGGATGGATGACAGAGGTATATTCAACCAATTCACTTTACAACAGAACTAGTGATTTGAAAATTTTCCATGGCATATATGATGATTCTCACGTCCAGCTGATATTTTGCTGTATGCATATGGTGGTTTTCCCAACATTCAGGACCATATGAAATCATGCTATTTAGAATCACCGGTGCCTCACCAATATGGATGACATAATATTTATCATTCTTTCTTTTTGTCAAAAAAATTAACTTCTGTCAATTGTAAACCTTTAGTTGTCCTACCTGTAATGAAAGGCGCAGCACTCCTTAAAGATTTTGACCTAGAAGACTTCTATTTCCGTTGTTTGACTATGAATGAAGAGCAACAAAGTTCTCTCCCATCTTTCATGTTCACAGCCATAAGTACAGTAACCAGCAAACAAGCTACTAAATTTCTTCTGTCCGTTCCTCTCCCTTCCACAGTTTGCACTATACCTACTGCTCATAACGATTCATCACAAATCTTTCTCCTTAGTTACTAATCTCTACCTTATGCCAATCACAAACCACTGATAAGCACGATGCAATGATCAGATTGTCTCCATATGAGGTATTTACCACATATACCTCCCGTAAAACATATTCAAATCCATCATTAAAGGCTTAATATAACCAGAGAACCACAATATATTTGCCAATCATTTCTACTCTACAATAGACACATTTATTTCTACCATTTGTGAGACACAGTAATTTTGAGTTGCTCAAGCATACACTACATCCACATTTCATAATAAACCAATCCTAAAACTCAGTAGCCAGTGATATCAGGTCAAAGGCTAAGTCATCCAAACACAAGGTCTTACTAAATCAAATAATACTGCAATTTGATTTTTCTTAGATTACACTAGTAATATTCATGATTGGAAATGAACGAGAGTATGGAAACCCATATTAATTGAGGGAACAGCACATTTATGCTGCAAACTTGCAAAACAGACAAATTGCAGGATATGCAAGCCACGTGTAAACATTGTAAAGAGAGAGCCCACCTCTCCATCCGATCCTCGTACTGTGACCCGATACACCACGGTTACACTTCCATTGTCCGAGAATATAACATCGCGTATTTCTCCACACCAACCTGTGGAAACTAGTAGTGAATATCTGAAGAGACGCGCAGAAACTCATGTTTCCATTTCATGCAGGCATCAAATCAAGAGAATAGCTAGTGGCCAAAAGGAAATCCAGAGAATAGTCAACGAGGAGTGAAACGCAGTGCTTTTGAGCTATCGACAATGCAATGAGAGATTAATCCAGACGTAGACCTCGTACATATCCAAATAAAGTCTACTGATGGTTCCTAGCTGATTAGTGAACATGCTTGCTGAATAACTGTTCCGATGATACTGATACTTCCACCAATGAGATCACAGGTGTCTTAGATTTGGAAGTAAAGTTTAGAATGCAAGGCCTCTATTAAGTCTTCACAGAAAAGAAACTAATAACCCAGTAATTGGAATAACATAAGGATCTTGGAAGTAAAGTTTAGAATGCGATGTGGCTGAAATGCATTGATCAAAATGCAAGAGCTTCAACACAGAAGATGGGATCATGTGCACAGTTTATGATCATAAATCAGGAAGCAAGAAGCAATTTTTCAACAAGCCAAGGGTTTGCAATGGAGCACAAACATTTCTGTTGAATCGAACTCGATAGACCACAAGCAGAAACCAGAGAGCTCAGATTAACAAGCAAAGACGTAATCAACCGCGCAATGCAGGCTCAGGCAACACTCAAATGATACAGAAAACAGAAATTCATCAATTTTCACAGAGAGAGCGAGAGCGAGAGAGAGAGAGAGAGAGAGAGAGAGAGAGAGAGAGAGAGAGCTGAGGAATTGAAGATACCGGGGCGTAGAAGCTCAACATCCGGTTCGCATGGAACCTAAAAGACAGAATCGAAAATCATCCGAAGGAAAAACAAATCAGACCAGATCAACGTTCCGTCATCGGATATACAAGCACGCTGTCGACATGGCGAACCATCTCGATGCGAAACGAAGGACGAAACTGTACCAGGGAATGTGATTGGAGGCCTGATCGGCGTCGTGATCGGGATCGCTGTCGGGAGCATTCGGGAGCGACTTGATGATGTTGTCGGGGATCTTCTTGTTGAGGTCCCGGAGGATCTCGGCGAGGGGGCGGGTTATGCACGAGGAGTAGGACGCCGACACCGACTTGTCCAGCGGCACCACGTAGTTAGAGCTCGGCACCGCTCCTTTCTTCTGGCCGCCGCCGCTGCCGCCGCCGCCGCCGTTGCAGTTCGTGGAGTTGCTGTTGCCGCCCGCGCGGACGAAGCCGCGGAGGCGGAGGCCAGCTGGTGCGCGCGGCCTCAGATCGACGAAGGAGGCCGGCCTCACGGAGCCACCGTCGTCGGCACCGGCAGACGGAGATGGCGAGCTCTTCGGGAGGAGGGCGGAGGAGCTGATCCGCAGTGCCATTGGAGCGGCGGCGGCGGCGTGATCGGTTCCGGCGAGACGCGACGGAGAGGGTGGCTGTGTGGGGAGATGGGAGACGAAGCTGGGGTAAGTGGAGTCATGGGGACGGTTGGCGCGGTAGCTTGCTGGCTGCACTGGACCGTTTACCTACCTACCCCCTCGTGCGAGAAAATTTCAATTGAGTCCCTGAGGTGGAATTATTTTCGCAAATGACCCCACGTACTTTGATTTCGTCTCAAATGAACCCCTACACTCGACCGGCTTATGTCGATTTGCCCCTCCGCGTTCATCGCCGGTGGAAAAAGTGGCCGGCTGAGGTGAGATAGAGAGAGAAAGAAGTATGGGGAGTGGAGGATAACAGTGGTGGCACTCGAGCACTAACGAAGATCTAACGTCCATCACTTGAACGAACTCACTTTGATCGATGTTGTCATTATATAAATACTCAATCTTAAAGCCTCAAAGCATTTACTACACTAATGTCTTCAAGTTGGGTTGTGGTTCAATTTGCTATTTTTCTTAAGATTTTGTAGATCTCAATCCTTGAATTATGAGGTCGTGCCATGATTGTAGTGGCTTTCACCTACTAGTAAGAGACGAGTTATTTCTCTTGCATTAGCTTTAGTTTTAAAGATTTGAGCATGGGACCGAGATCAATTACAGCATTCGATCTAGTATTCGGAATAAGGCCAATTCCTCGAATTCACTCCTTTTCTGAGTGCATGTGATTGGAAGTGGCAGAGGTCGCGGTGATGGTGGCCACTATGAGTTCGTCTGAACTCAATGAGGAATAGCTGCCTAGGCTCCGCTTTGCCTCTCTCTCCCCCTTCTCTCTCGATATATAGGTTTATGATTTTGGACAAAAATGCTCCCAAATTCGTGCATGTGAGATGCTTGTGCACCTTGGCCGGCGACTATTGCCACCGGCATTAGGCGGTAGAGGCTAATTGATATATATTGTCAAATATAGGGTTTCATTTGAAATAAAGTCAGAAACAAGGGTCTTTTCTTTTCTTTTTTCTTTTTTTTAAAAGGAGGCTACTTTAAGGGAATAATCGGAATTTTCCCACTTTAGCTGCACACATTTCCTTTTGGTTTCATTTCCTTTATTAGATATGTTGTTATCGAGAAAATAGGTTTGCAACATGTGAACCAATTACAAATCGACACACACACACATATATATATATATACTAATGTGGATTTAATTTAACAAAATAAAAAATCCCAATTCACCTCATTTTTGTCTCTCTCATTTACACTTCCTCCATCTCCAGCCACCTTGAGCCCAACCTCCCTATCTCCCTCCGATGGTGCCACGTCCAAGATGACCGTTGTCCCGCGACCAACCCTCTCCATCGTCTTTGTGGTTTGCCCATCCATGACGCTGCTTGTCCATGGTTGCGTTCAAGTTTCGGTCGTCTCATCTATGGCTGCATTCAAACTCTACCGTTTTCCCTACCATCTATTCTTCTATTTTTTTCCTTTGGCTATTTGAGCTCGTAGTTCTTGGCCGTCAGGATCTTGAACTAACCGTCGATGGCCGCTAAATCTATGGACAAGCCTCCTCACAAGCCATGGACATGACTAGATCTGGAGGGATGACTCCAATCCAGATATGGACGGGCACGACCATGAGCCGCTGTGACGATGGAGGGGTGGCTTGGCCATGGACAGGGTTGACCACGAGCTGACCACAAGCGACGGCGAAGGAAGACAATCGACTACAAGCATGACGGAGGGGACAATGGTAGTCCACGAGCATCGTAGGTCGCAATCGGACTTCTAAACCATGGATCCAGCAACAGTAGCTCATCCATGGCTGAGAGCGGCGATGGTTGAGTTCCCAATCTGTCATTATGGGCGGCCATATCTCGAGATCTAAAGAAAGATGAGACGGAGAAAACAGAGAAATCCGGTCACGCTAGACTTGGACAAAGTAGGGGTCAATGTAATCAAGGCGCCGATGACTCTACCATCGCCAACGGAGGAGGAGGGGCGAAGGGCGAGCGGTTATGGACTAAGGAGGAAGAAAAGAGGGTTGAAGAGAGAAGACCTTTTTAATCTTATTACTTAGATTTCACATTAAATGTTGACACTGAATCGGTAGACATATGTCAATGAGAAAAATATTGGCTACACAAGATGTGTCAGCGCAATAAATAAGAAAAGCCATGAGGTTGCAACACATGTCCAAAATGAGACCTAAATGTCAAACTATTTTAAATTGAAGGGGCACTCTTCTCTCCCCTGCACTACTCTGTTTTCCCCCCCTCCCTCTCCCGAGTCTCTCTTCGCCGCCCCTTCTCTCTCCTACCGAGCCTTCATTCGACCAAAGAACCACTACCACCCCTTCGGCTTTGGCTCATCCTGCATGTTTTCTCTCTCTCTCTCTCTCTCTCTCTATTCTCCCAACTCTCTCTATTCGCTCGACTCTCTCTTTGTTCGCCCAACGCTCTCGACTGTGCCCCATCTCTCTCCCTCTAACAAAAACCATTGAGCCCTCATCTGATTAACGAGCCACTACGCCACCCCTCCGGCTCCCTCATTGCCAAATCGCTGCCCCTCTCCAGGCTGTGCCCTCTTTCTCCCCCTTTGAGTCACGACTGAGCCCTCGTTTGACGAAACACTGCATGGCCTCCATCTTCGACCTGAAAGGTTGCCTCCGCCGTCACAAAGCTCATTGGTCAAGTGTGGTTGTTCGTTGGTCGGACGAGGGCTTGATGGGAGAGAGGGGGCGACAAACAGAGATTCAAGTGGGAGAGAGAGCGTGTAGGAAAGAAATTTTTTTTCCCTAGCATTTGGGCCCCGCTTTGAACACCTATCGCAACCTCAATATTCTTCTTATTTGTTGTGGTGACACATCTTGTGTAGCCAATTTTTTTTTCCATGTCAATATGTTAGTGGCTATAAGTAAAAATATACATATCACATAGGATGCTAATATGGCAATATCAAACCATTTGATATTTTCTCGCGGTTATTATAAAAAAATAATTCACACACTCAATGTTAAATGATTGGCATATGGAAGAATTCACTCACAATACTAACTCTAAATATATTTGGCATCCATCCTATGAAGATTGTGTAAGTACTTTTCTTATATTGGTAATGGATAGGGGTGAGCAAAAGAATTAGGAACCGCTCAGACCGCCCGGAACCTAACTAGACCGGACTGTACCAGAACCGGTGGTTCCCATGAGGGTAGGTCCGATTCTTGGTTTCAATTTAGTGGAACCAGTAAGTACCAATCTATTTCCCAGCTCTAGGTGTGGAACCACTTGTCCACCACCTAGACCAAATCGGTGTGTGTGTGTAAAGAAATTCCATTTTAATTACTTAATTATTTTGTAATTTTTTGACCAAATATATATGTACATATATGTATATTTGTAGTTATTGTCATTATTGACTAATTTTGTCTCTTGAGTGTGTAATAGGATTAACCCCCTACTTTTCTTTTTTATTTTAATAATCCATTTATTTGCTTTCTCAACATAAACAAAATAAACAAACGCAGAGGAAGAAGAGAACATATCGGAGATGTCCATAAGAGCTAATGGCTCACTTTAAGAGTATAATTAAGTCTGTCCTTAACCATTCAAGATTAAATTAGATTGACCTTGAAAATAGATGAATCAAGCGATTAATGCTTTAACTTTTGTGAGGTTAGGACTTTTAACGTAGAGTCTAATTCTTTACTTGTTTCCGGTGTCGAAAACCTTAAGAGGATCACACCATGACTTTTGAATAAATTAAGTTTTTAGTTAACGAGTATTATCTATTCATTTTGCCTTATAGTTTTGAATTCTTAATCAAAATAAATGACTTGCAATTTAACCCGAATATAAGGCTAAACAAGCTTTGTAGAGATTGGGAACTAGTTTCATGGACCCATCTAAGAACTGACGGACTGGCGGTCAATTCCCGAGTGAATCCATAGAACCAATGGACTGGTCTCAATTCCAATTTTTTGGAAGTGGTCTTTAGTGGACAATTTCTAGTTTTAATGTGGAAATTGCCCACCCAAATCATGCTCAACCCTAGCAATGGACATAATAATAATAATAATTCTTTAACGTGGTAATTCCAATCTTTTACTAAGTTGAGCTATCCATACGAAGGGAAAACTATAATATCATCTTGAACTTTAATCATCGTATCAAAATAACCATACCCATATCTCAAAACCTACAATTAACATTCTTGTTATTTACATTGTATATACATATATAGAGATATGCCCAAAAAACACATCATTTTCCGTCACGTCATCTACAATACATATTTAAAGTGTGCTTACCAATATATGTTTGCACCAAGCGTATGCCGAGTAAAGTTTCATTTTCTCTGGTGATCTTACAAAAGGGAATTGTGCCCAAATCCTAATTGAAAACGTGACTAGCACGACCCAATTTATAAAGAGATACCTAAATCCAATATTAAACATATAATGAATACAAAACTATTAGAGTAATTAAATATTAAACCATGCTACTCTAATAAAAACGTACCAATTAAAACCCTTTTTCTACTACCATTCCAAAGTCGATACTTTTAGTGAGAAACAATGCCAGACAAATAGCAATCACAAAGCGGTTCCTTTCTTTTGTAGCTGAATTATTTTGACCGTTCTGTATTTATAATATAAAACCAATTCATTTAGACTCTATAGTAAGAATTTTATTTTAATGTAATAAATTTGAATTTTTTGTATCAATTATGGGAAAATAAATAGTATAAAAATGATGAATTATTAGCATTTAATTATAACTTCAATTTATTAAGGAACTAGACCATTATATTACGCGGGGCTAAAGGTTTGATTTGGATTGAAATTCTTCTCATATCCAATCAAACCAAATTATGGGATAGGTACAGCTCCCCAAGCCAGAGGCCGGGCCGGCCCAATAGAAGGCCCGATCCGTCCGCCATGAAGGCCGGCCCATGGGCCGAAAATAGGTCAAAAACCCAAAGCGCAGAAGCAAATCGGCGTGGGTTGTTCTGGTTCCCTCCATTGCTGCTGCTGCTGCTGCTGCTGAGAAGAACCACAGCTGCTTGAGCTTCGGCTTCTTCGAGCGCATTCACTTCATTTGCAGCAGCAGGAATTCGTGCGAGGAGGAGGAGCTGCTGCAATCGAGCTTTGAGGGGGCCTCGCGAAGATGGTGAGGCTGTCGGCGGACTTGATCTGGAAGAGCCCCCACTTCTTCAACGCCATCAAGGAGCGGGAGCTCGACCTCCGAGGTAACCCCGCGTGCCACCGTTTTCCACCCCTAAGCGTCCTTTTACCCGGCGGCTTCGCGGGAGCGCGGGGATGTTTTCGATGGGTCGGTGACCGAGGTTTCGTTGGTGGTTTCTTTTCTGTGATTAGGTAACAAGATTGCGGTGATCGAGAACTTGGGGGCCACTGAGGTTCGTTCTCTTGTTCTTCTTTTGTAATTAGGGTTTTGGGTGCTGAGAATGAATGCGTGAGTGCCCTCTGGTTGGTTGCCAATTTTTGGCAGTCTTGTGAGGAATGATTGGACGCAATGAGGAGGCTGGTTATCGTCTATGCTGCAAAGAAGGGGTTTTTATGCGTATGTGATTGTGGGGTATTGGGGTTTTGATGTTTTTTTGCTAATGTGAGTTGCAAGCATGAGATGTTAGGAGAATTTAGTGTTTCTTGAGTGGAGTTCTTGGTGACCTATTATTCATGTTATCCTCAGGAAAAGCGTCTAGTGGAGTTAATTTTTGGGTACTCCTGGCTTAGGTTAGCCCAATGCCCATTCTGCTTGGTGTGCGGATTGGGCTAACATAGCTCGGGAGCATGTGGGACCTGCATGATACAACGGCTCATGTGAAATGGGCTAACATGAGCTGGGAGTGCCTAATAATTCCTCCATCTGGTGTCTTATTTTAAACTCAGCAATTGCAAGATGCACACGTTGATGACAATCTGGTGCATTGTTAGTGAAACTCTCTTGACACTTAGAGCATCTTGTTCACTGTTGTTTGATGGAGCTTATGTGTTATTTGTTTTGTCAAGTGGAGAGACACCTTTGATAGTATACTGCTTATTATCTGGTCAATCATTACTCAGAACCTGCCGACTCCTGTAATTTCTAACTTCATCAAAAGGATGTAGACCATACAATGGAATTCTCGTCATCTCTCTCTCTCTTTCTCTCTCTCTCTCTCACACACACACACACACACACACACACACACACACACAGGTTGTGATACGGTAAAACAAAGACATTAGTTTTCATTGTTTGCTATTTGTCATTACATGGTTTTCTCTTAATTTTATATTACTAGTATGCTGATGCACTTAATCAAATAATGTATGTGGCATATCTTAGGAAGAGTAGCTTCATGCTTTTATTTGGTGCAGGACCAATTTGACACTATTGATTTGTCCGACAATGAGATCGTTAAGCTGGAAAACTTTCCATACCTTAATCGGTTGGGTACTTTGCTTATAAATAACAATAGAATTACTCGCATCAACCCCAATATCGGAGGTAATAATTGCAATCAGATGATTGTTCGACATCTCTCTTGTTTAGCCAAAAGTTCACATTACCTCTTCATTTCCTTGGCAGAGTTCTTACCGAAGTTGCACACGCTGATTCTTACAAACAACAGATTGGTCAACTTGGCTGAGATTGATCCTCTTGCATCCCTTCCAAGGCTCCAATATCTTGGTTTGTTGGATAATAATGTCACAAAGAAACCCAATTATAGGTTGTATGTGATTCACAAACTAAAATCGCTTCGGGTGCTGGATTTCAGGAAAGTAAAAAGCAAGGTTTGTTGACCATTTGCAATTTGTATTCTTTCCTGGCATGCCTTTTCTCTTCATGTTTGGAAGTGCATAATAGTTATAGACTGAATGCTACCTGCCAGAGCGAAAAAGCATTATCTGATGATGCTTCTATCCTCAGTCATTCTTTTCTTACTTAGATTTAGCATCGCAGAGCCTTAGAAGCTGCTTGGATAGACTTTGGGATGACTTTAAACCATCCACTAGGCCTCATTTCATGCTTCCTGGCAAATTAAAATTATTTTTCAAATTATATTCCAAACTAACATGACGAAATTATACCTTATTATTGGTTTGTTTTCTTGGTAGTTAATAGGGTACAGTTACTATGGAATCTTTCAATGGACTTCACTAAGTGGTCTGTTCATCTGTGATTAAGGTTAAAATGTACATGTTGAAATCTTGTATGCAGGCAGTCATTCTAGTTGGTCAATTACTGCAAAACAAAAGGGGAAGAACTCCTCTGATAAAGAAAAGAAAAAAGCAGGGTAGATCAAATATCTTAAATGCTTGTATTCACTACTGGCAAGATGCCAAAGAAGCCCTAAAGAGGCCAAAGCTCCATGTTCATGGCATAATCATTGATAAATTGATTTGGCATCCTCTTTTACACACAGCATCAATACAAAACAATCCTTCTACACACCTAATTGTTTAATGCCCAAGTTCTAGAGGTCCTTTTTTAGGTTGTTGCACGGGAACCATTGTGGTGAATATATACTTTCTTCGATATCATTTTCTGTCTATACAGAGCAGGGAGAAATTTTATCTGTGTTTTCGTGGGTTTTGTTATTCAGTGTTTCAACAGCACATCCATTAAATAAGTTTTTCTACCTCTCCATGTTTACCTGTCCTTTTCCTGTTTGAATGCCTCTCTGCTCAATTTTTTTTACCAAAACATTCTGCTCAATTAAATTGCAGTTCAATAGCCCAAAGTAATGATTCTATTTGTTTTAGAAAGAATCTAAAACACAATTTGTTTCTGTATTTCTAGTTTTGGAAAGAATTTAAAATACAGATTGTTAATAATGTTCTGCATCACAGGGGAATATCAGAAGAAAAATATCTATTTTCATCTAATTGCTGTTTGACTTATCTTGTGTCCTCTTTCACTCACAAAATCAGTGCAAAATGGTCCTCCTGCCCTCCTTGCCCAATTGTCAGTGCCTTTTTGAGGTCACTGACTGGAAAGTATTGTGCTGAACTTTTGTTTACTTTGATATCATTTTGAGTCTATACATAGCAGAGAGAAATTTTTAGCTTTTCTTTGGTTGCTATTGTTCATTGTTCCCACACAACATTTGTAAAATACACCTTGTCTTCTTCTGGGTTTATCTATCGTTTTCCAAAACTTGAATAACTCTTTGCTCCAAAGTAATGGTTTTATAGTCTACATTTAGATATTAAATTATTCTTTTTTTTTTTTTTTTTTTAAAGTTGCGTCGGAAGTCTTAGAGCCTGTTTGGATTGATTTTTACCTTTTGTTTTGTGCTTAATCTAAATGTTGTACCTCATGCACTTTGACTTTTTTTAAATCCGAAACTTCTGAAATTTTCAAGACAACCAAATATTGATATGAAGATTCACATATAACTTTTTTTATAATTTTCTGGAGTTTGAATGATATTTTAGATTTGTGAGAGCAAAAGAGTACATTTCACTTTTGCTCAAGTGTAAACAAACAGATCCTTAATTATTGCATTTGTAGTTTCAAATAGAATTTCAACTGCATCGATCTGTCCTTTTCCAGGGTTTGAATAATTTTTTGCTCCAAATAACTGGTTTCGTATTCTACTTCTACTCATTCTTGTAGTTGAGTCTAATTATTTTATATCTAGTTTCAAAGAGAAAATAGTAGATTTCTTATTAATTTTCCTGGATGATAGGAGAGATTAGAAGCAGAACAGCTATTTTCATCTAAAGAAGTCGAAGAGGAAGCTAAAAAGGAATCAACAAAGACGTTTATGCCGGGAGAGGTTCAAAAGGTTTCTGAACCCACCGAAGAACAGCAGGCCCCAAAAGTTGTTGCCCCTACACCGGAGCAAATCATTGCTATAAAGGTATTGCCTTTACTTTGCATGAACTTCCAGTGTTTGTGCAATTTTCTTTTATCTTTCCTTTAAGATGAGTGATAGATATTTCAATTTTGTTGAGTGTTTTAACTAAATTTTGTGCTTTGAAATTGTTTATTGAGTACCTCATTGAAAAAACTGGATCTAGGGTTAGATCTGGTTTCATCTGCTATCTTTCAGTTAGATTTGTTTTCTTTTTATTCTGCATTGGTGATTAACACTTCCCTGACTAGTCAGTCAGGAGAATCTTCCAGAATTGGAAGGGCGAGTTTTGATAACAGTGTCATTTTAGGTCCATAAACCTGTCTCTTTGAATCAATTTGGTTGTTGAGCTATTAGTTGGTTCCCAAGCTTGTCAACCATTTTCTGATTCGTCTTTCGAGTGCAAATTTCCATAAACCTGATAAGTGAATTTCTTAATTGACAAATTGATGCGTCCTGATTAACACAACTGACAACCACAACTTACAAAGCTAAAGTAACTCAATTAGAATTTCCACGTTGAATCCTTGTGAGTTATATTAATTGATCATCAATTCTTCAAAAAGTAAAAGTGAGGCCCATGAACTTCCTCTGACATCCCCAGAGAAAAAAGTGAGGAAATTGCATTGGAGAGGCCTATTTAAGAAGTCAATAGCTTTAGGACCCTATTAGGAAAAGGAAGATCTACAGCAAAGATTTACTACCGACTTCCTCCTGAGCAATCTTAGTTGTATTGTTATGGAGAGTTCAAACTTCAGAGAAAAATAAATAACTCTCTTTAGAGAATTCCCTGCGTTTAGTAATAGAGCTGCTTTTCTGGATCATTTGTTCTGAAGAGCTCTTGATTGTCCATTTGCTACCATGTCGAATGCTAGATGCAGCTATACTGTGCCAATGCATTCGAGTTAGATAATTGATCTGTTCCATCAAAATGGTTTCTGCAAATGGGAACCGTGTTCTTCTTTTATTAAGCTGGGGATCGTACATAGTTTGATTTTGTTCTCTCTTGCAGGCGGCCATAGTGAATTCACAGACCCTTGAAGAGGTTGCCAGACTTGAAAAGGTGCTTAGATTTTTCTTTATTAAAGTTGTGCACCTTTCCATTATGTATGCCTTTGTTTTGTGTCTAATATAATGCAGCGCTTATTATTGGAATGAGCAGGCTCTGAAGTCGGGTCAGCTTCCGGCAGATCTGAAAATACCGGAGGTTGTTACTGGGGCTGGAAGTGTCAAGGAAAGAGATGAAGAAATGAGTTCTACTAATCAAGATGAAGCTGATGTTGAACAGAAGAATGTAGAGGAGCAAACAGACAATGAACCTGCGCCCATGGATCAGGTATTACTCAAATGTCTTTGCATGCGGATAGCTGCCTGTATCCTAATTTCCTGTCTCTCTCTTCTGCTCTTTCTTATGCTACAGCTCTTGGCAAAATCAAGACTTTTCAGCATTTATTATGACTTTCTCAGCCATTTTCTCCATATAAAAAATTTCAATTTCTACCGTTAGTACTTAAATTGCATAAATTTGAAATGAACTGGTTGTTGCGGCCCATTTGCTAAGCTGGAGCATGTAATGACTGGGTGCAACAAAGTAGGCATACCAAGAGTTCATCAAGCTAAGTCAAGTCCATAATTTTGAGCTAAGTCAAGTCCATAATTTTGTACTCAAACTTAGCTTAAATGGAGTTAGAAGTTAATTCACAACTAAATTTTGAGTCAACGATGGAAAGCTACACAAGTTTTGTGCTTGGGTTGATCTCAAAGTTGTGCTTGAGGATCAAAAATACTGAAAAAGTTCACTTTGCCATTTAAATAGGTATTTGGACCATCTCAGATACCTAAAATACAAGGCACATAAAAGCCAAAACCCGTTAAGCATGTAATTTATCTACAAGTATCTAAAATATAGAATGTTGGCAAGACAATTAGGCTTGAACCACCTGGAGTCCTAAATGGTTGACTAAACTTGACAATCATTAGTTCAAATATCTGCTCAACATAGTGAGTTCACCAAGTGTGCTTGACAATAAAAATTGGATTATTATTAGGTCCGCCATCAGTGTAGATAAATCTTTTCACAATTATCGCTGGATGAATGACGTGTTTTGGAGTTAATTTTGAAATCGAGTTCTTCGACGTGTCAACAATACAGTGGTAAATGTATGTAACTCATTAGTTTTAAGACATGCTTTGTTCGTTCAACATTTAGGTGATGGGTTGGAATCCTTTTTGTTGCAATTCTTTCTACTTGTTCTTGCGAGTATTTTGGTTTGATTTGATAGTCCTAGTCTTTTGTTTGGGATATCTTGGAGCAGCGCAATTACTAAGTATGTCTTTATTTCATTCTCTTTCAGGAATAGGAGGTTCCAAGTGGTTGGTTTATTGGACAGTTCTTCGTCATCAGCCTTGGAATGGAAAGAGCCAGTGATCTGGGAGAGTGCTGGATGTTGTGCATGTATAATTAATTATGGCAGGGGCGAATATGTTTTCCCTTTTCATCTGTTGGTTAGAACTGAACCCAATTTGTACTTTAATATCTCTCCCAGTTTGCCAGTAGGATGAATCCTCCCTGTCTCTATTAGATATTCACCTCTAGAGCCATTTTCTGGTAGTTTTAAGGAATTTTAGATGAATATTTTTTTTGTGCACGATAATTGCCTAAGCTTTTGTTTGCGGATAAGTATCATTCTCATGGAAAGGAAGAGAGCGTCTTTTGCTTGATCCATAGTCTCTCTCTCTCTCTCTCTGAGTTGGTGTCTACTGATTGGATCTAATCCTCTCGATCACATTTCTCTCTTTGTTATACAAAGTTAGTTCCAACAGGGGCTCCTCCAATTGTTCTATTCATTTGTTTTGATTTTGGTAAATGAGGAGACAACAATGGCAATGCGATCTTTGGGCTGTGAAGATAAATTGGTACCAGCAGAATTGCCAATTTGCTTCGTTGTCTTCACGTGGATTTTGACTTGATAAATTTCACTGACCAGATCAGTTGCTTGGAAGAGTGGGCAAATAGCTATAGCTTTTACTACTTGTGAGGGGAACTGAGTGAGATATATCGTGGTAGAGCGAATGGCAAGTAAGCGAGAGATAACAATTTAATATCTTTTATACCATATCAACTTAATCACATATTGATAAACAGGGCGGCTTGTTTCTGCTTTTTGTCATTACCAAGGCCCTTGGTCCAAGGGTTATAGGCGGCATGGAATGTCCGAAACGGGTTGGTTTCAATCCTGAAATCATGAAACGTCGTGTGATCAACGTGACACGATAAATACTAATCAAGAAACCCACATCGTGCTTCCCGTCCGAGACAGAAACTACGGTTGGAACGTTGTCCCTCAAATAGCTGCGAATCAAACAAAGGAATTGTTGTTTACAAGGTCGTCTACAAGGACTTCCCAATAAACAAAGGCACGAGTGGAAACCTGTCGCCTTGGAAAAATGCTGGCTGGCATAGTGCAACATAAAGAAAGAAGAGTGGGGACGTGGACATTCCTTTCTTCCTTCCTGGGACATATCACAAGGTGCGCTTCGCTTTGAAACAGGAAAATGTGAACCCAGGTGACGGATAATATTGTAGCAGGCTGAAGAAGTTTGGAGACGATGGCGAACGATTCGTTTGGCAAGATCGATCTGGAAGACATTCCTGCTTTATCTTCCGTCTTTTCGGGACGAAATCTAGTGCTGGCGTTGGCTTTTGTTCTCCTTGGATTGCTCTCCACTAGAAATTATAACCATTGCTCTTATCTTTGGATGTGGAGTCCATGGAGAATTCGCTTCCCGCACGTCTACGGCGGGAGGCTTCTCTGGGTGGGGATTGCCTTTGCTCCTCGTCAGCTACGTTTGGTCCTAAACAGAATTTTCCGTCGCTCATCCGAACCCGACGATGTCGAAAACCATCCAGAGATGCTCGATGATGCCACCTCCGACCTTGTGCCAAGTAGGTATTCCACTGAGTTTGATAGGAGAAATTGCGAGAATTTTCACAGTTGTTGGAAATAGGGAGCACAGTTTTCTCATCCCTTACTGTGATGTCCCCACGATATTCATCGGTCACGGTCACAGCTTTTTCCTTCTTCTTTAACTATATAGCTCTATCCCGACGGCATCTGATTCAACAAAAAATGGTGCAGATGCAGCCTTAGATGAAACTGACCTGAAGGAACTGATGTCTTACATAATGGAGTCCGATGGCGGTCCGCCATGGCAGCTGATGATGGAGAGACCAACTCAAACCCTGACATACCAAGCTTGGTTCAGAGACCCACCGGTAAAGTTCATCTTCTTGTCTAATAATCTGATTATCTTAGATTGATGCTCATCCTCTCAAACTACCGTGTCGAACGACAATCTTCGAACCAACTGCCCTACCTTGCCTTAAATTCTTGGAAGCGGTTAGTCACATGTTCATGGAGATTTCTTAGACCTCCTGCGTAATTCAGTGCTGGGAAACTGTGCAATCGTTTTTGCATTCTTAGCATCGGATACATGGTCTCTGGGACAGTTGGCTGTAGTACCTAGATCTCTCTCTCATGCAGATTGAAAACTGGGAAACTAAAGAAGGTTTTTGTGAAGCCATTCTACTTCTACCCCCAATTTTTTTTGGTAACGAGGGGTTCTGGGTGATAGTCTCGCACTGCCACGTGTGACGGTCGCCTTCATTGTCCAAATTGTTGTTATTGCTCTTATTTCAGGTTGGCCCGACACAGTATCGCACGAGAACAGTTTTCACGAACATCTCGCCCGACTTACTGAGGGACTTCTTCTGGGACGACGAATTCCGTCTCAAGTGGGAAAAGATGCTAGTCTACTGCCGGACTTTACACGTCTGCCCACGAACTGGAACCATGGTTGTTCACTGGATAAGAAAGGTACTGAATCATTATAGCAGTGCATTCAACTATTTCCCTCTAGGAGCTAATATACAGATTTGGGTGTGTAGTTACCGCTGATCCGCACGGAGCGAGAGTACGTCGTCATCCGTCGCATTTGGCAATCTGAATCCAGCTACTACTTCGTGACAAAGGTAGAATGTTCGCTTGAATTCCGGAACCATCTTCTTAGAGCCAATTTTGGTATAGATAAGTTATCGGGCCGTCCAAATGCATTTTAGTTGTAACTCCCGCCCAGGCGAGAAGGTCATCTTGCTACTTTAGGATGGGAACCAAGAACCGACGTGCATGACATCTGTTGGATCTTTACCGATGATGACGTTCTTCTGGAGATTAAAGGCGAGTTTCTATCAATACAGGGAATGACATATCCGTCTCTACCGAGTCACAGAAATACGCGAAGAGTAGAGCTCTATTATTCTAGTTGGTGCATAAATCCAGGTACTTCTTTCCTCTTCCAATAACCACTGATATCCTCTCATAGGTTACACGAGGGGAGGTTTTGGTGCTGACAGTGTCTATAATTCTTCCAGTAGAATCAGGGAACAGGGAGCAACAGCCCGCATCAGAGGTGATCTTCTTCCATTTCGAGGACAACGGTCTACCGAAGGAGTTAATTAAGATATGTGCCAGGGCGGGAATGTGGGGCCTTGTGAAGAAAATGGAGGCCGCAGTTCAGGCTTACAATCTCGCTCGAGCCAGCGGCGCGCCTCGATCATCTTATGCCATCCTGGCGTGCAAGACCACCGAGTGTGGGCCGATGGCAGTTCCGGCTCCGTCTTTGGAAGTCCACAAGAATGAGAAATCGAAGGATACACGGAAAACGGATCCCTTGAAATGGCTGGTGGTGGGAGGTGTGTTGATAGCTTCCGGGCTGACTTTACAGGTCACTAGCAAGGTCGTGCTATTCCAGTTAGGAAAATGGATGACGCGGCTACGAAGGGATCGGCGAAAGCATGCACTAAAATAAGGATTCGACTTCGTATTCTGTCATGCTTAGAGTGGTGAAGTTTGTACCGACGTCTCGGTCGAGCTCTGTCGGCTGCACCAGAACCATATATCAGCAATTACGGCGACTAACGCATCTTTCAATTTTGAAGAACGGCAGAGCGCCACTGCTCAACATGAGCATCGAAGTAACACAGAATAATGCAGGTTCTGTCTATTCTTAGGTTTTCAAGAAGGCATGGAACGATCTAAAAAGAGAGAAACAATAGGCATTGTAATACATCGTTGCCAATCAGGAAATTTTGCTGGGTAATTGATAACCTCGTGGATCTGGCCCAACCATCTCATGCCGCCAGAGCTTGAGTGCTATATATTTGCTAGGCTTCTAGATCGAGAAAAATGTAATCGGTATGGCTTTAACTTCAGCTCCTCCTAATTTGGACGACTACAATAAAGTCTCACCTAGGATCATCGAAGCCGCTAAAAAGCTCGACTGCATGTTCGATCGAGAAGTATTCCCATGAGATTATATGGTTGAGCCGGCATACATCCATTGAACAATTCGAAGTCATGGTATCTAAAGAACCCACTAACGAGTTGATATGCTTCGTGCCACAAGTCACTGAATTCAATGTAGACCACTAAAATGAGAATCTAGAAGCGCCAAACATAAATTACCGCATATCAAGTCCGTCCCATGTTTCCTGTTGTGCCAAATTTAGAACTGCTATGCTGTGCTCTTGTACTCGGGACAACAAGCTTTGCTATCCCAACAAGAAGAGATTTGCAACCCAAGGTCACAGTACCACCTATGATTCCTCACCTTAAGAACAACATTGATAGATAAGCATTCAAAACCTCAATAAAGCAATAACCCCGCCCATAGCTGATGCCATCTGCCCATCAGTCATCACACTTATGGAACCAAGAACGTTCCTGTCTAGATGATATCTATCTATAGCCAAAAACAACCAATGCAAACCACACAATCAGATTATCAAGTATATATAGCAACGCAATATATTCAACCCAAATGCAAACAGACTAGTAATAGTAGCAACATGACTTGAAAATCCACCACTCAAATGAGAGTAGCTGCACCACATGAAGATCCATCACACGTGGTCACGTAAGACCAGAACATTACAGTAGCAACAACTAGATATTATAACGAGTGGGACCACTCTTAAGTTCATACTGGGTTGATAGAAAAGCTAATAGCTCCTTGCGAAACAGAAGTAGAGAAATAACCAGACCATATAAGGTCCACCCAAGCAGCAGCATCTGAATCAGCAAAGGTACTCCCTTACAGTCCAGACTTAAGCTTAATCCATTAGAGCATATGCTTCTCCTCCCGATAGAAGGCAGTAGATTTAACCCATTGCAATTTCCGCGTGCTCTCCAAGCAATATGCCCCCACCTAGTACAAAAACATATCGTTAGCAGCCATTACACAGGAACTACCTAGAATGAAAAACACCTGAAAAGAAACTAAAGGCAAAGTGTCCACAAACAAATCAAAAAATGGGAGGTCCAATAAAAAATCTAGGGAAGGGACAGGGAACCTTGGCTAGGGGTTGCATAAATCTTCTTTCGTGCAGCGCCAAAGCAGTAGCATATAGCGCGAGAGCTCGCGCACTGGTGCAGGCAACTCGCCCCATCCTCCTGCACCAGCCGTGGGGGAGAGTTTATTGATTGCTATTCAGAGTCATCATAATATTCACCCTCATCAGAGACCTCATCAAACGATCGGACATCAAGCTGGTAACGGAGAATCCCCCCAATCCCACCAAAACCTCTACAGAACTGAGATCCCTCTTGCGACTTGTTTGTGACAAACTCGAGTGTGCAACCAAATTGCTTATATTCATTAGCAAACCACTCCAGGAGCGACATTTTCTCCTGAACCTCAAGCTCAGTTGCATTGTCAGGATTCCTGAAGTTTTCCTGGTTAAGCTCTTGCTCTTTGTTCAAGTGCTTGGTGATAATCTCACCAGTAGTGGTGTTTTTCAGTGTGTACCTATTGATATCCAGGTTCTCCCACACAATCAGTATTTCAACAGCACCCATCTCCAGTACTTTCAGCGTGTCATCCACACCGAAACGTATTTTCCAGTATCCTGGCTTATCTCCTCAAAGTATTTACCAATCAAGCGCTTTTCCTGAATGAACTTCACGTTGGCCAATATCTCTGAAGACAACTCAATGGCCTGGTTGAAACCATTCTCACCACCATAAGAAACATCAACAACATTCAGTATCTTGGCCTGAAGACGAGGATCAAACATGTCAGATTGACTCAACTCAGTTTTGAAGTCTGCTGATCCAGCCAGTATAAGTCCTGAAACATTGGGCTGGCTAGTTGATGGATTAATGAAAAACTGTGTGGCTAGCTCAGCCGTCTTCCTCACATAGTTGTGGCGCTTCTCCATTCGAAGACGAGCAAAACGAAGAGCTGACTGCCCACCTCTTCCATGCTTCTTCGGCAGGTCCACACTGAATTTGTGAAGCACCTCCCTCGTATTACCACTCAGAGTCCCAAAGAGAGTTCCATTACCATCCATGACAATGAAACCGAACTTATCATCAGATTCTAAGAGTTCATTCAGAGCTTCAGTATGGAACTTGTTGTCACACAGGTAAAGAGATGCATTGATGGGCCTGAAAGGCTCAAAATCGATGGTCACCTTCTTCTCCTTTCCATCTTCAGTGACAATTGTGCCAGTGTATAGCACAAGCCCATTAGGAGGAACCTTGTTGTAAAGCTTGAGCCTCTGCTGAGCGGACGTGATCGCGCCAAGCACAGATTGTCGATTCACCCTGCTCTTGATGTTCGATGCAGTACCAAACTCATCGCCAAGCATTTTTGTAACTCGAGAGATTTGATCACGAGGAGGCATGATCAGAGAAATCATGCTTGTGCCATTGCCTCTTGCAGCTTCCAAAGCCTTGATCAATTTCTTGATCTTCCATATCTCGATGTTCTTGTCAGTCTCATGACCATCAGCCATCCCTACGTTCAAAAGCTCACAGCAAAAGTAGCCAAGCGACCTGAAAATAACAATCCATCAACTCCATAAAACCAAGCATTACATCATTACAACCAGCAATCATTCAGTGAAAACCAACAACTTCTAATACATCCACATTCATTTAAGACGTCGAACACATAACATACATCTTCCAATCTATCAACTCCCCCAGTTGAGAAAACTGAACAATCATAACCATCTTCCGATCGATCAATTAACACCACAAAACACGCCGTGAATAAAACAGGTACCCAAAGGCTCAACTAGCACTATTCCATGATAATTCAGGGAAAAAACAACATATTCTAAACAACTGAGCACTCGTATACCGACGACAAAACAAAGGAGCATAACCATAACATAACAGACTCAAACAGACGGATAATTTCCCATCTTTCTCAGCGTATCACATCAAATTTACAGATCTTCTCTATAAAAAAAAAAGTCAATCAGGTAAAAGAACAATTTTTCATCATATGGGAAAATCAGTCATCAGGCATAAAAAAAATTTCCATCTACATGTAATATCCAATGGCCCACTTGATCATGAATGAACCCACAAAACCCTCACCAGACAACAAGATGGGCAATCCTGAAAATCATCAAACAACAAAACATGGGTTCGCTGCCAACCTAAGCAACATAAGGGGGAAAAAACACAAAACGCGAAACTCTACAATCCTACAAACACGAATTCAATACAACAAGATCGACATAGAATACCCAATGGCTCAACTGATCATGAACGAACCCACAAGACCCTTGACAGACAACACGATGGGCAATCCTGAAAATCATCGAACAAAAAAACACGGGCTCGCTGCCACCCTAAGCAACACAGGGGGAAGAAAAAACAAGAAGCATGAAACACTACAAATCCTACGAACACGAATTCAAAACAACAAGATCAACATTGAATACCCAATGACCTAATTGATCATGAATGAACCCACAAAGCCCTCAACAGACAACAAGATGGGCAATCCTGAAAATCATCGAACAACAAAACATGAGCTCACTGCCACCCTGAGCAACAAAGGGTAAAAAAAAAAAACACGAAACACAAAACTCTACAAATCCTACAAACACAAATTCAGAACATCAAGATCAACATAGAATACCCAATGACCCAATTGATCATGAATGAACCCACAAAACCCTCCACAAACAATAAGATGGGCAATTCTGAAAATTATTGAACAACAAAACATGGGCTCACTGCCGCCCTAAGCAACATAGAAAAAAAACATGAAACACAAAACTCTACGAATCCTATGAACACGAATTCAGAACAACAAGATCGACAGAGAATACCTAATGACCCAATTGATCATGAACATACCCACAAAACCCTCGACAAACAACAAGATGGGCAATCCTGAAAATCATTGAACAACAAAACACAGGCTCACTGCCACCCTAAGCAACATAGAAAAAAAAAAAAACAAAACACGAAACTCTGTGAATCCTACAAACATGAACTCAGAACAACAAGATCGACAGATAATACCCAATTGATCAGGAACAAACCCACAAAACCCCCGACAGACAACAAGATGGGCAATCCTGAAAATCATCTAATAACAAAACACAGGCTCACCACCACCCCAAGCAACATAGAAAAAAACACAAAACACGAAACTTTACAAATCCTACGAACACAAATTCAGAACAACAAGATTGACATAGAATACCCAATGACCCAATTGATTAGGAATGAACCCACAAAACCCTCGACAGACAACAAGATGGGCAATCCCGAAAATCATCTAAAAACAAAACACAGGCTCACCGTCCTCCCAAGCAACATAGGGAAAAATAAAAACACAAAACACAAAACTCTACGAATCCTATGAACACAAATTCAAAACAACAAGATCGACATAGAATACCCAATGACCCAATTGATCAAGAACGAACGCACAAAACCCTCGACAGACAACAAGATGGGCATCGAATAACAAAACACGGGGTCACCAGCCTCCCAAGCAACATGGGAAAAACAAAACACACAAAACATGAAACTCTACGAATCCTACGAACACAAATTCAGAACAACAAGATCGACATAGAATATCCAATAACCCAATTGATCAGGAACAAACCCACAAAACCCTCGACAGACCACAAGGTGGGCAATCCCGAAAATTATCAAATAACAAAACACGGGCTCGCTGCCACCCAAAGCAACATGGACGAAAAAACACGAAACACAAAAATCTGCGAATCCTACAAACACGAATTCAAAACAACAAGATCGACATAGAATACCCAATGACCCAATTGATCAGGAACAAACCCGCAAAACCCTCGACAGACAACAAGATGGGCAATCCCGAAAATCACCGAACCACAAAACACGGGCTCGCCGCCACCCCCAAGCAACATAGGAAACAAAAAACCCACAACACGAAACTCCACAAATCCTACGAACACGAATTCAGAACAACGAGATCGATCCCAAGAACGCGGAGAATCACAACACACACAGCATAAAAAAATAATATTTAAACAGGAAAAGGCGATAACCTGGGAGATTTATGAGGACGAGAGGTCGCGAGGACGATGGCACGAGAGTTTTCTTTTCCTCCGGTTCTCGAGCGTTCCGATTATAATAATGGGGCAGAGGAAAGAGGGCGGCTTTTATAGCGGAAACCCTAACCCCGGTTATCACTTTTAACCATGGTTAAGGTGAATGCGTGACAGATAACCGGCTCGGGGGCAGCTGATACGATGATTTAAACGACACAACACTCCACGAGAATCCTAGTTTGACACGAGTTCCAAGGTCCAACGCAACCCCGCCCCCCACAAAAAATAAAAAATCTGAGAACGGTCGAAGCAGACAAAAAGGATAACGTCTCCAGTTTGATTCACGTCCCGAGCAAATGAGATTTGTAAAGCTTTCCATACATGCGGTTATCTCGCTCACACCTCATTTGGTTCAAACGGAGAAAATATGAGATATGTGATCAGTGTTTTTGGAACCATTAATCAAATATTAGTATTGTCAAAGTTGAAAGCCCAAATTAGCTACCCATATATTTTGGGCTTTCAATATTATTGAGAATATAAGTCTTAACAATGTTCACTATTCATTGTTTCTAATTTACATAGAGGAGGTGACAACTACCACCTAAGGAGTCATGTTTTTCCTGCGACCTCCATTGGGGCACAACCTCAAGCATTGCCTAGGTCACCCGAGGTGTTGTGACCCACTCATCACCGGCTCCTGCTACCCAAGCAATGCCACTTGGGGATGCCCTTGGTGGCACGACTTCAAGCATCACCTCGATTGTGTGACCCAAGCAACTCTTGAGGTCGTGTAACCTCAAGCGAGGTGGGCTAGCAATGGTTGAGCTCCACCATATTTAATGTATTTTTTTTAAATCATTTTTCCAAAGCCGAATCAAATAGACCATAATCTTGTTCGTTTTTTTGCCTTGACAAAGGCAAGGTGAATATGTTTTGTTCCCAACTTTCTTTCGTTGTGAGTAATCTCGATCCCATCCATTAGAGAGAATTAGAGATTCCTCCAAACTAATTTTCAATATTAGAGATATTTTGGTGCATGAAATAATTAGATATTTTATAGCAAATTTTTCTTTGACTTTGTGTATATCTTGATTAATTTATTATCTTAGATAGTAATATTATAAAGTATGTAAATATGTGGATGTGCTCTTCATTACACACATCAATATATACAAAATTTCTTATTCCTTTCTTCTGCATATTACATGAGCACAACTCATGTATTTGAAGCTCTAAAATTTCCGCAATATTATTACTTAACAAGTGCTAGTTTGTGAAATCTTTTGAACAAACTTTATATCAAGAGAATTATTGACTTCTAACGTATCGAGTATTTCATAGAGCGCGGGGACTTTATATTATAAGCTTTGTGATTTGATTTTGTTTGAAAATTAAACTTTCGATTCGTGGAACTATGAACTTCTGCGTCTTATTAGAGTGTAATGCATAAATGATATTAGAATGGTTACTTTGAATCTATTAGCTTGGCCATTTGTGTTTTCGATTAGAATCTTTGAATTTTCTTCTTTAATCAAGTCTCTAAACTTGTAATTTGACTAATTGCGTCAATCGTAAGTTTACAAGAGTTTTCAAGTTAAAAGCTCGAGTGAAGGTGTTCATGTTCAGATTTCTCGTCACTCGAGATCTAATTGCGACCTTCGTTTTTAAGATTATTAGCAAATAGTAAATGGTTCCAAACAGTTTATTCTTGTCAACCTCTAATTCTGGATAATACATTGATTTCAAGTAATTAGATTAATTGTACTTGATTAGAAAAGTTAGGCGAGGTCGATATTTTGAATAGACACACCATAAGTCTAAAAGTGCAATCGAAAAGGATCTACGAATTCAAACATCAAAAAGGATATCTCACCTATTTGAAATAATTCATATGGATGCTTCTACTTGCGGTGTCACATATCTAATTTGAAATTCGACAAGCATATGATTAATCAATGAAATCAATTCGATAAGATTTATCTCTCTCTGATGATAATCTATTTGTTTCAAATTGAACTAACTTAGACTACGTTATTTAGGCGAAAAATAAATAATTGAAAAATATTGTTAAAAAAATAATCACACTTGAAATAATTATTTTATTTTTGTCAAAGCTTAAAATAATTAGTTGATAAAAAATAATTTATATATAAGTATTTTTGTAAATGATGAATTTTTTTTTATTCTTTCATTTCTGTAAGCGATACAATGATTAATTTTTGGGAAAATTTATTCCATAGCATTTACCTTCCGTGAAAGAAATGCTCTGTATGATTCAAACAAGATAGACGCAACCCTAATCTCTTTCTCTCGGCAACTTTCTATCTCCCCAAAAAAGTCCTTCCTCTTAAAAAATTTCACCTCCAAACTCTAAACTTTAGCCTGCTTTGCTATACTTTTCTTTTCTAGGCCTCGATTTTCTTTTCTTTTTTTCTTTCTCTTGGTCCAATATGACAGTCTTTTTTGGCTTATTGTCGTGAATAAATCTACTTAGAGTTAGGGGTGTCAAAAATCAAACCGAAAAGTTCGTTTTTTTTTTATTCTCATCAAAAATCAAATTTTTTAACCAATTCAGTTTTTATCGGTTCGGTTAACCAAACCAAACATAAAATCTAATTTTTTTCTTTTATTTTGTTAAAAAATCATTTTTAAATTTTTTTCTTCTTATTCATCATTGGGCGATCTCCTGCCATAGTGGTAGTTGGCAACTAGCTAGAGGTGATTTGGAGCCTCGCCACAAGCTAGCAAGGCTTGAGGACAACGACTCCACCTTGCCTGATTAGACAAGGCCAAACTCATTTGACGTTGGCTAGCTTGAGCCTTGCCAAATTTGGCCACTTAGGCGGGGCTCGAGCCTTGCCACAGGCTAGTGAGGCTCGAGCTCACCCGGTGGCTAGTTGCCAATTGCCGACGTGGCCGGCGATTGACCAATGAAAAGAAGAAGAAGAAAAAGAAAGAAAAAGAAGAAAAATAAAAGAATAAAAATAATTTAAAAATCGATTTTTTAAAGAATAAAAATTTTATTGAAATGGGTGCATGTAGGAAAAAACAAAAATAAAAGTAAAAACTGAAAATCGAACCAAACTGAACAAATTCCAACTGGGCTTTCAGTTTGGTTTAAATTGGATTTCGGTTTGGTTCAATAAATTTCCTTTTGGTTCGATTTTTTTTTCGGTTTGTTTAAAAAAAAAACGAATTGAACTAAACCACTTACACCCTACTTATAGTTACTGATAGAAAAAAATCTACTTGTAACTAAAAAATTTGTGAGAAAATTGTCACCAATCTAGCTAGTAGGATGCTTGAGACATGGTTTTATGATTTTTGGATTCGGTGTAATCTGTTCTCTCTTGTTTTAGGTGTAAATTTGAATATGAGAGCTTTTATTTCTTGTTCTAATCTATATCTAGGAGTTTCTTAGAAGTGTTAGACTTGTGGTGATTCAAAATATTATTGTTGTTGTTTTAGTATAGCAATAGTGTTGAGGATGCCATGTTAGTTTCTGGATGGGAAGATCTTGTCGCATGCTCATTACTAATGATTTTGGTGATTGACTGCCAATTGTTTTTTAATACTATAATAGATCGAGTCTTTTGGGACGAGAGCTAGCTATAAGCCGTATTATTTTGTTTTATGGGTTTTGTTTCGTTTTGTCTTGCGGCTCTTTTGTGAGTCGCTTTGCTTGGAACTTTTCTATGTTTCTATGATTATGACAAATGAATGAAACTGTCTTTTGAAAAAAGATAAAATGATTCAATTCAATTTCCATTTTGGCCCCGGGATTTAGTTAAATTCATATTAAGCGAGACCCGGGAGCCGCGAGGGACCCCAAGCAGAAGTTCGCTATTGTGATTTCCCATTTTTCCTGGGCTGGCGAAGCAAATAAAAAAGAATTTCGCGGGCACTTGACCCGGAAAGAAGAAACCCTAAGGCTTGCTCAAACAAAGCTCGGGAAATGGCGGACGGAGCAGCTCCGCTGCTGAACCTCGCCGAGATCGATGGCAGAGGGCGGGCCCTGGTGGCGGCGCGGCCGCTGCGCGGTGGCCAAATCGTCCTCAGGGACTCTCCTATTCTTCTCTACTCCGCTCTTCCCCTCACCAAACCACCGCCTCCTCCTTCCTCTTCTTCTTCTTCTTCTTCAGCTGCTTGTTACTGCGACCACTGCTTCAGAATCTTGCCTCCGTCCCCCTCGCCGCCAGCCGCCCCGTGCCCTGCGTGCGGCCGCCACGCGTTCTGCGGCCCCGGCTGCCTCGCCGCCGCCGCCGCGACGTCGCACACTCCCTGGGTCTGCCAGGCGCTCTCCCGCCTGCTCGCTTCCCGCCTGCTCGACGGCCAGCCTGTCGAGCGCCACGTCCAGGCTCGGTTCCTGATCGCCGCTTGCAATCTGGCCACCGTCTCTCCTTCCAATTTCCAGCTGCTGCTCTCTCTCCAGGGCCGCGAGGCGCACGCCGACGACACCGTCTCGGCCGCGCGGTTCCTGCATTCGCTGCTCTCCTCGGTTTGTCCTCCCCCTCCTCCGGGTTCGCCTTTTCCTCAGGGGTTTTCTCTTGAATTGATCGTGGCCTTGCTGTCGAAGGACAAGCTCAATGCTTTCGGTTTGATGGAGCCGGTTTCGTCGCGGGGTGGGGGCGAGATGGATGGGGAGAGATCGGTGAGAGCTTACGGTATTTATCCAAGAGCTTCTTTCTTCAACCACGATTGCCTGCCAAATGCTTGCAGATTTGACTATGTGGACTCTGCTTCTGATGGCAATACTGATATAATCGTGCGGATGGTCCATGATGTCCCTCAAGGGAGGGAGATCTGCCTGAGTTATTTTCCTGTCAACTTGAATTATGCGAATAGGCAGAGGAGGTTGATGGAAGACTACGGGTTCGCCTGTGACTGCGATCGGTGCAAGGTCGAGGCCAATTGGTCCGATGATGAGAACGAGCACGATGATATCGGCGAAGACGATGATGGTGACGGTGAAGGGATGGATGAGGATGCCGATGAACAAATGAGCGGGTCGGAGGTGGGTATTGCAGAGGAGAAAGAGACGGACTTCCCCCATGCATATTTCTTCGTCAGGTATATGTGCAACAGGAAAAACTGCGGCGGGACATTGGCTCCTCTGCCTCCGTCGTCGGATGATACTCCTTCTGATATAATGGAGTGTAATGTATGTGGTCAGCTCAGGAGGGAGGATGAAGAGGCGGAAGCCGATGGAGAAGAGGATATGGACGAGTGAGCTCCCCCATTTGCGATGTTGTAAGAAGCTCTTCTCCTTATGGACTCACCTCCAAGAATTTTGTTTTTCTTTCTGATCCATCCTTTGGCCTTGCTATCCAACCAAGTCAGCTGCGAGTCAATACTTAACAGCAGAGGGACCTAGTTGGCTAACTTGTAGAACTTTGCTATACAATTAATCTTCTTTCGGTGAAGGTTGTGGATTGCGAGTGCTCTGAGTTTCTAATGTTGCCCCATTCGAGGGAAAAAATTGAACTTGTAGTGCCGTGTGCTCTGTGATTACGGTGGAGCTACTGCTCTCTGGAGGTGAATTTTCTTTCTTTATCTAAACATAGGACGTCGTGTAAAATCTGATAAGTGAAGTTACGGGAAGTTATATCATTAGATCCTTCGTGATATCGAGTATGCGTATCGATAAACTTGCATGTTCTGTTGATCCTATCAAGTCGACTAAGTTGCTCATATTTTCAATCTTCGGATTTTGCAGTTCTTTGGCATTAGGAAAGGTGGTTGAATCTGTTGATAAACAATTTGATCTGATATTGGGGCATGTGATTTCCCAACCAAATGATGTTGGGGACGTTAAGAACTTGCCATATTTGCTTTGATTCGATTGTGCAGCGTGTGCGGTTTCCTTCCGTAATAACGTGCTGCTAATAACGGACTGAAGGCTGTTCCTGGTTCTTAAGGGACAGGTTTTTTCCGTGAGTCTCTTGGCATCCTTGGGGGCTATGTGGCCTGGTTGTGTTTTGACTTGTGAGCTGGTGAATTTTTCCACCTCTTCGATAACTAGTTTGACGGCCAAAGATACATCCGATGTATGATGCTAGTGTCTCTAACCCGAGCTCAACTTGCGTCATGGCCCTAATCTCACCCATACAAGGAAGGGCATTCTACTCGCGTGTCCTGTTTTTGCTTTCTCCATCGTCTCGAGTCTGTGTAGAGACTGATTTTGGTCCCAGATATATGTTTCTTGGTATGTTTTTCAACAGCAATGATGGGGCGAGACAGAAGGAGACCCTTTGTCCTCTCGTCTGTCGAAAATGATTCCGAAACAACTACAGGCTTTAAGAGTCGGCATGAGACGATGAAGGGGTTGCCTTGCATATAATGAGGGGTGTGCTAATGGTAATGGAATGTCTAGAATAAATATCAAAATCCCTACATTGTACAGATAGCTCTGTGTGCATTACCGATGTTACAATTAGACAAATTAGGCAAAGACCGTAATCCAAGTTTAACAATAGCCTTGACATCCATTGAACAGAGTGTGAGCCTACAGACGACTCATTATGCAGTTTATAGGTCCTCATGCACCAAACATGACAAACACAGGCATTTCAAATCAATTTGATGATTAAAGTCTGCAACATTGATATTGCATAGCTCAATGTAGAAAGTTAAAAAGTATGGGCATCTCATCCCATTATGTCATACATCGTACTTAGTTATATTAGAAAAGTTATTATAAATTAGCATTGTCAGTATATCAACATTTTTCTTTTTTTCTCGTGGATGCATATTTTTCTGGGGGTCCAATGAAAAATTTGTTTCACATATCTATAAATTAGATGAAAAGAGGGTCTTTTTGGATGTATAGGAGGGAGAGTAGTGAGAGTGTACGATTGATGCAAGTGGGCTTTGATTTTTCCTTTTTAATTTACTCCCATTTGTCATTTTTCATCTTTAATATTTTTTGGTCAATTTTTATTTTTTATTTTTAATATAGATATTTATTTACATTCTTGTCGCGACCAATTTTTCGGGGTGAACCACTTAGGGTTTGGTTAATAGATTCTAAGCCTAGACTTAGATCGGCCTCTCCTAAATCCATACCAATTCGCGACTTAAGTTTAAATTTCTTAACATACAAATAGATTTTATTTAAGAGTCACCACTAATCAGGTTTATGGTAGGTCAATTAGACACTTAAGTAAAATAATGGGAGGATTATTATTATTATTATTATTATTATTATTATTATTATTATTATTATTTTGGTAAAGATGGAAGGATTATTTTACATCTACGAACAGAGATTTTGGGTACAGAGACTTGGTTAGACTTTTCTAATGCCCTTTCGGTATCTTTCTCATTTTGAAAAAATGTTTTGCAGACGTTTATATTGATTTTAAATCTATTGTGAGGTGATCATGCGGGTGTCAAACCACCAATTTAATGTACAAGAAAGAATGAATAAATTGTAGGACTTACCTTATAGTAACGAAAGCATCTACATTGTTTTATCAGAATTCACATCATCAACCCTAAATATGATTTCTAATTAACACACAATTTCTTTTTGTTTTCATTTAATTAATGAGAATAATGTTTTGTGCAATGCAATATAACTAAATGACCTAATTCTAATGACAGACAATTTCTAATTAAATGGACCTAGCAACAATCACTAAATAACATGCATTTTATGAATTTAATTCTAAATGACATGCACATAATATTTTTTTTTTTGTTTTTTTACGAAAATTTGTAATTAAAAATCCAACTAAAATGAAATATTATCTAATTTAAGTTAGGAATTGACTAATCGAATCATATCTTAACTTAGAAAATTATCTCACCATGCAATTTAATTCAAAAGATATTATCTATCCTAGATACATTCTAAACATGCATTTTTAATATAATTAGAAAAGAATCTAACTACTCTATCATGCAATTCTATCTAGGAAATCAATTCTAATCTACATGATATGCAAATGCAATTTTTTTTGTATTTTTGAAATAAATAAAGAAATTAAAAGATAAACACAAAATCATCCTTGGTCATCAAGGATATTATCTATTGTTCGAATTTGGAAATGATATCTAATCAAAGCTGATTGTTTCGCTAATAAAATCGATAAATTGATCTTAAACCTTAAAGATCAAAAGATCAAAATATCAATTTTATTCCCGTGTGATTAATTATTCTATCTAAAACCTTATAGATGTGATAAAAAATCATAGTGTGGTTGCGAATTAGGCAAATAACCCAATGAATATTATACCTCTTACCCAAAAGGTTTAAATTAGAGATCAATCTCATCAATCTAGGCAATATGATGTTTAAATCAAATTAAGATGGGATTTTTTACCTAATTGCTAAATATACTTCCAAATTCGAATTTGTCGATGGATGGCTTGCAAACGGTGGCAAGTGATGTGACGGAGGGCTTGGCAACGGCAAGGACATCGCGGGTGACTCGGGCAACAGGCTCGCGATGGTGCTTGGCGATGGGACTCGCAATAAATTCTGCAAAAGAAAAGCCGAGCGCGATGGGGCTCACGAAAGGATCGGTCGCGGTGACGCTACAAGGGAGACTGGTGTTCGCTGCTTGATGACGTGGGCGTCGGGACCTGCAAGGAAAAACAACCAAGCTCGGTGTCTTTTAAGAGGTCAACACATCGCCACGCATCCCCCAACGCTCACGATCTCCTTCCTCCTTTTGTCTTATAGCTATGAAGAACTTATGCTCTTGATGAACTTGACCGTGAGTAGGTGTCTGACCGAATGGTCAAACTACACTCACGAACATTACTACTGGATCACCACCTTCAATCTCCAAGGGCAGTGCAATATTTCTTTCTCGACTCCCACTCACGATTTTCTCTCTGTTTCTTCGCATATCATTCGCGAATCACACTTGCAACTTTTAAGACAACATGGATTAATATCAAACCAAAGAACAACCCGCAAACGAAAACCAAGGCTGAGCAAAGGCTGGTTAGCAGTTGTCCAGGACTGGAGGGCTATAGCTACATGTCGTGGCGTGACCAGAGGACAAATGGCGCAGCACGGGTGATGCGGGCAGTGAGATCAGCAACTCAGCGTTGTCATGGAGCGAACAGTAGCTTCGTCGTCAACGCGGCTAGACTAGAGCAGCAGCATCGTCAAGATTGAGGATAGCGAGCTCAGCACAGCAAGGCTTGCGGCTCATCGACAAGTTATCGTGGATGATGAGAGCGTGGGGGGCAGTGACGGCGTGGGTCTCGGCCAAAGCTTGGCCAAGAGAACTCACCTCTTTCCTCTCTCTTTTCTCACGTATAGCTCTAGATGTGGCCGTCTGTATCGATATGTGTGGCCCTACACTCAATTGTGCGTCGCCACCTCTTTCATAGGCGAGGATATCAAACTTTGGACAAGGAAAAGAAATATATTCTTTCATTCCCTCTCCTCAAGTGAGATTCACTTTTTGCTTCTTTCCATTCCTTATTACTTTGCCAATGTTGCGTGAATCTGACCAGAGGATCATTCATAAATTCTTTCCTCTTAAAATAATGTCAGTCAATTTCTTGCCCCCCACGTTGACCGAATTATGGCCAAGTGCATAATTTTCCTTCACGTGGATGGGCTTCTCCTTGTACAAATCGGTGGCCGCTTACACATTGTCCTTTATTTGCATTTGTTCCCTGAAATGCACGAATATATTAGTGCCAATGTGCTGGGAATTTCCTAATCGACTTTTAACAATTTAGGACACCCATGTAAATGGAATATCAATCACCATGGAGGAATTATTGACTTATCCAAAGTTTAATGCTCTTGTGGGCCTAAATCCATTCACTGCCAGCCCAACAAATATGCAATGAAATATGCTCATAATGACTATATGTTATGCAATTTAATTATAATATATTTTTTAGGGGTTAAGAATTAATTCCTAATTTTTATACAATAAATAAATGATTTGGGCCGCCAAAATTTAGGTGTCAACAGTCACAATCTATTTTTTTTTTTTTTTTGTGACCAGTGGAACCCCGTGTGGCCAAAGCCAGCGGGCAAACCTTGGGGCGACGTCAGAAGACCCACCACCCTGACGCCATAGGTAAGAATCCCTAATGACAGCGCTGGGGTTCGAACTCTTTCCTTTCGTGAGGGGGAGAGAGGCCGAAGCCAACGCTACCGCTGCGAGTGGTGGTAACAGTCACAATCTATTTATATGGAACAACCGCCTTATTTTGAGGACCGAAAAACCTATATTTTGTTTGCAAACTTGAGAGAGCTTTGTGTGGAATCAAGCAAGCATCAAAAGCATGGTTTGATCATTTTAGCTTGTTTCTTTTAGCATTTGGTTTCTTTTGCAGCATTGTAGATCCTTCGTTGTTCATTCAAAAATCAGATCATGGCATTCTAGCTCTACTTTTATTTGTGGACGATATGATTGTCATTAGTAATGATCCAAACTTGCTTGATGGATTTATTTCTTCATTGAGTAGTGAATTTACAATAAAGGATATAGAGCCATTATATTACTTTTTGGTTGTGGAGGTTAGAATATTATTTGATAGTCTTTATTTGTGCCAACCACATATCTTTGTCAATTCTTGAATGTGCTCAAATGGATTCAACCAAAAAAAAAGGTGCTCAAATGGATGTTTGCAAGCCAAGATCCACGCCTATAGCCACTCGCACTCATTCTCTCAAATGTGAAATTATTTTCGGATCCCACGTTATATCAAAGTATTGTTAGGACTCTTTAATATCTCACCATCACATATCTAGATATTTCATATGCGGTCAATTTTATATCTCAATTCATGCATTGGCCTACTGTGACTCATTTTCAAATTGTGAAGCACATTTTGCGCTATGTCAGTGGCACAATAAATTGAGAGATGCAGATCTTTCTATAGAGTTGTATGCCTTTTGTGATGAAGGTTGGGCAAATTGCTACTTGATTTGACGATTGACTATGATATTTTGTACTTGTAGTAACCATATATTATGGAGTGCTAATAAACAATGAACGATTGCTCGATTGAGTGCCAATATAGAGTATTGTGCAATTGGTTGACAATAGCTAAGATTGTTTGGATATCTTTTCTTTTAAGAGATTTAGGTTTTCATCTCTTAAGTCCATCAATATTATTTTGTAATAATATCAGTGCAATTCATATGTTAATATATGCAAGAACTAAACATACCAAATTAGATTATCATTATGTGCGAGAAAAAGTGGCTCGTGGAACTCTTGTGACTAAGTATGTTCTGTTTGTGCATCGAATTGTACTCTTCACGAAGATTCCAAAAACGCATTTGGAAACTTAGGTTGCAAATTGAGAATTTGGGATTGTCCCATTCCCAACTTGAAGGGGAGTTAAGGCATTGATTTATCAATCAAGAGAGAAGAATATAAAATGTCAATGAAAACACAAGCAAATTCTCGAATATATTAAAATCAAGAGATTTACAGCATTATTATTTATATTATTGTACGTTTCCTTATAAAGTGTAATGCTTTGTAATATCTTTAGTATAGTGGAAATCATTTCAACAAATATATGTTGAGATCGACAATAAAATGCCGTGACCTCCCTTTTCAGCGCGCTCTTACGTGCTAGCGAGGGTGGAGGTTAATGGCTTGCTAAGTATAGGGCTTAGTGCGGGTTCTCCCAAACCCATCCATTCATGACTTATGATTTGAGTTTTTAACCCGCAAGTCAATTTTATTATGAAGTCGTCATTAATTGATTTGAGGTGGATCGATTAGAAACCTAAGTGAAATATTGAGATATACTTCACTCCAATGCAACCAGATAAACTAAGATCAGAGACTTGATTACATTAGTTAATCATTAATGTCATTCTAGTACCTAATCTTATTTAAATATCAAATAAATCATTTATGCAACATTTTGTATTAATTATGAATTTTAGGATTTGATTCCTAATTAGATTAAGGAAATAGAAATCCATGTATCATAAGGGTGCAATTGGAAATAGTCAATATTTGCTTCCAAGAACTTAAATACGATTTTTTTTTTTTGATTTTTTTGTTAAGATTTTCACATATTTTAAGAAAAACCACTCAAAGGCTATTTTCAAGCTTTTTTTCTTTTGAAGATTATTTTTTATTTTTCTGATTTTTTTGGGAAATATAAAATATTTTTGGGATTTTCCATTTTTTTGGAAAGTGTAAATCATTTTTTTGATTTTTCTATTTTTGATTAAAATATTTAATATTAAAATAAGAATATATCATATTCTAAAACGGATCTGAGTCGGAACTCCGCGTCCGACCCGGTCGAACTTGGTCCGGGCGCGTGGCACAGGCCTCTGGCTGGGCTGGTTTCTGCGAATGGACCCAGCCCAACCGTGCCCTTCAGCCGCAAAGGAAATGAAAGGCGAGGCCTGGCCCACGAATTTGGCCGAGACCCAAAACAAAGTAAAAAAAACACAAGCCCAGCCCGTTTCTCCCTCCTAGCAGCGAAAGCCCTACCCGATTCAAATTGATAAAAAAACCTGCGCAGGCCTCACTCTTTTTTTTTTTTAATCCGAAAATATGGTAAAATAAAACTAAGACCTAGATGATGCGAAAATCCTTTTTGTTAAGGTCCAGTTGGCCCTAATTTTTATTTTATGCAATTTTTATCATAAATACTTAAGCAAAATTTAGGTATCAACATCAAACACCTTGGTTCTTTTAGGATGTTTGAAGCAAATAGTGATTAGAGATGACTTTGAAGGCCATATTTGTTTTCTCACTTAAACTCACTGCAACTTAACAAATTTAATCAAGAAGAAATGTTTCCAAGGTAGATTTCATCTGCCTAAAACTTAATCATCCTTCACCCTACCCGATTCAAATTGGACAAACATGAAGGAGAATGAAACAAGAGAATCATCATTTGATAATGTTAAATAAAAATGTCCATTATTCAAAACATTGAAAAGGGATATGAACATGACTGAAAGCAGGAGGAAAATCATTCGTAACAACCCAAACCGATCAAGAGACGATGATCGAGCATCCGTCATCAGGAGAAAAGCCAAAAAAAGTGGAAAAAAGACAGTATATTGTTGTACTGAGAGGCAAAGTGTTCATTTGTAGTAGCCGAGCACGGAATATACAGTCTGAATTATGGTGAACGCAAAGAGGAAGACGGCAGCGATGAGAGACAATGCAACCCAAGGATTCCTTAAGTAGGTGTGGATGAGATTAGCCCTCCACATGTTCCAGTGCTTATTGCGATACTTGTTGACCTTCTTGATCACGTCCTTGAGGCTGGGGCTGAGGTTGAGCCTCACAACCTTGCCCAGCGAGTTGAACATCTTGACTACCGCCTCATCGCTCTCCAGATGATTCACGATGATACCCTTGGCGCGGAGCAGCGCGACATCCTGCCCGTTGTTGATTATTTGGTCCATGCAGTAGATATAGGACATGACCTCGTTTTCAGTCCCGACATGGTGGTACTCGAACGCCGTGAGGTTGAGGAAATTGGACATGGTGGTTTCAAACACCTGGATCTCGGGGAGCGTCAGGGCCCCACCCGCAAAGGTGATGTCCTTGATGCTGTCGGTCTTGCTCCTCTTGAACTTGATCCCATGCTCGCTGAGCTCGGTGGCCGAGGCCAATTGTATAATCTCCCAACTGTCCTCCCTCTTCTCCGCGTCCTCCTTCTTGGTCTCCATCAGCATGCTGTTCCTGAAAACGTCCAGGACGTGCAGGCATTTGCCCATCCTTTTGATGCCCTCGGTGGGTAACGATAAGAACTTGAGGAGGAGCCTGCTGACGAATTCGTCGTCCTGTGTTGTTCGAGTGAAGTCAGCACATTGAATCTGAGGTTGTGGTTGTATTGATACTACTTGCGAAAAAGGGAAATAAATGAAGTTTCTGTGATAGATTTACTAATCAAATTATCGGTTGAATGTGAACCATGCAATCAATGCATTTAGAACATTAGATTCGGTGGATCCATCGTGGGGTTCATGTGAGATCACAAAGATGTACTGTTAGGTGCACAAAGTATGGCGGTTTGCGTACTGGCAATATTTTCTCGTCTTACAACCGATTGAAATCTAAGAAAGTAACCTTCTTGCCATCGCTCTCAACAGCCACCAGCCGATCCAGCACTAGCATCGGAAGCTGATTCTCCATCATCAGCATATCCCGGGAAATGTCTGACTTTATGTGGATGTTCCCGTGTTCACTGAACGTTGGGTGCGTAGTCGTCCACCTTGTGGGCTACGAACCTCAGGATCTCGAGAATGAAGCAGCCATCAGTTATCAACAGCTCCAGGAACTGGCGTGCCGCACCCTCGCCGCTGCTTGCCTTCCACTTCGGGTCCAGCGCGTCATAGCTCTCCTCAAGGTCCCATGCCACCTCCCTCAGGGACTCCAAGAAGCAGTCGATAGGCTTCTTGGACCGCTTGAGGAAGTGTCGGACCGCACGGTGCTTGTGTTCCTCCATGGGGAGGAGGCGTTCCTTGCCGTGGTGGTAGGGGCCGAAGGAGACAACTAGCGGCTGGTAGACCTCGTGGTTGAGGGCCGTCATGCGTGCGGGGACCCTATAGATGGACCGCATCTTCCAGTACCGTTGCTCCTCGTCGTCGGAGGGCATGGACTGGAGGATCTCGTCAAGTGGGGCAATCGAGTCGGACTCGTCCGGTTCCATAGGAGACATAGTTCCACAAGTTTCACGGGTTCCACTAGTTTCTGCTCTGGAGGGTCTTTTGCTCTTGCTTTTTTTTTCCCCCTCAAGCTGAAAGGAGTGAGAGAAGAGGTGAATTTATGGGGAGAGGGAGAGAATGGAAGAGTGAAGAGGGCTGGGGGATGAAAGTTTGGGTGTGCCCAGGCCCAACTAATGCCTTCAAGATGAGTTACGGGACAAGCCATGTACATGTGATTCGCTTCTCCTGCACCAGGATTCGAATTTCATGCACGCAACGCCCGTAATCCCCCGATCGTGTATTAGCCCGTGAATTCGATGAATCTCCCTTGCGTCTCTCTCAATCAAAGGGCTCCTATGGATTGAATACATGTAATGCCAATTTGGACACCAACTTTACATATTTGACGTGACACTAGATTTAAAATTATACTTCTTTTTTGTTGTAATTTTTATATTATATATTTGAGATATTCTAGATCTCTTACTTAAGTCTCAAGTTTAGTATTCGATGCACTTTTTTCATGCATACATCGCACATATAAAATAGAAAAAAATGCTGCCACAAATAGTGACGTAATAATATTATGTGTGCAGGGTTTGTTCACGACAATTATATAACTTCCTATTAAGTAACTTCAGATGGCATATAAGACTGGTAATAACCATCTTGCGTGAAACTCAAATACTTCCACCTGTTTCATACGAAATCGGCTAGAAGCATTTATTACCTCTAATCAAGAAGAGCTCCAACCTATTATAATTGCTTATGAGCTCCAATCGAGAAGCACTTGGATCCATTATAACTACTATGATTAGTAAACTCTAAACAAAAATATATTGCCGGACCATCACCCGATCAGATTAGTACGTCGTTTTGATGAATTGGTTAAGCCCTAATTACGCATGTTGATGACCTCATTCCGGGTCCCTTTCGTGCGGGCAACACATTCAGTTTTAGTCCCAAATAAGCCAACTGGGGGACATTCCTCTCTTGCTCAAAGACTGATTAAAAAAAAAGAACTTATTAAAGGCAGTTCACTACTTTTGCTTTGAGAAGAATCCTTATAAAATAAATTCACTAGCATTAAGGCACACGCATCGTGTGCAAGAAGGAGGAAAAAAAGATAAAATTTAGGAGCATGAGTCGAATGCATTGTGAATTTGTCTATGTTAAGTGTATCTATCAATCACGAGTTGTAATTGTGAGACTATTTAAATGTTGTCGAGATGAAGAAGTGATTACCTATCTACTGTACTAGATCATGTTCAATGTTACATTGGCCCTATTTGGTTGAAACCAGAAAATAAACTTAAAAAATAATAAAATATAAAAGTGTGATGCATCCAAAAAATATTTTCCAGTAAATAGTTTTTCTAGGAGGATAACAATATTTTCAGGTATTTAGCTGAAATAGGAAAAAGAATTAGAAAATATTTTCAACTGCTTGGTATGGGCCTCCGTGCACTCCTTTCGATATTGTTTTATTTTTATTTTTCATTTTTTCTTTACTTTTAAAATCGAATTATTAATTACTTTTTTTTCTTTTTTCTTTTTTGCCTCTTCTTCGGCCAATCGCCTGCAACAGGCAAGGTTGAGCTCACCAGATTCCAGTGAGCTCAAGCCTCACCAGAGGTCAGCGATGCTCAGTGAGCTCGAGTCTAGTCACATCAGGGCAAGGTCGGGGCCAATTGGTCCGATGACCAAAAGGAGAACCATGATAGCAACGAAGGCGACGATGGTGACGATGAAGGGATGGATGACGACACCGATGAACAAATGGGCAGGTCAGAGGTGGTTATCACGGAGGAGAAAGAGACCGACTTCCCCCATGCGTATGTCTTCGTGAGGTATATGCGCAACAGGAAAAAACTGCGGCAGGATAATGGCTCCTTTGCCTCCGTCGGATGGCTGTCCTTCTGATATAATGGAATGTAATGTATGCGGTCAGCTCAGGAGGGAGGATGAAGAGGCGGAAGCCGACGGAGATGCGATGTAGTAAGAAGCTCTTCTCCTTATGGACTCACTTCTGGGAATTTTGTTTCTTTTCTAGACCATCCTTTGGCCATACTAGCCTGGTTGTGTTTGGACTTGTGAGCTGGTGAGTTTCCATTGCTTCTTCCCTCACTAGCTCGATGGCCAAGGATACGTCCAGTGTATGATGCTAGTTTCTCCAACCCGAGCTCAGCGATCTTGCCTCATGTCCCTAATCTCACCAATATAAGCAAACATCGAATGGCATCCTACTCACGTGTCTTGTTTTCCTGTTTTCTTTGTCTCGAGCCTGTGTAGAGACTGAGTTTGGTCTCCAGTTATATGTTTCTCGGTATGTTTCTCAACAGCAAGATGACGAGGTGAGACAGAAGGAACATCATCTTTTCATCCGTCAAAAATGATGCTGAAATAGCTACAGGCTTCATGGAGTCAGCATGAGCTAATAAATGGGGTTGTCTTGCGTATTATGTCTTCTCAAATTTTTTGGGCGATATTCCATAACTTGACGTGGAAACTCAAATCTCATCCCTTTATATACATCGTACTTAATAATAATTATGGGAATTATTATTTATTAGAATGGTGAGCATACTTTCACCGCAATTCATATATTGCAAGAATCATTTAACGACACTTTTGATTATGTATTACATTAATAGTGAGATTAATTACAATAGAGATTAATATCATAACCATCAATCATCAGTAATTTGATTAATCTAGTCGTGATTATAGCTTATGGCCGTCACATACTTGAGGGGTTATTGTGTAGTTACTTATTAAAAAATGAGAGAGAGTGTGTAAGAGTATTTTGGGTATGTTATCTCTATTTTTCTGTGATTGAATGTCAAACCATACAAAGAGACAGGAGTAACTCCGTTAATCAAACAATCAACTTTTATTCATTTGCTAAAGCAATATTTTTCTTAGGTTTCAATGAAATTTCGTTTCATATGTCTATAAAATAAGGGGGGTGTCTCTTTTTTTTTTTTTTTTTTTGGATGTTTAGGAAGGAGAGTAGTGGGAGTATACAGAATTGACGCAAGAGAGCTTCGATTTTTTTGTTATCTCTAATGAAATTCGTATTTTGTTTTTATATGTTTTTTTTTGGTCAGTATTTTGTTTTTATATGTTGAAATTTACTTTTGCGTCAAACTTCAAATTAACTTAAGAAAAACGGAATTTAGGTAAAAAAAAACAAAGTGATAAAATGAAAAGGAAAAAGTTTGTCTTTGACCACAGAAAAAGGAGGGCCGAGAGGCGCACGCCGACGACAGCGTCTCGCCCGCGCGGTTACTGCATTCGCTGCTGGCCTCGGTTTGTCCTCCCCCTCCTCCGGGTTCGCCTTTTCCTCAGGGGTTTTCTCTTGAAATGATCGTGGCCTTGCTGTCGAAGGACAAGCTCAACGCTTTCGGTTTGATGGAGCCGGTTTCGTCGCGAGGTGGGGGCGAGGTGGATGGGGAGAGATCGGTGAGAGCTTACGGAATTTATCCAAGAGCTTCTTCCTTCAACCACGATTGCCTGCCAAATGCTTGTAGATTTGACTATGTGGACTCTGCTTCTGATGGCAATACTGATATAATCGTGCGGATGATCCATGATGTCCCTCAAGGGAGGGAAATCTGCCTGAGTTATTTTCCTGTCAACTTGAATTATGCGAATAGGCAGAGGAGGTTGATGGAAGACTACAGGTTCGCCTGCGACTGCGATCGGTGCAAGGTCGAGGCCAATTGGTCCGATGATGAGAATGAGCACGATGATATTGGCGAAGACGATGACGGTGATGGTGAAGGGATGGATGAGGATGCCGATGAACAAATGAGCAGGTCGGAGGTGGGTGTTGCAGAGGAGAAAGAGACGGACTTCCCCCATGCATATTTCTTCGTCAGGTATATGTGCAACAGGAAAAACTGCGGCAGGACATTGGCTCCTCTGCCTCCGTCGTGGGATGATGCTCCTTCTGATATAATGGAGTGTAATGTATGTGGTCAGCTCAGGAGGGAGGATGAAGAGGCGGAAGCCGATGGAGAAGAGGATATGGACGAGTGAGCTTCCCCCATTTGCGATGTTGTAAGAAGCTCTTCTCCTCATGGACTCACCTCCAAGAATTTTGTTTTTCTTTCTGATCCATCCTTTGGCCTTGCTATCCAACCAAGTGAGCTGCGAGTCAATACTTAACAGCAGAGGGACCTAGTTGGATAACTTGTAGAACTTTGCTATACAATCCAATCTTCTTTCGGTAAAGGTGGTAAATTGCGAGTGCTCTGAGTTTCTAATGTTGCCCCATTCGAGGAAAAAAATTGACCTTGTAGTGCCGAAAGCTGTGTGCTCTCTGATTACGGTGGAGCTACTGCTCTCTGGAGGTGAATTTTCTTTCTTTATCTAAACATAGGACGTCGTGTAAAATCTGATAAGTGAAGTTCCGGGAAGTTTTATCATTAGTTCCTTTGTGATATCGAGTATGCGTATCGATAAACTTGCATGTTCTGTGGATCCCATCAAGTCAACTAAGTTGCTCATATTTTCAATCTTCGGATTTTGCAGCTCTTTGGCACTAGGAAAGGTGGTTGAATCTGTTGATAAACAATTTATGATATCGGGGCATGTGATTTCCCAACCAAATGATGTTGGGGACGTGAAGAACTTGCCATATTTGCTTTGATTTGATTGTGCAGCGTGTGCGGTTTCTTTCCTTAATAACGTGCTGCTAATAACGGACTGAAGGCTGTTCGTGGTTCTTAAGGGACAGGTTTTTTTCCGTGAGTCTTTTGGCATCCTTGGGGGCTATGTGGCCTGGTTGTGTTTTGACTTGTGAGCTGGTAAATTTTTCCACCTCTTCGATAACTAGTTTGACGGCCAAAGATACATCCGGCGTATGATGGTAGTGTCTCTAATCCGAGCTCAACTTGCCTCATGTCCCTAATCTCACCCATACAAGGAATAGCATTGTACTCGCATGTCCCGCTTTAGCTTTCTCCATCGTCTCAAGTTTGTGTAGAGACTAATTTTGGTCCAAGATATATGTTTCTTGGTATGTTTTTCAACAGCAACGACGGGGCGAGATAGAAGGAGACCCTTTGTCCTCTCGTTTGTCGAAAATTATTCCGAAACAACTACAAGCTTTAAGAGTCGGCATGAGATGATGAAGGGGTTGCCTTGCATATAATGAGGTGTGTGCTAATGGTAACGGAATGTCTAGAATAAATATCAAAATCCCTACATTGTACAGACAGCTCTGTGTGCATTACCGATGTTACAATTAGACAAAACAGGCAAAGACCGTAATCCAAGTTTAACAATAGCCTTAACATCCATTGAACAGAGTGTGAGACTCTAGACGAGTCATTATGCACCAAACATGACAGACACAGGCATTTCAAATTAATTTGATGATTAAAGTCTGCAAAATTGATATTGCATGACTCAATGTAGAAACTTAAAAAGTATGGGCATCTCATCCCATTATGTAATACATCGTACTTGGTTATATTACAAAAGTTATTATAAATTAGCATTGTTAGTATATCAACATTTGTTTGCTTTTTTTTCCCCCCTGGATGCATATTTTTCTGAGGGTCCAATGAAAAATTTGTTTCACATATCTACAAATTAGATGAAAAGAGGGTATTTTTGGATGTATAGGAGGGAGAGTAGTGAGAGTGTACGATTGACGCAAGTGGGCTTAATTTTTTTTTCTTTTTAATCTACTCCCCATTTGTTGTTTTTCATTTTTAATATTTTTTTGGTCAATTTTTTTTATAATTTTAATATAGATATTTATTTCTGTCACAATCTGTTTATATGGAGCAACCGCCTTGTTTTGAGGACAAAAAAACCTGTTTTATATTTGCAAACTTGAGAGAGCTTTGTGTGGAATCAAGCAAGCATCAAAAGCATGGTTTGATTATTTTAGCTTGTTTCTTTTAGCATTTGGTTTCTTTTAAAGCATTGTAAATCCTTCGTTGTTCATTCAAAAATCAGATCATGGCATTATAGCTCTACTTTTATTTGTGGACGATATGATTGTCATTAGTAATGATCCAAACTTGCTTGATGGATTTATTTCTTCATTGAGTAGTGAATTTACAATGAAGGATAGAGAGCCATTACATTACTTTTTAGTTGTGGAGGTTAGAATATTTTTCGATAGTCTTTATTTGTGCCAACCACATATGCTTTGTCAATTCTTGAATGTGCTCAAATGGATGGTTGCAAGCCAAGATCCACTCCTATAGCCACTCGCACTCATTCTCTCAAATGCGAAATTATTTTCGGATCCCATGTTATATCAAAGTATTGTCAGAACTCTTTAATATCTCACCATCACACATCTAGATATTTCATATGCTGTCAATTTTATATCTTAATTCACACATTGGCCTATTGTGACTCATTTTCAAATTGTGAAGCACATTTTGCGTTATGTTAGTAGCATAATAGATCGAGGAATGCGGATCTTGTCCAAGTTAACTATAGAGTTGTATGCCTTTTGTGATGAAGATTGGGCAAATCGCTGCTTGACTAGACGATCGACTATATCAATGCAATTGCATGATACTCAATATTGGCACTAGATCGAGCAACCATTCGTTGCTTCTTAGCACTCTATAATATACATTTGCTACAAATACAAAATATTGTAGTCGATCGTCTAGTCAAGCAGCGATTTGCCCAATCTTCATCACAAAAGGCCAATATTTTGTATTTGTAGTAACTGTATATTATGGAGTGCTAAGAAGCAACGAATGGTTGCTCAATCTAGTGCCAATATTGAGTATCATGCAATTGCATTGATAATAGCTGAGATTGTTTGGATATCTTTCCTTTTAAGAGATTTAGGTATTCATCTCTTAAGTCCATCAATATTATTCTGTGATAATATAAGTGCAATTCATATGTTAATTAATCTTGTGTTATATGCAAGAACTAAACATATCGAATTAGATTATCATTATGTACGAGAAAAAGTGGCTTGTGGAATTCTTGTGACTAAGTATGTTTTGTTTGTGCATCAAATTGTTAATCTCTTCACAAAGGAATTATTCCAAAAACACATTTGGAAACTTACATCGCAAATTGAGAATTTGGGATTGTCCTATTCTCAAATTGAAAGGGAGTTAAGGCACTGATTTATCAATCAAGAGAGAAGAATATGGAAATGTCAATGAAAATCACAAGCATATTCTCGAATATATTAAAATGAAGGGATTTACAGCTTTATTATTTATATTATTGTATGTTTCCTTATAAAGTGTAATGCTTTGTAATATCTTTAATATAGTGGAAATCATTTCAACAAATTATACATTGAGATCAACAATAAAATGTTGTGACCTCCCTTTTAAGTGGCCTCTTACGTGCTAGCGAGGGCAGAGGTTAATGGCTCACTAAGCATAGGGCTTAGTGCGGGCTCTCCCAAACCCAACAATTCATGACTTATGGTTCGAGTTTTTAACCTGCAAATCAATTTCATTATGAAGTCGCCATTAATCGATTTGAGGTGGGTCGATTAGAAACCCAAATGAAATATAGGGAGATATACTTCATTTCGGCGCAACCGAGAGAAACTAGGATTAGAGACTTGATTACATTAGTTAACCATTAATGTCTTGTTCCTAATCTTATTTAAATATCAATTTAAGCATTTATGCAGCATTTTGTACCAATTATGAATTTTAGGATTCAATTCCTAATTAGATTAAGGAAATAGAAATCTATGCTTCATAAGGGCGCAATTGGAATTAGCCAATATTTACTTCCAAGAATTGAAACACAAATTCTTTTCTTTTTTTTTTGATTTGTTTTTGTTAAGTATTTTCACATAATTTAAGAAAAACCACTTAAAGGCCATTTTAAAGCTTTTATTTTTATTTTTTTGAAGATTATTTTTTGTTTTTCTGATTTTTTTGGGAAATATAAAATATTTTTGGGTTTTTCCATTTTTTTTGAAAGTGCGAATCATTTTTTGGATTTTTCTATTATTTATTAAAATATTTTTTAATATTAAAATAACAATATATCATATTCTAAAAACGGATCCGAGTCGGAACTCCGCGTCCGACCCGGTCGAACTTGGCCCGGGCGCGTGGCACAGGCCTCTGGCTGGGCTGGTTTCCGCGAATGGGCCCAGCCCAACCGTGCCCTTCAGCGGCGAAGGAAATGAAAGGCGAGGCCTGGCCCGCGAATTTGGCCGAGACCCAAAACAAAGTAAAAAAACACAAGCCCAGCCCGTTTCTCTCTCCTAGCAGCGAAAGCCCTACCCGATTATGACCCGCGCCCGACCGGGATCTGACCCGACTCTCGCCTCTCTCCTTCTCTGTCTCTCTACGGCGCCGATGGGGACGGCTGGGAAGTCACCGGGCGCTGGATCGAGAGAAGAGGCGACGGCGGGTTCGACGATGCAGGGGCTCGGTCGAGCCCAGTGGACGGTTGGGTCGTCGTGGGACAGAAAGGCAACGGCTATAGGCGCGGGCGGCGACGGGAGAGACGAGAGCAGGCCTCATCGTCGGTGGCTGCACGGCGGTGGCATCGAGCCAAGCAGCCAGTGCTGCACGCGGCGGCGAGGCCGGGTCCTCGCGACCCTCTCTCTCTCCCTCGGATCTGGATTTTTTCTTTTTTCCCCTCAAATCTCTCCTCCCTCTCTTACAGTTCAGATCTTGTCCTCGACCCTCGCTCACAGCTCTCAAACTCAAATCTCTCTCTCTCTCTCTCGGATTCGGTCACTCGGACGCCCCTGATGACTCTCGGGGGGGTCGGAGCTCGCTACTTCTGTGTCTCTCTGTGTGTGTGTCTTTTTGGCCTCCGCGCGACGCCTTATTTATAGGCCAAGGGGGGCCGGTCGGCGGTGGCTCCTCGATAGTCGGTCTTCGGCGCTCCGACGGTCCTCCCCGGGCCGAACCGGCGTCCCACCAGGCGAGGCAGCTCTAGCTAGGCCGCCTCCTCTACCGCATGGAAGGCGCCCGCCCATCCGTCCGGGTCTCCCGCCGGTCCTCGCGCTGCTCCACATGCATCGCCGTCCTCTGCCCCTCTTGCTCTATAGGTTGCCGTACGCGCGTGGCGTGCAGCGCGAGGAAGGTAGGAGGAAGAAGATGAACGAGAGGGCCGGGCCGGGCCGTGAGGGGGGAGCTGGGGCTAGATGGGCCCGAGCCCACGCGGAAGGGAAAAAAGGAGGGGCTGGGCGCGAAGCCCCAACCTGCGCAGGCCTCACTCTTTTTTTTTTTTTAATCCGAAAATATGGTAAAATAAAACTAAGAGCTAGGTGGTGCGAAAATCCTTTTTGTTAAGGTCCAGTTGGTCTCTAATTTTTTTTATGCAATTTTTATCATAAATACTTAATCAAAATTTAGGTATCAACATCAGACACCTTGGTTCTTTTAGGATGTTTGAAGCAAATGGTGATTAGAGATGATTTTGAAGGTCATATTTGTGTTCTAACTTAAATTCACTGTAACTTAACAAATTCAATCAAGAAGAAATGTTGCAAAGGTAGATTTCATCTGTCTAAAACTTGATCATCCTTCACCCTACTTGATTCAAATTGGACAAACATGAAGGAGAATGGAACAAGAGAATCGTCATTTGATAATGTTAAAATAAAAATGTCCATTACTCAAAACATTGAAAAAGGATATGAACATGACTGAAAGCAGGAGGAAAATCATTCATAACAACCCAAACCGATCAAGAGACGATGATCGAGCATCCATCATCAGGAGAAAAACCAAAAAAAGTGGAAAAAAAGACAGTACATTATTGTACTGAGAGGCAAAGTGTTCATTTGTAGTAGCCGAGCACGGAATATACAGTCTGAATTATGGTGAGCGCAAAGAGGAAGACGGCAGCAATGAGAGACAATGCAACCCAAGGATTTCTCAAGTAGTGGTGGATGAGATTAGCCCTCCACCTGTTCCAGTGCTTATTGCGGTACTTGTTGACCTTCTTGATCACGTCCGTGAGGCTGGGGCTGAGGTTGATCCCCACAACTCTTGCCCAGCGAGTTGAACATCTCGGCTACCGCCTCATCGCTCTCCATATAATTCATGATGATACCCTTGGCGCGGAGCAGCGTGACATCCTGCCCGTTGTTGATTATTTGGTCCATGCAGTAGATGTAGGACATGACCTCGTTTTCAGTCCCGACATGGAGGTACTCGAACGCCGTGAGGTTGAGGAAATAGGACATGGTGATTTCATCCACCCGGATCTTGGGAAGCGTCAGGACCCCACCCGCAAAGGAGATGTCCTTGATGCTGTCGGTCTTACTCCTCTTGAACTTGATCCCATGCTGGCTGAGCTCGGTGGCCGAGGCCAATTGTATAATCTCCTCACTGTCCTCCCTCTTCACCTTGTCCTCCTCCTTGGGCTCCATCAGCATGCTGTTCCTGACAACGTCCAGGACGTGCAGGCATTTGCCCATCCATGCGATGCCCTTGCTTGGGGAGCAGAACTTGAGGATGAACCTGTTGACGGATTCGCCGTCCTGTGTTGATGGAGTGAAGTCAGTACATTGAATCTGAGATTGTGGTTGGATCAATACTACTTGAGTAAAAGGGGAAAAAAATATAGCTTCCTATGGCGGTGATAGATTTAATCATCAAATTGTCGATTGTTCTAGAACCGTGCATCCAGTGCATTGGGAGCATTAGAATCGGTGGATCCCTCGTGGGGTGAGATGACCAAGATGTACTGTTAGGTGCTCATAGTACGGCGGTTAGCATACTTGCAATAGCATCTCTTACGACAGACTGAATTCTAAGAAAATAACCTCCTCATCCTTCTTCTCAGGCTCCATCAGCATGCTGTTCCTGAAAACGTCCAGGAAGTGCAGGCATTTGCCTATCCTTGTGATGCCCTTGGTGGGGAACGAGAAGAACTTGAGGAGGAGCTTACTGACCAATTCGTCATCCTGTGTTGTTGGAGTGAAGTCAGTACATTGAATCTGAGATTGTGGTCGTATTGATACTACTTGCAAAAAGGGAAATAAATGAAGTTTCGGTGATAGATTTACTAATCAAATTATCGGTTGATCGTGAACCGTGCAATCAATGCTTTTAGAGCATTAGATTCGGTGGATCCATCGTAGGGTTCATGTGAGATCACAAAGATGTCCTGTTAGGTGCACAAAGTATGGCGGTTTGTGTACTTGCAATATTTTCTCGTCTTACAACCGACCGAAATCTAAGAAAGAAACCTTCTTGCCATCGCTCTCCACAGCCACCAGCCGATCCAGCACTAGCATCGGAAGCTGATTCTCCAGCATCAGCATATCCTTGTAAATGTCTAACATTATGTGGATGCTCCCGTGGTCACTGAAGATGGGGTCGTTGGGCGCGTAGTCGTCCACCTCCTCAGCTTTGAACCTCAGGATCTCGAGCATGAAGCAGCCATCAGTTATCAACAGCTCCAGGAACCGGCGTGCCGCACCCTCGCTGCTGGCTGCCTTCCACTTCGGGTCCAGCGCGTCATAGCTCTCCTCGAGGTCCCATGCTACCTCCCTCAGGGACTTGAAGAAGGGCTCGATAGGCTTCTTGGACCGCTTGAGGAAGTGTAGGACCGCGCGGCGCTTGTGTTCCTCCATGGGGAGGAGGCAGTCCTTGCCGTGGTGGTAGGGGCCGAAGGAGACAACTTGAGGCTGGCAGACCTTGCGGTCGAGGGCGGTGATGCGGGCAGGGACCCTGTAGATGGACCGTTTCTTCCAGCGCCGTCGCTCCTCGTCGTCTGAGGGCATGAAGAGGAGGCTCTCCTCAAGCGGGGCAATCGAGTCGGCCTCGTCCAGTTCCATAGGAGGCATGGTTCCACAAGTTTCACAGGCTCCGCAAGTTTTTGTTCGACCGTGACAGGCCCAATCCCACGGCCAGGTGATGGAACCGCTGCTTCACGAGCATTCAAAGGACAACTAAATTGCCTTTCTGCAGAAAACAATATCTATAGCCTAGTCAAAGTTGGTTGAGAGCAAGTATTATACAAAGCTCAATATCACTTCAGAAGAGGCACTTAACGGCATGCTAAAAATGCAAAGAACAAGCTCAGTTATCCGACAGCAGAGCCTCCCTCGGGGTTCGACTGATCACGGAATCAAACATATTTCTCCAGAAAAGCAGAGTACGCGTCTTCCTTACGCCTAATCATAACCGATCGAACAAAACCATATCATCACAGTCGATAGAGGCCCAAACAACGAAACTTAAGCTACCGCGGAATCCACGAACCAATGAGCCAATAAGTCCAGCTGAAACAAACGTCAGTTGATCCAAAGATCTCATACGAAGACGCCAAGGAGCTAAAGCGCCACATACCTGACCAGAACGACCGAGAGTGATCGTGACCTGAGGCCTCGACATTTCTGACGCCCTCGAGCCTGGAGCTCAAATCATCGGAGACGTGGAGCTGTAGACCAACCAGACCACGCTCGATTCGCCGATCGGAACCTACTTCGACACGGCGAGGAGGATGATCGAGGATCCGAAGAGCTCGGAATCGGAGGTTTGGGAAGGAGGAGTGAGGTTTTTGAAGGTCTTGCTTTAAATTGACTCGGGGTCGACGACTTCGCACCCCCGGGTCCAGGGGGGGGGCGGCGGCGGCGGTGGGCGGGGTGGTTGGGGGTTGGAAGCCGGGCCATTACGGGACAAGCCATGTACGTCTGGCTTACTATATGCGCACGAGGATTGAAATTTCACGCGCGCAACGCCCGAGTGTCTCCCTAAGTCGAATGGCACCTATGGATTGAATACATGTAATGACAATTTGGACACCGACTTTGCATATTTGATGTCACACTGATTTTAAAATAGTACTTCTTTTTTGTTGTAATTTTTTATATTATATATTTGAGATATTCCAGATCTTTTACTTGAGTCTAATATTTAATACTCGATGCATTTTTTTTTTTTTATGCATACATCGAATGTATAATGATGTAATGATATTATGTGTGTACAGTTAGCTCATGACAATCATACAACTTCTTGTTAATTAACTTCAGATGGCGCATAAGATGGATTGTAACCATCTTGTGTGAAACTCAAATACTTCCACTTGTTCCATACAAAATTGGTTGCAAGCATTTATGAGCTCCAATCGAGAAGAGCTCGAATCCATCATAATTACTTATGAGCGCCAATCGAGAAGCACTTGGATCCTATTTAACTGCAATAATTAGTAAACTCTAAACTCAAATATATTGCAAGGACGATTAAATCCGAAAGTGACTAATTCCATCACCCGATCAGATTAATACGTCATTTTGATGAATTGGTTAGGCCCTAATTACGCATATTGATAACCTCATTCCGGGTCCCTTTCGCGCGGGCAATACATTCAGTTTTAGTCCCAAATAAGTCAACAGGGGCACATTCCTTTCTTGCTCAAAGACCGATTAAAAAAAGAACTGATTAAAGGCACACTACTTTTGCTCCGAGAAGAATCTTTGCGAAGCTGGGGTGTAAAAGATATAAAGTAAATTCATTAGCATTAGGGCACACATATCGTGTGCAAGTAGGGGAGAAAAAAAAGAGATAAAATTTAGGAGCATGAGTCGAATGCATTGTGGATTTATCTATTTTAAGTGTATCTACCACTCATGAGTTGTAATTGTGAGACCATTTAAATATTGTCCAAATGAAGAAGTGATTACCTACTTATTGTACTAGATTGAGTCAATGTTACATTGGCTCTATTTGCCGAAATCCAAAAAAAAAAAAAAAAAAAAAAAAAAAAAAAAAAATTGACATACCTAAAAAGTGTTTTCTAAGAAGTCATTTTTTAGAAGAATAACAATATTTTCCAGTGTTTGGCTGAAACGTGAAAATGATCTAGAAAATGTTTTCACTGTTTGATATGGACCTGCACTCTATTTAATAATTTTTTATTTTTATTTTTATTTATTTTTATTTATTTTTTTAAATTGAAAATTTTAATTACTTTTTATTATTTTATTTTTTTTTGCTTCTCTTTCGGCCGATCGCCTGCTACACAGGCAAGGTTGAGCTCGCCAGATTCCAGTTAGCTGAACCTTTGCTAGAGGTCAACAAGGCTCGGTGAGCTTGAATTTGGCTAGATCGGCGCAAGGTCGAGGCCAATTGGTCCGATGACCAGAATGAGAACCATGATAGCAGCAAAGACGACAATGGTGACGATGAAGGGATGGATGAGGATGCCGATGAACAAATGAGCGGGTGGGAGGTGGGTATTGCAGAGGATAAAGAGACCGACTTCCCCCATGCGTATTTCCTCATTAGGTATACGTGCAACATGAAAAACTGCGGCGGGACAATGGCCCCTCAGCCTCCATCCGTCCTTCCGATATAATGGAGTGTAATGTATGGGGTCAGCTCAGGAGGGAGGATGAAGAGGCGGAAGCCGACGGAGAAGAGGATATGGACGAGTGATCTCTCCGCATTTGTGATGTTGTAAGAAACTCCTCCTCTTGGACTCACTTCCGGGAATTTTGGTTTTCTTTCTAATACATCCTTTGGCCTTGCTCCCCGACCTAGTCAGCTGCCACTCAATACTTAACAGCAGAGAGACCTATGGTTGCTAGCTTGTATAACTTTGCTTTACAATCCAATCTTCTTTTGGTGAAGGTTGTGGATTGCGAGTGCTCTGAGTTTCTAATGTTACCCAATTTGAGGGAAAAAATTGACCTTGTAGGGCCGAACGCCATGTACTCTGTGACTGTGCTCAAGCCACTACTCTCTGGAGGTGAATTTTTCTCTCTTTATTTACATATAGGACGTCGCATAGAATGTGATGAGTGAAGTTCCGGGAAGTTTTACCATGAGTTCCTTCACGAAATCAAGTATGCGTATCAATAAACTTGCATGTTCTGTGGATCCCTTCAAGTCGACCAGGCTGCTTATATTTTCAATCTACGGATTTTGCAGCTCTTTGACATTAGGAAAGGTTGTTGAACCTGTTGATGATAATTTGATCTGATATTGGGGCATGTGATTTCCCAACCAAATGATGTTGGGGAGGTGAAAAGCTTGCCATATTTGCTTTGATTCGATTGTGCAGCGTGTGCGGTTTCTTTCCTTAATAACGTACTGCTAATAACAAACTGAAGGCTTTTCGTGGTTCTTAAGGTACAGGTTTTTTTCGCGAGTCTCCTGGCATCCTTGGGGGCTATGTAGGCTGGTTGTGTTTTGACTCGTGAGCTCGTGAATTTTTCCACCTCTTAGATAACTAGTTTGACGACCAAAGATACATCCGGTGTATGATGCTAGTGTCTCGAATCCGAGCTCAACTTGCCTCGTGTCCCTAATCTCATCCATACAAGGAATGGCATTCTACCTGCGTGTCCCGTTCCTGCTTTCTCCATAGTCTCGAGTCTGTGTAGAGACTGATTTTGGTCCTAGATATATGTTTCTCAGTATGTTTTTCAACAGCAACGATGGGGCAACCCTTTGTCCTCTCGTCTGTCGAAAATGATTCTGAAACAACTAGCGACTTTAAGAGTCGGCATGAGAAGATGAAGGGGTTGCATATAATGAGGGGTGTGTTAATGGTAATGGAATGTCTAGAATAAATATCAAAATCCCTACATTGTACAGACAGATCTGTGTGCATTACCAATATTACAATTAGACAAAACAAGCAAAGACCGTAATCCGTAATCCAAGTTTAACAATAGCCTTAAAATCCACTTAACAGAGTGTGAGACTGCAGACGAGTCATTATGCAGTTTATAGGTCCTCATGCACCAAACATGACAAACACAGGCATTTCAAATCAATTTGATGATTGAAGTCTACAAAATTGATATTGCATAACTCAATGTAGAAACTTAAAAAGTATGAGCATCTCATCCCATTATGTAATACAACGTACTTAGTTATATTAGAAAAGTTATTATAAATTAGCATTGTCAGTATATCAACATTTGTTTTTTTTTTTTTCCTGGGGATGCATATTTTTCTGAGGGTCCAATGAAAAATTTGTTTCTCATATCTATAAATTAGATAAAAAGAGGGTCTTTTTGGATGTATAGGAGGGAGAGTAGTGAGAGTGTACGATTGATGCAAGTGGGCTTTGATTTTTTCTTTTTAATCTACTCCCCATTTGTTGTTTTTCATTTTAAATATATTTTTGGTCAATTTTTTTATTTTTAATATAGATATTTATTTCTGTCGCAATATATTTATATGGAGCAACTGCCTTGTTTTGAGGACCAAAAAACCTGTATTATGTGTGCAAACTTGAGAGAGCTTTGTGTGGAATCAAGCAAGCATCAAAAGCATGGTTTGATCATTTTAGCTTGTTTCTTTTAGTATTTGGTTTCTTTTGTAGCATCATAGATCCTTCGTTGTTCATTCAAAAATCAGATAATGGCATTCTAGCTCTACTTTTATTCGTGGACGATATGATTGTCATTAGCAATGATTCAAACTTGCTTGATGCCCCAGTGGCCACCCTTCCAACATGGAAGGGAGGTGAGGTTAATCCCCACCTTCTCGGGGGATGGGGGTAGGGACGCGTAAGTTTCGAGAGTAGGTTGCGACTCCCACGCCCTGCAAGAGGCAGGGCACAAGTCTGCGAGTGAGTGTAGAGTAGGAATAGAGTAGGACTGACCAAAAAAACTTGCTTGATGGATTTATTTCTTCATTAAGTAGTGAATTTACAATAAAGGATATAGAGCCAGTGTATTACTTTTTGGTTGTGGAGGTCAGAATATAGATAGTCTTTATTTGTTCCAACCACATATGCTTTGTCAATTCTTGAATGTGCTAAAATAGATGTTTGCAAGCCAAGATCCACTCGTTCTCTCAAATGTGAAATTATGTTTGAATCCCATGTTATATCAAAGTATTGTCGGAGCTCTTTAATATCTCACCATCACACATCTAGATATTTTATATGTGGTCAATTTTATATCTCAATTCACGCATTGGCCTACTATGACTTATTTTCAAATTGTGAAGCACATTTTGCGCTATGTCAATGGCACAATAAATTGAGAAATGCAGATCTTGTCCAAGTTAACTATAGAGTTTTATGCCTTTTGTGACGAAGGTTGGGCAAATTGCTACTTGACTTGACAATTGACTACCATATTTTGTACCTAGCTGGTACGGGGTGCTACGCCCTCACCGCTGCCTGCCTTCCACATCGGGTCCAGTGCATCATAGCTCTCCTCGAGGTCCGATGCCACCTCCCTCAGGGACTTGAAGAAGTGTTCCATAGGCTTCTTGGACCGCTTGAGGATGTGGCGGACCGCACGGTGCTTGTGTTCCTCCATGGGGAGGAGTTGGTCCTTGCCGTGGTGGTAGGGGCCGAAGGAGACAACTTGCGGCTGGTAGGCCTCACGGTTGAGGGCGGTGAGGTGGGCAGGGACCCTGTAGATGGACCGCATCTTCCAGTGCGGTTGTTCCTCGTCGTTGGAGGGCATGAACTGGAGGCTCTCGTCAAGTGGGGCAATCGAGTCGGACTCGTCCGGTTCCATAGGAGGCGTAGTTCCGCAAGTTTCACAGGTTCCTCAAGTTTCTGTTCTGGAGGGTCTTATGCTCTTGCCTTTTTTTCTTAAGCTGAAAAGTGAATTTATGGGGAGAGGGAGAGAATGGAAGAGTGACGAGGGCTGGGGGATAAAAGTTGGGGGGGCCCAAGCCCAATTAATGCTTCAAGTTCAAGATGAATTACGGGACAAGCCATGTTCATGTCACTCACTTTTTGGGCACGAGGATTCGAATTTCATGCACGCAACGCCCGTGATCCCCTGATCGTGTATTAGCCTGTGAATTCGATGAATCTCCCGTGCGTCTCTCTTAATCGAAGGGCTCCTATTGATTGAATACCTGTAATGCCAATTTGGACACCGATTTTGCATCTTTGAGGTGACACTAGATTTAAAATAGTACTTCATTTTTGTTGTAATTTTTCATTATATATTTGAGATATTCCAAATCTCTTATTCGAGTCTCAAGTTTAGTACTGGATGCACTTTTTTCATGCATACACCGCACTGAGGAAAAGAAAAAAAAAGTTGCCACAAATAGTGACGTAATGATATTATGTGTATATGATTTGCTCACGCCAATCATATAACTTTATGATAAATAACTTTAGATGGCACATAAGACGGGTTGTAACCATCTTGTGTGAAACTCAAATACTTCCACCCATTTCATATGAAATCGGCTACAAACATTTATCGCCTCCAATCAAGGAGCTCACCAAAGGTCAGTGAGGCTTGGTGAACTTGAGTCTGGCCAGATCGGCATAATGTCGAGGCCAATTGGTCCAATGACCAATGAGAACAATGGTAGCAGCGAAGACGACTATGGTGACGAAGAAGGGATGGATGAAGACGCGGATGAACAAATGGCCGGGTCAGAGGAAAAAGTGACCGACTTCCCCATGCATATTTCTTCGTAAGGCATATGTGCAGCAGGAAAAATTGCGGCGGGACAGTGGCTCCTCTGCCTCCGTCAAATGGTTGTCCTTTTGATATAATGGAGTGTAGTGAAGAGGCGGAAGCCGACGGAGAAGAGGATATAAGGCTCGTTTTGGTTCAGCTTTGGGGAAATGCCCTTGACCAAATGCAAATATCTTTAGGGTAAAGGGGTTTTTGGGAATGCTCAGACGTTTGGCAAATTACGCATTAGAAAGTAGCTTGTGTAAAAATACCGTTTGACAAAACTTATTACAAATGGGCTTTTGCTTTTAATTTAAAAAAAAATATATGAAAATCAAATCCAGCGGCCTAATTCGTGCGAGCCGAAGGAGTCAGAGCGCAAAAGTAGGGAGTCGACGCGGTCTTGCTCATGCTCGTCGAAGGGGATGGATCTGCCGCAGAAGAGGAAAGCGTCGACAGTGGAGGTGGAGGCGGAGGCGGCGGCGGCCGGTGGAGAACTCGAAGTCGAAGGCATCCCGAACGGCGGGGCGGGAGGGTTGTCGGGTTGGTTGAGGGGGGATGAAGGCCAACGGCCAGATTTGGCCTTCAGACCGCCAGATCTGGCCTCCGATGGCTAGATCTAGCGACCTAAGGCTTGGTTCTCGCAAGCCGAAGGAGAAGGAGTTGACGCGATGCTACTCGCGCTCGTCGAAGGGGATGGATCTGTCGCAGAAGAGGAAGGCGTCGACGGCGGAGGCAGAGGCAGCATCAATGACGGAGGCGGAGGTGGCGTTGACAACGGAGGCGGCGACGGAGAACTCGAAGAAGTCATGGGGAAGAAGATGAACGACATGTGAATAGTAGAACTTGCATTGGGAAAATGCCGAATGCTTAAAGCTGCCCTACCCCAGCATTGGGCTTTGAGAATTTGGAATGCCCACATTTTGTAAAATAGCATTCAAAAGTTTTGCTAAACATCCAAAATTTCCCCCGAAGGGGCTTTGGTGGCCCAAAACCCATTGGGAATGCCCAACCAAACACCCCAATAGACGAGTGAGGGGAAAAGTGCCAAAAAAGTCCTAAACCTTTTGGCTTTGTGCCGATTTAGTCCTAAACCTTTTACGTTGTGCTAATTCGAGTCCTTTCCGCCAATTTTGGCGGTTTTTGACCTGACGTCGGCGGCGGGGACGTGACACGATCGGCGGCGCGTGTATAATTTTTAACAATATTTTAATATTTTTGAATATTTTTTATTTTTATTTTATTTTTTTCTCTTTTTTATTTTTTTTTTTTATTTTTTTTTCTTCTCATCTTCTTCCTCCAGCCGGTCGCCGGAGCTTGGCGACCGGCCGAGGCGACGGCCGGCGAGGTCGACCTCGCCGGCCACCTCGCCGTGGCCGCGAGGGCGGCCTCGCGCCGGTGGGCGAGGATCGAGCCTCGCTTGCCGGCCGAGGCCGCCCTCACGGCATGGGTGGCGAGGCTCGCCCTCGCCGGATCTGGCGAGGGTCGAGCCTCGCCCATGGCCGGCGAGGGCGAGCCCCGCCGCTCGGCCAGCTGGACTCCTCCCCGCTCTGTTCTCCGATCCCAATTTCGCCCTAAAAAAAAAAAGATAAACTTGCCTAATAAAATAAAACAAATAAACCTAATCTGATTTTTTTCCTTTTTTAAAAAGAAATCTTGGCCACCGTTCGGAGCTCCGGCGAGGGAGTTACCGGCGAGGGTCTCCGGCGAGGGCACAGTGGCGAGCAGCACGTCCGGCGCGGGCAACGGGGCAGCGTTCGGGCGTGAGGCGCGGCGGTCAGGAACGTCGGGTCGCAGGGCTTCGGCTCCGGGCAGCAGGGCGTCGGGTCGTCGGAGCAGAGGCGGAGACAGCAGCAGAAGCGTCGTGGGTCAGAGTCGGAAGCCCAGCGACCGGCAGCTACAATCGGACGGCCTGAGGACGGAATCGCGGCAGGAACGGTGGCTTCTGGCTTCTGGTTGCAGGCGAGGCAGATATGGCGGTAGCAGCGTCGTCGCAGGGGCTCGCAGGCGGGGCACGGCGATGCTGGCGCGGCGGTAGCGACCGGCGACTCGGGATCTGCAGGTGGGTCGCTGGGTCGCGAGTTGCTGAGACGTCGCGGGCCGGCGCAAGCTCGGGGATGAGGGGGATCTCCGGCGATTGGCAGGACGCCGGCAGAGCGGCGGCGGCGGAGCGACAGCGGCGGAGACGCGGAGGTAGCTGGTGGAGGTGGTGCCGGCGCGGGCAAAGGCAGCCCCGCGAGGAAGATGAACAGTCGCGCCCCCCTTTTCTTTTCTTTTTTTTCTCTCTCTGTTCGCCCGTCCCTTTCACGTCTCTTCTCTGTCTTCCACTGCTGACCTTTTGACTTTTCTCTTTTTCTTTTTCTTGTGCTGCTTTTCCTAGGAACGAAGGAAAGCAGCCCCGACAAAAGAGTTTTTTTTTTCGAACCAAGAGAAGGGCCCTGTGTATGTGGCCGTGTATTCAATACGTGTGGCCCCAAATACTCTACGCGAATTAACTTATTTATAAGTTAGAGAATAGGGTTTTTTAATTTTTCAAAATCATATGTACGAAAATTTCTTTTCCAAATAAGATGAAGTTGTGGAATCATTGAGTATGTATTGATTACTTTACCAATTTTTTTTTTTCAAACATAATATTTGCTTTTGAATTAAAATCTCACAAAGATTTGTTCTCTTCGTAGATTTAGCTCGGTTTATCAAATTAAAGTTTCTGAATTATCAATTCGAACCCATCCGTCACCGGCCAAATATAAATGCAAATTAAAAATAAATGCACCTAAAACTATATGTTATGCAATTAACTATTTTTTCAAATATAAAATTAACTTCTAATTTTTTAATGCGATAAATGATTAAACGAGTCGTCAAAATTTAAGTGTCAATATTAGCCATTTGGTGGGAAAAATTGATCTTGTAATGCCGAATGCTGTGTGCTTTGTCTGTGATGATAGTGGAGCTACAATTCTCTGATATCATTTGAAATCCAACAAGGTGAAGTTCCAGGAAGATTTACCTTGAGTTCCTTCGTGGAATCATCGAGTATGTATTGATTAATTGGAATGTTTTGTGGATCCTTTAAGTTAACTAAGTTGCTCGTATTTTTTCAATCCTCAGATTTTGCAGCTCTTTGGCATTAGAAATGGTGGTTGAATCTATTGATAAGAGATTTGATATGAGGATATGATGCTGGGAGGTGGAAAAACTTGCCATATATGCTTTAATTCATTTGAAGGCTGTTTGTGGATCTTAAGGGACAAGTCTTTCTGTCTCTTTAGAATCCCTGGGGCCATACTGGCCTCGTTTGTGTTTGGACTTATGAGCTGGTGAAATCCATTACTTCTTCCATAACTAGCTCGACGGCCAAGGATATGTCCAGTGTATGATGCTAGTTTCTCCAATCCGAGCTCACCGAGCTCGCCTCATGCCCCAAATCTCACCCGTATAAGGAAACATCAAATGGCATTCTATTCGCATGTCTCCTTTTTGTGTTTTCATCGTCTCGTGCCTGTGCCTGTGTTTAGACTGATTTTGGTCCCATTTATATGTTTCTCAACGGCAACGTCAAGGCGTGACAGAACGAACCTCGTCCTTCCGTCTGTCAAAAAAGATACTGAAGCACAATAGCGAAGGAAGATTCGTTGAGGGATTCTCTAGATCTGTCCGCGCCAGTTCACCCCTGCAAGTGGTGGCACAAGCTTTAATAGAAGTACCTTTTGCAGAGGAAGAGAGAGAAAGAGAATCTAATAATTGAGTCAGACTGCTGAACATTGGTAGATGCAGTTATGAATCCATGTTTGACTTCGTAGGAGATACGCGTGTGGTGGGCTGAGTGTGAACTGCTCCCTTTATTCCCGAAGCTCCACATCTAACACTGTAGGAGTAGGAGAGAGGTTAATTTTATCGCGGACTACGTTACCAAAATCCATGGACGCAACTCTTTATCTTCAAATTGGGTTGTTTCACCAAGTATCTTTTAGACCTTTTATGTATTGAAGCCCATTTTATGGGTCCACTTAACATTCCTACTCGAATGAATTTTCTATATTTTAGACCAAAAAAAAAAAAAAAAAAACTACAAGCTTCAAGGAGTCGGCATGAGCCAATAAAGACGCGCATGATAAAATTTCTACTATTTTATTTATTTGTTTCTCTCGTTTCCTAGAACGGGTTTGGAAGCAATCCGTCCGATAACGCAATTTGATTTTTCTATTTCTTGAACAGATTTATATTTTAAAAATAGATTTGAAAAAGAAATCAGAAGTTAAAATTTTTAGCTTCTCAATTTCTGTTCCAGAAATTTTGTCATGCGCATCCTAAAAGGGGTTGTTAATGGTCAAAAAATAAAAGGGGTCGTCTCGCATATTATATCTTCTCAAATTTGTTGGTTGATGTTGCATAACTTGATGTGGAAACTCAAATCTCATCCCTTTATATAATACATCGTACACAAACTCGAGTGGCTAGTCAAAGTTTGTTGCATCATTTCTTCTATAAAATCAACGTGTTTGTTGTTCAATTTTGTAAAACGATGCTTATATTGACATCATATTGGATCCTTCTCTTCTGTTGTCCCAATAACTCCTTAAATTTTTTTATTTATGCAAATACTATTCACATACCTCTAAGCAAAACCCTATATAAAAAAGACCAAGTTGCTCCTCCTTACAAACTTATTTAGCATATTGTTTAACGTTTGGATGGTCTGAGTATTAGTTGATTTTGAGTATTTTTGGTAGTTAACTTTGAATTTGTGTATTGTATTGGGTAACTAATAAGAAGTTCTAGATCTACGTTGATATGTCTCCTTTATTATTAGTGTGTCTGGAACGACTTTTATTTTTTTTAAAACTTTTTTGCTTAATTTGAATTTTACAGTTTAAGCATTTTAACTTCTTTTTAAATCCTGAACTTCTGAAACTTGCATAGTACTCAAATACTAACGCATAGACTCACATGTATTGTTTTAGTAATTTTTTGAAGTTTAAACAATATTATAAATTCTGGCGGAAAAGTAAAGAAATTTTTTTATTTCATTTTAAATCCAAACAAACATGCACGGCTTTGAAACTGAGTTGATCAATGTTCAAACAAAGCATGTTACATTTCACCTTTTCATGACAGGCTCATTAGTTCAAGTTAGGGCAATAAGTTTCACTTTTATATGCATTCTGCTGGACAATTAGTTGTTGATTTCAATTTATTTTGATAAACTATTCATTGACATTGTACATTAGGACTTCGAGATTATAAAAGAACGGTGGAAATTTATATCAGGTTGATAATTGCAGATATGCATTAGTAGATACCATTCAAATAACTTTAGTAACTATCCAAAAGTGTGGCAAATTTCATTAATATGATGATAATCTTTGAACTATGTATAATTAGATAGTTAGTAAGATCTCAATCAATACTGACAAAAATATGTCATGGTAACTTATGCCTTTCAAAAGGTTGTGTTTTTCACTATTAAAGTTGATTAAATGGCATGTGATTCATTAAAATCTAATGGAGATCATGCACAAAGGAAGGAAGATTTCTTATATGAATCTGGGATAATGGTTTTGATCATGTGTGTGCAACAAAAATCCAATCCCTTTAGGCCTCTTTCTTAAAGGACAAAGACAATATTATCAAGTCGACTACCTGTCTTATTTTATCACAATAATCCATATCCGAAGCCTTAACCTTATTGTTATGGTCCATCCAATTCGTACTTAATTATAGATCAATAAGCTAATCATAGTGCACCGAGTTTATGATGCCTAGAGATCGATGTCATACAGTCGACAAAATAAGAAGACAAGCACTATCATGGATGACTATAATTTTCTTTTGTATTGTGGTCTCATGTTTCGCACTGACGACCACCTATAACAGGGGGAAATTGCTGGCTGACCAACTAGTGTAGATTTGGTTCCACCCGACCGCACATGGTAAGGAGGGGATTCCATTCTTGATGTGCTTTTTCCCTCTAAACCATCATGGAGTCGATGAGAATGACAATTCATAATCACGTGTCCAAACGGAAAAAAAACAAAGAAGAAGAAGAAAACTTCCTCAACTTAAATTTAAATCACTTTAATGATAGTTTCTTCTGTTTGATTTGACTAGCAGTAAATTTAATCAACTGGATTATTCTTCATGCAGTTAAGTCGAATTTTCTAGCTCCGGCAACAGTGAAATGATAATTTGAAGAAAAGGAAAAAGATGGTCTCATTTCATTTTTTTTTTTTCTCTTTAGTAAAAATTTTTGTTGATTACTTATTTATTTTTGTGGCGGGTGGAGAAGTGACAAATGGTCAGTTTCGGATTGCATCAACATCTAAATAATCACATCTGTCTTTTTCTTCCAATATAACCGTGGCCATTTTTCTGGTCACGATGTATTTTTTTTTTTTGCTTTTGTTTTTTTACCTTTTGAGAGGACCCACTTTAAGTAAATAAATTCAACTCGTCGAGTTCTATTATTATCAAACCCAAAATAAATTGTAATATTTATTAATAAATCATATAAAGCGAAAGCCAAAACCTTGTGGATTAACGACATAAATATGGGATTATCTACATCTAATGATATAGTTAACCGCACTGGTTTCTTTCATTTAGATTATCCATCAACATATATCCAGTTTTTTTTTAATTAATATTGGTTGAGTCAAAACCATTCATCATATTTGTAACCATGTGTTGTCATCTAAAGAGATTTTTTAGATGCTTTGTCTCCATAAAGACATAGATTGTGAATATTTTAGTGATGATGAATACATTATATATCCATAAGGACAACATACACATAAGGAAAAAGAAAGTGGATCAGATTAGAGAGAAAACAAAGGGGAAAGAAATGAAGGTATATGAGGATGGAGGTTCTGGCTCGTTTGGTGTTGAGTTGACAAATTTTGGCATTGTCGATGAAAGTCATTTAAAAAAAGTGGGGGAAGAGGAATATGACGGTGTTGTAGTGATGACAAGAAGGCAAGGCTCGGTGAAATTTGAAGTTGCAGTGACGTATGGCAATGGTGGATTGAGGGAGAAGAACCGAGCCACCTTCCCCTGAAAGATCCCTTTTTTCAATCTATCGTTTTTTCCTCTCTCGCGACTCCTTCTTGGACTCCACGGAGAACTGTCGCGGAAGTCGCGGGGCCCCTGATCTGGGGGATGTCTTCGGTGTGCGGCATGAAGGCGAAGTTTTCGTTAACAGTGCTTTAGAGCAGCAGATTTCTTCGTCAATAGAGCAGTTCTCTTATTATCTATGTTATATCCGGATATTTACTAAAGAATAGACACCATATAACAAATCCCATCAATATCTTATCCGACCATTATTTTATTCGACAAAAAAATCCCACCAAAGACAGCTTTATAGTACACGATCATAGGCATGAGCTGTTGAGCCCTTTTGTTGGTCATGGTCAGGGTCAACTGTTCCTCGAGGAAAGGAAGATCAAAAGGCTTTTTGTTGAGCCCTTTTGTTGCAAATGCTGAAGGATAAAGCCCATCTTGGACAAGCCCAGAAGGCTCATTTTAGGATTTTGGGTATATACTCGTAAACAAGCAAAACACATCAATTGACCCAGTACATAATTCTGTGTCATTAAGACAACCCTTTAGATCTTAATCTTATAGGAGTAATCGAGTGCGCAACCATTTCTGGGGGTCCACATTCGTTAATAATGTGGACCACCTTTCCTGGAGCACGACTAAAGAGGGAGGAGAATAAAATAGTTTCATACATGGAGGCAAAAAGAAAAGAATCACATCACGCAAGAGTAAACACCACAGTAATTTATGTAAGTACTTTGTTTTGTTCAAGAATCACAAGAGGGTGGTCTGTGTTTTGATACTTTGTATGTCCACGGTGTAAACCCCCACGGATTTCCTTGAATCTATTGCGGGAGAGCAATTGCATCAAACTAAATTATGAAGACATGAGATACTAAAAATGCTAAAAGTTTCGTACGGTACTCACTTCATTACTAAAATTTTTTGTCGGTTCACTTAAGTATGGAATTGGAAAAAAAAAAACGAAATCTTAAAGTGCCATCGACGAGAAATTCCAACAATAAATATAACGTGGCTTTTCACTAAGCGCTCCAGTTCGTTTTGCGGAAAATATCGTGTTTACGGAAACATTTTCCTAGAAGTCATTTTCAGGAAAATGACTCTATTTTCCTGTTCGGCCAAAATCTAAAATTTGAGTGGAAAATATTTTCCACCGTTCGTTAGCTCATTTAATTGTTTGGGAAAAATTATCAAAAATTAAATTTTAATATTTTTAATTGACCACAAAATTTATTTTATTTATTTATATTTTTTAAAAAATGATTTTTAATTATTTATATTTTTAAGAATCGAAATTTTTATTATTTATTATTTATTTTTCTTTTCCTTCCTCCTTCCTCCTCCTTCCTCCGCCGTCGCCTCCTTCCTCCTCCTTTCGCCGCCGCCACCTCCTTCCCGCTCGACGATGGTCGGCCGCCCGCCGGCCGACCAAGACCCGTGGCCAAATCCGGCGAGCTCAAGGCTTGGCCGATCTCACCGAGCTCGTCGGATCGGGCGACGAGCTCGAGCTCGCCCGGATCGGGAGCCCGAGCTCTACCGCTAGATCCGGCGAGCCGCGAGCTCCGCCGCCCGCATTCGGCGAGCTCGAGGCTCGGCCAATCTCACCCGACCTCGCCGGATCTTGCGACAGAGCTCGAGCTCGCCTGGATCGGGAGCCTGAGCTTTGCCGCTAGATCCAGCGAGCCGCAAGCTCTGCCGCCAGATCCGACGATCTCACGGCTCGCCACCGCACGACGAGCGGCTCGGACGGTGGGCCCCGCGAGCCTCCAGCCGCCGCCGCGATGCTCCCTCTTGAGCCGGATCCTCCCGAGCGGCTTCGAGCCGCCGGGAAGAGGAGCGGCGGCGCGGCGCGCCCGGCCGAGCGAGGCGGGCGGGGGAGCGGCCGGGGAGGGCAGAGGCTAATCCCGGAGAAGGACGTCATCGAAGCCATTGCAGCAGGGAGAGCAAGAGAGAGAGAGAGAGAACGAGAACTGAAGGAAGGAAAGCGCGAGAGCTCGCCCGGAAAATGATTTCCTCTTTTCAAAAGAGGAAATCATTTTCCACCATGTCAAGAAGGGATTTTCCGTTGACCGGAAAATGTTTTCCTTGACCGTGTATTTTCCATCTACCCGAACACCGGAAATTTCGGAAAACATTTTCCTAGAAGTTGTTTTCCACGAAACGAACGGAGCATAAGACTCCGTTCGTTTTACAAAAAATAACTTATGAGAAAACGTTTTCAGAATTTTTCAATATTCGTTCAACGGAAAATGAATTGCTTAAGGAAAACATTTTCCATGAAAGGAAAAGAGTCTTCTAAACTAAGAGAAACTCACATCTCTATAAGCCCTTACTTCCTCTTCCTCCTCCTCCTTTTTTTTTTTTTTTTTTTTTTTTTTTTTTTTTAATTCGAATTATTTTTAATTTTCTTTGTTTTCCTCTTCTTCTTTATTTTTATGTTTTCTTTTTAAAATTGAGTTTTTAATTATTTTTCTTTTCTTCCCTTTTTTTTCTTCCTTGGCCGGTTGCGGGCCACGGGCCAACTCCGGCCTTGCCCAAGGCTAGATCCGATGAGGGCGAGGCTCAAGCTCATCGGATTTGGCAAGCCGCGAGCTTGTTGGCCTCGATGGAGCTCGAGCTTCCCTGTATTGGGTTGGTGAGCTCACGGCTCACTCAATCCAAATAAGCTCAAGCTCGCCGAGGCCGGGCGAGCTCGAGGCTCAGCCAATCCAGGCAAGCCTTGTTGGTTGGCCAGCAAGCTCACAGTTCACCTAGATCGCCTGAGCCTTGAGCTTACTAGATCCGGCGATTGTGTTTTGGTTGGCCGCTAGGCAACTAGCCATGTCAAGGCACGCATAGGTGGAGGAAGGAGGAGGAAGAAGGAGGGAGGAAAAGAAAAAAAAAAAAAAAATTAAAAAAAAGAAAAATTCGATTTTAAAAATAAAAAATAATTAAAAATGAATTTTTTAAAAATATATATAAAAATTAAAATTAAAAATTTTAAAACAATATATAAAAATTAAGATTAAAATTTTTTTCGTCAATTAAAAATATTGAAATTTAGTTTTTTTTTTTTTGTTGGTAATTTTGTTAAAAAATCAAATTAGATAACAAACAATGAAAAATATTTTTCACTCAAATTTCAGGTTTCAATTTAACACACAAAAATATAGTTATTTTTGGAAAATGACTTTCTAGAAAATATTTTTCAAAAACGTGATATTTTTCACGAAATGAATGGACCCTAAATGTTAATGCCTAAGTATTTTTTCATTATAAAAAATCCATGTGATGATGAGTTGGCCTTTAATCACAAAATGCTGCCGCCTTAAAGCAATTTTATCTCTCTTCCTCTATTGTTCTCTCTCTCTCTCATTCAAGCTTTGTTTGACAATTTGGAAGCAGATGTCATGGTTTGAATGGTAGCCCTTGTTCTTGAGTACTTAAGGTTGGAAAGATATCGTGGTTTGAAGTAAAACATCAAGCGTGATTGGTGCCGGCAAAGAAGGACCGAGCAAGCATGAGGAGCTTTGAACACTCACATAAAAGAAGGGAGGGAGAAGAGAGGCGCGGCGGACAAGACTTGGAAGGATCACTGACGATTGAACTAAAAAATATCCTTGAGAGAGAGTTTCTTCGTGAGATTCGTGTATATGCTTTATTGTGCTCTGTTTTGGCTACAATCTTTATCTTGTAACATTAGTCTTTTATTTTATACGCCCCCAAAGAGTCAATTAATTCACTCACAAACATGGTTTTTAAATCCTTAAATTCTTCTACAGAGTCGACAAAAATATTGTATTCTCTAATAAGTGTCACAAATAATTTTTCTTCTACCCTGATATCATCTCCTTAAGCCCTTATGTAATTTAATTGTCCTCTTAATCTTCCACATTATTGTTTGAGGGTCTCATAAGTGTTTATTTTAGCATTTTGAAGAGATTGAAGTCTAATGATGCGTGCCTTTGTTGCATCATAAACTCTTCTTTTAGTATGTTGTCAAATTATAGTACGAGTTTGAGCCATATACAAAAACAATTCGATCAAGTATATGAAACTGATCTGATTAGAGGATGAGATCAGTTTGTCAAACCGAATTTGTTGGATTAAAGCCTAGCACACTTATCCTTTTTGGATTTGAACTCAAAGAGTTGGTTGTTGTAATCTTATTCTAGCCGCACATTAACTAGACTCCTTATTGTCACGCTCCAAACGCCTAAGCGCGAACATCCCTCAACGGTCGATTAAAGTGCGACGTTCCAAGACGCGTTGTTGACCCATTCTTTTTATTTTTTGATTAAACGCATGCGGAAGCAATTTATATAAACAACAGTCAATCAATAAAGAATAGGGATAGTAAAGCAATACAATAGTGACACTTCCAAAATGCTACTTTGTTTTGTATATTTGTTTAACCTGGGAAGTTTCATATTTACAAACCATTACAAAAACCAACAGGGGTCTAAAGTTAACTTAAACTTCTCTAATGCGAGGCCAACTTTTCGTCTCCATAGGGACATTGAACCAAACACGATGGTTCTCCATACTACGGGCTTGAAAAATAATTAATAACAACAGGGTAAGATATAAATCTTAGTGACTTAACAGCGTAAGCCTTGATTAGGATGCAAATTCGTCTCAAAGGTAGCCTAAATATACAACAACATGCAATCTTGCCTCGCCTTGGCACACTCCAGCATATTAGTACATCACATATGCCATTATCATTCAACAAGTATAATCAATAATCATAACACATAACTCTCATACACCATGCATTCCAATTATAAGGTAAAATTTGTTTTGGCCCGTCCCATATCGTGCCTCATAGTTTTGCCTCATAATTAAGTGCAATGCATCACAATCGTTCACACGTGCTTCGATTATTATGAACCCTAGAATACAACCAACACACGAGCTGGCGGTCTTTCGGCATGACCGAGGATCGTCTCACCCCATCGGGCATGGCATTATCTAAAACCCCCCTAGACGACATTTCATAAATGAGCATTGGTCCGGCCTCAACTATAACTCATCATCCGGACCCCTGTCAGGCATCCGATAAACATCGGGCATCGTCCCCAAACTCTAGTTGGGTGACGAGTTTAAGTGACCACACAAGCACGCTAAGATCCAAGCCAATTTATATCTGCCATAGAGTTCGTGCTTAAATAACAAACCTCATAAAATCTTTACATTTAAAATTCTAGTAAAATAATTGCACATGGTCTCATACTTAAAATTAACCTGCCAAAATTTGCATGCTTTCATTTTAAAATCTCATTACCCCATTTAGCACATAAAACACAATGTCCAAACACGATACCTCAAAATTTGTCATTTTCTTTTCAAATAAACCTTCTTTGAAAATAGCATTTAAACTCATGATTTGGGCAATCAACATTATGGCATAAGAAGCTTAGACAAGTAGAATTAAGCACATATTCATCCAGTAAAACAAGCATAAAATTCTACTTAACGACTATTCATCATTAATTTCCACTAATCGCGAGCGCTAACACAATTAATTATGCCTAACTGCAGTTATTTAAACTAACTATAATTAATTAATACTAATATTTATTAATTAGTCTAATTGTGATTAACTAATATTAATTGCAATTAATTAAATTAATTAATATTAATTATGCTAATTAAAATTAATTAAACTAACCATGACTAATTAATCTGAACATGATTAATTAAACTAACCACCCTTAATTAAGACTAACCTTTATTTATTTATTTATTTATTTTTTTGGTCGGTCTTACTCTAATTCTACTCTAACACTTACTCTCAGACTTTTGCCATGCCTTCTTGCAGGGCGTGAGAGTCGAAACCCACTCCGAAATGAAAGCGTGACATCCAGATTTTTTCAACCCCGTCTTCTACTGAATAAATTGGGCATTTCATTGACGCGCCTATAGGGTTATTGATAACTAGACTATCTAGGGAAATTATTAAGGAATTTTAAGGCAATAGACTTGAGAACTCGATCGGAATCGGCTTCTCGACTGTGTCCATCTTTAGAGGCCATTACGGCACAGTTAAAAATCGATTTGAAATCAGAGATAGACGGTTCGACAGAGATGTGTGGCTAATCGTGAGTGACCCCACTAAATTAGAAAATTCTCGTCGACCGGCCCTAGATTGATTTTCTTATTGTTTTGGTACCTTGTGTCCGCAGTTGGATCCTCAAGATTTTCACGAAAATTGAGAGTCGCCAATGAGTCGAGTGGGTTCATAGTGGCTCGAAGAAAATCGACCACGGGTCATTTGCACTTAAAAATATCTGAAAGTTACCCGATAGTCTAGGTTACGCTAAAAGTGCGCCAGAGTGAAATTAACCATCAAATTGAGTTCGATTTCGAAATTGAAAGTTCTGTGGTGTCACGAGCTATTTTAGGAACGTTGACTTGGTCTCAGAAGATTTTTCGGAGGTTCAGGGATTTTTATGAAAACCGTTTCGGACGTCGCGGAAATTTGGCGGAAATTCAGATTGGCTAAATTGATGGAAAATTGGGCTTTCGGGTTGAGCCTTTGTGTGTCGGGGATTTATAGAAAATCACTTGGGATTTTTCTACATTGAAATGGACCAATTTGGGAAATTGAAGCGAAAATTTAGTTTATTTGAGTGAAATTCGAAATTGGAAAATGGGCAGAAATTGAGGCTTCAATTTGGATAATTGAGTGGATATTGGTGCTAGAAAGTATTAGGGAAACATTAGATATTTTTGTGTAGCCTTTAAGGGGACCAAGCATTAAATTTGTTGGCTAAGGATTGCTGACTTTTCTCTTCATCTTAGCTGGCTTCTCCCACAAGTTCAGCCATTCCTGCCTCACGCGTGAAAATCCCCTTCTTCATTCGGAGAAGCGTGAAGCCGCCCCAAAACCTCTCTCTCTCCATTCACTCGTGTTCTTATGCACAGCAGCGAAGAAGCCAGAAATTAGAAGCTGCCAAGTCCCACCGAAGTTCTCTCCTCTCCACGCTGCCACTTGGCCGCGTCTGCTGGTTGTTTGGTCAACAAACCAGCGTTGAAGACCACTCATCTTCGTGTCTTCATCCGCAGGTCAGCAAACCAGCCCATCTCTGAAGACCGAAGCCCCACATGGCCTCACGCAGCTGATTCTCTTCAGTTTCTTGTCATCCGCAAGCCTCCACCAGCGAATTCCTTTTTCGTTCGTTGACTCCACCGTTCGTGTCTTCGACTCAGCCGCCCACGAAGACACGAAACCCAGCTGCCAGCCTCGCCAAAGCTGCCACGTTGAAGCCCATCTCCTCCAAGACCCATACGAGCACCAGCCTTCTCGTGCCTTCCTCTGGTCAGTCAACCGAAGTAGCTGGAGGACTCAATGGAGCTGTTGCCGCGTCTTCTTTCTGCCGCGCGTTCAGTCGACCAAGCCGATTGAGGTCAGCAGTCCAGCACCGGCGTTTCGTTGAAGCAGCCCAGCGTCTTCAGATCTTCGACCCAATTCCACTGCAACAGTCCACGAACCTCACGCCCATTCAAAGCCCAACGAAATTTGGCCCATCAGCTTTTAAGTTCCAGCTCAGCTTGCAGAATTCCAGCCCAAGTGAACAACAGTTTGGCCCACGTTTTTAGCCCAAGCAGAATTAAGTCCAGATCAAGTTCAGCCCAAGATTCCAACAGTAAAGCCCAGCCTTGCTGAAGTTTGTAGGGCCAAGTCTTAGGCCCGGTCCAAGCCCGTTTTCGGCTGCCGTTGCGTCGTCGTCGCAGTGTCCCGGTCTTCGTTTTGTGCAAGTGAGTTTTGCTCACTAATCCCTTATTAGTCGGTAAATTATGCTTAGGGGTTGATTAGATTTAATTAAGTGCAATTAGGTGGATAGATTAGATTAGAGTAATTAAATTAGAGACTTATTGATGCATGTTAGGCAATTGGATAGTGTAGATAGCAAGGAAATAGGTCATGGTATTTATTGAGCAAGTCTCGGTAATTTTCCGAGTTCGTATCGGCTTCCAATTAGGCTATAATGGGCCTAAGTTGGATTTATTGCATTTATTTAATATTTTTTGGAATTATTTAATTAATTAATTATTTTTCAGAAATTAGGCTGGGATAACCGACGACTGTAATTTTGTGCTGATTCCAATGGTGCTTTCTGTTTATTTATTCGAGTATCAGATTGTGAAATTTTAGTGAAATTGGTGAATATGAGAATTTATCCCAAAATTGGGAAAATGTCCGTACTTGAAGGGAAAGTAACTGTGTGAGGTTGTGAGTTGGATTAATGATTGGGGTGGGGCCGTGATGCCACCAAGTTGAGAAAATTGCCAGGTGGGGCCGTGATGCCACCAAGTCTAGAAAATTTGCCGGGTGGGGCCGTGATTCCACTAAATTTAAATTTGCCGAGTGGGGCCGTGATTCCACTAAAAATAAATTATGCCTATAGGGCCGTGATTCAAAGTCAAGAACGAAGAGTTGGGATGACCATGTGATGGTCTTGATGACATGTAATCGACTGAGTCGATTGATCGTTAAGTCGATCTGATTGATTGGATGCTATGATTGTCAGTATTTATTATTTGAACTGACTTGCAGGAAAGAAACTAAGGCCAAGGTAAGCCCTCTGACCCATAATGTGCTTAGGAGCCCTCTGGGCGTATTTTCTTACTAATCCGGTCTTAGGGGGTAGAACTCACTGAGACGTGGTCTCATTGGTTATTGGATAACCATTTCAAAACATTGAGGGGGAGCCAAGGAGGAGGAACCTAAGAAGGAGAGCACTGATGTGAAACCTAAGGAGGAGAAAGATTTTGAAGCAGAAGATGATCCAAAGAGGGATATTGAGTACAACCCGGATGTGGATTGAGATCCCATCCCTTTTGTGAACCCTGTCTTAGTGTAGATAGGTGTGAGACAAGTATGTTGTGAATAGTATTGTAAATATACTATAAGTTGTGCTGTTAATAAAAGTGTGGTTGTGAATTTCAATCTTAAAAATATGGCATGCTTTTCTATCCCATTGTTTTATTGTCTGGGGATTTATAATTGCTTCCGCATGCGTAATAAACAGAAAGGGTCGGCGATACTTAGTCCTGGGATATCGCACTTTAAAATCGATCTAGTAGAAGGATGGGCGCGTCCCAGAGGATCGGGGCGTGACAGAAACCGTCCCCACCCCAATCCCTCTTGAGGAGGTGGGGATTTGAACCCCCCACCTCCCCCTTCCAAGTTGGAAGGGTGGCCACTGGGGCGAACCCCCAGTGGTTGACTAACCTTTATTAACCTTAATCTAATCCATTGTTAACCTTAGTAGCGCTAAACTATCATTAAAGGCCACTACTACCATTACCCCTAAACTAAATCTAACCCTAAAGGCAATTAAGGGCCTGTTTGTTTATTTTTGTTTTTGTTCCCCGGAACAAATTTTTTTGTTCTTTTGTTCCGGGGAATTAAAAAAAAGTAGAAATGCGTTTGGTAACACTTTTGTTCCCAGGAATAGAAAATCTATTTTTTTATTCTCGAGAATGATTTGGAGCAAAAACACGAAGTAGAAAAAAGTTGTTTCTTGTTCCCTAACAATTCCAAGAAATACTTCTTTTTTCTTCTCCTTTTTCTTCTTCTTTTTTCTTTCCTTCTTCCTTTTGTCTAGTCGCCGGCCTTAGCCATGGGCGGCGACCTCACCGGAGCGTCGCCGGCTCTTGGTGAGGTGGACCTCGCATCGCCTGGGGGAGGCCGAGCCTCGCTAGTGGCCTCAGTGGCCGGGCAAGGTCAATGGTGAGGCTTGACCTTGCCTAGGCGGCGCGAGGTCGGCCTTGCCCTAGCTTGGCGAGGCCAAGCCTCGCGTTGACTAGCGAGGCCGAGCTTGCCCGGCCACCGGCGACGCTCGGTCTTGCCTGGGTCATCGTTGGGCGACGCGGACTGGGCGGTGGCCCGGCGAGGCTGGCGAGGTCACGGCCCTTGTCGGTTGGTCGCGGCCATTGTTGAGGCCGGTGACAAGCCAAAAGAAAGATAGAAGAAAAAAAAATAAAAAAAGAAGAAAAAAGGAAAAATATAATAAAAATATAAAAAATTAAAAGAAACAAAAAAATTATACAAGTTTACTAAACACATTTCTATTCACGGAGTAGAAATTTTTTGCAATTACCAAGCACGTTTTTATACTCAGAAATTGTTTCATAGAATAGAAATAAAAAAAAAAAAACTATTTTTGTTCAAAAATTGTTCATTGGAATAGAAACGTTACCAAACGCGTCCTAAATTTCTTATCAAGAATTAGGAATTAACTCACGAGTTTTCCGGCGACGGGAGTTCACTGCAACAGCAACGCAACGACAACGAGAACTCGGGTCTTACAGCTTAAGTGGAGACACAAACAATGGTAGCTTGACACTTGAGACCCATGGCTTGGCTAAGGAGGGAGGAGTGTTCAGTGGTGGCTTGCGGTGGTGGAGGTCAGTGAGCCACGGCATGAGGAATGGCAATGGCGCGGACAAGTGACAATTAAGGCGGCGCGGACAAGTGACAATTAAGGCGGCGCGGTGGCAGTAACTCCTCAAAACCTACGGCCAAGCTTGGGCTTGGCTTGGGCTGTGGTGTACCGGCGGTGGAGATGGAGGTAATGGTGGACGGTGGTGGTGGTCGCTCAAGGAAGAAGAAAGAAGAGGAAGAAGATGAAGAAGATGAAGTTGGAGATGGAGATGAAGATGGAGATGAAGATGAAGATGAAGATGAAGAAGGAGAAGCAAAATGAGAGAGAGAGAGAGAGAGAGAGAGAGAGAGAGAGAGAGGAGGAGGAAGGAGGTTTAGTTGTCCAAGGGGGAAACGAGGGTAGGGGGAGAAGAGATTTTCCAAGATTTTTCAAATCCAACAAAATCTCCTAAAAGCCTCTTATCATTTCTTTTATTTCTTTTGTCTTGTAGTCTATAAATGCAAGGGCATTTTGGACATTTCATTCATTTTTTGTCCAAAATTTCTAATTTTGCCCTTAGGCCTGGTTCCCTTTTTGGTTTCCAATGTTTGTCCTATAATTCTTTTTTTTGAAAATTTTGAACTTGCCAAAAATTCAACGGACAAAAGAGGAGACGTCCAATATGTGGGTCTGGAAATCCTCAAAAGTTCGATTCCTGAAATTAAATTAAATTTCATGATTAAAATCAATCAAATATGACTTTAGTACGACTTAAACTATCAAGTGGTTTTTAGGGGTTTTTGTGCAGTTGACCTGTGATCGATAATTTTTCATCTACGTTTGTACCTCACTTCAATCGACGACTTCCAACTTAGCGCGTTTGCAACCTTATTGGTAGATAGGACTCATGTCCAATACCAATCGAACGAGGCTCTAATACCACTGTTCGCTTTTGGTATTAATGAGCAAGTGTGTATGTCTGTGGGATTTACTTGGCAAAGGAACAAAGGAAGGAGCTTTTGGAGCTGCTTGCATTATCAAAATGTTTGGTACAAGGGATTTGTGGAGCTATAGTTGATCTGGACATGAATGAATGAGCATGAAGCCGAACGAGCATGAAGCCTTTTTATAGTCCTTCCTAATCAACTCTTCTGCTAAGAATCTCCGTCACAAACAGATAAATTTGCTTCATATTTCAAGTTGGACAGATTTTTAGCCATTACTTCTAACTACCACCAACTAAGCTAGAACCGCATACTTTAACTACTTACAATATATCTAGAAACTTGTAGAGTCTTGGTTTTTCTGGAACAACTTCAACAAAATTTAATCAAGAAGAAAATGTTTTAATGGAAGATTTCATTTGCCTAAAACTTGATCATCCGTCAGACTACCTATCCAAATTGGACAAAAATGAAGAAGACTGAAACAAGAGAATCATCATCTGATAATGATATATGAACAGCCAAGTGTCCATCGCTCGAAACATATAGAGAGGGAAATAAGCACGATTGGAAATAGGAGGAAAATCATTCACGATAACAATCAACTGTTAGACAAAATAATTCATATGCGGAAGCCAGGATCAATTGAAGACAAACCTCCAGCCATTGTTCTTGTTCGTGTTCGTCAGAAAAACCTGAAATCAAAGAAGATTGGGGACACTCTACTACCCCAATTCACTCTCGTGCGATGGTGTATTCGAATGAGAGAGTTTGAGTTAGACCTTGTCATCACCCGTCAGAAATGAACGTACGTTCCTTTTATATCCCGTATTCCATCAAAACGGTAACCAATGGGCGGTTGTCACGAAAGGGTACGAAGCGTGGAAGGGTACGAAACGTGGAAACACTTCATGTCGAATAGTCGCAACCTTTAGGAGAAAATGTGGGATCACAAAAAATAAATAACATTCTCCCACTTGATCCCATCATTTTCATCATACGAATTATCCAACTAATTCCACAAAAACTTTATGCTTAAAGAAAAGAAACAAAACACATGGATCATGGCGACATGTCCTCTAAGAGTGAGTAATATCTTCCATGTATCACAATGCATTTTATTTCTTTAATGTCAGCCTATATGTGACAACATATCTTAATGAATAAACCACATGTTTATTCCAAAACCAAGGATAAATGTTATTCTCATAAACAACAAAATGTGTACACAAAAATTGAGAATCAACATTACAACTGAATAAGAGTTTCATACAACAAAAATCGTTCATATGACGACAAATTACATGATGGGACCTATTCCCATACTAGTTACATGATCCTTATACTTCATTGGTGGCATGCCTTTAGTTAAAGGATCGGCTATCATCAATTCAGTACTAACGTGTTCAATGACCACTTTATTCTCCTTAACACGTTCCCTTATGGCTAAATATTTAATGTCGATATGCTTACTTCGACTGCCACTTTTGGCATTTTTAGCCATAAAAACCGCAGCTGAATTGTCACAATATATTCTTAATGGCCTAGAAATAGAATCAACAATTCTAAGCCCAGCAATGAAACTCTTCAACCATACACCATGCGAGGTAGCCTCAAAACAAGAAACGAACTCAGCCTCCATAGTGGAAGTAGCAGTCAAAGTTTGCTTGGCACTTCTCCATGACACGGCTCCACCTGCTAACATGAAAATGTATCCAGATGTTGATTTTTGTGAATCAACACAACCCGCGAAGTCCGCATCCGAATAACCGACCACTTCCAGGTTGTCAGTCCGTCTATACATAAGCATATAGTCTTTGGTACCTTGAAGGTATCTCATCACTTTCTTTGCAGCTCTCCAAAGTGGTCTAAACCTCGGATTACTCGATATCTTCCCAACATTCCCACAAAGCAAAAGCGATGTCAGGTCGAGTGCAAACCTGAGCATACATCAAGCTTCCAATAGCAGAAGCATATGGAATGTTGTACATTTGTTCCCTTTCTAGATCGTTCTTCGGGCATTGGTTCAAATTGAACTTGTCACCCTTCACAATGGGTGCTATACTTGGTGAACAATCTTTCATCCGAAATCTCTCTAGGACCTTATTAATATAGGTTTCTTGAGATAATCCTAAAATGCCTCGAGGTCTATCTCTATGGATCTTAATGCCAATGACATAAGATGCCTCACTCATATCTTTCATGTCAAAACTCTTAGAGAGAAATTGTTTCACCTCATGTAGCAACCCCTTATCATTAGTTGCAAGTAGTATATCATCCACATACAGTACAATGAAACAAATTTTGCTCCCACTGACCTTCTGGTATATACATTGATCCATGACATTCTCTACAAAACCAAATGAAGAGATGACTTCATGGAACCTTAAGTACCATTGGCGGGATGCTTGTTTCAACCCATATATAGATTTCTTAAGCTTGCACACCAAATGCTCACCTTTACTAGAGGAGAATCCTTCAGGTTGTTTCATGTAAACCTCCTCCTCTAGTTTTCCATTGAGGAACGCCGTTTTCACATCCATCTGATGTAATTCCATATCAAAATGGGCAACCAAAGCCAAAACAATACGAAGAGAATCTTTCTTAGATACGGGAGAAAAAGTCTCCGTGTAATCGATTCCTTCCTTTTGAGTGAATCCTTTGGCAACAAGTCTAGCTTTATATCTTTCAATGTTACCCAATGAATCCTTCTTAGTTTTGAAGACCCATTTACAACCAATGGCCTTCGCACCATTAGGTAACTCAACCAAATCCCAGACTTTGTTAGATGCCATAGAACTCATCTCTTCCTTCATGGCATTGTACCACAAATTGGTTTTATCACTATCCATGGCTTGTGAAAACGTTTCAGGATCATTCTCAGCTCCAATATTGTAGTCAGACTCTTGTAAATACACAATATAATCACTAGGAATAGCCGATTTCTTTATTCTAGAAGATCTTCTCAATGTTGCATCAACATTCTCTTGAGGAGTGTGTTGTTCAACTGGTTGTTCAACAGTTTCTGGTAATTGCTGAACAACTAGATCTACTAGATCAATATCAGCAGGTTGTGGAACTTCAACGATTGGTTGTTCAATAGCCGGTTGAATTGAAGGGGCATTATGAGCAACAACCAATCTTAAACTTGAGGTGGAAGGTTGAGTATCTGTATGATCTTTCTTAGGATCAAGGTCCTTCGATCGATCACTCCCACTAATCAAGTCATTTTCAAGAAATTTAGCGTTTCTTGATTCCACAATCCTAGTGGTGTGAGATGGACAATAAAACCTGTATCTCTTAGACCTTTCGGCATATCCAATGAAATACCCACTTATGGTCCTTGGGTCAAACTTCTTTTCTTGTGGATTGTAAACTCTCACTTCAGACGGGCATCCCCAAACGCACACATGATGCAAACTCGGTTTCCAACCTTTAAATAACTCAAAAGGTGTCTTTGGGACAGCCTTGGTCGGAACTCGGTTTAATATGTACTTTGCCGTCTTAAGTGCTTCAGTCCACAAGGATTTAGGAAGTTTGGAGCTGCTAAGCATACTACGCACCATGTCCAATAAGGTTCGGTTTCTTCTTTCCGCTATGCCATTTTGGTCCGGAGAACCAGGCATAGTATATTGGGCAACTATCCCATGCTCTTGAAGAAACCTTGCAAATGGACCAGGTGCTTGTCCATTTTCAGTGTATCTACCATAGAATTCTCCACCCCTATCTGATCTCACGATCTTAATTTGCTTATCGCATTGTTTCTCTACTTCCGCCTTAAATACCTTAAAGGCATATAATGCTTCATACTTATTATGAATCAAATAGAGATACATATAACGTGAGTAATCATCTATGAAAGAGATGAAGTATTTTTGACTACATGAGTCCATATCCGGACTACAAATATCCGTATGTATGATTTCTAATATTTCTGTACTCCTCTTGGCACCTTTCTTTGATTTGTTAGTCTGCTTTCCCTTTATGCAGTCCATACAAGTATCACAATCAGTAAAATCTAAAGTACCGAGTACTCCATCATTTACTAATCGCTTAATTCTTTCTATGGAGATATGTCCCAATCTCCGGTGCCACAACATAGAGGAATGTTCTTTCACAACACATCGTTTTATACCAGCTTTATCATGAACATGCATCGCATCATAATAGGCATTGTCTTGTAAATTAATTCGAAAAAAGACCATCGACAAAGTACCACTCCCGACAATTTCAGATTTAAATGATAAACAGAAGTTTGAATCTGAAAAGTTAAAAGAGTATCCCAAAGGTACAAGTCTTGAAACTGAAATTAAGTTTCTAGAAAAACTAGGAACATAAAAGGTTTTTTCCAAATTTAAAACAAAACCACTATTGAGAACTAGTCTATATGTCCCAATAGCTTCCACATGCGAACGCATCTTGTTTCATGAATAGATGCTTTGTTCACTTCCCACTGGCTTCCTGTGGTTTTGAAAACCCTGCAAGGAATTCGAAATATGGATTGTAGACCCAGAATCAATCCACCAAGTGTTGTGACTTACATCAGTCATATTAGATTCATAACAAACACAAGAGATTGGATTACCTTTCTTCTCGAGCCAGGCCTTATATTTGACACAATCCTTCCTCATATGCCCCTTCTGTTTACAGAAGAAACAGTTGGATTCTTTCTTAATATCAGCTTGGGGAGGTATTTTACCTTTTCCCTTATGCTTGCCATAGCCCTTATTCTTTCCTTGTGTTGCCAAATGAGCACTTTCTCCCAATTCCATAATCAGTCTTTCTTCCTCTTGAACACACATGGTCATGAGTTCATTAATTGACCATTTATTCTTATGTGTGTTATAAGAGATCTTGAAAGGTGCATACTGTTGTGGGAGAGTGTTCAGAATATAATACACAAGAAATGATTCAGATATCTCAACCTCAAGGTTCTTAAGCTGAGCTGCAATGTTCCTCATTTGCATGATGTGCTCACGCACACCTCTAACACTAGTGAGCTTCAATGATGAAAACTTCATAATCAGGGTCATGGCATGCGCCTTCTCAGAACTTTCAAATTGCGCATCTATGCCCTCCAATAAAGCCTAGCATTGCTATGCTGAGCAACTGAACCACGAATACTAGGAGATATCTTAGCTCTTATAAACATGGCACAAACGCGGTTGGACCGCTCCCATTGGTTATAAAGAGCTATCTCACCGGAGTGCTCGAATCGTAGGAGCAGGTGGTTAGTCTTTCCTTATAGCATAGTCAATGTCCATCCACCCCAATTGAAGAAGAACTAACTCTTTCCAAACTTTATAGTTCTCACCATTCAGTATGAGAACATTAAACTTAAATTCAGAGAAATTCACAGGTTGCGAAACTGCATATCAAATAATCATGCGCATGTCACAAAATTTGAGGCAAATATAAATAAATCATGTTTTACCAATGTAAACATGTCAAAATATGAATCACATAACATAAAAACTACCTGTGGGCTAAGTTTTTAATTTAAATAGATTCATAATTACTTCATGAAGAAACTATCATATTATATACATTTTCTTAATCCCCTGTGGGTAAATTAAGAAAAATAATATTATATTTCATCATAATTAATCATATTAATATAATGAAAATTCCTGTGGGATAAAATTCATCATATTAATATAATTAATTACAATCAATGTCCATTTATAAATATGATCCGGAGGCTTTTAATATATATAATTTAATTAATTAAAGATGCTGTGGCCACTCCCTAATTAATTAAATATATGGACCATTGGACATTTAATTTCATGCACAAAATATTCATAAAAATGCATGAAATGACATAATAAATAAATACATCAAGGGCAGAACAGTAAATAAATAAATTGGCCAAGGGCAAGATTGCAAAAATATAAAAATTTGGGACATAATCGAAAAAAAGAGACGCGCGGAGGAGACGTTAGGCGCGTGCCTAGCACGCGCCCGTTCCGCGCGGCGCGTGGTCCGCACGCGCGCGCGGTTCGGCGCGCGCAGGAGCGTGCAACGCACGCCCCGGCAACCGCCGCGCGTGAGCGCGCGTGGCGCGTGGATTCCACGCGCCGCAACCGCAGTGCGCGCGTGGGCTCCACGCGCCTTCTTCCTCGCGCGAACGAAGCTTTTCTTCGCCGTTTTTGCCGTTCCGCCGCGGTTTCGCCGGCCGTTTCTTCTCCGGCAGCCCATCTCGAGACAAAAAAAAAAAAATGGGTTTTGAAGAGCACGTCGGCACGACCACATGGGTACAAGTTTCAGCGAAAATGACGAAGAAATAAGCCCCAAATCATAAGAAAATTCCCAAAACACAAATCCTCAACCACCGCGACTTCTGCCGCCCAATTAGCCTCCGGCGAACACCGAAATGCCGAAATAACTCATGACTAATATTCCTCATGGAGGTGCGACCGTACGGGTCCGAATTCGAGGGATGGGTCGCCGGATTTTGCCCGGAATCAACGAATTTCTCTTGGCCTCAAAACTTCAAGTTACTGTTCATGTTCTAAAAGCCCGAATATACACCGAAAATACACCAAAATATAACAAAACAAGGCAGAGGCTTTTAACATGCTCTGATACCAAATGTAAGACAAAATAATTCATATGCGGAAGCTAGGATCAATTGAAGACAAACCTCCAGCCATTGTTCTTGTTCGCGTTCGTCAGAAAAACCTGAAATCAAAGAAGATTGGGGACACTCTACTACCCCAATTCACTCTCGTACTGATGGTGTATTCTGAATGAGAGAGTTTGAGTTAGACCTTGTTATCACCCGTCAGAAATGAACGTACGTTCCTTTTATATCCCGTATTCCATCAAAACGGTAACCAATGGGCGGTTGTCACGAAATGGTACGAAGCGTGGAAGGGTACGAAGCGTGGAAACACTTCATGTCGAATAGTCGCAACCTTTAGGAGAAAATGTGGGATCACAAAAAATAAATAACATCAACAACCAATCGAGAGATAATCATCAAGCATCAGCCATTAGGAGAAAAACTTAAAAATGGAAAAAAGAAATTATTAACCGAAGGCAACGGGAGGGTTCAATTGTAGCTGAGCACGGTATATGCAGTCTGCACTGCAGTGAGCGCGAAGAGGAAGATGGCGGCGATGAGAGACAATATAGACCAAGGACTCTGGAAGTAGGTGTGGTTGAGATTAGCCCTCCACTTGTGCCAGGGCTTCGCGCAGTACTTACTGATGTTCTTTTGCACGACATCAAGGCTTTTGTTGGATGCGAGCGGCACTTCCTTGCACAGAGAGTTGATTAGCTTGGCGACCGCCTTGTCGCTTCCAATGCCATTCTGGATGATGCCTTGGGCATGAAGCAGCGCAACATCCTGTTCACCGTTGATGATGTTGTCCATGAAGGTGATGTAGGCTGTGATCTCGTTCCCAGTCTCAATGTACAAGCGCTCGAAAGTCATGAGGTTGAGGAACTCGGACTCGGTGGTGTCAGTCACCTTGATAACGGGGAGCCTCAGGACCCCTCTGGCAAAGGAGATGTCCTTGAGACTGCTGGTCCGGCTCTTCTTGAACTGGATCCCGATCTCGTTGAGCTCGGTGGCCGATCGGATTATCTGCTCAGTCTCCACAGCAGCCTCAAGCTCCACATGTTCTGGCTCGTACCGGACCTTCGCGGTGTCCGTCAGCTGGCCCTTCCTGAAGACGTCCACGACATGCAGGCATTTGCCCATGCCCATCCTTGTGATGCGCATGCTGGGGAGCAGAACTTGAGGACGAGCTTGTTGACGTATTCGTCGTCCTGTGTTGTTCCAGTAAAGTCAGAGCATTGGATACAAGATTGTTGTCGCGTCGATACTACTTGCTTAAAAGGAAAAACAGAAGTCTCCCATAGAGGTGATTATTAGAAAAGATTGGCTAAAGATTTGCTTTCCTTACAGTGTATCTGTTATCGTTAGTAGGATTTATAAGTTAGTATAACATTTCTCGTATAATTAGTTAAATAATATTTGGTAAATTTTCCCTTTTCCTTTTCCATTAAGCAATGCCTTGTGTAAAATTTGTGCCGACGATAATTATAGTTGAGCAATTTGAATCTATTTGATGAAGAAAAAATTAGAGATTTACAAAATCTTTGTTAATTGTTATCATAGCACTCAACCTAAATTATGTTATTTCGCCCACATAGTTTTTTCAGTTGATGCAACATCCGAAGGAGTAGCATTGGAATTCCGCTACACAAGTTTTTAAATATCTCAAGAAAAACCCAGGACAAGAGATTTTGTTACCATTCTCGACTTCATTTCGCTTGGCTGCCTTTAGTGATTTTGATTGGGCGAGTTGCCCGATCACTCGGCATTCGATGACTTGTTACTTTGTCATGCTCAGTGGTTGTCCAGTGTCTTGGAGAACCAAGAAGCACATCACCGTTTCTTGATATTCTGCTGAAGTTGAATATCATGCTATGGCAACTACCACTAGTGAATTGATTTGGTTACACACTTACTTGCCTCCCTTAGATTATTGTACGACAAACCGATGGGTCTTTATTGCGATAGCCATGCTGCCTCACACATTGCAGCAAACCCGGTATTTCACAATTGAACAACGCATATTAGGATTGATGGCCACTTTGTTCTAGAGAACACAGTCCAGGGCCATTAAAATCGAGCACGTACCCACTAGACTTTAATTGGCAAACATTTTTACCAAGACATTGAGTCAAGATTGGTATACATTTCTCGTTAGCACGTTGGGCATACATGACCTCCATGCACCTACTTGAGAGGGAGTATTAGAGAAGATCTTCTAAAAGTTTTCTTTCCTATTTGTTTAATATTTGATATATCAAACATCATTAGTTAGGATTTATTTGTTAGTGCAATATTTGATATATTTCTTATAATTAGTTAAGAGACATTTGGTAGATTTTTCCCTTTTCCTTTTTTCTCTTATTGATAGATTTACTAATGAAATTGTTGATTGATCTCGAACCATGCATCCAACATTTTTGGAGCATTAAATTTGGTGGATTCTACGTGAGGTTGATGTGAGATCACCAAGATGTACTATTAGGTGAACATAGTACGGCGGTTTGCGTGCATGCAATAACCTCTCTAACCAGGGAGCGAAATCTAAGAAACTAATCATCGTGTAATCGCTCTCGATGGCGACCAGCTCATACAGCACTAGCATCGGCAGCTGATTCTCCAGCATCAGCATGTCTCGTCTTATGTACGGCTTTAAGTATGCCGGCCTGGAGGTGCTGAAGATGGGGTCGTTGGGCGAGTAGCCATGCTTCTCCTCTATCGTGGTTCTCATGATCTCGAGCATGAAGCAACCGTCCATCATCATCAGCTCCAGGAACCGGCCCCCTCCGCCCTCCTCCATCCACTTCGGGTCTAGCGTGTCGTACATCTCCTCAAGGTCCCGCGCCACCTTTCTCAAGGAGCTAAGGAAGCGCTTGAGGGTCTTCCCCGACCGCTCGAGGAAGTGGAGGAGCACGCGGTGCTTGTGTTCCTGCATTTGGCCGAGGTGGACCTCACCATAGTGGTAGGGGCCGAAAGAGACAACCTGCGGCTGGTAGGCCTTCCAGTTGAGGTTGGTGATGAAGGCGGGGACCCTGTAGATGGAAGGATTCTTCCAGTACTGTTGCCTGTCGGCGGGCACGCACTTGAGGCTCTTGTCGACGTGGACAATCCACTTGGTCTCGTCCGGGTGCAATGGGGGTGGCAAGGGTAACATGATTCGGCATGTTTCAGGGGTTCCACAAGTTTCTGTTCTGGGACAGAGGAGAGGAGTATTCATGGGGAGAGAAGTGTTAAGAGAACTATACAAAGTACTAGTGATGTCAAGAACAGAGCAAGGAAAGAAAGTGTTGAGAACAGAGGAAGGAAAGAAGCTGATGAAAATGAAGAAAGCAACAATAGAGATTATAGCACGTGTAGCATGTTTACATTGAGGAATCAGTATTCAGTTTTAAGTTTGTGAAGTCAAACTTTCTGTTTTCGTTTTCAGTTAGTTAGTTGGTTTTCATTCTGTTGTTATCCTCCAGATCGATATAAAAACTGATGAGCCAAGAGTAAACAAGTAGAAAAGTTCTTTGATGTAAGCGAGCTCTCATTGAATAAGAATACACTTTCTCTCTGCATCGTTTTTCATTTTCTCCCTCTCGTTTCCAGTTTTTGTTCTGTTCATCAAATCTCTTCATGGTATCAGAGCCATTTTCCTAAGAGTACAAATCAACTTTGTTCTCTATGAAAAGATGATGAATCTACAACAGATTGAAGTCACATTCAAGCCTCATTGATCGCTGTCTTCTGCTGTTAATGGTGGTATGTGTTCTTTAATTGGGGATCTGTGAATCTTTTACATCACTGAACAAGAACTGTGAGTTGTTCTTATTCTTCAATCGAGGTCTCATCATCATCAGTAATAGATTCACAACTCTGTACTGCAAAATCAGTAGGAGACTGTTTCAGTAATAGAGCATCTCCTAGGATCTGAAAGTGTGAAAATGGCAGTAAGAATGCAGAAGTATCCATTCCCTATTCATGTTAACATCTCTAACTTTGTTACCATCAGATTAGCCGAAGATAATTTTCTTCTTTAGCAAGCTCAGTTTCATAGATTCCTGAGAAGCCAAGATCTATTTGGTTTCATTAGTGGAGAAAGTCCACCACCTGCCAAATCATTGCAAGTTGAAGGAGAAGATCAGGGTGCTGAAGTTATAAACCCTGATTACAACGATTGGATCAAGACAGATCAACTTGTATCTTCTTGGATTAGTGGTGCTGTTTTAGAAAACATACTTAGTTTGATAATTGGCTTGGATACTGCATATGAGGTATGGCAAACCTTACTCAATCGATTCACGGAAAAATCTGTGGCTAGAGAATTTGAGTTGAGAGGAAAGCTGCAAGCATGTCAAAAGCGTGATCAAGCTTTGGCTGTATATCTCAGAGAATATAAGTCAATCTGTGATCAACTCAAGGCAATAGGGAAACCTGTAGATGAGATAACAAAGTTGTTCGGAGTTTTGGAAGGTTTAGGATCTGAATATGAGAATTTTAAAACCACAATATACTGCTTGAAACCACAACCAAAGTATGATGAGGTGATATCTCACTTAGAAAGATTCAAAGCAAGATTACAGAACTATTCTTCAAATCAGTTCAGTTCTAATCTAGCCTACTATGGTCAAAGGAAAACTGAAGTCCTACAGAGGGAAGATCTTGACAGAGAACTTGCACAACAAAATGTTAGTTTTGGAGGACCAAGAGGATACAATCGTGGAGGCAGAAGTTATGGAAGAGGACGTCCCTTTAATAATCGATATCGCAACTATGGATATTCTGGAAGAAATATGAGCTACAGACTAAATAGTTCGAATCATGATCAGGGAGAATAGCAGTTCAAGCAATTCACTACTTTCTCTGGCATTGGTTTTGGTCAAGGCTTTAGACCATATGCTGGCTCCTCACAAAGGAATCCAGATACCAAGTCATATCCCTCTAACTCGTCAAATCTAACTCTTCACAAAAATCTGCAGGTAGATAAAACAACAGATAACACTTGTTTAGAGTGTCAGATCCGCAAACGCCCTGGACACGATGCACTTCACTGTTGGTATAGATTTGACAACTCTTATCAAGCTGAGGAAATACCAACAGCACTAGCAGCAATGCATCTTGAAGAATCAAATGGCAATGAGTGGTATCCGTTTCGGCGCGATTTGCTCACATCACTTTGCTAATCTTTGGTATTCTTCATAATTTCTCTAAACACATTGGCAATGATACAGTTATGATTGGTAATGGCTTATGCTTACCTATTACACATATTGGTGATGCATTACTACATACTGCAGTGGATTCTTTACCTTTGAATGATGTGTTAATTGTTCCAGAAATTAAGAAAAATCTTCTGTCAGTTTCGAAACTAACAGATGATTATCCGTGTTCATTTGTCTTTGACAAAACTGGTGTGTATATAAAGGACCACTTCTCCAGCACAACCAAGATGCTCGGAAGGAAGGTTAAAGGACTCTACCGAGTAGATCCTCATGTTATGGAAGTCTTTTTTACTCAAAAACACAGGACAGTTGGAGAAGATGTGTGGCATCAACGATTAGCTCACACGAACCTGAAAATCTTGAAGTATGTGGAGACTCAGCAGTTGATTCATTGCAATACAAAGCTACAGTCTATATGTAGGAGTTGTCAAATAGCTAAGAGCACTGCTTTACCCTTCTCATTATCAGACTCTGTAGCTTCTAGGCCTTTAGAACAGATTCATTGTGACATCTGGGGACCTTCTCCAGTTAATTCATTTCAGAACTTCAAGTATTATGTGATTTTTGTGGATAACTTCTCTCGATTTATTTGGATCTATCCACCGAAACCGAAGTCAGATTTCTATAATGTCTTTCTCATGTTCCAGAGGTTAGTAGAAAATCAGTTTGATTGTAAAATCAAGATCTTCCAATGTGATGGTGGAGGAGAATTCATCAGTCATAAATTCAAGTCTCATTTACAGAACTGTGGGATTCAATAGCGTGTGTCCTATCCTTACACACCAGAACAAAATGGCATACCCGAAAGGAAACATTGACACATTGTTGAGTTTGGACTGACTATGCTTTATCATGCAAAACTTCCTTTGAAATTTTGGGTTGATGCACTTATAACAGCTAATTACATTGTCAATCTTCTTCCCACTCCAAAGTTACAAATGCAATCGCCCTACAATATGCTATATCAGCAACAGCCGAGTTATGACCATCTCAAAATCTTTGGCTGTGCGTGCTATCCATGTCTCAGACCCTATGCACAAAACAAGTTTGATCCAAGATCCCTTACTTGTGTATTTCTGGGTTACAGCGATCGCCATAAGGGATATCGATGCCTTATTCCCACCATTGGTCATGTATACATAAGTCGTCATGTTATATTTGATGAAAGCTTCTTTCCTTTTACTCAGAAATTGACAACAGACTATCCCCATTATACAAAACTGTACTAGCTGTGGACAAAGGAAGTCCAATTCTTCGATTCTCCAAATGAAGAATGCATACAATCCACATTATCTGAACATACAGGTCATTTACAAGACACCAGCATCATCACTACAGCTCATTTACAAGACTCTCCTAGTTCAGAATCATCTTCAACTTCGTCTTCACCCTCAAACTCATCTTCGTTACACATGTCATCTGCTGGTTCTTCGAGTTCAGCATCCTCCTCAACCTCACCTTTGGTACATCTGTCCCCTACCAATTCTGCAGAGTCAGGAGTTCCTATTTCCACCACTGAATCACCAGGTGACCTTGCTATTGCTCAAACTTCTTCTCCTTCTCCAATTACCTCACCAGGTATACCATCTACTCATCCTATGCAAACCAGATCTAAATCTGGTATTATAAAGATCAATCCTCGATATGCCTGCCTTGCTGAATATCAGGTGCCTTATGAGCCACAATCACTTAAATCTGCTCTAGCTAATCAAGGTTGGTATAAAGCCATGAAAGATGAAATGAATGCATTAGATGAAAATCAGACTTGGATCTTAGTTCCTCGCACTAGTGAAATGAATGTTATAGGCTGCAAGTGGGTATTTAAGACAAAACTTGCACCAGATGGCAGTCTTGATCGTTTGAAGGCTCGGTTAGTAGCCAAGGGCTTTCATTAGGAAGAAGGAGTGGACTCATGCTTCAAGTTGAAGTGGTATTACTGGACATACCATGTATATATAAGTCGCCTTTGGTGCATGCGGTAAAGACAAAACCAGTTTAGGCATGTCCCGTAAAAGCCGGAGGAAATGAATTGCATGCAAGTAAAGCACGAGGTTGACGAATCTCACAAGGTGTCTGCCTAATTTAAAAGGCCCGTTGGAATTGAGTACATGTAATGCTAATTGAGGCATAAACTTCGTATATTTGATATTTGTTGTGGCATTTGATAATAATTTGTACCTCCTATGTATATTAGTGTGGGTTTTATTTTTTTATTTTTTTAGTTTCAAATCACTTAAGCATAATTAACTACGAGAATTTATGAGCTCTTTTAAATGATATCTCAAGTTTGAGCTAGTGCGTGAGACCCAATCCAAATTGGATGAGATGGACCAGAATTCTTAACTGGATACCTATTGGAGCCATGTCCTAGGAGTTCGAACAAGATAAGGTTGTTATTTTACTTTATTTATTTTCTTTGGAGCAGTGGCAATTGTGTAAGTATCCAAGATTGATCAACAAAGAGATTGACTTCTCTGAAGGCCGTACAAGTGGCGCCACCGTTGGTTGGCCGTATAAAGAAAAGGGTTTAAATTTTTTCATGATTTTAAGATGCAGAAAAGAAATAGAAAGTCTTCCATTCGAGGACGAACAACTAAGAAAGAAAGAGGGATCGAGTTATGTTATTCATGAACGTTGTGGGCTCGTGTGTGATTTAGGTATGAAAAATATTTGAGCTTGTAAGCGATTGTTACTCTATAATTTTTAGCTTAGTCACAAGACTAATATTTGCTCTTAACTCTCCCAGTGAAGCAGATACCGATACTCACACCGAACCACATAAATATCTAGTGTTTCTTTATTATTCTTCATTTATTTTTCTGTTGATTTCGTGTTGATTTGATTGTAAGATTTAGCGAGTTTTCGCTTTAATTTTACAACAAGCTTCAATTGATAAGTACTTGGATATATTCACAAAAATCTCGTAAAAAATGTTGACTTAATCGAAGGCGACTAACTCAAACCAATCAAATTAGTGTGGGAAGAGTGTTTGGGGGGTGCCCAAGTGAGGAGTGCGTCGCTTCTTTGTGCCCCAGGTAAAGACAAAAAGTGTTTAGGTATGTGCAATGAAAAAGGTGGGAATTGAATTGCATGGTTGCCATCCACATATTGAATCGAGTGCATTTAATGTGTTTTTTTGGTATGGACTTCACATATTTGAGGTGATGATAGATGTATAAGTTTTACTTTTGGGATAATCCAAATTTCTCACTTGAGATCTCCTTTTTAATACTCAACGCCCTTCTTCGGTATGTACATCTCATATGCAAAATAAAATAAAATAATGATATTTCACAAAAAATGATTTTCCAATAATAGATATATATATATGCTCAGTTAGCTCATGGCAATCATAAAATTTCTCATAAATTGATTTCTGGTGGTGCACAAGACAAGTTGTACTCATCTTGTGTCAAATTCAAAAGCTTTTATCAGCTTCATATGGAGAAAATTTGATTCTAGCAAAAAGATATATTAAAACTCAAATCAAAATCAAATTAGTATGATTGAGTCAATTTTATAAGTTAAAGTAAATGTTCGTGCTGTTGGGGAGAGAATCACCATCAAAGGAAGAAATCAAAATGCACATCGAAACCTCCCTTTTTAATTCCACAACCTACCGACCAAAAAAAAAATAAAATTCCACAACCTTCTTAAATGCCTAAGAAAAGTCAGATTTTTCTTGCCAATTCAAAACCAGAAAGCAGAACAAGCAAAACCCCTATAGTAAGAAACTCAAGATGACAAAAAGTGTTTAGGTATGTGCCATGAAAAAGGTGGGAATTGAATTGCATGGTTGCCATCCACATATTGAATTGAGTGCATTTAAGGTGTTTTGGTACGGGCTTCACGAATTTGACGTGATGATAGATATATAAGTTTTACTTTTGGGATAATCCAAATTTCTTACTTGAGATCTCCTTTTTAATACCCAACGCCCTTCTTCCGTATGTACATCTCATAAAGCAAAAATAAATAAATAAAAATAATATTTCACAAAGAGTGATTTTCCAATAATATATATATGCTCAGTTAACTCATGACAATCAGAGAATTTCTAATAAATCGATTTCTGGTGGTGCACAAGACAAGTTATACTCATCTTGTGTCAAATTCAAAAGCTTTTATCAGCTTCATATGGAGAAAATTTGATTCTAGCAAAAAGATATATTAAAACTCAAATCAAATTCAAACTAGTATGACGGAGTCAATTTTATAAGTTGAAGTAAATATTCGTGTTGTCGGGGAGAGAATCACCATCAAAGGAAGAAATCAAAATGCACATCAAAACCTCCCTTTTTAATTCCACAACATTCTAAAATGCCTAAGAAAAGTCAGATTTGTCTCGCCAATTCAAAACCAGAACAAGCAAAACCCCTATAGTAAGAAACTCAAGATGACAATCCCCCAAAAAGAAAAAAGAAAAAGAAACTCTACAAGGGACAAAAAGAAAACAAATCCAATTCACAATTGGGCAAGGCCATCGTGAGCTTGCAGTGGCTGGTGGTGGGGGCTCTGTGGACATGGCCATTAACACCACCTAATATTTTCTGATACCTAATAAGCCTGTCTTTATATGCTTTTAATTGCCTCAACCACCCTAGCTAGCTTTTATTAAATCTTAAATTGGGTTCGGTCACCTTTCGATTCATTACTAGATTTTTCTATTCAACTTGTTATCTACTTAATGAGAGAGAAGTGGTCCTAGTCCAAATTCTGAAATTAGTAAGACATATTCGGAGATAATGAAGTATGACAACTTTTAAATTTTTCTTGAAAATACTTTTTCTCCATTTTCTTTTCTTCTTTTAATTTTCGCATTTGTTTCAATAAATCTCTCTCTCTCTCCCTCACATCCGCAGTACTTCTTTATGTTCTTTCCTGTCACCTTTTATTCCCATATATAAAAAGATCAAAGGAAGTGTGAACTCAAAAGATCACATCGAATTTGCGCACAATTCGAAATATAACAGAATATCTGCATTGAACTCGACTTAGAATGATATGTCTCTCATTCATATGTTGCATGTCAATGGCCTGTACTTATAATATCAATGAAATAGAGCTTACAGAACACTTTGATATAAATGATCAAACAAATTTTGAAAGATCACTTCAATGAATATCTGCATTGAAGTGTCCCTATTTAATCGAACATAATTTTCACATATCAAACATTATAAATTCCTTTAATTTCATTCAGAACGATACTCTTTGGTAGGAGATAATTAGATTGGATCAGCGGAAACATCATAATCGCTCTTGTAGGAAGGCTCTGGCGTGTTTTACCATTCTGAGGAGCAGTTCAGTCGCAATCATACAGGTGATGATCGTACCCTTCTATAGCCGGCATATTATGAAGTCATGCTTCCATTTTCTTGGGGCGTGTTTTACCATTCCAACCACTGAAAATTGACATGTGGGTCATTGCAATACTGAGCACAGGATGAGCTCATCTAATAATTGTTGTCTTATGTCATGCTTCCATTTTCTTGGGGCTTATGATAGCTGAATGATGTTCCTAACAATGAATAATGAAATTCGAGGTTAGTTTTGGGTTTAGAGGAAGTGACAATCTCATAATTTTTTGAAGACGTTCACTACAAGTGTTGAAAATTCGATGTGACAGGACACTATGATGAAACTTTTTAAAATGTTTATGATACTCGAGCAATCAATTAAAAAGTATGACATTCGAGAGAATATTAATAGAAGTCATGATATACAAGTTATAGTACTCAAGTGTACGAAAGTTATGATACTCGTGGGATTCTTATCCCATAAATGAGAAATCAAGTTAAGTCAATAAGGTTTGGGAGAGCCCGTTATGTAGCCATCTCATAAGAGAGTTATATGCGACCATCTAGCAATCCGTTAAATAACTCATGATTGATCTCAGGAGCTGCGATAAAGAGTTTCCATGATTTTAGAAGGGCCAAAGAATTTCAAAACAGGTAAAATCTTTTATGCCTATAGTGTTTCTCTTGGAGTTTCACCATTGACATATCTCTTATTTGTATAGATCAACAACGAGATTTATTAAGATATTAAGGGGAGCATCGTACATGATAAGTCATTCGTGTCATTTCGAAAGGATTAAACGAGCCTGCCCAAACGTGCCTCCAGATTACCTCAATAACCCGAGCCAGTTTTGGTTCTTAAAAAGGGTTGGGCTGCTAGAGTACAAGTTAAACCTCCGAAAACTTTGTAGGCCCATCAGATGGTACGCTTTGATATTTTCTCTTTTTTCCTTCTGTATCTACATAACATCGATCACCAAAAAAAGTGCTCGAAGAGCTTTAACAAATTCAACTCCCACTGTTTTCCAAAATCATATTACGTAATGACTAATGTAGTCTTTTTACTTATAGAGTTTTTCAATACCACTTCTCGATTTTTTCGATGCAATTAAGTCCTCTAATATGCTTGATTTATACAATCAAACCTTTCAATCATCAACATATGGTGAGCTTTTAAGAAAAAAAAAGGAATCTTTTCTTTGAAATATACTTGTCCATGCAGATTTAATATCAAAATATCTGTTTGTCACCATAAAAATGTTTAAGATCTGATGACATATAAAATTTTTTTGAAAGAGAGAGAGAGAGTGAGAGTGAATATGCCATTAAGAATATTTACAATAAAGGATATAGAGCCATTATATTACTTTTTGGTAGTGGAGGTTAGAATATTATTTGATAGTCTTTCTTTGTGCCAACCACATATGCTTTGTCAATTCTTGAATGTGCTCAAATGGATGTTTGCAAGCCAAGATCCACGCCTATAGCCACTTGCACTCATTCTCTCAAATGCGACATTTTTTTCGAATCCCATGTTATATCAAAGTATCGTCAGAACTCTTCAATATCTCACCATCACACATCTAGATATTTCATATGCAGTCAATTTTATATCTCAATTCACGCATTGGCCTACTGTGACTCATTTTCAAATTATGAAGCACATTTTGCGCTATGTCAGTGGCACAATAAATCAAGAAATGCAGATATTGTCCAAGTTAACTATAGAGTTGTATGCCTTTTGTGATGAACGTTGGGCAAATTGCTACTTGACTTGACGATGGACTACGATATTTTGTACCTGTAGTAACTGTATATTATGGAGTGCTAAGAAGCAATGAATGATTGCTCGATTTAGTGCCAATATAGAGTATCGTGCAATTGGTTGACAATAGCTGATATTGTTCGGATATCTTTCCTTTTAAGAGATTTAGGTATTCATCTCTCAAGTCCATCAATATTATTTTGTGATAATATCAATGCAATTCATATTGCATATTTTAAGAAAAATCACTCAAAGGCTATTTTAAAGCTTTTTTTGATTTTTTGAAGATTATTTTTGATTTTTTCTGATTTTTTTGGGAAATATAAAATATTTTTGGATTTTTCCATTTTTTTTTGAAAGTATAAATCATTTTTTGGATTTTTCTATTTTTCATTAAAATATTTTTCAATATTAAAATAAGAATATATATTCTAAAAACGGATCTGAGTCGGAACTTCGCATCCGACCTCGTCGAACTTGGCCGGGCGCGTGGCACGGGCCTCTCGCCGGCCGGTTTCCGTGAATGGGCCCAGCCCAACCGTGCCCTTTAGCCGCGAAGGATATGAAAGGGGAGGCCTGGCCCGCAAATTTGGCCGAGACCCAAAACAAAGTAAAAAAACACAAGCCCAGCCCGTTTCTCCCTCCTAGTAGTGAAAGCCCTGCTCGATTATGACCCGCGCCCGACCCGGCTCTGACCCGACTCGCGTCTCTCTCATTCTCTATCTCTCTACGGTGCCGATGGGAGCGGCGGGGAAGTCACTGGGTGGTGGATCGATAGAAGAGGCAACAACGGGTTTGACGATGCAAGGGCTCGGTTGAGCCCAGTGGGCGGCTGGGTCGTCGTGGGACAGAAAGGCAACGGCTATAGGCGCGGGCGGCGATGGGATCAAAGTGAGCAGGCCTCATCGTCGGTGGCTACACGGCGGTGGCAACGCGCCAAGCAGCCAGTGCTGCACGCAGCGGCAAGGCCGAGTCCTCACGACCCTCTCTCTCCCTCGGATCTGGATTTTTGTTTTCCCCCCCCCTCAAATCTCTCTTCCCTCTCGTACGGTTCGAGATCTTGCCCTCGATCCTTGCTCACAACTCTCAAACTCAAATCTCTCTCTCTCTCGGATTCGCTCACTCGGGACGCCCCAGATGACTCAGGGGGTCGGAGCTCGCTACTTCTGTGTCTCTCTTTGTGTGTCTTTTTGGCCTCCGCACGACGCCTTATTCATAGGCCAAGGGGGGCCGGTTGGTGGTGGCTCCTTGATCGTCGGTCTTCAGCGCTCCGACCGTCTTCCCCAGGCCGAACCGGCGTCCCACCAGTCGAGGTAGCTCTAGCTAGGCCGCCTCCTCTACCACATTGAAAGCGCCCGCCCATCTGTCCAGGTCTCCCGCTGGTCCTTGCGCTGCTCCACATGCATCGCCGTCCTCTCCCACTCTTTCTCCGTCTACGCGCGTGGCGCGCGGCGCGAGGAAGGTAGGCGGAAATGAACGAGAGGGGCGGGGCGGGCTGTTAGGGGGAGCTGGGGGCTAGATGGGGCTGGCCACGCGGAAGGAAAAAGGTAGGGCTGGGCGCGAAGGCCCAACTGCCTTGAGCCTCACTCGTTTTTTTTTAAATCCGAAAATATGGTAAAATAAAACTAGGAGCTAGGGGTGTGAAAATCCTTTTTGTTAAGGTCCGGTTGGTCTCTATTTTTTTTTTTTTTTATGTAATTTTTATCATAAATACTTAAACCAAAATTTAGGTATCAACATCAGACACCTTGGTTCTTTTAGGATGTTTGAAGCAAATGGTGATTAGAGATGACTTTAAAGGTCATATTTGTTTTCTCACTTAAATTCATGCCATGAATGGACCTAGACTTAGAACCAGGAAGGACAAAGTCAATTTTCTGCAGGTATGCCTTCCCATAGTGGGCGAACAACCCGTTCAAGCCCTTCAAGGACAGCCTTTTAGCAAAAAACCACTCAGCCCTTTTGTTCAGAGCCTAGAGACACTCAGAGATGCAAGGATGGAAACATTTCTAATCTACCCAAGCTGCATTTCTTGGAGGATCCTACTAGGCTGGAGAAGAAGAGGAGTTTAGAAAGCCATAGAGAGGTTTTTCATAAAACACACACTTTACTTTAGGGGACTCTGCCCAACACATTACATTCTCATTGCCTCATATAGACAATAAGAGGTCACAAACAAACAAGGACCAAGCTCATGGGTCCAGATACAAACAGAGGCACCGGAAACTTCCAGGAGGGAATTATTTGCACACTATAAACAGTGACTGTACTGTGAACAGTACTTTCCCTAGCCTAGTGCTACAGTAAAAGTGAACAGTAGCTTGCTACAGTGAGATTGTACGGACTCAACGGTCTCGTTCGTCATGAGCATTGTAGTCATAGTAGGAGTCATCCGAGCTGTGTACTGTCGCTAGGCAATGTTCATCATACTTTTGTTTAAGGGTTTCAAGGTCTTCTGGTGATAGAATTTGGTTGAGCTGACGAGATGTGGATGTGGAGGCTTCCTTATATGCCCAGTGAGATACTTCTTCTTTGACTCAGTTTGTGTCATCTCTTATAGTGTCGGCAGGAATGCTTGGTTGGGGCCAATTGGATGGCTGTGCATAAAAGGACGTGTCCATTCTTTGAGATAAGGACGAAGGTCCTGGATCATAGGGATCTTGGGAAAGAGGACCTCCCCAACGTGCATAGGGGTCTCGATTCGGAGTCAAGAGGACCTCCCCAATGTCATATGTACTTGTCATTTCATGATCTTGGGATGACGTAGCTTGTCTGCATTGTCTGAGTGCTTCCTTAGCTTCTGGTGCTAGGTCATAATGATCCCATGCAATGGGTACATTATAATTCCATGCATCTTCAGGAATGGTCTTGTTTTCCTGGCACAAAATTCTCTGGAGTTCTCGATACTGGTGTTCACAACATCCAACAGGTTCTGGATAAGATTTATGAATTCGAGCTTCTCTACTGTCCAAGTGAGGTTTATAAGATGTGGTTCCTATATCCTGTGGGGTATTGATAATGTTACCATTATTTCTGAAAAAATGCCATGGACGTTGGAAAAACAAGATAGTGTGGACTTCAGGATTTAGTGTCATGGTTCTTAGTTCTTTCTCCAAAAGATATTTCCAGTGAGTGGGAGGATAAAACTAGTTGAGAAAGTCTAAGAGATTTTTGTCACTTTCTTTTTCAATGTTTCTTCCGAGTGAGAATATCCTGGTGAGGTTGGCAATGAATCTTCTGGTTGGAATTTTAATAGCTATTAAGTATTTATTGGTTAAGTACCATAATAACGTCTTGAGCTGATTAGGGAAATCATCTTCCTTCCAGATAAGAGGATGTATGAATGAAGAATCTGAATTTAATCCAAAAGGATAAATAATTGAACCTCCATTAAATCTGAATAGATCTATGTGGCACTGCCACATGAGGTTTTCCAAGTTTTCAGTGAGGCTGTCATTCTGAATTTGTTCTACAATCTCTTGGGGATATTTCCAGTTTGGCAAATCTTTGATCTTCTCAATCGTGTATTTTACTCCATGATTGAGTATATGGAAAGCAGGCCTCTTGATGTACATATGATTTCGGCTGGTGCTTTTGGTCTTGACAAGAAGTCAGCAAGCACGTTCTTCTTTCCAAGAATATATTTGGTTTCAAAAGAATATTTCGAGAACCATTCAGCCCATCGAAGCAATTGAGAATTTGGAATCTGCTTCTGTTTAAACTTGGTCATCTGAGGGAAAGATGCCATGTCTAATTCTACTAGGAAGTGATGGCCGATGAGATGGAATTCAAACTTTTTTATTCCATTTTTCATTGCCAGGATTTCTTTAAAAGTGGAATGGTAATGCATTTCAGCTTGAGAAAACTTTCCACTCTTAAAGCATAGAGGTGTCTTTTACCATCAATTTCTTCAAGCAGGATAGCTGCACAGTATTCATCACTGGCATTAGTTTGAAGGATTCTCCTTCCTGTTGATGGTATTTGCAATGGTGGGAGATTCTGCATAATCTCCTTGAGTTCAGCTACTGCTTTAGTCTGAGATTTTTCCCAAGGTGGTGGATTCTTCTTCAGCATAGATTGCAAAGGAATTAGAAGTTTTGCAATATTTTGGACAAAATCCCTGAGATAATTGATTATCCCAAGAAATTGCTGAACTTGCTTTGTCGTGAAGTTATCTTCAGGAAACTTCAATAATTCTTGAGCAATATGTGGCCCTAGGTAGTATGTACCTTTGTTCAGGTGCATACCAAGAAATTCAATCTCTGTCTGAGCAATATTCATCTTTATTTGAGAAAGCATGATGCCATGCTTTTTCACGATTTCTGCGAACTGCTCAAGAAGTTGACAGTGTGACTACTCATCAGGACTGTAGAGCAGGATATCGTCAATGTATACTACTACACTTGATAGGATTGGTTGGAAAATACGACACATGGCCTTTTGGAAAAGGGATGGTGCTACCTTTAAGCCAAAAGGAAGAACTTTCCATTGGAAGTGCTGGTTCGAGATACATAATCCTATTTTGGAAAATCCGGCTTTGAGGTCAAATTTGGAATAGATGTGGGCCTTGGATAGTCTAGTAAAAAGGGAATTTCTGGATGGTAAAGGGAATTTATCATCTTGAAGGAAAAGGTTAAGGGGTTGGTAATTGATTACTAGTCTCATTTTTCCTCTGTTCTGCTCAGCACGTTTGTTAACATAGAAGGCTTCATAAGCTCATTGAGAATTGGAGATTTCAATAAGGCCTTGTTGCAACAGTTCTAAGCATTCCCTTTGAGCTAAAGCTAAGTGTTCTGGCTTCATTCCCATATGACTCGCCTTTGTTGGATTGATGTCTTCATTCTTTTTGAATGGAAGGCGGACAAAGAACTCTGGATTTTCCCATAAAGGGTGAGAACACTTTTTTGCAAATTAAGAATGAGATTCTGAACAAGATTCTAATAATTTCTGCATGATCGGGTCTAACAGACTCATTTGAATGGAAAATAGTCTTTGGATATTAACGAATTCAGAGAATTGGTCTTTATACTTAAAACATTTTCTAGGAATGATATAAAGCTGAGAGATTTGAGTCATGATGTCCCAACCGATGATTAAATCTTTATTGGGAAGACTGGATCCAAAGATTTTTGTGGTTATGGAACACTGGGGGAAGAACTGGACAGTTACGGGGGTGGTTCTGACATTTGTGGAGAAAGTGTCTCCTGAGGTTGAGTTGAAATATCGGACATAAGGAGCCTAGTATTCTTTAGGGAGAACTTTGGTATCTAAGATTGAACAACTTGCTCCAGTATCAATGAGAGCAATAACAGTGATAGGTTTGGCAAACTTTGAGGTGAGGATTTTTACAGGGAAATGGGGACAGTGAGTTTGGCTTGAAAATATGTCAAGGCTTGGTTCTGAAGATGTAGGTGATATATGAAAAATATTTTCAGACTCTGAATCTGACTCAGTTTCACTGGCAGTGTGATAACATGGAATGACACAAAGAGTTTGTTCAGATGGTTTTTCATCAGCAAAGAATAATGATTCGATATCATCATTTTCAAGAGAAATACCTATTTCATTCTCAATTTGATGTATCAAATGATGCTGGCCTTTTCTAGCTTAGGGACAGTTTTTGGCAAAATGTCCTTTCTGATTGCAGATGAAGCATTGGTTTGACTTCTTATGGCCTGTGCGATCTTTTCTTTTGCGTAGGTATTTCCATTTCTTCTTTCTTCGGAAGTTCTTGTGGCCATGTTTGGATGATTTCTTTAACCAGAACTTCTTGAAGTGCTTCTTTTTCCGGGAAGCTTTTCCACAAGTACCATCACAATCTTGCTTGGAACATTTGATCTTTAACTTCTAGCGAGAACAGGCTGTCTTGAGTCCTTTGTCGTTTGTGATGTAAGTGCGGACCATCTGACGCTTTAGGCACAATTCCTTCAAGGCATAGATGGATTTCTTGCTGTATTTCTCCCAAAGGAATATCCTGTATTCTCCTCTGTCTTCCAAAAAATGATCCTTCAACCATCTGGGATAGTTCTTTAGGGATGGAAGTCAGGAAAACATGCTTCAGATTTGGATCAGCTCCAATCTGATAAAAAAACTTAAGCATTTCTCGATAATGCTTATCTAGATATTTCTTTTGGAGGGAGCAACATTTTCTTTCAAAAAATTCTCTTCTTTTCATTTCTATGAGGTTAGTGGATTTTCCCACAAAGAAATGATATAAGAGAGTAATGGCATGGCTAAAATCAGGTGACATTAGAAAATGAATCTGGTCTTGTTCCGACATTGATTTCCACCAAAGTTTGAGGCTTCCTGTAAACCTCGTGACAAAGTTGTAAATGACATCATTTATATCATGATTGGTGATGGACTAAGTATTCAACTAGGTATGAAATTCTTCAAGTCTTTTTGGCCATTCATGGTATCAGAGCTAGGGTTTCGTTTGTAATATTATCCGTTCCATGCGCTTGGTAGGAGAATCCAGTGTTGAGAATATCTCTTTACATCATGTCCACAGAACCAGAAATTCTCGAAGCACCCGTTTCTCTCTCTCCATCTCTTTCATCTTCAACCCCTCTAGAATTTCGTGTTTCCAATGCTTCTAAGATAGATTATCTCTATGAAGTCTCTCTTAGCGATGAAACCAAGATTTATGAAACCCAACTTCCTCTTATGAACCCTACTCCACTTTTGCTAAACCCACCTCATCATTTTCACCCATTCACTCCATTTGTCAACTTATTCACCAAACTCCAAAGCAAGTAAAGGAGTATGTCCAGTCCTCCAAATTCGACCAGCACCCCATTCCTGCTACTGAAAATGAGTATTTTGTTACTCTTCAAATCCCTCAAGAATTTCCCAGACAATGGGCTCAACAAGGATATACTCATGTCCATTATGACACTGTTCGTCTTGCTCTTACCTTTCATGGTCGTAAACAAGAAGAAATGTTGCAAAGGTAGATTTCATCTGTCTAAAACTTGATCATCCTTCACCCTACCCAATTCAAATTGGACAAACATGAAGGAGAATGAAACAAGAGAATCATCATTTGATAATGTTAAATAAAAATGTCCATTATTCAAAACATTGAAAAGGGATATGAACATGATTGAAAGCAGGAGGAAAATCATTCATAACAACCCAAACCGATCAAGAGACGATGATCGAGCATCCATCATCAGGAGAAAAACCAAAAAAAGTGGAAAAAAGACAGTATATTGTTGTATTGAGAGGCAAAGTGTTCATTTGTAGTAGCCGAGCACGGAATATACAGTCTGAATTGCGGTGAGCGCGAAGAGGAAGACGGCAGCGATGAGAGACAATGCAACCCAAGGATTCTTGAAGTAGGTGTGGATGAGATTAGCCCTCCACATGTTCCGGCGCTTATTGTAGTACTTGTTGACCTTCTCGAGCACGTCCCCGAGGCTGCGGCCGACCTTGATCGTCACAACCTTGCCCAGCGAGTTGAACTTCTTGGCTACCGCCTCATCGCTCTCCGAACAATTCACGATGATACCCTGGGCGCGGAGCAGAGCGACGTCCTGCCCGTTGTTGATTATTTGGTCCATGCAGTAGATGTAGGACATGATGACCTCGTAATCATTCCCGGCATGGAGGTACTCGAACGCCGTGAGGTTAAAGAAAATGGACATGTTGCTATCATCCACCGAGATCTTGGGGAGCGTCAGGGCCCCACCCGCAAAGGAGATGTCCTTGATGCTGTCGGTATTGCTCCTCTTGAACTTGATCCCATGCTCGCTGAGCTCAGTGGCCGAGGCCAATTGTATAATCTCCCGACTGTCCTCCCTCTTCACCTCGTCCTTCTTCTTGGGTTCCATCAGCATGCTGTTCCTGACAACGTCCAGGATGTGCAGGCATTTGCCCATCCATGTGATGCCCTTGCTGGGGGAGCAGAACTTGAGGATGAACCTGTTGACGGATTCGTCGTCCTGTATTGTTGGAGTGAAGTCAGTACATTGAATCTGAGATTGTGGTTGGATCGATACTACTTGAGTAAAAGAGGGAAAAAATATAGCTTCCTATGGCGTTGATAGATTTAATCATCAAATTGTCGATTGATCTAGAACCATGCATCCAGTGCATTTGGAGCATTAGATTCGGTGGATCCCTCGTGGGGTGAGATGACCAAGATGTACCGTTAGGTGCCCATAGTACGGCGGTTAGCATACTTGCATAGCATCTCTTACGACAGACTGAAATCTAAGAAAGTAACCTCCTCGTCCTTCTCGGGCTCCATCAGCATGCTGTTCCTGAAGAAGTCCAGGACGTGCAGGCATTTGCCCAACCTTGTGATGTCCTTGCTGGGGAATGGGAAGAACTTGAGGAGGAGCCTGCTGACGAATTTGTTGTCCTGTGTTGTTGGAGTGAAGTCAGTACATTGAATCTGAGATTGTGGTCATATCGATACTACTTGCGAAAAAAGGGAAATAAATGAAGTTTCGGTGATAGATTTACTAATCAAATTATCGGTTGATTGTGAACCGTGCGATCAATGTATTTAGAGCGTTGGATTCGGTGGATCCATCGTAGGGTTCATGTGAGATCACACGGATGCACTGTTAGGTGCACATAGTATGGCGGTTTGCGTACTCGCAATATTTTCTCGTCTTACAACCGACCGAAATCTAAGAAAGTAACCTTCTTGCCATCGCTCTCCACAGCCACCAGCCGATCCAGCACTAGCATCGGAAGCTGATTCTCCAGCATCAGCATATCCTGCCAAATGCCTGACATTATGTAGATGCTCCCGTGGTCACTGAAGATGGGGTCGTTGGGCACGTAGTCGTCCACATCGTTGGCCCAGAACCTCAGGAACTCGAGCATGAAGCAGCCATCAGTTATCAACAGCTCCTGGAACCGGCGTGCTGCATCCTCGTTGCTGCTTGCCTTCCACACCGGGTCCAGCATGTCATAGCTCTCCTCGAGGTCCCATGCCACCTCCCTCAGGGACTCGAAGAAGCACTCCACAGGCTTCCTGGACCGCTTGAGGATGTGGCAGACCGCACGGCACTTGTGTTCCTCCATGGGGAGGAGGTGGGCCTTGCCGTGGTGGTAGGGGCCGAAGGAGACAACTCGCGGCTGGTAGGCCTCACGGTTGAGGGCGGTGAGGTGGGCAGGGACCCTGTAGATGGACCGCATCTTCCAGTACCATTGCTCCTCGTCTTCGGGGGGCATGAACTGGAGGCTCTCGTCAAGTGGGGCAATCGAGTCGGACTCGTCCGGTTCCATAGGAGGCGTAGTTCCGTAAGTTTCACAGGTTCCACAAGTTTCTGTTCGACCGTGACAGGCCCAATCCCACGGCCAGGTGATGGAACCGCTGCTAAAAATGCAAAGAACAAGCTCAGTTATCCGACGGTAGAGGCTCCCTCGGGGTTCGACTGATCACGGAATCAAACATATTTCTCCAGAAAAGCAAAGCACGTATCAACCTTACGCCTCATCATAACCGATCGAACAAAACCTATTCATCGCAGTCGATACAGGCCCGAACAACGAAACTTAAGCTACCGCGGAATCCGCGAACCAATGAGCCAATGAGTCCAGCTGAAACAAACGTCAGTTGATCCAAAGATCTCATACGAGGACGCCAAGGAGCTAAAGCGGTACATACCTGACCAGAACGACCGAGAGTGATCGTGACCCGAGGCCTCGACAATTCTGACGCCCTCAAGCCCGGAGCTCAAATCATCGGAGACGCGGAGCTGTAGACCAACCAGGCCACGATCGATTCGCCGATCGGAAGAGCTCGGAATCGGAGGTGTGGGAAGGAGGGGAGTGAGGTTTTTGAAGGTCTTGCTTTGCATTGACTCGGGGTCGACGACTTCGCACCCCGCCCGGAGGACCCGGGGTGGTTGGGGGTGGTTGGAACCCTGGCCAACCATCACGGGACAAGCCATGTACGTGTGGCTCACTTTTTGCGCACGAGGATTAGAATTTCACGCACGCAACGCCTTGAGTGTCTCCCTAAGTCGAAGGGCTCCTATGGATTCAATACATGTAATGACAATTTGGACACCGGCTTTGCATATTTGATGTCATGCAGGATTTAAAATAGTACTTCTTTTTTGTTGTAATTTTTTATATTATATATTTTAGATATTTTAGATCTTTTACTTGAGTCTCATATTTAGTATTCGATGCATTTTTTTTATTTTTTTTATGTATACATCGCATGTATAGTGATGTAATGATATTATGTGTGTACGGTTAGCTCATGACAATCATATAACTTATTGTTAATTAACTTCATATGGCACATAAGATGGATTGTAACCGTCTTGTATGAAACTCAAATACTTCCACCGGTTGCAAGCATTTATGAGCTCCCATCAAGAAGAGCTCGAGTCCATCATAATTGCTTATGAGCGCCAATCGAGAAGCACTTGGATCCTATATAACTGCAATAATTAGTAAACTCTAAACTCAAATATATTACAAGGACGATTAAATCCGAAAGTGACTAATTCCATCACCCGATCAGATTAATACGTCATTTTGATGAATTGGTTAAGCCCTAATTATGCATATTGATGAACTCATTCCGGGTCCCTTTCACGCGGGCAACACATTCAGTTTTAGTCCCAAATAAGTAAACAGGGGCACATTCCTTTCTTGCTCAAAGACCGATTAAAAAAAGAACTGATTAAAGGCACACTACTTTTGCTCTGAGAAGAATCTTTGCGAAGCTGGGGTGTAAAAGATATAAAGTAAATTCATTAGCATTAGGGCACACATATCGTGTGCAAGAAGGGGAGAAAAAAAGAGAGAAAATTTAGGAGCACGAGTCAAATGCATTGTGGATTTATCTATTTTAAGTGTATCTACTACTCATGAGTTGTAATTATGAGACCATTTAAATGTTGTCCAAATGAAGAAGTGATTACCTACTTATTGTATACTTATTGTAATAGATTGAGTCAATGTTACATTGGCTTTGTTTGGCTGAAATCCAAAAATAAACTTAAAAATAATTTTTTTGACATATCTAAAAGTGTTTTTAAGGAGTCATTTTTTAGAAAACTAACAATATTTTCCAGTGTTTGGCTCAAACGTAAAAATGATCTAGAAAACATTTTCCACCGTTTGATATGGACCTCAGGGCACTCATTTTAATAATGTTTTATTTTTATTTTTATTTTTATTTTTTTCTTTTTTTAATTGAAAATTTTAATTACTTTTTATTTTTATTTTTATTTTTGCTTCTCTTTCGGCCGATCGCCTGCTACAGGCAAGGTTGAGCTCGCCAGATTCCAATTAGCTGAACCTTCGCTAGAGGTCAACAAGGTCGAGGTAATTGCTCCGATGACCAGAATGAGAACCATGATAGCAGCGATGACGACAATGGTGACGATGAAGGGATGGATGAGGATGCCGATGAACAAATGAGCAGGTGGGAGGTGGGTATTGCATAGGATAAAGAGACCGACTTCCCCCATGCGTATTTCCTCATTAGGTATATGTGCAACAGGAAAAACTGCGGCGGGACAATGGCCCCACTGCCTCCATCCGTCCTTCCGATATAATGGAGTGTAATGTATGGGGTCAGCTCAGGAGGGAGGATGAAGAGGCGGAAGCCGACGGAGAAGAGGATATGGACGAGTGAACTCTCCGCATTTGTGATGTTGTAAGAAACTCCTCCTCTTGGACTCACTTCCGGGAATTTTGGTTTTCTTTCTAATACATCCTTTGGTCTTGCTCTCCGACCAAGTCATCCGACCAAGTCAGCTGCCAGTCAATACTTAACAGCAGAGAGAGACCTAGTTGGCTAGCTTGTAGAAGTTTTCTTTACAATCCAATCTTTTTTTGGTGAAGGTTGTGGATTGCGAGTGCTCTGAGTTTCTAATGTTACCCAATTTGAGGGAAAAAATTGACCTTGTAGTGCCGAACGCCATGTGCTCTTAGACTGTGGTCGAGCCACTATTCTCTGGAGGTGAATTTTTCTTTCTTTATTTACATATAGGACGTCGCGTAGAATCTGATAGGTGAAGTTTCAGGAAGTTTTACCATGAGTTCCTTCGTGAAATCAAGTATGCGTATCGATAAACTTGCATGTTCTGTGGATCCCTTCAAGTCGATCAAGCTGCTCATATTTTCAATCTTCGGATTTTGCAGCTCTTTGTTACGAAAGGTGGTTGAACCTGTTGATAAATAATTTGATCTGATATTGGGGCATGTGATTTCCCAACCAAATGATGTTGGGGAGGTGAAAAACTTGCCATATTTGCTTTGATTTGATTGGGCAGCATCCGCAGTTTCTTTCCTTAATAACGCGCTGCTAACAACGGACTGAAGGCTGTTCGTGGATCTTAAGGGACAGGTTTTTTCCGTGAGTCTCTTGGCATCCACGGGGGCTATGTAGCCTGGTTGTGTTTTGACTCGTGAGGTGGTAAATTTTTCCACCTCTTAGATAACTAGTTTGACGGCCAAAGATACATCCGGTGTATGATGCTAGTATCTCTAATCCAAGCTCAACTTGCCTCATGGCCCTAATCTCACCCATACAAGGAATGGCATTCTACTCGTGTGTCCCGTTTTTGCTTTCTCCATTGTCTCGAGTCTCTGTGGAGACTGATTTTGGTCCCAGATATATGATTCTTGGTATGTTTTTCAATCGCAATGACGTGGTGAGACAAAAGGAAACCCTTTGGCCTCTCGTCTGTCGAAAATGATTCCGAAATAACTACAGGCTTTAAGAGTCGGCATGGGACGATGAAGGGGTTACCTTGCATATAAGGAGGGTCATTTAAGGTGTGCTAATGGTAATGGAATGTCTAGAATAAATATCATAATCCCTACATTGTACAGACAGCTCTGTGTGCATTACCAGTGTTACGATTAGACAAAACAGGCAAAGACTGTAATCGAAGTTTAACAATAACCTTAACATCCATAGAACAAAGCGTGAGAATCAACGGCAGACGAGTCATTATGCAGTCTATAGGTCCTAATGCATCAAAGATGACAAACACAGGCATTGCAAAACAATTTGATGATTAAAGTCTGTAAAATTGACATTGCATAACTCAATGTAGAAACTTAAAAAGTATGGGCATCTCATCCCATTATGTAATACATCGTACTTTGTAATATTACAAAACTTATTATAAATTAGCATTGTCAGTATATCAACATTTGTTCTTTTTTCTTTCCCGTGGATGCATATTTTTATGGGGGTCCAAAGAAAAATTTATTTCATGTATCTATAAATTAGATGAATAGAGGGTCTTTTTGGATGTATAGGAGGGAAAGTAGTGAGAGTGTACAATTGATGCAAGTGGGCTTTGATATTTTCTTTCTAATCTACTCCCCATTTTTTTTTTTATAGATATTTATTTCTGTCACAATCCGTTTATATGGAGCAACCACCTTGTTTTGAGGACGGAAAGTACCTATCTTATGTTTGCAAACTTGAGAGAGCTTTACGTGGCCTCAAGCAAGCATCAATAGTATGGTTTGATCATTTTAGCTTGTTTCTTTTAGCATTTGGTTTCTTTTGCAGCATTGTAGATCCTTTGTCATTCATTCAAAAATCAGATCATGGCATTCTAGCTCTACTTTTATTCATGGATGATATGATTGTCATCAGTTGTGACCCAAACTTGCTTGATGGATTTATTTCTTCATTGAGTAGTGAATTTACAATGAAGGATACAGAGCCATTACATTACTTTTTGGTTGTGGAGGTCAGAATATTTTTTGATAGTCTTTATTTGTGCCAACCACAATATGCTTTGTCAATTCTTGAATGTGCTCAAATGGAGGGTTGCAAGCTGGGATCCACGCCTATAGCCACTTGCACTCATTCTCTCAAATGCGAAATTATTTTTGGATCCCACGCTACATCAAATTATTGCTAGAGCTCTTTAATATCTCATAATCACACGGCTGGATATTTCATATGCAGTCAATTTTATATGTCAATTCATGCATTGGCCTACTATGACTCATTTTCAAATTGTGAAACACATTTTGCGCTATGTTAGTAGCACAATGGATTGAGAAATGCAAATCTTGTCCAAGTTAACTATAGAGTTGAATGCCTTTTGTAATGAAGATTGGGCAAATTGTTGTTTGACTCGATGACTGACTAAGATACCTTTTACTTGTAGTAATTGTATATCATGGAGTGCAAAGAAGCAACGAACGGTTGCTCAATCTAGTGCCAATGTAGAGTATCGTGCAATGGTGTCAACTATTGCTGAGATTGTTTGGATATCTTTCCTTTTAAGAGATTCAGGTATTCATCTTTCAAGTCCATCAATATTATTTTGTGATAATATCAGTGCAATTTTTATGTTGATTTATCTTGTGTTATATGCAAGAACTAAATATATCGAATTAGATTATAATTATGTGCAAGAAAAAGTGGCTTGTGGAACTCTTGTGACTAAGTATGTTCCGTTTGTGCAATGAATTGTTTATCTCTTCATGAAGCTACTATTCCAAAAATGCATTTGGAAACTTACGTTGCAATACCACCCCATTCGGTGGCTGTGTTGGTATGCGCTCAGACCCTCGATGCGGAGGGCGAGAGTTCAAACCCCCAAGGTTGCATACTGCGCAGTTTATTAGTGGTCTTAAGTGCAACGTCGTGGTGGTGGGTCTGCGTTAGCGTTGCTCCAGGTTTACGTCGCCGGCTTCCGGCTGTACGACGGTTCCTGGGTATCAAAAAAAAAAAAAAAAAAAAACTTACGTTGCAATTTAAGAACTTGGGATTGTCCCATTCCCAATTTGAGGGGGAGTTAAAGACACTGATGTATCAATTAAGGGAGAAGAATATGGAAATGTTAATCAAAATCACAAGCAGATTCTCGAATATACTAAAATCAAGGGACTGGCAGCTTTCTTATTTAAATTATTGTATTATTTCCTTGTAAAGTGTAATGCTTTGTAATATCTTTGATATAGTGGAAATCATTTTAACAAATTATACAAAGAGATCATCAATCAAACACCTTTATTCTTTAAGGATGTTTGAAGCAAATGGTGATTGGAGATGATTTTGGAGGCCGTATTTGTTTTCTCACTTAAATTCATTGCAACTTCACCAATTTAATCAAGAATAAATGGCGCAATGGAAGATTTCATTTGCCTAGAACTTGATCATCCTTCACCCTACCTAATTCGAATTGGACAAAAACATAAAGGAGACTAAAAAAAGAGAATCATCATTTGACAATGTTAAGTGAAAATGTCCATCATTTAAAACATTCAAAGAGGGATATGAACATGACTTAAAACAGGAGGAAGATCATACATAACAACATTCAACAAACTGATTAAGAGATGATGATCGTGTTGGAAATTTTCTATAATATAGGCTTACATTAATTAATTAATTAATTTTTTATTTTAAATAATCAGATTAATGGATATTTCAATATTTATCGAACCCTATAGTGATCTTATTGAATTGGGTATTGTCAGATATTAATAATGGACCTAGTTAAGCAGCAAAGTGTATGCAATTGTGTTTAATTGAAACCCGTAATGGGAATGGCTTAGTTGACACGCTATTGATTAGGGTTTGCTAGGTCCCCTCTTTAGCCTATAAAATGGTAGGTTATATTTATTAGTTTTGAAAGCTGCTATACTGAAATAGGTCATAGAGAGAAAGATCTGGCATTCCGTTAGATCTCTGATTGTTAGATTGATTTATTTTTCTTCAAGTGAAGTAATGGCTCAAACAAGTATGCTTTAACTCCATTGTGTTTATTGATCTCGGTGTTTTACAGTCATGTATGGATCCGATTCTTCTTGATTGCTTAGTTGTTTATGTGAATAATTTTCTACATGTGATATCAGAGCAAATCATAAATGATTGTATATTTTTTTTTGTGGACAAATTCAAAATTTTCTTTTTAAAGCCGAATATGGGCGTTTTTTTTTTTTTTCATGTGGATTTTTTGCTCGATTGATCCTGAAACCATAGGGTTTTTGTTCTACATGTCGAGATCTTTCCAACCATATATAATTTGTATAATTTCGTTAAGAATTGAGTTAGAATTTTAAATTTGAAATTTTAGGGCTTATACATGAAAAAGTTCTAGAATTTTCAAATTACTCGCAATTGATTGATGTTTATTGTAAATCGTTGCATGGGTATTGCTATATACATACATATATACATATATATGTATATATATGTATGTATGTATGTATGTATGTATGTATTTGTTTTAGCATCCTTTTGTTGGATTAAGGTAAGTTTTTTGTACTTAAATTTAAGAAAACACGAAAGATTAAAATTCTATCCTTGTATATGCACAACTATTACTCAAAAATGTCGTAATAAACAAATTTTGTTATGTTCTTTTTTGATAGCTGATGGTTTTATGAGATGGGTTTAAGGCCCGTCCGCCCATGTTGGGCCTAAAAGCCCGGCCCATAAGATTAGGGCCCATGGATGAAGGGGCACGATTCCTGTTTGGAGGGAACGTATATAAGGGAGGAAAGAGAGGGAGAACGCACCCTTTGGCAATTCCAACATACGTTCCTCTCCCTCTCTTTTCCTCCAAGCACTTAAGGCGACGTTGTCTTTCCTTTAAGGCCAATCGACGTCATCGGATCGAACTGGATCGGTTTTCTCTTCCTCTTATCGACGTTGGTGTTTAATCTGTGGCTAATAAGGTACGCTCGATTCCGTGGTGTGTTTTAGGATCGGTGATACATGTATTTGCCGGGCTTATCTTCTGCATTCGTTTTAGGGGTTCGATTTAGTGTCGAATCCGGTTTTTCGGGGATCCGTTATTCCCAACATTGGTATCAGAGCCCTAGTTCATGTTTTCCCGACCCCTTTCATGTTTTTTGATTGATTTTTCGCGAAAATATTCGGCCGACACGGATCGGGGCGAGAAATCCCGACACCCGAGCACTGTTCGTCCATTTTTTCGAGTTTCTGTAAGTCGAAATCAATTTCTGAAAACTTAGGGTGAAAGGGCTTGTCGAGACGAGTCCGCCGACATGTCGTGCGCCGCCGGGAGATGCCGGACGCGCCCACACGCGTGGCCAGAAGCTGCTGCGCGTGGGCTCGATGCGCCCGGCGCGCCGGCCGCGCGCGTGCGCCACACGCGCCGGTCGGCGAACCGGCACGCGCCGGTCGTCGAACCGACGCATGCTGACGTCACCGTGACGTCACGGTAACCGCCGGGATGACGTCATTGATGACATCATCGCCGACGACCGTTGGCCGGCCAATCACCGGCCGGCGACCCGACCTGAACCGACCCGCATGGAAGCCTCACGCATGCCGCGCACGTGCCGGCTGATGTCTGTGTGACGTCAGCCCGCACGCGAGCGGCACGTGCCGGTCGGTTCGTCCGACCCGGCCTGGCTGGTCCGACCGGTCTGACCCGCGCGCCCGTCGACACGACCCGTTGACCGTTGACCGACGACCGTTGACCGTTGACCCGGAAAAAAAAAAAAAAGGAAAAAGATTTGTTTCTTTTTCAATTATGTCTATGTGGATTATAAGTAATCCATTATTTATTCTGCATTTGTTGCATGAATCATGAAAAATTATGTATTTTCCCTTATGTACATTATGAATTATAAGTGATCCATTTTTAGTTCTGCATTTGTTGCAGGAACTATGATGTGTTATGCGCGAATACCTGCAATCCCAAGAATGAACGAGGGAATTGCAAGACTTAAATGGCTGATGTCAAATTTAGCTAATTATCGGTGGCATAACGGTGATTTAGTATCATATGTGGTCAGGGTCAATCAAATGATACAGGAAATCATCTGGAATGGTTATCTTATGCCGGATTTTGAGAAGGTGCCGGCTTTGATGAACACTCTTCCACCTGAATGGCAAGTAGTGTTAGATCGGCTATGGGAGGTCAACGTGGTCCCGGGTTATAGGAGGCTAGTGGTAGCTTTTGTTAGAGAGTACTATAGGATTGAGTTGACCAAAACTTCAACCCTTAGAATGAGCGCCACATGGCGCAGAGTGAATGCACCTTGGAGGCGACATGAAAGCTCTCTAAAAGTTTTTTCCATGGTTGGCAAATGTGCCTTCAAATTTCTCAGATATTTTGACTGGTAGATTAGAAGGGACATTCCCTATTTATTTCTTAGATTAGTTTGAGATGTTTTTGAATGTGAATATCTCTTTCTATGTTGATATTTTTCCTCTGTATATATTGCTTAGTGTAATGAATAGTTGTATTATGTGGAAGCATTATTATATTGTATGTCAAATATTATTTGCTTTCTGTCATTGTTGGTTGCTGTGGGTAGTTCATAGAAGTTTCTGTAGCTTCATAGAATTTATTTTGCATAAGACAATTATATTAATAATAATTTTGAATTAGGATTTTTGGAGGATGATTGGAAACATAGTGACTTTTTGATTCTGAAACCTTACTTGAAATTATTCGTTGATATAATGGGTCTGAGCAAAGTGGATGCATAAATGATAGGCATTAATTATTCGTGCATGTATGTTTGATGTGTTCAGATCGATGGTTTCAGCAACTAAGAACGTAATTGCTGATATGAACGGCAACAATTGTGAAATATTAAATATGAAGATTCAATATGTGCTGGAAAAGCAAGAAGCACTAGAAGCTCTTGACCATATTATGGAAGATCTTGAGGATGCTGTGCGTCACCTTGAGCTAGTAGAGGACCGCCTAACGGCATTTGAGTCAAAAATAGACATTTGTAATGCTGGTTCTAGCTCAGAAAGGGCTTTGAGCTCTAAGCGCAAACGTATTGATTTGTTCAATATGTGGGAATGCAAAGGATCAAGTCATTGTTGCAAGAAATCAAGAGTTAACCAACACAAGAGAGGAAAACGTCCTCAAGTGAATAAAATGTCAAGGATGAGGTGTTACAATTATGACAAGAAATGTCACTATGCTCGCGACTGTCGTGAGCCGAAAAAGGTAAACACCTGTTGTACATTTGAGAACTTTGCTTATGTGTCAAGTTCTGCATTATTGGCAGAATCCAATCCTTTGTGAACTGTAGATTCAAGAGCGACAGACCATGTAGCGAAGGATAGAGGATCATTCGTGGAATTCCGACGATACAAACTGGAACTAAGTGGATCTATGTAGGAAATAACTCCAGAGATGAAGTTAAAGGGATTGGCACCTGCCAATTGAACATGTGTGGTGGACGCACCTTGTTCCTACATGATGTTCTATATGCTCCGGAAATTCGTCGAAATTTAGTGTCTGTCTTGGTATTGGTTAAGGTTGGTTTTAGTAATGAACTTCCATAATAGAGGTGTAGATTTGTATTTGAATACAAACTACTATAGTTGTGGTCACTTTCTGGATGGTTTTATTGTACTAGATGTTGACTGTGGTGATGTCAATATTTGTAATTCCCTTGTTTCACGTCTTCTACTTCATATGATAATGATGTGAATATGTGGCATGCTAGACTTGGTCATATTGGCCAACAACATATGAATAGACTAGCCAAAGATGGCTTGTTGGGCAACATTGAAAAAGTCGATTTGCCCATATGTGAGCATTGCCTAGTAGGGAAAATGACAAGGAAACCATTTGGAAAAGGTAAGAGAGCTGAATTCCTTTGCATTTAATTCATTCTGATGTCTGTGGTCCAATGAATGTGAGAGGAAGGCATAGGGCTATTTATTTCATCACTTTTATAGATGATTATACTCGATTTGGATATGTCTATTTGATTTCTCATAAATCTGAAGCATTAAATTGTTTCAAAAGGTTTATGAACTTGGTAGAAAATTAATTAGACAAGAAAATAAAAGCATTGAGATTCGATCGAGGTCGAGAATATTTATCTGATGAGTTTAGAAAATTATGTGATGAAAAAGGAATAGAAAGACAGTTGTCTATTCCATATACTTCTCAATAAAATAGTGTTGAAGAGAGAAGAAACAGAACCCTACTGGAAATGGTTAGGTCCATAATGGCGCATGCTAACTTGCCTATCACTTTTTGGAGTGATGCGTTGTTAACTGATGCCTATATACTTAACCGGGTGCCTTCCAAATCAGTTACTTCCACTCCATATGAGTTATGGACAAGTAGAAAACCAGACTTAAGATTTCTTAAGCCATGGGGTTGTACTGCCTATACTCATGAGTCCTCTCACAAGTTTGGAAAATTGGGTCCCAAAGGAAAGAAGAGTATTTTAATGAGATACTTCGAACACTCAAAAGAGTATGTGTTCATAGGTGAGCATGAAAGTGGGAGTATAACTGAATTTGAATCACGAGATGTCACATTCTTAGAGGATGAATTTCCTAAGAAGGGCGAAATAGGGAAGATTACTCCCTATTTGTAATCTTGGATCAAGATAATGATATTAGTGGAGTTCGTCCAAGTGGGAGTAATATGAGAAGTGATGAATTGAATTCAATTCAACTCATTCTCAATTACAACCACATGGTGAGACAACATCATCATTATCTCATCCAAGTGGGAGCATAATGAGGAATGATGTGCTAAGTGTACAATCTCCCATACGGCGAACAAGTTGCCAAAGTATTCCCCGTCGATGTTTTGACATTGAAGGGGAAACTTTTATGATTGCTCCGCAAGATGAGGATGAGCCAAGAAATATTAATGAGGCTTTAAATTGCCCTAGTAAGGAAAAATGGATTCATGCAATGGAAGAGGAAATGGAGTCAATGAAATCAAACCAAGTGCGGGAACCGGATTTGATCTTCCAAAAGGACGCAGAGCTATTGGGAACAAGTGGGTTCTCAAAATAAAGCGAAAGGCTGATGGCTCGATAGAAAGGCATAAGGCTCGCCTTGTGGCGAAGGGGTATAATCAACGGGAAGGAATTGATTATGAAGATACATTTTCTCCCGTAGTGAGATTTACCTCGATTCGCATTATTTTGGCAATAGTGGCTAGTATGGATCTTGAGTTACATCGATGGATGTAAAGACTGCTTTCCTCAATGGAGAATTAGAGGAAGAAATATATATGGAACAACCTGCTGGTTTCATAGTGAAAGGCCAAGAAGAAAAGGTATGTCGACTTTTGAGGTCGATATATGGCCTTAAGCAGTTGTCAAGACAATGATGTATACGTTTTCATAATGCCATAATGGCATATGACTTTACAATGATAGATGAGGATCATTGTGTATATATCAAATGATCCAAAGATCAAATTTGTGATCATATCATTATATGTTGATGATATACTAATTGCCGGAAGTAATATGGAGTTTGTTAATACTGTCAAGAGTTGGTTGTCTTCCAACTTTGAGATGAAATACATGGGTGATGTTGCATACATTATTGGAGTTAAGATTTCAAGATTGTAAACTCATAGACACTCCTATTGTAAAAGGTGAAGGATTGAGCCATAGACTGTGTCCAAGGACTCCATAAGAGAAGGAACAAATGAAAACATGTTCCTTATGCTAGTGCTGTTGGAAGCTTGATGTACGCTATGATGTGTATAAGACCTGACATATGTTTTGCAATTGGGATGGTGAATAGATACCAATCCAATCCAGGTCAAGCACGTTGAAAAGCCGTTAAGAGAATACTGAGGTATCTAAAGGGGACTGCTGATTATACGCTGAGTTATTAAGGAAAGGATCTGCGACTCTAAGGCTATTCTGATGTTGATTATGGAGGAGATTTAGATGAAAGGAAATCTACCTCTGGCTTTGTTTTCTTACCAAATAATGGCGCCATATGTTGGAGCAGTAAGAAACAAACGTATATAGCCTTGTCCTCGATGTAAGTTGTGTTCGTGGTATTATCAGTAGCAGTATAAGAAGGTGTTTGGCTTAAGAGATTTTTTGGATCATTTAGGTGTTATTGGAAGTGCTGCAGATTAATTGTTGGTTAACTGTGATAGCCAAGCAGCAAAAGTGTACACCAAAGATCCAAAATATCATGGCAAGACCAAACTTATAGATACCAAGTATAATCTTGTCAAAGATATGATTGCACGAAAAGATGTGAATTTAGAGTACATACTTCGCATAGAATGGTAGCAGATCCTATGACAAAGCCAATACCTAGAGATGTGTTTTGTGGCCATATGAAATCTCTAGGATTGCGTAAAGGCCTGATGTCTTGAATATTGTAATTTCCTAAGTGTTCACATTTGATGAATTTGTGTTTTCATCATTAATGCTTATGAATCTTTGTTTGATCTTTATGCATCTTAATGCTCAGTGCATTGCTTTAAGTTGAGAAAGTATGTCGGACAGATATAAGATTAGCCCACTCACACGGGTAATCGCATCTATTTACTGTGTGATAAATAGAGATGAGACTGTTTTTAAGCTTATTATCTAAGTGATAATCGAGAGCTCAAGCTTAAAATACGTATGTCGCCTTAACTGGGTGTTAAGATGAGGACATAATATTTATCGTGTCCGAAAGTAAAATACCCCATATATTTTACTTTATCCGTCTATGATGCCGATGTGAGTTCGATGAATTTTGTGAATGAGTAGATACGTGAACTCAAGTTAGACATTGGGTATGTCTGAACTATCATCTGTATGGTATTGAAGGTGTAGACATACGCTCCATGGGAAAGGAGTTAATACCGTAATACGTATTTCATACTACGTATGCATGAAACGACCAATAAGAGTGAGAAAAGTTTGATCTCAACTTTTATGTCGTGTGAGACTCTTGAGGAAAAGAGTTCCTCAATTTTTTAGTCCCCTCATGACTCTTACTTATTCTCAAGATTTCTATTTAGTGTTTGCTATCGTAGGATGTTGCCAATGGTCATGAGTTGATTCGATCTAATGGGACATTTCTAGAAAAGCAAGCTAAACTGAAATTGAGAGTTTGAAGGAAAGAGGAAGATCGAATTTGGAGAATCACATTGTAGTTTTGTATTCACCGGTTAACCAATTATGACTGTCTTTGGGATAATCATAATTGTGAATACAATATATGTATCATTGTTTAAAAGAGATCAAGAGAGATATAAATGTGATCGATCGATCTAGGGTACTGTATACTAAATCTACTCAGGTTGTGATGTCCATTATGAACTGCTATATATTCCTAACAGATGTATAGCAACGAGCTCTCAAAGTATGCTGGTCGCACGGATTATTCACCGGTATGAATGTTGAAGAAAGGTAAAGAGAATCCTGTTCGGCCCACCATATGCGAGTGGGAGATGATGGTTTTATGAGATGGGCTTAAGGCCCGTCTGCCCATGTTGGGCCTAAAAGCCCGGCCCATAAGATTAGGGCCCATGGATGAAGAGGCACGATTCCTGTTTGGAGGGAACGTATATAAGGGAGGAAAGAGAGGGAGAATGCACCCTTTGGCAATTCCAACGTACGTTCCTCTCCCTCTCTTTTCCTCCAAGCGCTTAAGGTGACGCCGTCTTCTCTGTAAGGCCAATCGACGTCATCGGATCGAACTGGATCGGTTTTCTTTTCCTCTTATCGACGTTGGTGTTTAATCTGTGGCTAACAAGGTATGCTCGATTCCGTGGTGTGTTTTAGGATCGGTGATACATGTATTTCCCGGGCTTATCTTCCGCATTCGTTTTAGGGGTTCGATTTAGTGTCGAATCCGGTTTTTCGAGGATCCGTTATTCCCAACAATATCGGTATAATGGCTCGCAACGTGTGCGTCTCCAGCTACAGCAGGCTTCAACATGAACAGCGATATTCTAAGCCATAAGTTCTCTATAGAACATAACTATGTCATTACATACCAGTTAAAAAATCACAGTTTCTTCCCCTCAGCTAAGAGGTAGCCATCAAACTGGTTGACCGCCAACGTCTAATTGTAGAGATGAATCCCATCTATAGCAAAATGATAGTTAAAACAAACCTACATCCGAATAGCGCGTCGAGGATCAGTACTAGACATTGGTTGCTTAATTCATCACGTGTTGCTTTAGACCAGTACCATATTGGTATTCATATTCTAGGAGTTTTTTTTATCAATGCTGCTAAATTCACGACTCCCTCTCCCTTAGGGTTCATGTCTTTTCCTAAAGCCGCCGCCCACTTCTTCGTAAGCCCAAAACCAAAAATAAGAACAAAATAGTATTATGGGCCATTAAAATAAAAGAGCCCAATTCGTGGGCCATGTGAAGGTTTGGGACCGCGCTGGGTTTGGGCTGCTCGCAGGTCAGGCCCTGCGGTCCGATCCAGGCTGCTCGCTGGTCAGGGCCCGTGAGTTGGGTCCGAAATATTAAAATAATAATTATAAAATAAAAAAAAATTAAAAAAAAATTGTGGCAAAAATTGTTGCTTGATAAATGTAATATGATCTTGGGAAGCACATGTTGTAAAGTACTTCATATTATTTGATGAATTTTGGGCATAATTTTTTTGGAGTTCCATATTGATAAAAATTAGTATATATAATAACTCGCCCAAAGGGGGTTATTGTGTATATTAATTTGGAAAATAGCATGAAGATTAATTCCCATATTTGAAAGATGAGGATGTATAATTGAAAAATATTTATCTGCCCGAAAGGGATAAATATTTTGAAAATTATATGTAATTCCCCTCTATATTAATATTATGGAGATATATAATTTAAATGATTTGTCTACCTAAAGGGGATGGATCCTTGACAATTATATATAATTCTCATTGTTGTTGCTTTATAAACTTCATGTTGTGAAAAATAATAATGCATTATACACTCTACCCAAATGGTAGTTTATAATGTACTAATTATTTTTATTGAATTGCTTATTGTCCATAATTGATCTTATTGCATTATGTGTGACAAACAGTTACATTTGTTGTAAATAACAATAATGCCACGGTTGAAATGTTAACTGAATCTCTTATTATACTGTTAAAGAGTTGGTCAAAAAGGGAGATATTGTGATTGAGAATATCAGAACTAAATCCATATTGGCTAATCCTCTAACAAAAGGCTTACGACCAATTTTGTTTAAAGAATATGTAAAGAATCTGGGTGTTTTGAATTCTTTTGATTTCTTTTGTTAGCGGGAGCTATATAATTTATATTTCTGGATATTATAGTTATATGCAAATTAATAATGCTTTTATGATGTCTATTAAAACATTTATTTTAAATGATTGTTATTATTGATTCTATTGTTATCATTTCTCACGTTGACTAAGAAATAGAAGTATAAAACAGTATCTTTAAACAAATTTTAGTTTAAAAATGACTGGATGTCACTAATTATTAAATCTCATGTTGGATTGTGACAATCATGCAATTTCATGTTATTTAGAAATTGCATTAATGTAGTTTCATGTTGTTGAGAAATTGCATTGACGACCGATAAGAAATAGTATATATTTTGATCACATATTGGCATTATTTCTTATTACACTACTAAGCCCATGTACCATGAAAATATAATGCTTATTATATGTGATTGTGAAAGGTCATGCATTGTGATATTTTCTTAACACATTGATCTCCATAGTCCTATATTGAGATTATATAGGAATGAATTGGTTTTGAGATGCCGTTATTAGAATATTATTTTTTTAAAGTTGTGGCCACATAAAACAAAATTTTTAGTTATTAATCCAATAGTGTCATTTTCAATATAAAATCACTTTTAAAATAAAATAAGTTAATTAATGTAGCCAAAGTGGGAGAATGTTGAAATTTTTTATAATATGGGCTTACATTAATTAATTAATTTTCTATTTTAAATAATCGGATTAATGAATATTCCAATATATGTTGAACCTTACAGTGATCTTATTGAATTGGGTATTAACATCTATTAATAACGGACCTAGTTAAGCAGTAAAGTGTAGGCAATTGTGTTTAATTGAATCTCATAATGGGAAGGGCCCAGTTGACACGCTATTGATTATGGTTTGTTAGGTCCCCTCTCTAGTTTATAAAATGGTAGGTTATACCTATCAGTTGCTTGAATTCTATTGAAAGCTGTTATACTGAAATATGTTTTAACTCCGCTGTGTTTATTGATCTCGATACTTTACAATTATATATGGATCCGATTTTTCTTGATTGATTAGTTGTTTATATGAATAATTTTCTACAGATCTAGCATCTGTCATAAGGAGAAAAACCAAAAAAAGTGGAAAAAAGAGAGTATAGTATTGTACTGAGAGGTGAGGGGGTTCATTTGTGGGAGCCAAGCACGGAATATACCGTCTGAATTGTGGTGAGCGCAAAGAGGAAGACGGCGGCGATGAGAGACAATGCAACCCAAGGATTCCTGAAGTAGGTGCGGATGAGATTAGCCCTCCACATGTTCCAGTGCTTACTGTAGTACTTGTTGACCTTCTCGAGCACGTCACTGAGGCTGCGGCTGGAATGGATCCTCACCACCTTGCCCAGCGAGTCAAACATATTGGCTACCGCCTCATCGCTTTCCAGGAAATTCACGATGATACCCTTGGCACGGAGCAGCCGGACATCCTGCCCGTTGCTGATTATGTGGTCCATGCAGTAGATGTAGGACATGACCTTGTTCCTAGCCTTGACATGGAGGCGCTCGAACGCCATGAGGTTAAGGAACCTGGACATGGCTTTGACATCCACCCAGATCCCGGGGAGCGTCAGGACCCCACCCACAAAGGAGATGTCCTTGAGGCTGTCGGTCTTGCTCTTCTTGAACCGGATACCATGCTCCCTGAGCTCAGTGGCCGAGGCCAATTGGATAGTCCCCAGACTGAATGGGATAGTCCCCGGACTGTACTCCCACTCCCCCTCATCCTCCTCGAGCTCCATCAGCATGCACTTCCTGAGGGCGTCTAGGACATGCAGGTATTTGCCCATCCTCGCGATGCCCTTGCTGAGGTTGTAGAAGTTCAGGATGAGCTCATTGATGAATTCGGCCCCCTGTGTTGTTGGAGTAAAGTCAGAACATTGAATCCAGGATTGTGGTTGGATCGATACTACTTGCATAAAAGGGGGAAAAAATAAAGTTTCCTATAGTGGTGATAGATTTAATCATCAACTTGTCGGTTGATCTGGAGTCGTGCATCCAGTGCATTTGGAGCATTAGATTTAGTGGATCCCTCGTAGGGTGAGATGACCAAGATGTACTGTTAGGTGCCCATAGTATGGTGGTTAGCATACTTGCAATAACGTCTCTTACGACCGACTGAAATCTAAGAAAGTAACCTTCTTGCCATCGCTCTCGACAGCCACCAGCCGTTCCAGAACTAGCATCGGAAGCTGATTCTCCAGTATCAGCATATCCTGCTCAATACATGGCATCATGAAGAGATGCCCGTGGCTGCTGAAGATGGGGTCGTTGGGCGCATAGTCGTCCACCTCGTTGGCTGCAACCCTCAGGATCTCGAGCATGAAGCAGCCATCAGTTATCATCAGCTCCAGGAATGGGGATGTTGCACCCTCGCCACTGCCTAGCTTCCACTTCGGGTCCAGCGCATCATAGCTCTCCTCGAGGTCCCCCACCACCTCCCTCGAGGACTCAAAGAAGTGCTCGATAGGCTTCTTGGACCGCTTGAGGAAGTGGCGAACTGCGCGGTGCTTGTGTTCCTCCATGGGGAGGAGTTGGTCCTCGCCGTGGTGGTAGGGGCCAAAGGAGACAACTTGCGGCCAGTAGGCCTCATGGTTGAGGGCGGTGATGTGGGCAGGGACCCTGTAGATGGACCGCATATTCCAGTACCGTTGCTCCTCGTCGTCTCTCCAAGTGGGACAATCGAGTCGGACTCGTCCAGCTCCATAGGAGGCATAGTTCGGCAAGTTTCACAGGTTCCACAAGTTTCTGTTCGACCGTGACAGGTCCAATCCCACGGCCAGGTGATGGAACCGCTGCTTCACGAGCATTCAAAGAATAAATAAATTGCCCTGCTTTGGCTGGCAATCACCTTCCTGCAGAAAAAGACAGTATATATAGCCTAGTCAAAGTCGGTTGAGAGCAAGTCTTATACAATGCTCGATATCACTTCAGAAGAGGCACTTATGGCATGCTTAAAATGCAAAGAACAAGCTCAGTTATCCGACGGTAGAGCCTCCCTCGCGGTTCGACTGATCACAAAATCAAACTTATTTCTTTAAAAAAGCAAAGCACGCGTCATCCTTACGCCCAATCATCACCGATCGGACAAAACCATACCATTGCAGTCGATATAGGCCCAGACAACCGTTAAGCTATTGTGGGATCCGCGAACCAATGAGCCATTAAGTCCAGCTGAAACAAACGTCATTTGATCCAAAGATCTCATGCGAAGACACCAAGGAGCTACAGCGGCACATACCTGACCAGAACGACCGAGAGTGATCGTGACCTGAGGCCTCGACATTTCTGACGCCCTCAAGCCCAGAGCTTAAATCATCGGAGACGTGGAGCTATAGACCAACCAGGCCACGCTCGATTCAACGATTGGAACCCTAATTCGATGCGGTGAGGACGATGATTGGGGATCAGAAGAGCTCGGAAGCGGAGTTTTGGGAAGGAGGGGAGCGAGGTTTTTAATGGTCTTGCTTTGCATTGACTCGGGGTCGACAACTTCGCATGTGACTTACCGGCCAAAGCTGGGCCATTACGGGCAAGCCATGTGCTATGTACATGTGACTTACTTTTTGTGCACGAGGATTGGAATTTCACGCACGCAACGCCAGAGCGTCTCTCTAAATCGAAGGGCTCCTATGGATTGAATACATGTAATGACCATTTAGACACCAACTTTACATATTTGACGTGAGACTAGATTTAAAATAGTATTTCTTTTTTGTTGTAACTTTTTCTTTATATATTTGAGATACTCTGGATCTTTTACTTGAGTCTCATATTTAGTACTCAACGTACTATTTTTATGCATACATCACATGTAGGAAAAAGAAAAATTGTTGCCAGAAATAGTGACGTAATGATAGTATATGTGCATGGTTAGCTCATGACAATTCTATTACTTCTTGTGGCATATAAGAAGGGTTGTAACCATCTTGTGTGAAACTCAAATACCTCCCATTGTTTCATACGAAATCGGCTACAATAATTTATAAGCTCCAATCGAGAAGAGCTCAAATCAATTATAATTACTTGTGAATTTTGTTTTTCTTTCCAATCCATCCTTTGGCCTTGCCCTCCAACCAAGTCAGCTGTTAGTTAATACTTAACAGCAGAGGGACCTAGTTGGCTAACATGTAGAACTTTGCTTTACAATTCAATCTTCTTGAGGTGAAAATTTTGGATTGGAGTGCTCCGAGTTTCTAATGTCAGCCATTTTGTGGGGGAAAAAAGTGACCCTGTAGTGCCGAATGCCGGGTGCTCTGTGACTCTGGTGGAGCCACTATTCTCTGAAGGTGAATTTTCTTTCTTTACCTACACATAGGACGTCGTGTAAAATCTGATGAGTGGACATCGTGTAAAATCTGATAAGTGAAGTTCCGGGAAGTTTTATTCTGAGTCCCTTCATTAAATCATGTATTTGTAACCATTTACTTGTATTTCTGTGGATCTTTCAAGTTGACTAAGTCGCTCATATTTTGAATTTTCGGATTTTGCAACTCTTTGGCATTAGGAAACGTGTTTGAATCTGTTGATAAATAATTTGATCTGACATCGGGGCATGTGATTTCCCAACCAATGATGTTGGGGACGTGAAAAACATGCCATATTTGCTTCGATTCGATTGAGCAAGTGCGGTTTCTATCCTTTATAAAGCGTTACTAATAACGCACTGAAAGTCTGTGTAGTGAACTGATTTTGGTCCCAGATATTTGTTTTCTGGAATGTTCCTCAACAGCAACGACGGGGCGAGACAGAAGGAGACCCTTCGTCCCCTCGCCTGTCGAAAATGATTCTGAAACAACTACAGGATTCAGGAGTCGGCATGAGACAATAAAGGGGTTGCCTTGCATATAATTCAGGATTCAGTGTACAAATGGTAATGGAATGTCTAAAATATATATCAAAATACCTACATTGTAGATATCTATGTGCATTACTGGTGATACGATTAGACAAAATAAGCAAAGACCACAATCCAAGTTTAACAATAGCCTTAACATTCATTTAACAGAGTGAGAAATCAACTATAGACGAGTCATTATGCAGTTTATAGTGTTGAGAAAACTCCTATAAGATTTTGAAGTTGACAAAAGTTTTTTATTCTTATTTTGAAGAATACTAGACTTCTGTAGTCATATTGCAAACTCTTGTCAAAGTATATTTATTCCATAAGTCTTTCCCACTATGACGTGATCCAGACTAAAACTAAGTCTAGAACAAAGATATAATCAGACTCAGAATTATTAATTTTACGACAATGAGTCAGTATGAACGTTATTGAGATTTATCTTTAATATCTGGCTTTCTAACGAAAAATCTCACTTACCTTTTATAAATATATTGATGAAATCAATCACGAATTGGTGAAATCAATCTTGAAGACAAGTTCCTTTTTGGGAAGTATCTACTTATGGAAACTTAGATTCTGATTATATGGGCGACTAAAATCATCAAATTTTCATCTCTATCTTCGAACGACTACAATTCCTTAATCGATTTTGTCCAACGGATTGATTAAAATACATTCCTCTGGAGAATACCAACGGCTAGAAAGAAGTAAATGAGTATTTAAGAAAATCATTCAGTCCATTTGAGATAGTGCGTGGAAATTGAAATTTCAAACTTGAAACCTTTCCAATCACTTGTTCTTCAATATCAATGCTTACAAATTGTATTCAAAAGAGAAAAACACAAGAAGAGTGACTTAGTGAGAGGAAAAGAAATCTTCCACTGAGTGTTCGCACTCAAACCATTGTATTTCTTAGTGAATTACAGTTAGAAGGTTGTCAGCGTGGGAGAGTGGATGTAGGCTTGATTTAAGTCGAACCACTATAAATCTCGTATACAATTTTCTTTTCCCTTAACTCTTTTCAGCTTTATTTGTTGCAATCTTCTTTTGAACTTCTCAAAACTCTAAATCATCTCTATTTAAGTCTAAATTTACTTTAGAAGTCTGGAGATGTTTTTAGTCAAACTTCGACTCCTTCTCAGACTTTGCTTGCAACTTAATTTATTATGCATTTATTTATTTAATTTTTTTAACAACTATTCACCCCCCTCTAAGTGGTAGTACTAGCATTTTCATATAGTTCCTAATGCACCAAAGATGGCAAACACAGGCATCCAAACTCAAAAGGAAAAAAGAAGTCTCCCATAGAGGTGATTATTAGAAAAGATTGGCTAAAGATTTGCTTTCCTTACAGTGTATCTGTTATCGTTAGTAGGATTTATAAGTTAGCATAACATTTCTCGTATAATTAGTTAAATAATATTTGGTAAATTTTCCCTTTTCCTTTTCCATTAAGCAATGCCTTGTGTAAAATTTGTGCCGACGATAATTATAGTTGAGCAATTTGGATCTATTTGATGAAGAAAAAATTAGAGATTTACAAAATCTTTGTTAATTGTTATCATAGCACTCAACCTAAATTATGTTATTTCGCCCACATAGTATTTTCAGTTGATGCAACATCCGAAGGAGTAGCATTGGAATTCCGCTACACAAGTTTTTAAATATCTCAAGAAAAACCCAGGACAAGAGATTTTGTTACCATTCTCGACTTCATTTCGCTTGGCTGCCTTTAGTGATTTTGATTGGGCGAGTTGCCCGATCACTCGGCATTCGATGACTTGTTACTTTGTCATGCTCAGTGGTTGTCCAGTGTCTTGGAGAACCAAGAAGCACATCACCGTTTCTTGATATTCTGCTGAAGTTGAATATCATGCTATGGCAACTACCACTAGTGAATTGATTTGGTTACACACTTACTTGCCTCCCTTAGATTATTGTACGACAAACCGATGGGTCTTTATTGCGATAGCCATGCTGCCTCACACATTGCAGCAAACCCGGTATTTCACAATTGAACAACGCATATTAGGATTGATGGCCACTTTGTTCTAGAGAACACAGTCCAGGGCCATTAAAATCGAGCACGTACCCACTAGACTTTAATTGGCAAACATTTTTACCAAGACATTGAGTCAAGATTGGTATACATTTTCGTTAGCACGTTGGGCATACATGACCTCCATGCACCTACTTGAGAGGGAGTATTAGAGAAGATCTGCTAAAAGTTTTCTTTCCTATTTGTTTAATATTTGATATATCAAACATCATTAGTTAGGATTTATTTGTTAGTGCAATATTTGATATATTTCTTATAATTAGTTAAGAGACATTTGGTAGATTTTTCCCTTTTCCTTTTTTCTCTTATTGATAGATTTAATAAAGAAATTGTTGATTGATCTCGAACGATGCATCCAACATTTTTGGAGAATTAAATTTGGTGGATTCTACGTGAGGTTGATGTGAGATCACCAAGATGTACTATTAGGTGAATATAGCACAGCGGTTTGCGTGCATGCAATAACCTCTCTAACAAGGGAGCGAAATCTAAGGTAGCGCATGACAACGTTTCTGTTCCTCAAGATTTTTGTTATTTTGTTCCCTGAAACAAAAAAAAAGAACAGAAATCCATTTGGTAACGTCAAGTTGTTTTTTTTGTTCCCAAGAATAGAAAATTAGCTTGGGAATGGTTTTGGAACAGAAACGAAAAGTAAAAAAAAAGTTGTTTCTTGTTCTTGGAAACAATTTCTAGAAATAAGCCAATTTTCTTTTTAATTTTTCTTTTATTCCTCTCTCTTGCTGCGGCCACCTCCAACCATCCAAAGCCATTGCTGATTGCCACCCTGCCGGTTGTCGGTCGCCAGCCGGCCGGCCGCCGCCACCAAGTGGCTGGTGCTGCCAGTCGCTGCCATTGCACGATTGCTAGCCACCGACTGTCATCGCTGACCACCGCTGCACAGACCATCAGCCATTGACGATCGCTGGCCGCTTGTGCGGCGGCGATCAGCAGTGACAGTTGGTGGCAGCCGGTCGGCGATCCGTAACCAAGAATAAAAAACGAATAAATACAAAAAAGAAACTATTGCATTACCAAACACATTTTTATTCTTTTTCTATTCCAAGAGTAGAAATTTTGTATAGTTACCAAACGGGTTCTTTTATTCAGAAATTGTTTCGCGAAATAAAAATAGAAAATAACTATTGCTGAAAAAAAAAAACACTTTCCCAACCAAGAAGCGTTGTCATATGCAGCCAAAGAAACTAACCTTCACGTAATCGCTCTCGATGGCGACCAGCTCATACAGCACTAGCATCGGCAGCTGATTCTCCAGCATCAGCATGTCTCGTCTTAGGTATGGCTTTAAGTATGCCAGCCTGGAGGTGCTGAAGATGGGGTCGTTGGGCGCGTAGCCAAGCTTCTCCTCTATCGTGGTTCTCATGATCTCGAGCATGAAGCAACCGTCCATCATCATCAGCTCCAGGAACCGGCCCCCTCCGCCCTCCTTCCACATCGGGTCTAGCGTGTCGTACATCTCCTCAAGGTCCCGCGCCATCTTTCTCAAGGAGAAAAGGAAGCGCTTGAGGGTCTTCCCCGACCGCTCGAGGAAGTGGAGGAGCACGCGGTGCTTGTGTTCCTCCATTTGGCGGAGGTGGACCTCACCGTAGTGGTAGGGGCCGAAAGAGACAACCTGCGGCTGGTAGGCCTTCCGGTTGAGGTTGGCGATGAAGGCGGGGACCCTGTAGATGGACGGATTCCTCCAGTACTGTTGCCTGTCGTCGGGCACGCACTTGAGGCTCTTGTCAACGTGGACAATCCACTTGGTCTCGTCCGGGTGCAGTGGGGGTGGCAACGGTAACATGATTCGGCATGTTTCAGGGGTTCCACAAATTTCTGTCCTGGGACAGAGGAGAGGAGTATTCATGGGGAGAGAAGGAAGGGGGGTGGGGTGTGGCGGGGCGGCGGGGCGGCGGGGGGAGTAGGGAGAATGGGAAGAGTGTATGAAGTTTGGGGTTGTCCAACCTCAATGCTTCGAGTTGAAGTGGTATTACTGGACAGACCATGTATATATATAAGTCGCCTTTGGTGCACTCGGTAAAGACAAAACCAGTTTAAGCATGTCCCGTAAAAGCCGGAGGAAATGAATTGCATGCACGCGTAAAGCACGAGGTTGATGAATCTCACAAGGTGTCTGCCTAATTTAAAAGGCCCGTTGGAATTGAGTACATGTAATGCCAATTGAGGCATAAACTTCGTATATTTGATATTTGTTGTGGCATTTGATAATAATTTGTACCTCCTATGTTTGGGACATGCCGAATTTCTTATTTGAGATGTCATTTTTAGTACTTGACGTCCTTCTTTTATATATAAGTCACTTGTGGGGAAAAAATTTCATAATGAGTAATGTTCTAGTGATATCCGTGAATGGTTAGCTCATGACAATTATATAACTTATCATATATTTAACTTCAAATGACACATAAGATAAGTTAAAAGCATCTTGTGTGAAATTTAAAAATCAAATTAATTTAAACAAAAAGATATATTAGAACTCAAATCAAAGTTAAGTTTCTACATGAAACTAAATATTAGTGTGGGTTTTATTTTTTTATTTCTCTAGTTTCAGATCACTTAGGCATAATTAACCGTGAGCATTTATGAGCTCTTTTAAATGACATCTCGAGTTTGAGCTGGTGTGTGAGACCCAATCCAAATTGGATGAGATGGACCAGAATTCTTGACTGAATACCTGTTGGAGCCATGTTCTAGGAGTTCGAACAAGATAAGGGTTGTTATTTTACTTTATCTATTTTCTTTGGAGGAGTGGCAATTATGTCCAAGATTGATCAGCAAAGAGATGGACTTCTCTAAAGGCCGTACAAGTGGCGCCACTGTTGGTTGGCCGTATAAAGAAAAGGGTTTAAATTTTTTCATGATTTTAAGAGGCAGAATAGAAACAGAAAAAGTCTTCCATTCGGGGACAAACGACTAAGAAAGAAAGAGGGATCGAGCTATGTTATGGGAAAAGTACCAAAATAGTTCTAAACCTTTTGCATTGATACAAATTCAGTCATAAACTTTTTAATTGGACTAATTTAGTCCTAAATATTTTCACATTGGTACTAATTCAATCCATCTGGCTAATTTAAGTCAGAAATTGTTGATGTAGCCGCCGACGGTCATATGTGGCGCCACGTGAACAAATTTTATAATTTTTTTATATTTTTAAATTATTTTTTTCTTTTTTTTTTTTTCTTTTCTTTTCTTTTCTTTTCTCCTTACCCTTGGCTAGCGATGGTCGGTCGGCCGCCGACCATCGCTAGCCATGGGCTGGTCGAGGCGAGGGGCCCCGCGCCCTCGCTGGCCACAGGCTGGTCAGGGTGAGGGGCCTCGCGCCCTCGCCGGCCACCGGCGAGGGCCGCCGCGCCTCGTCGACCACGGGCGAGGGCGTCGGCCCCCGCCAGATCCGGCGAGGGCCGAAACCCTCGCTCGTTGGCCGGCGAGGGCCTCTGCGCCCTCCTCGGCCACAGGCGAGGGCGTTGGCCCCCACCTAGATCCGGGCGAGGGTCGAAACCCTCGCTTGTTGGCTAGCGAGGGCGCGACAACCCTCACTCGTGGCGAGCAAGGGCCAACGCCCTTGCTTGTGGCCGGTGAGGGCGCGGTGGTCCCCGGTGGCCGGCGAGGGCACGGGCCCTCACCCCAACCAGCACGTGGCTGGCGATGGTCAACTGACTAAGGGTAAGGAGAAAAAAAAAAAAAAAAAAAAAAAAAAAAAAATTATAAAAATTATAAAATTTGTCCATGTGGCGCCATATATGACCGTGGACGACCACGTCAGCAATTTCCGGCTTAAATTAGTCGGATGGATTGAATTGGTACAAATGTGAAAAGGTTTAGGACTAAATTGGTCCAATTAAAAAGTTTAGGACTGAATTGGTACCAATGCAAAAGGTTTAGGACTATTTTGATACTTTTCCCGCTATGTTATTCATGAACATTTTGGGCTAGTGTGTGATTTAGGTATGAAAAGCATTTGAGCTTGTAAGCTATTGTTACTCTATAATTTTTAGATTAGTCACAAGACTAATATTTGCTCTTAACTCTCCCAGTGAAATAGATATCGATATTCAGACTGAACCACATAAATATCTAGTGTTTCTTTATTATTCTGGTGATCTCATGTTGATTTGATCGCAAGATTTAGCGAGTTTTCGCTTTAATTTTACAACAAGCTTCAATTGATAAGTACTTGGATATATTCACAAAAATCTCGTAAAAAATGTTGAATTAATCGAAGGCGACTAATTCAAACCAATCAAATTAATGTGGGAAGAGTGTTTGGGAGGTGCCCAAGTGAGGAGTGCATCGCCTTTTTGTGCACTAGGTAAAGACAAAAAGTGTTTAGGTATGTGCCATGAAAAACATGGGAATTGAATTGCATGGTTGCCATCCACATATTGAATTGAGTGCATTTAAAGTGTTTTTGGTATGGACTTCACATATTTGACGTGATGATAGATATAAAAGTTTTACTTTTGGGACAATCCAAATTTCTTACTTGAGATCTCCTTTTTAATATTCAACGCCCTTCTTCCATATGTACATCTCATATAGCAAAAATAAATAAAATACTAATATTTCATAAAGAGTGATTTTCCAATAATATATACATATATATATATATATGCTCAGTTAGCTCATAACAATCATAGAATTTCTCATAAATCGATTTCTGGTGGTGCACAAGACAAGTTATACTCATCTTGTGTCAAATTCAAAAGCTTTTATCAGTTTCATATGGAGAAAATTTAATTCTAGCAAAAAGATATATCAAAACTCAAATCAAAATCAAACTAGCATGACGGAGTTAATTTTATAAGTTAAAGTAAATATTCATGCTGTTGGGGAGAGAATAACCATCAAAGGAAGAAATCAAAATACACATCGAAACCTCCCTTTTTAATTCCACAACATTCTAAAATGCCTAAGAAAAGTCAGATTTTTCTCGCCAATTCAAAACCAGAACAAGCAAAACCCCTATAGTAAGAAACTCAATATGACAACCACCCAAAAAAAAAAAAAAAAAAAGAAGAAAGAAATTCTACAAGGGAAAAAAGAAAACAAATCCAATTTTCAATTGGGCAAGGCCATTGCGAGCTTGCAGTGGTTGGCGGTGGGGTCTCTATGGACATGGCTATTAACACCACCTAATATTTTCTGGTACTACATAAAGGATTCATGTCATTTTAGAAGTACCTAACAAGCCTGTCTTTATATGCTCTTCTGCCTCAACCGCCCTAGCTAGCTTTTATTAAATCTTAAATTGGGTTGGGTCACCTTTCGATTCGTTACTAGACTTTTCTCTTCAACTCGTTATCTACTTAATGAGAGGGAAGTGGTTCTAGTCCAAATTCTGAAATTAATAAGACATTCGGAGATAATGAAGTGTGACAACTTTTAAATTTTTCTTGAAAAAACTTTTCTCCATTTTCTTTTCTTCTTTTAATTTTCGCATTTGTTTCGATAAATCTCTCTCTCTCTCTTCTCTCTCTCTCTCTCTCTCTCATCCGCTGTACTTCTTTATGTTCTTTACCGGCACCTTTTATGCCCATATATAAAAAGATCAAAGGAAGTGTGGACTCGAAAGATCACATCGAATTTGTGCACAATTCCAAGTATAACAGAATATTTGCATTGAACTCGACTTAGAATCATATGTCTCTCATTCATATGTTACATGTCAATGGCATGTACTTATAATATCGATGAAATAGAGCTTACGAAACACTTTTATATAAATGAGAAAACAACTTTTAAAGTGTTCCCATTTAATCGAATATATTTTTCACATATCAAACATTATAAATTCCTTTAATTTCATTCAGAACGATATTGTTTGATAGAAGATAATTAGATTGGATCAGCGGAAACATCAGAATCGCTCTTGTAGGAAGGCTCTGGCGTGTTTTACCATTCTAAGGAGCAATTTAGTCGCAATCATACAAGAGATGGTCGTACCCTTCTATAGCTGGCAGATTATGAAGTCCTTAATTCCAACCACTGAAAATTGATATGTGGGTCATTTCAATACTGAGCACAGGATAAGCTCATCTGAAAATTGTTGTCATATGTCTTGCTTCCATTTTCTTGGGGCTTATGATAGCTGAATGATGTTCCTAACAATGAATAATGAAATTCGAGGTTAGTTTTGGGTTTAGAGGAAATGACAATCTCATAATTTTTTGAAGACGTTCACTACAAGTGTTGAAAATCCGATGTGACAGGACACTTATAATGGAAGTTTTTAAAATGTTAATGACACTCAAGCAATAAAAAGTATGACACTCGAGGGAATATTAATAGAAGTCCTGACATACAAATTATAGTACTCAAGTGTATGAAAGTTATGATACTTGTGAGATCTTTATCCTATAAATGAGAAATCAAGTTAGGTCGATAAGGTTTGGGAGAGCCTATTATGTAGCCATCTCATAAGAGAGTTATATGTGACCATCTAGCAATCAGTTAAATAACTCATGATTGATCTCAGGAGCTGCGATAAAGAGTTTCCACGATTTTAGACGGGCCAAAGAATTTCAAAACAGGTAAAATCTTTTATGCCTATAGTGTTTCTCTTGGAGTTTCAGCATTGACATATGCCTTATTTGTATAGATCAACGACGAGATTTATGAAGATTTAAGGGGAGCATCGTACATGATAAGGCATTCATGTCATTTCGAAAGGATTAAACGAGCCTGCCCAAACGTGCCTCCTTGATTACCTCAATAACCCGAGCCAGTTTTGTTTCTTAAAAAGGGTTGGGCTGCTAGAGTACAAGTTAAACCTCCGAAAACTTTGTCGGCCCATCAGATGGTCCGCTTTGATATTTTCACTTTTTTCCTTCTGTATCTACATAACATCAATTACCAAAAATAGTGCTCGAAGAGCTTTAACAAATTCAAATCCCTCTGTTTTCCAAAATCATATTACATAATGACTAATTTAGTCTTTTTACTAATAGAGCTTTTCAATTCCGCTTCTCAATTTTTTCGATGCAATTAAGTCCTCAATATGCTTGATTTATACAATCAAACCTTTCAATCATCAAAATATCTGTATGTCACCATAAAAAAGTTTAAGATCCAATGACATATAAAAAAAACTTTGAGAGAGAGAGAGAGAGAGAGAGAGAGAGAGAGAGAGAGAGTGAATGTGCCATTAAGAAATTCCTACATCGATTAATGATATGTAGGAAAAGATGTGAAAAATTCCAGTTGGAGAGAGAGAGAGTGAATGTGCCATTAAGAAATTCCTACATCGATTAATGATATGTAGGAAAAGATGTGAAAAATTCCAGTTGGATTAAAAAATGTTTTAGTGCTTGGAACATTCAAAATATATTTTCCGTGATCGTGGTTTTCGGAAAATAATTCCATTAAGAACAATTTAATAAACATTTGTGCACAGTCGATTATATATAATGGCTATGAAACATGTGTCACCGTAATAATTATTGCTGGAGATTCATACACTCCAAGATTACGTATTGTTAAAGTAGCAAGTTAGAAATCTACTGAGTTGAGTTTCTCCCGGCATCTGGTAACTTTCACAAAAAGTTTCAGTGGATTCAAAATATTTTTTCTGACTATTCTTTATAATGGACACTGATTTCCTTATTTATGTACTGAAATACTAAATGTCTTAGTAACCCGTTGAAATGTCTACTCTGGAACCATATAATTGAGCCATTTGTCTCTTCTAATTTGAACACCTCTTGCTCAATTTCAGCCTAGTCTTTTTAACCCAATGTTATCATTGCTTTTAACCTTAGTTAAACATTCTTATCCCTTCGTAACTCATGTAAGTCTTCCAAGTACATCCTCTCTTGATTGTATGAAGCCTTTAGGAATAACTTAGCTTCAAAAGAATCTCGACTTGTTCTTGCTTAGAGAAAAAGATCATCCGTCACTTTCCTCTTTTATTATCACTTTCAAATCTTTTGAGTAAAAGAAAAAAATCTATACTTGTGTTATCGTTGCTTCAAAGTTCATCTTTCAAGAGTTCACAAGGTGAATTCTTGGGCTTTATTCTCTTCTATTAAACTAGTTTTGTTGAAAGATTGAGAATTGATAATCTTTGTTTTTGTTTATTTTACCTTGAAGGTGATTAAGGCTTTGAGTTGTCCAAGTCTTTGTTCAAGGTAAGTGAAACTCTAAGGCTTCGATAAAGACATATTGAAAGATTACGTTTACTTGACATAATTTGATAACTATTTTCGGCATAGAAAGTGTGTGATTGACTCCCCAAAAGCCTTGGTTGTATTTTGGGTGAGATAAGTGTAAAAATTTGGAATTTGGACTTGAAAAATATTCACGCAATTTTGATTTTGATTAAGTGTCAACTGACAAGTCATTTTACCAGTTTTGGTCATTCAATTGATTTCTGAGCAAATTTTCAATTTTGAAAGTCATTGGTTTTTGATAAATCACCGTTCTTGACCAATTGTCAGTTCTCTTACTAATTCAGTAACTAATCTATTATCCAAGTTATCCATTTTTATGTGTCAAACTTCAAGCAGTCGATTTAGAAGAAGTTAACTTCCGACCAAGGTTGCCCATTTCAAATTGTCGATTTCAACCAAAATTGTCTAGTTCTAAGGTTGTCAATTTGTGGATTAAGACATCAATTTCAAAGTTGTTGGTTCTTAAGTGTTCATATTGAGTTGTCGATTTGCAAGTATCGATTTTTAAGTTACTGATTACCTACCTATTGCTTTAGATTCAATGATGATGGCTTAGCAAGAAAAGAACGAGGATACGTGTGTTGAAGTGCATGTGATTATTTGTTAATGATTAATTGAATGAGAAATGACAAATTATTCATATGCATGTGGTAATTGTTATGTTATAATGATTTGTATGTCATTGATGCCGCATGATAAAGAACTTAGTAATGGCCCACTCGCCACAAAGTGAATTCTCATGTATGAGTATGTGTATGAGACTTTGGAGTTAGCTAGATATTCTACTGTTTGAGATGGTTCTACAAGGTTGAGAGGATATGAAGTCCTATGATGACATGGCTTGTATAACCTTTGGTATGATGTTAAGAAATGGCAATCATCACGTGCATGTACAGTTGTATATTTATTATCATCGATATAGAAGACACCCTTTATGGATGGGCTAAGAGGTGTGTCAAATGGGTATGTATGATTTCATCCCCCATGAGTTAATGGTGACGATGAAATGACAATCATTATGCAAATGTACAGTTGTGTATTTTTTACCGTTGATATAGAAGACACCTTTGATGGATGGGCTAAGAGGTGTGGCAAATGGGTATGTATGATTTCATCCTCTATGAAATGGGTCCTAGCTAGTGACAAGTAGGAGTTAGAAACTCACTTTTATATATACACAGTATCTATGCATCATGAAATAATATGTCATTTGTTTGTAGTTGAGTGAATAACCTTATGCAATGTTTTAATGGTTTCCATGAGCATATTATGATGGAAAGATAGTGTGTTTACTTCTACATTAGTCATACATGGTTATTTTGTACTTATCTTGAACTCACGTTGTTTGTCGGTACCAAGTTGAGTGGTAAAATAATTTTTTAATTTAGACTTAAGGATTTTATTTACTCACCCCTTTATTTTTACAATCATTTTAGATGGACTTCTCATTGCCACTACTTTTTGGAGCTCCCACGTATTTTGATTATGAATATCAAGATGTGCTTGTACTTGAATCATTTGAATTTCGTTATCCCAGACTTAGTTCAAATAATTCAGTTAGGCTTAAAACCCCCTTGCTTTAAGTCCATTAACTCCAATGCAATATTATTTGGGCTTAATTAAAATGCTTCTAATATCTATATGCAATTTAAGTAATATTTTTGTTTTGAAGTGGTGTCAATCCCTAATTTTTCTATGTAATGAATATCAAATTGGGTCGTCAAAATTTAGGTGTCAACGACAAGCAACTGTTCAAAACCTTTAACTTAGGAAAGCTGCCCTAACTAGAGGGATATTCTCAACGTTCTTTAAACATAATTAGTAGTTTGCTGTCAGCTTATTTCGATCTAGGATTCTATAATGGCGGTCTAGAACATTGAATATATTTAGCTCTTTTTATTTTAGGAAGGATGTTGGAAGTTTCAAAATATTTTTTTCTGTCATGAAAGTATGTTCTCTGTGTTAATGATTGATTGCTTGATGACCGGAAAATATATAGATCACTCTGAAATTTGAAGCCGATGGGGAAGAGAGATGTCTTTGAAGGCCATCTTTGTTGTTCACTTAAATTCGCTGCAACTCGTTAAAATTTTAATCAAGAATTGGTGCGTTGGAAGATTCCATTTGCCTAAAACTTGATCATCCTTCACACGATTGGACAAAAATAAAGAAGTTTGAAACAAGAGAATTATAATATGATAATGATAAATAAACAGCCAAATGTCCATCATTCGGTATATTTAAAGTTGGAAATGAACATGACTGGAAAGGGAAAATTATTGTACAGAGAGGCAAAGAGTGGGTTCTGAGCACGAAATATATGGTCTGAATTATAGCGAGTGTGCAGAGGAAGATGGCGGCCATGAAAGACCATAAAGCCCGAGGACCTCTGAAGTAGGTCTCGATGAAATTAGCCCTTCACTTGTTCCAGGGCTTATAAAGTACTCGTTGACCTTATTGATGGGAGAACAGTAACAATTCGAACAATATCGAATCAACGCAGCGGAATAAAATAATCTCTCATCTTGTGTAAACTTAATAGGAATCGATATAATAGAGTAAAATAAATACCAAGCACGCGAACACAAGACGATTTTTTACGTGAAAAACCTCATCGATGTGAGGAGATAAAAAACCACGGGACCGGAGTCCACCCGAAAATCTTCACTATCAACAAAATTGTTCTTCTCTAGCAAATAATAGAGGTACATAGTAGCAAAGATCTCAAGAACATAATTCTTGGCAATACACATGAACTTCACAAGAGATCAAGGATAAATCTGACCAAAAATGCAGGTTTTGATCAATCCACGAAAAACCTGATGTAGGGAGCTTCAAACGAAAATCAAACCGTTCAGATTCGATAAAATTGCGCCACGAACATACTGACAAAATTTCAACTCAATCAAACCACGAATCAACCTCCGACGCCAACTTGATGTAAATCAGATATTGCCACAAACCCCAGATTTTCTGCTTTCTCTTTTTCTCTTGTTACTGTTTCCTTTTTTGCGGCTACCTCTTTATATAAATAGTGAGAAACCCTATTTCCTCATATAACTTATCATATGGGCTCAAGCTCTTTTTGGGCTTGCAACTCATTGGGCCTCCTCTACATAGGAGTGAACCCAGCTAACAAATCTCCCCTTCACAACAATGTGGAGGGATTCACCATCCTTGCTATCAATCGGCAATGTTCAAGCTTCTCTCTTGGTAGAGTCTTCGTCATCATATCGAAGCCATTATGATCCGTATGAATTTTCTCAAGTTCCAACAACTTTTCATCTAGAACATCTCTTATCCAATGATATCTAACATCAATATGTTTCGATCTAGAATGAAAAGATGAATTCTTACCAAGATGAATTGTGCTTTGATTATCATAAAATAGCACATACCTCTTTTGCTTGAACCCAAATTCTTCTAAGAATGCCTTCATCCATAGCATCTCTTTACTAGCTTCAGTCGCTGCAATAAATTCAGCTTCGATTGTATAAAGTGCAACACACTTCGCAATCTTGACTTCCATGACACAGCTCCACCCGCAAAAGAAATCAAATAACCGTAAGTAGATTTACAAGTATCAATATCTCCGCCAAGTCAGAATCTGTGTATCCAACTAACTCAAGTTTCCCGGTCCCGAAACTGAGTTTCAAATTTGAAGTTCCCTGAAGATACCTCATAATCCACTTCACTGTATTCCAGTGCTCTCTACCTGGATTTGACAAATAGCGACTAACAACGCCAACTGCGTGTGCCAAGTCTGGGCGTGTACATACCATCGCATACATTAAACTTCCTACAGTTGAGGCATATGGAACACTTTCCACATCTTTCTTTTCTTTATCAGTCATAGGACTTTACTTCATATTTAACTTAAAGTGAACAGCAAGAGGAGTACTAACCACTTTAGCCTTGTCCATGTAAAATTTCTGAAGGATCTTCTCAATATATTTCTCTTGCGACAAAAACAACTTCTTAGCATCTTTGTCTCGGGTAATTCTAATGTTAAGAATCTGCTTCGCCGAGCCCAAGTCTTTCATGGCAAAAGACTTGCTCAACTATTTCTTCAATAACTCAATTCTTGAAGCATTCCTGCCAACAATCAGCATATCATCAACATAAAGCAAGAGAATAATAAAGTCATCATCAGAAAATTTTTGGACAAATACACAGTTATCCGAGGAAGTCTTCTTATAGCCATGTTCTGTCATAACTGACGCAAACTTTTTGTACCACTGCCTCGGTGCTTGTTTTAGGCCATAGAGACTTTTCTTCAATTTGCACACATAATCCTCTTTCCCTTTCACTTTGAAACCCTCAGATTGTTCCATGTATATCTCTTCCTCCAAGTCACCATGTAGGAAGGCTGTTTTAACATCCATTTGCTCAATTTCCAAATCTAGGCTAATTTGCTAAGCCTAGTACCACACCGATAGAAGACATTTTCACTACCGGAGAAAATATATCATCAAAATCAATACCCTTTCTCTGACCGAATCCCTTAACAACCAATCTAGCTTTGTACCGTGGTTGTAAAGTATGTTCTTCTTGCTTCAACCTATATACCCACTTGTTCTTCAAAGCTCTTTTACCTTTAGGTAATTTCACCAACTCAAAAGTATGATTATCATAAAGTGACTGCATCTCATCTCGCATAGCATCGAACCAATTACTTTTGTACTCATATTCTATTGCTTCTGCATAGCACTCTGGTTCACCTGCATCAGTCAATAATACATACTCATCTTCAGAATACCCGGTGGAAGGTCGTCGGTCTCTAATGGATATCCGGACTAGAAGATCCAGTGGAACATTTAATTGAGCCTCTGGTTCAGGAATAGTATTATCTATTTCAACATGTTCAGGAACATGTGCATTATTTAGAATATTGACTTCCTGCTGCTCTTCATTAACCTGTGTAGGAATATTTATAAGAGGAACTGGATCTAAATCAACCAAATTATCACTAACTTGTGGTGCTGAAATCATCTCTACTTTCTCAATATCCTCTATTGTTTGATCTTCCATAAACACGTCTCTGCTTCTTACAATTTTCTTTTCAAGCGGATCATAAAATTTGTAGCCAAGCATATCTTATCCATAACCAATAAATATGCACTGTCGTGTTTTCACATCAAGTTTAGACCTCTCATCTTTGGGAATATGCACAAATGCTTTGCACCCAAAGACACGCAAATAATCATAAGAAACATCTTTGCTTGTCCAAACTCTATTAGGAACATCAAACTCTAAAGGAACGCATGGAATAAGATTTAATACATGCACAACTGTACTTAAAGCCTTACCCCAAAAGGATCTAGGTAGCTTTGACTGTGAAAGTAAGCATCTTACCCTTTCAACCAGTGTTCTGTTCATTCTCTCAGCTAAGCCATTTAACTGAGGCGTCTTGGAAGGTGTCTTTTGATGTCGAATACCTTGTTGTCTGCAATATTCATCAAAAGGTCCAATATACTCTCCCTCGTTATCAGTTCTAATGTATTTCAATTTCTTTCTTGTTTGTCTCTCAACTGAAGCTTGAAATTGCTTAAAAGCATCTAACACTTGATCTTTAGTTTTCAAGGTATAAATCCAAATTTTCCTTGAAAAATCATCTATGAAGGTAACAAAATAAAGAGAGCCACCAAGTGATTTTCTTTTCATAGGACCGCAAATATCAGAATGCACTAATTCCAGTATACCTGACTTTCTTGAAGGAGGGGAGCTTTTAAATGCAACTCTATTCTATTTTCCTGCTAAATAGTGAGCACACTTCTTTAGCGCTGAACTTTTCAATCCTAAAATGAGCTTCTTCTTGGCCAATATTGACAAACCCTTCTCACTGATGTGACTGAGCCTCTTATGCCATAATTTAGCTGCATCTTCGCTGTCTACTGCATTAATTTTATCTGTGGACAATTTTGCTTGTATAATGTACAACGAAGAATATTTTTCACCTCTAGCCACAACAAGAGAACCTTTGGTGAGCTTCCATTGACCATTACTGAAGGTGTTGCAATACCCCTCATCATCCAACTTGCCTCGTAGAAATCAAATTCAAGCGGATATCGTATATGTTTAACATTATTCAATACTAGCCTTGTGCCATTGCTGGTTTCTAGGCACATATCACCGATGCCTACAGCTTGAGCTAGTCCATTGTTTCCCATCTTCATAGATCCGAAGTCACCTAACCTGTATGATGTAAAGAAATTCCTACGAGACGTAGCATGAACGGATGCACCACTATTAATTACCCAACTGGTTTCATGAGATACAAAATTCAGCACATCACCATAAAAAATAGTGAGAAAGTCTTCTTTAAGTGCAGCGACACGATTGTCATCACTGCCATTATCACTTTTCTTCTCTTTATCTTTCTCATTTTGTTTCTCCCTTTTTAACTGGCAACAAAACCTCTGAATATGTCCCTTCGATGACAATAATGGCACTCAACATTAGCAAATTTATTATACTTACCTCTACTTTTATCTCTATTTCTCGGACCTCGAGACTCACTTCTTCCCCTTTTCTCAACAACCAAGGCATCAGAATGTGAAGAGGACGATCCTTGTGTCTTCCTTCTCATCTCTTCATTCAAAATACTACTCTTGGCGAAATCCATGGTAATTCTACCATCTGGGGCAGAATTAGACAAAGATGTTCGGAATGTCTCGCAGGAGTTCGGCAAAGTACCAAGCAACCATAGTGCTTGTATCTCATTATCAAACTTGATTCCCATCGCAGCCAACTGATTTATAATTCCTTGAAAAGAATTTAAATGATCAGTCAAACGAGTACCATCTTGATACCTCAGAGTCATCATCTGTTTTATCAAAAATAACTTATTATTCCCAGTCTTTCGAGCATATAACTGTTCAAGCTTATCCCATAAACTGCGTGCATGTGTTTCCTCAATAATATGGTTCAAAACATTATCATCTACCCACTGCTTGATATAACCACACACTTGACGATGAAATATAGACCATTCAACATTAGTTTTATTCTTTGGTTTCTCCTCGGCAAATACGGGCAAATAAAAATCTTTTACATATAAAAGATCTTCCATCTTCCCTTTCCAAATATGATCATTCGAACCATTCAGTGTAACCATTCTACTCATATTCGTTTCCATTGTTTAACACAAGGCAGAAAAATCAAGCAATAACATGATGCTTTGATACAACTCTGATAGGAGAACAGTAACAATTCGAACAATATCGAATCAACGCAGCGGAATAAAATAATCTCCCCTCTTGTGTAAACCTAATAGGAATCGATATAGTAGAGTAAAATAAATACCAAGCACGCGAACACAAGACGATTTTTTACTTGAAAAACCTTCTCGATGTGAGGAGATAAAAAACCACGGGACTAGAGTCCACCCGAAAATCTTCACTATCAACAAAATTGTTCTTCTCTAGCAAATACTAGAGGTACATAGCAGCAAAGATCTCAAGAACATAATTCTTGGCAATACACATGAATTTCACAAGAGATCAAGGATAAATCGACCAAAAATGCAGGTTTTGATCAATCCACGAAAAACCTGATGTAGGGAACTTCAAACGAAAATCAAACCGTTCAGATTCGATAAAATTGTGCCACAAACATGCTCACAAAATTTCAGCTCAATCGGACCACGAATCGACCTCCGACGCCAACTTGATGTAAATTAGATATTACCTCAAACACCAGATTTTCTGCCTTCTCTTTTTCTCTTGTTACTGTTTCCTTTTTTGTAGCTACCTCTTTATATATATAGTGAGAAACCATATTTCCTCATATAACTTATCATATGGGCTCAAGCTCTTTTTGGGCTTGCAACTCATTGGGCCTCCTCCACATAGGAGTGAACCCAGCTAACACTTATTGCAGACGGCAATGACACTGTTGTTGGGTTCAATTGCTGTGTACTTGGCCAGCAAGTGGAACAGCTCCATGGTTTCCTTGTTGTCCCCCAGGACAGTCAGGACTATGCCCAAGTTGTAAAGAAGTGCGACGTCACACTCATTGTCAATGATGTAGTCCATGAAGTAGATGTAGGACGTGACCTCGTTCCTGGTCCTGACGTGGAAGCGCTCAAATGCAATGAGGTTGAGGAACATGGACTCAGTTGCTTCTTCCACCACGATCTCGGCAAGGCTCAGGACCCCGCCAGCAAAGGAGATGTCCGTGAGGCTGCCGGTCTTGCTCTTCTTGAACCAGATCCCATGCTTGATGAGCTCAGTGGCCGACCAGACTAACAGAAGACCCTCGCACCCCACCTTGTCCAGCTTCGGCTTCTCATGGAGAAGTAGGCTCTTCCTGACAACGTCCAGGACATGCAGGCATTTGCCTTTATTTGCGGTGTCCTTGCTAGCGGAGCAGTAATTGAGGATGAGCTTGCTGATGTATTCGTCATCCTGAGTTGTTGGTGTGAAGTCACTGCGTTTGAATGTGAGATTGTTGTCGTATAGATAGTACTTGAGTAAAAGGAAAAAGAAGAAATTTCCGATAATAGTAATCAAATTCTCGGTTGATCTTGAACCATGCATCCGACAGGATTGGAGCATTCGATTTGATGGATCCCATGTGAGGTCCATTTGTCATCAACAAGATGTACTGTGAAGTCCATTTATCATCAACAAGATGTACTGTTAGGTGAACATGACAGCAAAATCTAAAACACTAACCTTCTTACCATCATTCTCGACAGCAACTAGCCGATCCAGCACTAGCACTGGCAGCTGGTTCTCCAGCATCAGCATGTCTGGCCATATGTATGGCATGATGTAAAGCATCCTGCGGGTGTGAAATATGGGGTCGTCCGGCTCATAGATGTCCTCCTCCTGTGTCGCGGTCCTCAGGATCTCAAGCATGAGGCAGCCATCAGGGATCATCAGCTTCAGGAACCAGTCCCCTATGCCCTCTCGCCGACCTCCTTCTACTCCAGGTCCAGTACGTAGTAGCTCTCCCCGTGGTCCCGCGCCACTTCCCTCAGGAACTCGAGGAAGGGATTGAGAGGCTTCTCAGACCGTCTGAGGAATTGGAGAAGTGTGTGGCGGTGCGGAGGTGGATCTTGCCGTGGTGGTAGGGGCCGAAGGAGACAGCCTGCGGGTTGAAGGCATTGCGGTTGAGGTCGGGGACGGAGGTCGAGACCTGGTAGATGGACTGCTTCTTCCAGTACTGTCGCTCGTCGGTGGGCATGCACTTGAGGCTCTCGTTGACTTCGACGATCCAGTTGGTCTCGTACGGGTCCCGCTGTGGCATGGTTCCGCAAGTTCCTATTTTCGAGTGGCTTGTGTTCTATTCTTTTAAGCTGAAAGGAGTAAGAGAAACGGTGAAAATATGGAGAGACATGGAGAGAGAGATGGGAAGAGTGAAGAGGGTTGGGGGATAAAGTTTTGTGCCAGAGGATTCGAATTGCGTGTACGCAACGCATGTAATTCTCCGATCGTGTGTATGGATTAAATACATGCAATGCCAATTTGGGTACGGACTTTGCATATCTGACGTGACAATAGATTTAGAATAGTACAGTTTTTTGGTTATATTTGATAATCTTTTTTTGTCATATATTCAAGATATTCCCGATTTCTTACTTAAGTCTTATATTTAGTATTCGATACACTTCTTTCATGCATACATTGCATGTAGGAAAAAGAAGAAGAAATTACCACAAATAGTGACGCTACGATGTTATATGTGCACAATTAGCTCATGACAATCATATAACTTCTCGCTATGGCACACAAGACGGGTTGTAACCATCTTGTGTGAAACTCAAATACTTCCACTTGGTTGCAAGCATTTATAAGCTCCAATCGAAAAAAGCTCAAATCCATTATGAGCTCCGATAGAGAAGCACTTGGATCCATAATAACTGCTATAATTAGTAAACTCTAAACACAAATATATTGCGAGACAAAGATTTAATTCGAAAGTGACTAATTTCATCGCTCAGTCAGATTAATACATCACTTCGATGAATTGGTTACGCATATTGATTTCCTCATTGCGGGTCCCTTTCGTCAGGGCAACACATTTAGTTTTAGTACGCCAACTGGAGGACATTCCCTTCTTGCTCAAAGATTGATTAACAAAAGAATAATAACTGATCAAAAGCAGTTCACTACCTTTTCTCTGAGAAGTATCCTGGTGAAGCTGGGGTGGTATAAGATAAAAAAGTAAATTCATTAGCGTTAGGGAACACATATCGTGTGTAAGAAGGGGGAAAATGATACGACTTAGGAGAATGACTCATGAGTTGTAAATTTGAGACTATTTAAATGTTGTCCAAATGAAGAAGTGGTTACCTACTTATTGTACTAGGTTAAGTAAATGTTACATTAAAATAAATGTAATTTTACAAGCCTATCATGTGTTATAAATGACTTTGTCCCCCACATTATTCGTGGAGATTTTAGTACATATGAGATTTTTGGTTGTTGGCGCTGTGTCAAGACGGTGTTCCCCCAAAAGAAGCAGAAGGATCTTAAGTGAGGTGTACCTTTGTGCGTTTCACCTTAAAAGCAAAGATTAGCCTCCAACGATTAGTGTCGGCTCTCTAAGAAAGAGGAACGATTATGTGCTAATCGACAAAAATAATTTCATCCTCTGATACTAAAGACTCCTGTCAAACTCTTGATAAGGAACTTCGGACTAGATTAGGCCAAATTGACAAGTGGTTTATCCACCACTCAGATATACTTGATCATGAGCTGGTGACCGAACGGGCCTAAGAGATTGGAAAAGGCTAGCATAACTGTCCTTTGCAAAATGACGGTCTCACGGTCAAAGGGAAGCCATAAACATATTTCGAGGAAACCGGGAGACTTCCTCAACCCGTTCCAATTTTTGACCGTATGTTTCCTATTTTTCTTTTCTCTTTTTACTTTTAAGTTTCCCTTTTACAAGCTCAATTGAGAGAAAAAATCACAAGAGGACCCATGGAATCAATTTTTTTAATATGAAGAAATAAAAAATAAAATAGCTACCGCAATATGAATAATTACAAGCAGCATATTATTATCACTTATTAAAGAGAAATTGTCAATGTCATTATATAGATCTATTAAATTTAAAAGATAGACAAAAAAAAAAAAATTCATATTCCATGGTGTTGTGACACTTTCATCATTATCATCTTCGTTTGCATTGTTCATCTCATCTTCATCACTACCATTATTTTCATTAGTGAAGTTACTTTTAATATGAAGTCCATCCATCGAACAAAATTAGAAGAAAAACTTAAGCATTATATGTTTAAAATATATAGACACAAAGTAAAATTCGACGACAATGAATACCTCTTGCTTTCTTACAATTAATAAGTAGAATTAACGAACCTTTATCCATAGTTACGACTTTTTAGATTACAAAATCATAAAATAATCGGGAGTTCAAATTATACAGATAATTACATGCCTATTTTTTATTTATTAAGTTATTTTATTTTTTTGGGAACTATAATCTTATTCTTTGGCCGGAGAATAATATCCACTATTTTAAAAGTAGCAACCGAGTTCTTCGTGTATTTCTTATTGTTTAAATATTATTACTTTGATTTGTTTTTTTTAATGATTCTAGATAATTGGAATCTTGTTTGAATATTTCCTCAACAAATTTGATCATGGCCTACTTTGGAAAATGTATTTCTATATAATAAAAAAGGGGAAATCTGTTAAATAATTCTCCAATTTTGAAGATGGAAACTGTGTGTGGCTGAGGTATGGCCGCTCCTATTCAAAACTAACGGCATGGTTATCTCAGCATTTTCCCTATTTTTATTATATAATAATCATAACTATGGATAAAGGTTCATTAATTCTTCTTGATTGCAAGAAAGTAAGAGGTATTCATTGTCGTTGAATTTTAGTTTGTATCTATATATTTTAGATATATAATGCTTAAATTTTTCTGCTAATTTCGTTCATATGGATAGAGTTCGAATTAAAGGTAAATCCACTAATGAAAATAATGGTAGTGATGAAGATGAGATGAACAATGCAAACGAAGATGATAGTGATGAAAATGTCATGACATCATGGAACATGAAGTTTTTTTTGTTCATCTTTTAAATTTAATAGATCTATATAACGACATTGACAATTTCTCTTTAATAAGTGATAATAATATGCTGCTTGTAATTATTCATATTACGGTAGCTATTTTATTATTTTATTTCTTTATATTAAAAAAAAATTGATTCCGTGGGTCTTTTTGTGATTTTGTCTCTTAATTGAGCTTGTAAAAAGGAAACTTTAAAGTAAAAAGAGAAAAGAAAAATAGGAACATACGGTCAAATATTGGAACCGGTTGAAGAAGTCTCCCGGTTTCCTTGAAATATGTTTATGGCTTCCCTTTGACCCTGAGACCGTCACTTTGCAAAGGACAGTTATGCTAGCCTTTTCCCTGAGAGATTTGCCCATCCTCTGAGTGGATTTGCCTAAAAATGTCCTTTCCTAGAACCGTTTCTGTAAAGCAAATAGAATTATAATAGTTAATCATGGGAAATATGTACGTGGATGTGACGTGGGACCCACCTGACCAAATGTTGCAATCGATCCAATCCATATGGACTTCACTCCGAAAGAAAAAAAATCCCCTGCAGCGAGGCATGTTCAAAAGCTTCTAGGTCCATAGATACACGCATGTGTATCAGCGGTCGAGAATTTTTATATGGGGAATTTTCACGATTTTAGATGGGCCAAAAAATTTCAAAGGCGGGTATGGCAGAAAGAGAACGACGTCTCCCATGTGTATTTCTTCATCAGTTATATGTGCACCAGCAAAACAGCGGCGGGACAATGGAGTGTAATGTATGTGGTCGGCTCGGGCATGCGGATATAGAGCCGGAAGCCAATGAAGTAGAGGATATGGACGAGTGAGCTCCCCCATCTTTGATCATGTACGAAGCTCTTCTATTCATAGACTCACTTCCAGGAATTTGTTTTTTATTTTCTAATCCATCCTTGTGCCTTGCTCTCCAGCCAAGTTAGCTGTTAGTCGATACTTGACAGTAGAGGGACCTAGTTGGCTAATTTGCGGAACTTTGCTTCGCAATTCAATCTTCTTGTGGTGAAAGTCGTGGATTGCGAGTATTCTGAGTTTCTCATTTCACCCATTCGAGAGAAAAAATTGAGCTTGTATTGCCGAATACCCTGTTCTTTGTGACTATAAGGGAGCTACTATTCTGTGGAGGTGAATTTTCTCTTTTTATTGACATTTAAGACATTGCGTAAAATCTGATAAATGAATTACGTGGAAGATTTACCACGAGTTCCTATATGAAATCAAATATGTATATCGATAAAGTTGAATAATTTGTGGATCATTGAAGTTAACCAAGTTGATCCCATTTTTCAATCTTCAGATTTTGCAGCTCTTTGGCATTAGAGAAGGTGGTTGATTTCCCAACCAAACGGTGCTGGGAGGTGAAAAATGTGCCATATGCGCTCAATATAATTGTGCGGCGTGTGCGATTTCTGTTTGTAGAAAGTGTTGCTAAAATGTCGTTATTACATTAGGTGGGAAATGGGCATTTTCCACACTGTTACATTACAGTCTTATTCCATTACCACAACCAAACGGACCATTATTGATTTGAATCTGCAATATTCAAATGCCTTATTAGTAAGCACTTTGCAATCATCAACGTTAAAGCTTGCCTGAAACTAATGGCGGGCCTAAGTATCACAGGCAAATGCACCCTACTTAAAGGAGGTAGAATGCAACATTTCTTTCCAAGTAGAGTCTGGCTCCAAAAATATTCAGTTTATGCAGGATTTGAATTCTCGTTAGACATAGCATAAAAAATTGTCACAAGAGAGAGACATAGCATAAAGATTTGTCAAATACACTGAAAGTGGGCTGCCATTTGAGCACATGGTGATCAATGAATGGAGTAGAGTGTGACTCACGTGAAGGTCCAGCTCTAACCAATATTTTCTTCTACTAAAGTAGTGATTTATGTCATTTCGAAATGACTCGACAAACCTATCTAAACTATTGATTACCTCAATCACCCTAACTAACCTGCTATTATTAAAACTTAAATTGGGTTGGCTCACCTTTCGTCCCGTAATCAAATTTTCCTCTTCGACCTTTATCTCCTTCCTAACTACTTCTTACCGAGACTGAAGAGGTTCTAGTCAAAATTCCAAAATTTTTAAGACATTTTTGGTGATAAGAAGTATGGCAGTTTTTAAACTTTTCTCAAAGCAACTTTTTCTTCATTTTCTTTTCTTCTTTTTAATCTTCCCTTTTCTTTCAACAAAAATATCCCTCCCCCCCCTCCCTTCCTCCTCCATACTTCTTTATGTTCTTCTCCCTAACTTTCTATTCCCATATACAAAAAGATCAAAGGAAGTGTGAACTCGAAAGATCACATCAAAATCGTGCAAAATTCAAAGCATAATAGAACATATGCATTGAACTCAACTTAGAATGATATATCTCTCATTCATGTTTTACATTACAATGCCCTTTATTTATTATATCGATGAAATAGAGCTTATGGAACACTTTCATTGAATTGAGAAAAACAATCTTTTAAAGTGCTCCTAGTTAATTGAACAAAATATTCACATATCAAACATTATTCATAAAAACATTATATATTCCTTTAATTTCATTTAAAACGATATTATTTCATGGACAACAATTAAATCGGATCAGCGGAAACGTCATTATCACTCCTGTAGAAAGGATCTGACAGGTTTCACCATTTGAGGAGTAGTTTAGTTGCTATCACACAGGACATGTCGTGCACTTCTGTAGCTGGTAGATTATGAAGTACTTGATTCCCTAACATGCGTGTTAATTTTTCCAACCGCTAAATTGACTTGTGGGTCATTTCATATGCTGAGCGGTAAGATGATCATTTACCTTAAACAAATGGAGTAAATAACCATGTATGACAAATGTAGGAGTAAATTTTTCTAACCGTTGATAAGAAGATAGTACATTTACTCCTACTTTTGTCATGCATGGTTTTTTTGTGCTTGTCTCTCATGTAATTGAGTAGTAAGATGATGGTTTGCCTTAAATTTAAAGATTTCATTTATTAGTTTTGGCTCTTATTGAGTTTTGGCTTGCCCGTTTATTTTTAAATACATGTAAGATGGACCTTCCACTGTCATTGCTTTTGGAGCTCCCATGTATTTTGATTGTGAATATCAAGATATACTTATTGTCCCGGGCTTAGTTCAAATAATTCAATTAAGCTCAAAACCCCCTTGCTTTAGTCCATTAATGCAATATTATATGGGCTTAATTAAAATGCTCTTAATACTTATATGCAATTTAATTAATATTTTTGTTATGGAGTTGGGTTGATCTTAATTTTTCTATACAATAAATGTTTAATTGTGTCATCAAGATTTAAGAATCATAACAAGCGATTGTTCAGGCCCTTCAACTGGGAGACATAATCTTAACATTCCACATACATAATTAACAATTTTTTTTTGGTTGGATAATTAACAGTTTGTTGTTATCTTATCTTGATGTAGGATTCTATAATGGCGATTAAGAAGTGTTATATCTTTCCCTCTTTCTATCTTGGGAAGGATGTTGGAAGTTTCAAAATATTTCTTTCTTAGTATAAAAGTGTGTTTGTTCTTTGTGTTAATGATTGATTGCTTGACGATCTGAAAATATGTAGATGACTTTGAAATTTGAAGCTGATGGGGAAGAGAAATGTCTTTGATGGCCAAATTTGTTGCTCACTTAAATTCGTTGAAATATGCTAAAATTTTAATCGGGAAGAAAATGGTGCAATGGAAGATTTCATTTGCCTAAAACTAGACCAGCCTTTACATAATTGGACTGCTGGTATTAGTGGAAGCGTGTGTTCCAATGTATACGTGTATGGTCTAGTTGATGCAGAGGAATGGACAAAGATAGGTTATAAACAAAGTTTATGGGATAAGGATAATTTCATTAGTTTATTAAAATGGTATTATAAACATAGTTGAAGGATGTGTTGGGGTGGGATATAGGATATGTATATTGAGCTTACTCCTCCGCAGACTTGGTCGAGGGCTAAACCCCACACACACGACCTAGCATACGTAGGCTCTATTTATAGGCTCTTTAAAATAATCGAGCCACTTTTTTTGACATGTGTAAGGCAACTTCCTTCTTCACGGGGATGCCACAACTCTTGTTGACTTTTTTTCAATGTTTCCCACCTAAGTCTTCCCCAACTTGGCCTCTACTTACTATTTCTTTAGCTGATGCTTGCTTGCATTCCCACGTTCATGTTTTTCTTCAGCCATCGCCATTCTTGACATAGTTGAGGAGAGATCTATAGAATTTGGAAAATGGATCACAATTTCTGACATGGACAAATATGAAAAAGACCAAAACAAGAGAGTTATCATTTGATTATGATAAACGAACAGCCAAATGTCCATCATTCGGTACATCTAAAGTGGGAAATGAACATGACTGGAAAGGGAAAATTATTGTACAGAGAGGCAAATTGTGGGTTCAATAGCTGAGCACGGTATATGTGGTCTGAATTATAGTGAGTGCGAAGAGGAAGATAGCCGCGACCAGAGACAATAAAGCCCAAGGACTCCTGAAGTAGGTCTGAATGAGATTAGCCCTCCACTTGTTCCAGGGCTTGTTGCAGTACTCGTTGACCTTATTGCACACAGAAATGAGGCTGCTGTTGGGTTCAATAGTTGTGTACTTGGCCAGCAAGCGAAACAGCCCGGTGGTCTCCTTGTCGCTCCCCAGGACATTCAGGACTATGCCCAAGGTGTGGAGAAGCGTGACGTCGCACTCATTGGCGATGATGTAGTCCATGAAGTAGATGTAGGACGTGACCTCGTTCCCGGTCCCAACATGGAAGCGCTCAAATGCGATGAGGTTGAGGAACATGGACTCGGTTGCTTCTTCCACCACGATTTCAGGGAGACTCAGAACCCCGCTAGAAAAGGAGATGTCCGTGAGGCTGCGGGTCTTGCTCTTCTTGAGCCGGATCCCATGCTCGTTGAGCTCAGTGGCTGACCGGACTAATAGAAGGCCCTCACACCCCACCTTGTCCAGCATGGGCTTCTCATGGAGTAGTAGGCTCTTCCTGACAACGTCCAGGACGTGCAGGCATTTGCCTATCCTCACCGTGTTCTTGCCAGGGGAGCAGTAATTGAGGATGAGCCTGTTGATGTATTCGTCATCCTGAGTTGTCGGTGTGAAGTCAGTGCATTTGAATGTGAGATCGTTGTCGTATCAGTTGTACTTGAGTTAAAGTGAAAAATAAAAAAATAAAAAAAAGAAGAAGTTTCCAATAGTGGTGATAGATTTAGTAATCATGTTCTCAGTTAATCGAATCATGCATCCAACAGACTTGGAGTATTTGATTTGATGGATCCCATGTGAGGTCCACATAGCCCATCTGTGATCACCAAGATGTACTGTTAGTGAATCTGACAAAGCAAAATCTAAGAAACTAACCTCCTTGCCATCATTCTCGACGGCGACCAGCCGATCCAGCACTAGCATCGGCAGCTGATTCTCCAGCATCAGCATGTCTGGCCATATGTATGGCATTATGGAAAGCATCCTGTGGGTGTAAAACATGGGGTTGTCAGGCTCATAGTCATCCACTGCCTGTGTCGCGCTCCTCAGGATCTCAAGCATGAAGCATCCGTCAGTTATCATCAGCTTCAGGAACCGATTTGCTGCGCCCTCACCACCGCACTCCTTCCACTCCAGGTCCAGTGCGTCGTAGCTCTCCTCGAGGTCTCGTGCCACTTCCCTCAGGGACTCGAGAAAGGGATCGAGAGGCTTCCCGGACCGCCTGAGGAAGTGGAGAAGTGCACGGTGCTTGTGGTCCTCCATGGTGCGGAGGTGGATCTCGCCGTGGTGGTAGGGGCCAAAGGAGATAGCCTGTGGCTGGAAGGCCTTGCGGTTGAGGTCAGTGACACAGGCAGGAACCCTGTAGATGGACCGCTTCTTCCAGTGCCGTTGCTCGTCGGGGGGCATGCACTTGAGGCTCTCGTTAACTTCGACGATCCAGTTGGTCTCGTACCGGTCCCGCGGCGGCATGGTTCCTGTTTTGGAGTGTCTTACGTTCTATTTTCTTAAGCTGAAAGGAGTGTGAGAAGAGGAGAATTTACGGAGACAGATGGGAAGAGTGAAGAGGTATTTGGGGACAAACCATGCACGTGTAACTCACGTTTCGTGCGAGATGATTCGAATTCAGAGCCCGCAAAGCACGTAATCTCCCGACCGTGTATTAGCCTTTGAATTTGATGAATTTCACCAGAGTCTCTCTAAATCGAAGGGCTTGTATGCATTGAATACATTAGACGCCGATTTGGGTACGGACTTTGCATATTTCATGCGACACTAGAGTTAAAATAGTATTTTTTTGTTATATTTGGCAATAATTGAGTTACATATTTAGTACTCGCACTTCTTTCGTGTATACATCACATGTAGGAAAAACAAAAAAAAATGACCACGAATATTGATGCTATGTTTTTATGTGTGCACGGTTAGCTAATGACAATCATAAAACTTCTCATTCATTAACTTCATATGGTACACAAGACAGGTTGTAACCCTCTTGTGTGAAACTCAAATACTTTCACTTGTTTCACACAATCGACTATGGGCATTTCTGAGCTCCAATTGAGAAAAGCTCTAATTCATTATAATTACTTTTGAGCTCCAATCAAGAAGAACATAGATCCATTATAACTGCTATAATTAGTAAACTCTAAATACATATTTCTTGTGGAACGTGGATTAAATCCAATAGCGACTAATTCCATCAACCGAACAGATGAATACGTCATTTTTTTGGGTCGCAAATGAATACATAATTTTGATGAATCCGTTTTCCACGTTAAGTTCTAATTACGCATATTGATGACCTCATACCGGGTCCCTTTCGCCCGGGCAACGCGTTCAGTTTTGGTCCAAATAAGCCAAATGGAGGACACTCCTTTCTTGACCAAAGACTGATTAAAAAAAGAAGAAGAGCTGACTGAAGCAGTACGCTACTATTGCTCTGAGAAGAATCCTTGTGAAGCCGGGGAAGTATAGTTATAAATTATATTCATTAGCATTAAGGCACAAAAATTTGGGAGCACGAGTCAAAGTCATCATGGATTTGCCTATTTTGAGCGTATCTTTCATGAGATTTAAATGTGAGACTATTTAAATGTTGTCCAGATGAAGAAGTCATTACCAAATTCATTGTACTAGATTAAGTCAATGTTACGATTAAAATAATGTAATTTTACAAGCCTATCATGTATTATAAATGACTTTGTCCATTAAGTTATCCATTAAGTTTTTAGTTTAAATGATTTTTTTGGTTGTGGGCACTGTATCAACACAATGTAACCCTAGAAGAAGCTGCAGGATTTTAAGTGAAGGATGCACATCGGGCACGGACCATTATGCGCTTCACCTCAAAAGCCAAGATTAGCCTCCCACGATTAGTATCGGCTCCCTAAGAAAGAGGAGCAATTATGTGCTAATCCTTATAAAAAAAAAAAAAAAAAAAAAAAATTCATCTTCTGATACTAAAGATGCGAAGGAGTCCTGTCAAACTCTTAAGGAACCTTCTGACCAGATTCGGCCAGACTGACAATAGATTTACCCACCACTTAGATATCCCTGATCATGGGCTATTGATCGAACGAGCCAAAGAGATTCGCCCATCTTTTGAGTGGATTCGCCTAAAAATATCCTCCCTAGAACCGTTTTTGTGAAACAAATGCAATCATAATAGTTGATTATGTGATATATAGACGTCATGTAGGACCCACATGACCAACTTTTGCAATTGATCAGATCCATATCGATTTGGCTCTAAAAAAAAAAAAATCCCCCAAAGCAAGGCATGTCCAAAATTCTATGCCCCTAGATACACAAATGCATATGTGTAGTCAAAGAATTTTTGTATGGAGAATTTTCATGATTTTAGACTGGCCAAAAAATTCCAAAGGCAGGTATGGCAAAAAGAGAATGACTTCCCCCATGTGTATGAATATGTGCAACAACAAAGCAATAGTGGAACAATGCCCCATCGGACGGTGCATCCTTGTGATGTAATGGAGTGATGTAAGTGGAATGCAATTATAGAATAGATGAAAGGAAAATTGTCCAAAAAGTTCTAAATTTATTATATTTTTATTAATTTAATCATAAGTCTTTCAATTTTGTCAATGAAGATCTAAATTTTTTTTTTCACATTTTGTCAATTGAGTTCATTTGGCCAATCTTAATCGAAAATCACTAATGTGAATGCAAGCATCTTATATAAGACAACCGACATTAACGTTGATAATTTTTTATAATATTTTAATATTTTTCAAATTTTTATTCTTTTAATAACCATAGGCTAGCCCTCCCTAGGCGAGGGCGTAGTTGCCCTAGCTAGTCACGAGCAAGGGCCTCCACGCCCTCACTAGCCACATGTGAGGACATTGGCCCTTGCTTAGATCCAAGGGAGGATCACGACCCTTGCCCTTGGTCGGCCAAGGTCGCAATGCCCTTGCTTGGTCTAGCTAGGACCGCAATGCCCTCACTTCGCTTGGGTGATGCAAGGGCATCACATCCCTTGCCAGCCAAAGGGTGACACTTGTGGCCAGTCACTAGGTGAGGGTTTAAAAAAAAAGAAAAGAAAAAGAAAAGAAATATAAATAAAATGAATTCGAAAAAAAATTAAAAAATTATTAAAAATTATCCACTTTAAGATCAACCGTGTCACATAAAATGTTCAATGTTCATATCAGGGATTTCCAGCTAAATTGGCAGGATTGATTCAATTGAAAAATCATATAAAAAATTAGGACTCAATAATAAAATTAAAAAGTTTGAGACTGAATTAATAAAAATGTAATAGGTTTAAGATTTTTTAGATAATTTTCCCAATAGAGAGGATACGGACAAGTGGGCTCCGCCATCCTTTGGGCATTGCTTTCGAGCTAAGTTATCTGCTAGTCAATACTTGACAATAGAGATCTGAGCTTAATATCCACAAAGACATTTAAGTCAAAATATTGTTTTATGAGTGGTGCTAGCATCACCGCGTCAAAGGATATTTCCTTTACACAAGCGCTAGGAAATTTCAAGCAAGAGACAAGTCTCCCTCTCTCTCATCCAAGATGTGTGGCTGAGGATTCACCGTTCCTTTTTCCAGCTAACGGTACGGTTGGCTAAGCATTACACTTGTTTTATCTCGCTTTTTATTCCTTCCAAAACCATCCTTAATAAGAAAAAGTTAACTGCTTTCATTTTATCCACATCCATCATCATTTATGCGCTCGCTGGCCCCACTAAAATGATAATTATCTCAGTCTTCACCCATTTCCTCTTCTAGAAAAAAATGCCTTCTATTTTTACTTTTTAGAGTCAACTTTCGGTCTATTAGTCTTCTTCTTATAAACCTATTTAACTTTCCGTTCACGCATTAGGCGTGCTTGACGCTAGTTACATGTCTATTATAACATATGTGCATTTGACTTGCACAATCGTATCCTTCCCTCCTATATTATTCCCGCTCTACTATGTTTGGCTAACCGTACCATTAACTTGAAAAGTAGATGGTGAACCTTGCCACACATTTTCCATGAGAGGGACAAATATCCGTGTTTTGCCTGGTAATTTCCATGCGGTTGCGTTGGAGAAAGATAACTTTTGTAGCTATCCTTTGACCGTCATATGGACACATTATGACGTCCCCAGCACGTCACAGCTAACGTGACTATCCAAATCTTTCCACTTTTTAGACATGCAGAAACGTATATATAGACCAATAATCACCCAGAACATACGAAATTCAAGGAATACATGTAGGAATATAAACCAAGATAATTTCATTTCCTTTAGCTTTTGATACTTTTGGGCGACCTAGGTCAGGTAAATTGGGGATTTACCGAAATATTCCTACTTTGTACTATATGAAAATTCCATCAGCTGTACCACTTCGACCATGATATTGTATATCTACAAGATTACCTAACTCATCCAAACTACCTAGTCTTCCAAAAATGCTATCCTCGTCCTCCGATCCTTGTCATATTCGACCCTGCTATCTCCATCGCCCATCGATCCGAGCATAGATGACGACAAACCCAATTAGCCTTGGGCCTGATGGTAAACCAACATTGACTGTCGATAGCGCAATGACATGGATGAAGGTGACATTGGGAAAGTTGGGGTCATGCAGCTTAGTCTGGTGCCACGTGAATTTTATCAAAACATCGTAGAGGGTCATGGGGGATACAGGTAATGGTGGCATGTCTACTCATTTGAAAAATAATAATCCACCAATAGTGAGTATAAACTCAACAAGCAAACTACCAACCAATCCATACTACATATGTTAATTTCGTCACATACAAGAAAGTTTAGAATAAAATATAGAAGACCATTTTGAAATCAACTTGATAGAGAACCTTTTTCAAAATTATAATAGCAGGTGAAAATCATTTCCTTTAAAAATAGTAAACCAATAAAGCTCAAATGAAATCTAAAAATGTCAATGATCATATTTGCTGTGAATTAGCTGCCATCATCTTTTGGGAAACCCCGTTACCCCCGGGCATCTCACACTCATTTGGCATCGTGAGGATATTTGGGAAAACTGTGTTATACCCCCAAGCATTTGGAGGAACTTAGTTATCCCTCCATGCATCCCTATTACCACCTGAGGCATCGTCGTCCGAAGGACCAACGGCATTCTCAAATCACACACTCATCTCATGGTGCAACAATTCAATATTTCAATTTAAACATGCCATCCACTGAGTTAATGTATGGGAACAATTCAATGTCCGCCCTCAACTATCCTTTGTAAACCAGAGAAGTGATACAAACATTAAGTTGGCAGTACTAGTTCAAAAGGACGGGTAACAAAAGGGAGGGGAAAATTGTCTAAAAAGTCCTAACCAATTCCAGCAGCTTTGCCAATTCAGTCTAAACCTTTCATCTTGCTGATCAGCCCTTTGTCGGTTGCCAGTGAGTCCATCCGGCCAATTTTGGTCGAAAAATACTGATGTGGACGGCGGTGCCATGTAGGATCTGCTTGGCTGCCGACGTGGACAATTTTAAATAATATTTTAATATTTTTAAAATATTTTTGATTTTTTTAAAATATTTTTTGTTTTTCCCTTCTTTTTTTTTCTTTTGGCTTTTCCCTTGCCCTTTCCGGTGGCCGGCCGCCGGCCACCGCCACACGGCCCACTGGCCTTGCTCGCCACAAGTGAGGCTCGCCGGCGAGGGCCCGGCGAGGCCCGGCCTTGCTAGATCCGGCGAGGGGAGCCTCGCCGAGCTCACCTCGCCCGGGCGAGCGTCGGCCTCACCCCCGGCGGGCGGGCGATGACTAGCCACCGGCCACGTGCCGACGCCAAGAAACGGGCTAGGGGCGAGGGCCGGCCTCACTAGATCTGGTTTGGGCGAGGCCGACGCTCGGGCGGGCGAGGGCGAGCCCCGCCGAGGGCCCTCGCCGATTTGGCCTCGCCCGGCGTCGCCGTCGCCCGGCCAGGCCTCACCTGTGGCGGGTGAGGCTAGCCCTGGCCCCAACGAGGGCCGGCCTTGCCGATCCGGCGAAGGGAGCCCTCGCCGAGGCTCGCCCCGCCTGCACTCGCATCGGCGAGGCCGGCCCTTGCCGGGCCAAGGCTAGCCTCGCCCAGCCGGGCCTTGCTCGTGGCAGGCGAGGCCGCCCGGTTGGCCGTGGGCCGGTGGCCGGCCGCCGGCCACCGGAAAAGGGCAAGGGAAAAGCCAAAAAAAAAAAAAAAAAAAGGAAAAAAAGAGAAAAACAGAAAATATTTAAAAATCAATTTTTTTTTAAATATTAAAATATTATTAAAAATTGTCCACGTCGGCGCGGCATCCCTACGTGGCACCACCGGCTTCCACGTCAACATTTTCCGGCCAAAATTGGCCGGATTGACTCAATTGGCAACCGACATAGGTTTAGGACTCAATCGGCAAGATTGAAAGGTTTAGGATTGAATTGGCAGAAACTGCCATAAGTTTAGAACTTGTTGGACAATTCTCCCCAAAAGGGAGTTTTAGCCAAAATCGACAGAAAAGGGCAGCTCGCCCATATGTAGAAATCAAGGGCATTTGCAAAGCAAATCAGTTCTAAAAATCACAAAACTTTAACACAATATGGACGAGTCTCCAAAGAATGTTTTTCATGGAGAATTCAAGACCCGTTTGAGCTTGTACGAGTCCTGATAATTTTATATACTTCAGGTCAAAACATAGTAAATTTCCAGGATTCAACAAATTCGAGAATGAGCATTTCGGACGCCTAATTGTGCTCCAAAATCATGAAAATATATCACATTATTGTTTAAGATGTGGTTTAAAATTTTCTGGGGACACTAGTCCAAATCTTTTGTCAAATATTCTGAAGAAAATGGAAACCGAGTAAAGGTCCAGTAACTGTTTATGAAGACAAATTTGGACCCACGTACTTTATCAAATATATTTTGCACGTATGCAGCACAAAAAATCCAAATTTAAGGTATGTCGTAAAAGAAGATATAATGAGCAACTTTCGTGAAGAAAGTCTCACCAAATTCCCACCGCAAAAACTAGCACAAAATTGGCAAAATCATTGGCTACAGTAAATTGACCCGAAAGTATCCGTAACCTCGAACTTCAACAATACTTGCAGTGCACATTCTCCGAAACTGTTGACTAACACAACTAGGCGTGAAATCGTGAAATCAATCAAGATGATTAAAACTTGAGGAAATCGACCTCGATGTACAAAAATCAACCTACATAGCACAAATGGGAAGCAATTTACTTGCCTCAAACTTCTAGGAGCGGCTGGTGTTGTGCGGTGGTGCTGTGGAGGCCTCGGTCCTTCGCTGTTCGCTCGATGCTTTGAGACGAACTGGGACGTGGAGCGACTAGCTGCGCGATGCGTGGGGTTGGGCGGGGGTGGATGGAGGGCATTGTTGGGCGGTTGGACGGCATGAAACGCCGCGGTTGTGCGCGCAAAACAGAAAGTTGCTGCACAAGTTGGAGAGGATGAAGAGGGTGTTTGGCTTGAATGAGGGTCGGGCGTGTAGAATAGAAGACGGTTGCTCGCTGCTTGCTTAATATGCGGTCTCCACTGCTTAATCTAAGTGTTGACCAACAGGATAACGTACCAGATAGAAGAGTGCTCTTTAGCTTAGTGTCCCTTTCTGCTGATTAATCCTATCTGTCCATCTTGTAGCCACGTTCTAGTTTGACTCTTGCTGCGTTCTACTCATTACCGATTAAATCTGGTTGTAGGCGAGGCTTCTTGATGCCAAACAATGGGATTGGTGGCGGCATGAGAGATGGCCAAGTGGCATGGCTTGGGGTGCATCTAGTGGCGCCAAAGTGCCAGTCTTGGTGACACGGTAGCATGGCGAGGTAGCGTGATTTAGGTGTGACGGTTGGTGATGGGGAGGCACAATTGGCAAGACACGGCGGTGATGCGGATGACGTAGTTTGGTGACGACTTTGGTGCTGCGGCCATGACTGCTAATCGCTTGAGGCTCATCTATCGAGCAAAAATCCGGATGTCACACACACCATGATATGGTAACATTCCCTGAAATTAAATATCCTAGAACCCCAAAATTTTCTTACCTTTTTATAGGGAAAACCTAAAACTAAAGAAATTATATTTCCTGTTGTTAAAAAGGCCAAAGCCATATAGTTTATTCATTGTTTTCTTGTTTCCATGGTTATGTCAGTGATTTAATTACACAGCTCGCTGAAATATAATGTGGCGGCCTTCTATATCGACAAGGACAATTGCTAATTTTTTACTGCTTTCCGTACTCCAAAAATGCACATGCAGTTCATCGGTGGCAGTGGTTACATGCTTGGATGACTTGTACTTTTCACATGTGATTGTCCATTTTAAGGTGAGAGAATTGAGTATTGTGGAGATTTTATTTTACCCAATGGAGATTTACTATGATCACTGGGTAGACTTTTTTTTTTTTTTTTTTTTTGTCGTGATTTACTTTCTGCCTCGGTTATTTATCCCAATCAGCCATCAGTTCTGAGGACAGTTTTATTAATCAATCTATCATTTGCTTTGTCGTAACAGGCATGCATGCGAATGAGGTTAACTACACATGCAGTTAAATGAGTGTGAGCATTCTTGTAGCTGGCATTCTCTTCGCTTTAATATACCTGACGTTAAAGTATTGTAGATTCCCTCAATCCCATATTGACTCGTCAAGATTTTACAATTCGAAGTACTTATTTTGGAGCTCTGCTAGCATAAGGCTACTGTGAGAATAACAGTTCGTTGTGAGTTATAAATTATTAAAGAAATTGGCCCCACAACAATTTATAATTACTTGTTATTTGATTTTTTGTGATCCAAAATAGACTGTTATTTTAACAGTAGATTAAAAACTATCACGCAATCATTTCTCATTATTGTGTGATATAGGGAGGATCTTGTCCTTGTTATGTCTTTGTTACGTTCCACATATTCTGGTCTTTCATAATGGTTTTTCTCAACAATTTGATTTCGTTGCCGCTTTGAATGTCTTGGCCATTTTTCTTTAGGACTTCTACTAGAGGCGTCTTGAGATTAATATGTCTGCTTCTCATAAAGATTTACTACTAATTTCTAAGCTGTTTTCTTTCATTCATACAACTATCTGATTTAGGTCATCAAACTGAATTATGAATAAAAAATGAGACTGCCAATGATAAGCCAGGAGAATGTGAGGATGATGTCAAGTCATCATACCCCTTATGCCCTAGGCAACACGTGCTACAATGGCGGGGACAAAGCATCGTGATCCCACGAGGGTGAGCTCCAAAACCCCATGTCATAAGTTCAAATCCTATGTAGTGTGATTCCATTATTGGTTAAGTTAGTCCAAAAATTACACTTAAATAATTAAATAGTAATTGTAAGGGGACTGGAGTAGGCTACCATGAGACAAAAGCTCTTCTTTATAAAGATATTCGATTCGAAACTATTATATGTTCAAGGTTCAATATTAAAATAATTTCAGAGGTTTGCCTTGACTTTGTCCATGTCAATCTCTGGATCTCAACCTAGTTTCCTGCTCCCAAAAACTTATCACAGGATATTTCCCTATTTCAACTACAAAACATTGGAATTATTACGTGACAATGTTGCATAATTGATAACTCTTCTTACAGCGGCTCAGCTTAATCCGAATTGTAAGACTATAGGAAGCTTGATATTCAGCTATTGCTACTCTGGAAGGATACCCCCCATCGCTGAATATTTATAGAAGCACCTAAACTTCGCCTTTTGAAATTTGATTCATTAAGGCACTGTTTGGTAACCATCCAAACAATGATCGATTCTGATTTTTTTGTTCCCGGATTAGTTTGGGAACATAATCGCGTTTGGTAAAATTTTTGTTCCTAGGAAAAATTTCTATTTTTTGTTCCCGGAAATAAATTTGGAATAGAATCAAGAATAAAATTAAAAAAAAGTTGATTCTTATTCTAGGAACAAATCTAAGAATCAAAACCAATTATTCTTCTTCCATTTTCTCTTCTTCTTCTCTTTTCTTCTTCTTTATCGACCGCCATCCCGCGGTTGCCGTCCGCCGCCGCCCGTCACCGCCAGTCGTCGGCAACCGGTCCGGCGAGCTCGCCGGAGGCAAGCCCACCCACCGGCGAGCTCGCCGGAGGCCCGCCCGGCCACCTGCGAGCTTGCCGGAGGGCCGGGTGAGGTTCGCTCGCCGAGGCTAGGCAAGCCTTGCTGGTGGCCGGGCGTGCCTCGCCCAGCCCGGCGAGGCTCGCCCAACCCCGCCGGTGGCCAAGCGAGCCTTGCCCAACCCGGCGAGGCCGTCCCGGCCACCGGCGAGGCTTGACCTCACTAGATCCGGCGAGGCCGAGCCTCGACGGGGCCGGGCGAGCCCTACCCAACCGCTCGGGCGAGGCTCGACCGGCGACACTTCGGTGAGGTCGCCGGCCCTCGTCCGGCCGGTCGCTGCACCGGCGATCGGCCACTTCCGGGAAGAAGAAGAACATGAGAGAGAAAGGAAAAAAAGAAATGAAATGAAATGAAAAAAGAAAAAAATTAAAAATTAAAAATTAAAAGAAATTGAATTTGAAACAAAATCAATGAAAGACGGTATCAAATGCAATTCTATTCCGTAATCAAAATTTTGGACAGTTACCAAACGGCTTAAAATGCTTAGAAATTGTTCCCGGGAACATAATAAAAAATAATCATTTCTGGTCAAAATGTTATCGGGAATAGAATCGTCACCAAACGCGTCCTAAGCATCTAAAAACTTCATCTTTTACCTCACCAAAAAAAAAAAAAAAAAAAAAAAACTTCATCTTTTAAATTGTGGTTCGTTGCAGTTCATACAAAAAAATGAGCCCTGTTCATTAAGGTTAGACAATTGCAGTTTTCTCCAAATTAGTGGTTTTTTCTCTGTACATAATTAGCAATACACTGCAGCTTATTTCGAGAACAGGAATTTTCAAAATATTTATTTCTCATGTATATACATACATTTGTTCCCCGTGTTAATGATTGATGGCTTGAGACTGGGAGATACACAGATGACTTTGAAATTTGAGTATTAGAGATGACTTAGAAGGCCATACTTGTTTTTCACTTGAGTTCACGACAACTTCACGAATTTATTCAAGAAGAAAATGTGGCAATGGAAGATTTCATTTGTCTAAAACTTGATCATCCTTCACATTACCTATCCAAATTGGACAAATATGAAAAAGACTGAAATCATCACTTGATAATGATAAATAATCAGCGAAATGTCCATCGTTCAAAACATTTTAAGAGGGAAATGAACATGACTAAAGACAGGGTGGAAATCATTTATAACTACAATCGCCAACCAATCAAAAGATAATTATCGAGCATCAGCCATTAGGAGAAAAACCAGAATATGGAAAAAAAAGAATATTTTAGAGTGGGAAACTGAGAATTCGGGTTGTAGGTGAGCACGGTGTACGCGGTCTGAATTATGCTGAGCACCAAGGCGAAGATGGCGGCCATAAGAGACCATACAAGCCAAGGATTACTGAAGTAGGTGCGGATGAGATTAACCCTCCACATGATCCAGGGTTTCTGGCAGTACCTTTTGAGCCTCTTGCGCACAGCGTCGAGGCTGCTTTCAGGGTCGAGCACCACATCATTGGACAGCGAGCGGAACAGCTCGGTGATCGCTTTTTCGCTCCCGATGACATTGTGGATGATACCATGGGTTTGGAGTAGCTGGACGTCCCGCTCGTTGGCGATGATGTCGTCCACGAAGGAGATGTAGGTCGTGACCTTGTACCCACCCCAATGTGGAAGAGCTCGAGTGCGATGAAGTTGAGGAACACAGACTCGGTAGTGTCATCCACCTCGATCACGGGGAGCCTCAGGACCCCCCTGGCGTAGGAGATGTCCCTGAGACTGTTGGTCTTGCTCTTCTTGAACCGAATCCTGGCATAGTTGAGCTCGACGGCCGGTTGGATTATCTTCTCGCCACCCTCGTCCTGCTCATGCGGGATATTGGGCTTCTCCACATGGTGCAGCAAGCTCTTTCTGAAGACGTCCAGGATGTGCAGGCCTTTGCCCATCCTCGGGATGTGCGTGCCGGGAGAGCAGAACTCGAGGATGAACCTATTAATGAATTCTTCATCCTGCATTGTTGGAGTAATGTCAGTGCATTGAATATGAGATTGCTGTCATATCGATTAGTACTAGCTTTAAACAGGAAAAAAAAAAAGTTTTCGATAGCGGTGATAGATTGAATAATGCAATTATTAATTGTGCATCCAACAAGTTGGGAGCATTAGAGTCGATGGATCCCACACGTATTCATATAAGATCACCAGGATGTACCGTTAGGTGCACATGGTACCTGGTTTCCATGCATGCAATAACCTCTTATGACGGAGCGAAATCTAAGAAAGTAACCTGCTGGCCATTGCTCTCGACAGCAACCAGCCGATCCAGCACTTGCATCGGAAGCTGATTCTCCAGCACGAGCATGTCCCGCCTAATGTGCTTCATTATGTAGACCATACCGTAGTTGCTGAAAATGGGGTCGTTGGGCCCTTAGTCGTCACCCTTGTCGGTCGCGTACCTCAGGATCTTGAGCATGAAGCAGCCATCAGTGATCATCAGCTCCAGGAACCTGCGCACGGTGCCCTCGCTGCCCTCCTTCCACTTTGGGTCCAGGGCGACGTAGCTTGCCATGAGGTCCCCCACCACCCCCCCTTAGGGACTCAAGGAAGCGCTCGAGGGGCCTCCCCGACGGCGTGAAGAAGCGGTAGCGTGCACGGTGCTTGTGTTCCTCCATGGGGAGGAGGTGTTCCTCGCCATAGTGGTAGGGGCCGAAGGAGACAGCCAGCGGCTGGTAGGCCATGCGGTTGTGGTCGGTGATGTGGGTGGGGACCCTGTAGATGGACCACTTCTCCCAGGACTGTTGCTCGTTGAATTGGACGATCAGTTGGTCTTGTTCGAGGGCAGAGCCATGGTTCCGCAAGTTTCTGTTACGGAGTGACTTATGTTCTTGTTGTTTGTATTAAGCTGAATGGAGAGAGAGCGGAGGTGAATTTAGAGAGAGAGACAGAGAGATGGGAATAGTGTTCGAGGTTGCCCAAGCCCAATGCTTCAGGATGGAGAAGTGCTACGGCACTAGCCATGGATGCGCGAGTCACATTTTGGGTCCGAGGATTCGAATTGCACGCACGCAACGCCCGGGATCTCCCGATTAGTGTATTAGCCTGAAAGAAGATGGAGATCTCGAAGAGACAGGGATTGAAGGAAGAAGTTTTTCTTTCTATTCTCTTCAATGAATGTAAACGTTCACTTTTCTGTAGATATAATACAAGGAGTATACAAATAACGGAAGTAAATGATCCTATGTATCAATCTATATCTAAATTATCTAAATCTAATCAATCTAATCTTTGATTGATTATGTACACAATCGTAATCCTCTAATCAAATCTTCTGTCGAATATCCCGGGTAAATCCAAGTAAATCCCTGCATATCTTCCAACACTCCCCCTCAAGCTGGTGGTCTGTAGATGTCCAAGACACCCAGCTTACTCAACAGATATACGTGCTGTCTTTGACATAGGGGTTTGGTAAAAATATTTGCTGGATGTTCTGTTGTCCCAATTCCCTTTGTCTCAATTACTCATTCTTGAATTTTCTCTCGAGTGAAGTGACAATCCACCTAAATATGCTTGGTTCTCTCATGTACTATAGGATTTGCTGCAAGTTTGAGAGCCGCATCATTGTCACAGTATAGCTTGGTTGATCCTTGCACTTCTACTCCGAGATCCCTAAGTAGGCCTCGTATCCACACTATTTGACAGGTGGTTTTGGCCATAGGTCGATACTCTACTTCAGCTGAGGATAAAGACACAGTGGGTTGCTTCTTGGTCTTCCATGAAAGAAGTGATTCTCCCAATTCGATCCAATATCCAATGACTGATCTTCGACTACATGTCGCATGATATGCATCACAATATGCTGTCATTTTCATATCGCATTTCTTGGATAGGAGTATCCTAAGTCCTGGACATTTCTTTAAATATTTCACAATCTTCAAGACTGCATCGAAATGGAATTGCTTTGGGCTGTGCATGAACTGACTAAGTATCTGTACTGCATAAGAGATATTGGTCCTTGTCATAGTCAGATATATGAGTTTCCCAACAAGCCTTTGATATCCTGATGGGTCTCTGAGTATTGGATCATCATTTTTTGATATGCCCTTATCATAATCTGCAGTAGTCAATTTAGTGTTCTACTCGATGGGAATTGCAGCTGGCTTGCATTCTGATAGACTTGCTTCTGATATAATCTCCAATATGAACTTTTGCTGACTGAGGGAAATCCCCTGGTTAGATCGAGCAATTTCGATCCCAAGGAAATATTTAGGTGCTCCTAAGTCCTTAATATGGAAAGTGGCATGCAAGTATTCCTTGAATCTTTCTATGGCAGCCTTATCATTTCCCATAAGAAGAATATCATCGACATATATCATCAAATAGATAGATGACGTACCTTTGTTTCGTGTGAACAAAGCATAGTCATGTTTTGATTGCTGGAAGCCTGCTATTGTAAGAGCACTCGCAAATTTAGCGTACCATTGTGTGGAGGCTTGTTTTAACCCATAAAGGGATTTGCAGAGACGACACACTTTATTCTCCCCTTGTCTCCGTAAGCCCTAAGGAATATCCATATATATCTCTTCGTCTAAATCACCGTGGAGGAAGGCATTGTGCACATCCATTTGATGTAGAGCCCAGTCATTAATAGCAGCAACCGTCAGGAATGAGCGGACTATGAGATCTTTGGCAACCGGTGAGAATGTCTCGTGATAATCAAAGCCTTCTTGCTGAGTAAATCCTTTGGCTACCAACCGTGCCTTGTAACGTTCAATGGAGCCATCTGCACGATATTTAATCTTGTAGACCCATTTGCACCCAATCGGTTTGCGATTATGTGGCAATGAGACAAGATCCCATGTGTGATTGTCATTCAATGCCTTTAGTTCTGCCGTCATGGCTTGTTGCCATCTTGGATCAAGAGATGCCTCATCATAATCAAATGGTTCTTTGTTTTCTGACAGGCGACTAATGCAACATCTATGTTCCTGTGATAATCTATGAAAAGAAACATAGGATGAGATCGGATACTGAATACCTGGAGAATTGTGAGTGGCATAAATATAATCTTTGGTCCAGGTTGGAGGTTGTGTAGCCCGGCCAAAACATCTTGGATGATCAACTTCTACAGGAGTAGGGATTGTCTCATTGGAGAGTAGTGGCGAGATACGTTGGATTTCCTTGTCATTGCTGGGGTCTTCCTCATCATTGCTGGAGTCTTCAGCTCTGTTTTCTAAGAGATTTTCTGATGATTTTGAACTCTCAGCTGGAGTTAGTGTTCTTGCTGGAATAGATGCAGGAGTAGGAGAAGAATTCCTTGGTTGTCCTAGTGATATGTAACCAGGATCTGGAGGTAATGTTTCTTCAAACGAGAGATCATGAGAATTGAAGATTATCCTTGAATTTTCATTTGGAGATGTCTTGTTGGAGAAGGGGAAGATGTGCTCATGAAAAATTACATCACGGCTTACAAGAAATTCCTTTGTGGAAATATCAAGAACTCGATACCCCTTTTGCAAGTTGGGATATCCCATGAAAATGCATTGCTGAGCACGTGGACTCAACTTGTCTTGAGAACCTACTGTTGCGACATAGCACAGACATCCAAAAAACCTTGAGATGTTGCAGTTCAGGTTTTTTTCCGAACAGCAGTTCAAATGGCGTTCGCCCATTAAGAATCCTAGTAGGCATGCGATTGATTAAATAAGCTGCTGTGATGACACAATCTCCCCAATAATCATTTGGAACTGAAGCTTGAAACTTCAAGACTCGTGCGACTTCCAAGAGATGGCAATGCTTGCGTTCAACCACTCCATTTTGTTGTGGTGTATAGACGCATGAACTCTCATGCTGGATGCCATGAGATGAGAAGAGCAGAGAGCAATTATGATTGAAAAATTCTGCCCCGTTATCAGTTCGGATCCGTTGAATGGATTTCCCAAACTGATTCTTGGATTAGGCGATTAAAGTTTTTAAATAAGAATAAGCCCGATCCTTAGACTGCATCAAAAAAATCCAAGTCACACGAGAATAGTCATCTACTATGGTGAGGAAGTAACAAGATCCATCATGATTAACCGTATGGTAAGGCCCCCAAATATCAACATGAATCAAGGAAAAAATCTCACTAGTACGGGAGCTACTAGATGGAAAGGGGGAACGAGATTGTTTTGCAAGTGGACACTGAGGACAAGGAAATGTGGCACTGTGACCCAATCTTAAATGCATAAGAGAGTTTTTGTCATTCATGCTCAAATTACATAAGGAAGATTTATTCAATGGAAAGCTGGATAAATCAAAATTACTTGGGAGGCTTGACCAAAAAAATAGTCCTTCTGAAAGACTACCCCAGCCCATCAATCTGCCAGTCGAAAGGGCCTGAAAAAAACAGGTATCAGCATTGAATAATACTCGACATGAATTTATTCTGCAGACCTTTGACACGGAAATAAGATTAAATTGGAATTCTAGAACATAGGGGACATTTTTAAGAATAATTTGAGAACTGAGATTGACCGTTCCTGTCACATGAATATGGTTGATATTCCCATTGGGTAATTGTACAGAAAGAGGAAAATTTAGTTCCTCATTTATATTTGAGAAAAGTCCTTTGTCACATATAATATGGTCACTTGCCCCTGAATCAATAATCCATGTTTTCCTTGATATAGAATTAATCAAGTTATGTGTGATACTTGAAAAGCTCCCTCCTTTGTCAAAAACATTCAATTTTTGCAAGGCTTGCATCAGTTGCTGGTATTGTCCATAAGTAATAGGAGCATCAATATTTGGACCGATGGGTCCATTCACTTAGTAGGCTGCTGAAATTTTTTTCCTTTTTCAACTGGTTTTCCGTGCAGCTTCCAACAACTATCAATCATATGGTTAGAATGCTTGCAATATTTGCAAAATAATTTACCATTTCCTTTGAGATTTTGCCTGAAATTTCTTTGATGACGTGGCAAAAATCTGGCTGTCCGTTTCTTTACTCGCGGAATCATTAGCACTGTTCGATCCGCTCAAGGCATCGGGCCCCTGCACGATGTCAGATCCTCGCGGTCGATCGGGGCATTCGATCCCTCCTTTTTAAGGAAGCGAGCGTCTTTGCTGAACCCTAGCGTGCCTCTTCTCTCCCTTTCACACGCTAGGGTTTTGTTGGCTCCATCTCTTCGTTCTCTGCGAACTGCAAGAGTGATGCTTTTGCTATTCTTCGCATGTTCTAGTGACGCGAGGTGCTAGCTTTCCTCCTGTACCGCCAATTGAAAGATTCGCCCAATCGGTGGCATGGGATCCATAGCGAGGATCTGCGAGCGAAAGGTAAGGTATGTCTCGTTCAAGATGAGCAAAAAACGCGTGGCTTTCTCCCTATCTTTGATGGACTTGTATTGTCTGATTGTGGATTCGAGGCCCTCAAGTTTTTCTTCGGCCGCTTCGAGGCTATTCCACAATGACGATAGCTTGTTGAAATAAGCCATGACCGTCATATTCCCTTGTTTTAACTTGCTGAGTTCCTGCATTAAGGTAAAGATCTTTGCTTGATCCAATTTACCGTACATCTCTTTGATGTTCTCCCACATGCTTTTAGCGTCCTTTGTTGGTGGAAGTTCAGTCATGACCTCTGGAGAGATGCAATTGCCAATCCAAGTTCGGACGAGTCGGTTGCTCTTCCTCCAGAGTCGGGCTAGACGTTCATCGAGGGGGATCGGGATGGTTTCATCAAGGAATCCATCCTTGTCCTTTGTTGCTAGGGTGCGCCGGAATTCTTGCGACCACCTGGGATAATTTTCTGGCCCGGTTAGCTGTTGACTGATCAGTCGTAGTTCTGGTCCATCGGCGGAGGAAACGAACAAGGGGTTGTCGGGTTCTGGCCGTCCGATGAGGGCCACCGCTGGAAATGGCAGAAACTCGGGCGTATGATTCGGGTAGGGATTCGTCCCTAGACCTATTTCACTTGACCCGAACGGATAACCCGCATTGAAAAATCCCGAGTAGGGATTCATTCCCATACCCAATTTGCTCGACCTGTGCGTTTGCTCCATTCCGTCGGTTGGCTTGCCCCACTTGTGGCTGGGGGCCCCTGTCAGTTTGGATGTGGCTTTGGTGGCCCACATATCCAGGTAATGATGAGTTTGGGCTTGGCCCAAGATATATCGGATACGGAATCCACTGGTAAGGCTAGCCCGTCATGGGTTGCCCCATATTGAACTAAGCCTGTGTGGGCCGCCATTACATGGGTTGGGCCTGGAACAATTGTTGCTCTGTCGCTGGAAACGTCGCAAGTGAGTTATGAACTTGCGAGATTTGAGGGACGACTTGTGCAACAAGGACGACTTCTCTAGCAGATTGGTTGCCGGTGGCAGAGGCTTCATCTTGCGGATTTGCCATGGTAAGTGAAAAAATGTTCTTCTTTGAGAATGACTCTAATACCCGAAGGTATTCTGTTTCGTAGATGTTTCGAAAGTCAGAATTTTGGGTAGAAGGTCGAAGCGGAAGCTTGGGTCAGAAACCTGGAGGCTCTGATACCATGAAAGAAGATGGAGATCTCGGAGAGACAGGGATTGAAGGAAGAAGTTTTTCTTTCTATTCTCTTCAATGAATGTAAACGTACACTTTTCTGTAGATATAATACAAGGAGTATACAAATAACGGAAGTAAATGATCCTATGTATCAATCTATATCTAAATTATCTAAATCTAATCAATCTAATCTTTGATTGATTATGTACACAATCGTAATCCTCTAATCAAATCTTTTGTCGAATATCCTGGGTAAATCCAAGTAATCCCCGCATATCTTCCAACATAGCCTTCGAATTCCATGAATTTCACAAGTGCTACTTTAAATTGAAGGGCTCATATGGATTGAATACACATAATACCAATTTGGGTACCGACTTTACATATTTGATGTGACACTAGGCTTAAAATAAGACTCCTTTTTCGTTAGATCTGGTGATAAATCTTTATTTCATATGTTTGACATATTCCAGATTTCTTACTTGAGTATCATATCTAGTACTCAATGCACTTCTCTTGTGCATACATTGCATGTAGGAAGAAGAAAAAAAGTTATCGCAAACCGTGATGCAATGATATTATATGTGTACAGTTAGCTTATGACAATCATTGAACTTCTCGTTAATTAACTTCACATGGCACATAAGATAGGTTGTAATCATCTTGTGTACAATTCAAATACTTCCCTTGTTTTGTACAATCGGTTGCAATCATTTATGAGCTCCAATCGATAAGAGCTCGAATCCATTATAACTGCTTAAGAGCTCCAATCCAAAAGCACTTGGATCCATAACAACTATAATTAGTAAACTCTAAACACGAATATCTTGCAAAACATCAATTTAATCCAAAAGCAACTAATTCCATCACCCGATTAATCCATCATGTTGATGAATCGGTTTTCTACGTTAAATTCTAATTAGGCAAATTGACAACCTCATTCCAGGTCCCTTTGGCCCGAGCAACACATTCAGTTTAAGTCCCAAATAAGCCAACTAGAGGACATTCCTTTCTTGCTCAAAGAATGATTTTAAAAAAGAGGAAGAACTGATTAAAGAAAGTTCGCTATTTCTAAAGAATCCTTGTGAAGCTGGGAAAGTATAAGATATAAAGTAGATTTATTAGCAATAGGGCACACGTCTAGTCGTATGTAGAGGTGTCATAATAGGTTGAAAACTTATTTTTCAACTCATATATGATGAGTTGGGTCATATATGGGTTAGCTTAATTTTTCTAAATGAGCTAATATGAGTTCAAGTGATAAAACCCAATAAATTGTGGGTTATTAGGATAAGAGACATTTTGTGACGATTCTGGATAGAAAATATCCAAGAAATAATAAAGAACCGCAAACTTTCACCACTTAAGGTTGGCTAATGAATTACTAAGTTCAACTTAGCTCGAGCTCTCCTAAACTCATTTCAATTCGCAACTTAGGTTAAAGTCATTTAACATGCAAAGTATTGGGAATTATATTTTCTTCCTACAAACCAAAGATTATGAGTTCAAGGATTTGGTTATGCTAAATTATTCTAACATATTTTGGTACTACTTCTCTTTTATTTTCAAAAAAAAATTATAAGCAGCTTGGATATTGATTTTAGCCTAAATCACTAACATACAATGAAGTAATCTTGTTGCAAGTGCACAAACATTATTGAAACACTCAATAAACAAAACAATAAATTGTAGGAAATTAAACATCATGGCAAGCAATTATTTTTTGGTTTTTCTTTTATCTTGAAAATAAAATAGCCCGTATGACATGTAATTTTAACTACATGACCTAGCTCTAATGACATGCAATTTCTAATTAAATGACCCTAACATGCACACTATGTGACACACAAATGACATAGCAATATAACATGGCATATGACATGCATACGATATTTTGGTTTTTTTTTTTTTTAAATTCGAAATTGGTAAAAGCCCTAATTAAACTATCTAAAATAAAAAGTCATCCAATCTAGATTTGGGAATAATTTGACCTAAATCATATCCTATCTTAGAAAACCATTTTAATCATGCAAAGAATATCTCGAATATGCGGACATTAGAAGAAGTTCATACTTATAAAATAGTCTATGAGTATGTTTCGTTCAGCATTTTTAAAACTTATGGGGAAAATGCAAAGTAATTTAGTCTAAAGGATTTTGGGTTAATGCAAAGGTTGTTGGTAAATTATACTTTGAGAAGTAATTTTGAGAGAAATGACATTTAGTAAAAAACACATTTGAAAACCATTTAAGTAAATAATATTAATTTCTTAATCTTTATTTTTTAAAATTGAAAAAAATAATGAATGCGACTTTTTAAATATAAAAATTGACAATAATGTTAAAAAATACATATATATATATATATTTTAAAAAAAAAAAGACCAAACCCTTCATTGGAATTTTTTAATTTTTATTTGTTTGAAATTGAAAAAATAATGTATGTAACTTTTCAAATATAAATTTTGACAATAATGATAAAAATCAAATATATATATATATATATATATATATATATATATATATATATATATAAATGCTAAAAAAATCAAATATATATAATGAGTGGAGATAGTTTTGGAAGAAAAACGAATTTCAACATTTGGCTAAATGCTGAAAACTTAATATTAATACTTAGTAGGGACTAACATTAAGCTTTAGCTTTTTTAATATTGATTTTTACTTGAAAGTTATTGTGAAATAATTATCAAATGATTGAGTATAAATGTTAAATTAAATGCAGCCTGTATCCTCCCAACTTTTTCACGTGGGACAAGGGAAAAACACGTTTGTTTTACAGCCAACACTTTCAACCTTTTCTTTTATTTTCCTCTCCATACTCTCCTTTGTCCTTTCTGTAAAAGATGTCCCCTCCCTTGGCTTTTTTACGTATCAATGTGTCAGAGAGGACGAGCTCACTTTTTCTCTGAACACACTCCCTCTCTCTCTCTCTCTCTCTCCTCTTTTGGGCCCCCGCCGCATGAAGTCCGTAGGCCCTCTATTTATGCAAATAGCTCCCCTCTCATTGATAAGAACTTTGACGGATAATGACAAATTTCTTTTTATTCAAACTTCAATGCTGATATTTCTTATCTCTAAGACTTTCATCCTCCAAATTCTCTTACTTTCATTTGATTTCAAAATTGTTAAATCCCAAACTATCTTCTAAAGATCGATGGAATTCAGTCAAATAACTATCAAGAATCATTTTTCATCAACAATGAGTTGAATGTAGTGTATAAAGTTATCACAGCCAGCCACATCTTTCAGAAGTATATTTGATTACATATACAACGGTACACGGTAACATTGTGTTCAAGCCATATGATTTACACGTGATACAAAACTAAAAAATGCAATATGAATTATGCTAATGGTATTTTTGTTTGGGGAATGGACCAACCCTTAATTTTCTTATGCTAATGGAATTTAATCGACAATAAAGCTCGATAACGTGTAGAGATGTAATATCAAAATTTACTCGATGATGCCATACCTAGGATAGAGATACATGCCAAAATTTAATCGATGACACAAATCAAAATGCCATAGCTAAGGATAAATAAAGTGCAGTGCTCGAAAGTAAAGATAATTAAAATATAATACATTGATTGATTTGTCAGGAGGTCTCCGAAGAGTACAATGTGTCTATTTAAAGCCTACAATCAACTATTATCAACTAATGTTACTAATAGAGGTTACAAACGGCTACAAAGAAATAAATTCCTAATGGTTACGAGAAGTTACACAAAGAAGCTACAAAAGGATATTACATACGGTTACTAAAGAAATAACTTTCTAATGGCTACGAAAAATTACAAAAGGAGGTTACGAATGGTTATTGGCAGGTACATAAACTCTATTACGTTGGCGCTTTCTTTGACTTGATTATCTTAACGGTTGCATCCAAGATTGTTGATTCCATTTTTGTCAATTACATCACATTGTCGAATCTTCAAGTTCTCGTGTGTCGATAATAACTAAAAATCGGTAAATTTTCGGTGCAAACAGCGCCATTGAGGTGGACTTGCTTATCCGCCATTGGAAGTTGCAAAAGATATAAAGATGAGATGATGATGGCAATGACGATGGAGATTAGATGAGGTATGAGAATCGATATGGTTGGGATATACAGGGTTTGAGATGAAGGGGTTTGAGTGCGAAGTAGGAACTTGCGTCGCTTTTTTTTTTTTTTTTTTTCCTCTAATCGAGAACTTGCGTCGTTGAAGTATTGATTTTGTCGAGGTTGCTTCGCTCTTCACTTGTGTTTGAGTTCAGGTTGAGGGCTTTTGAGTGGGACAACTCATTTTCTAGTGTAATTTTCTACCGATGATCTTTTTTTCAAAATTGAAAAAAAAAATAGAAAATTTATGATTTTTAAAACTTTAGAAAATCGTGAAATTAGTATATGATTTTACGTATCAATATTTATTGACATTAATTTCAAGATATGTTGGATACTTCATTATGAAATCCAAAAAATTTGCAATAAAAAAAGTGGCAAACAAGTGAAAATTTTATTCAATACCTTATAAAACTACTAAAAATTTCTTTTACACATTACACAAATAGCATAAAAGTTCTTATTTTTAAATATCTATGTGTTTTAGTAATATAGGTTGGGTATAAGTTATTGAATTTGCATTTGCATATAAATATATAAAACGAATTAAATTGATCGAATCGATTTAAGTCGGATCATTTTTAACCTGGCCCACTTATTAGATGGCCCTAATCATGTGTGTGGGAAAAAAAATAAGATAAAAAGGTGGAACATGGGGCAAAAAAATTAGGAGCATGAGTCAAATGCATCATGGATATGTCTTTTTGAAGTGTGTCTACTCATGGGTTGAAAATGCGAGACTATTTAAATGTTTGTCTAGACAAAGAAGTCATTACCTAGTCATTGTATTAGATTAAGTCAATGTTACATTTAAAAACTGTTCTATCATGTATTATAAATGACTTTGTCATTGACGTTATCCGTGAAGTTTTTAGTTTATATAATTTCTTTGGTTTTTTTTTTTTTTTTTTTTTTTGGTTGGGAAATAAACTTTTCATTAGCTAACTCGAGAGTTTGAATACAAAAGACTCGAATCGAACAAAGTAAGGCCCATAGGGCTTCCGGGGGTTGGAAGCAATTTAAGGGTAAGGACCCATTTCTTTGGGTTTTTGCAATCCAGTCCGCAACTAAATTTAATTCTCTGCTACAATGGGCCAAATGTAAATTAGCAAAGCAGTTCCATCTATATTGATTATGAGAGTGTCTTCGCTTGGGCCAAACCAGATCTGAGGTGAGGCTTCCTTTACACCTTTCCCCTTCTTCTTTGCCTTTTCCCAACTGTTGAAGTACTGATTTTCTGCCACGGCTGAGCTTATAAGGTGCTTTGGATTCGGCTTTAGGTTGCGGAAAACAGAGTTGTTTCTTTCTTTCCAAATGTGCCACAAGATAGATGCAAAGAGGTCAAAACTTGCAAAGGTATAATTGAGTTGAAGTAGCCATTCATCTATTCGACCAAGTCCATAAGGTGAGATCTGAATTTGTAGTGCAGGGTCCATCCAAATTTGATGCGTCCAAGGGCAAAGTAAGAAGAGATGCTCTACCGTTTCTGGGTTCTGTTTACATATATTGCAGGTATTGTCTTCCATTATACCTCTCTTTTGTAGATTTTCTTTTGTCGGCAACGCATTTTGACATAATCCCACTTTTAGGAATTTAGGGATTTGGTGAGAGGCAGAGGCTGTGGTGTTGTTGTTCTGTTCTTCCTTCCCTCTGATTTTATTATACCCACTTTTAACAGTATAGTTTCATATGCTTGTGTTTGTCCAGCATAATTTATCCTCCTTTGCCTGGGAACCCAATGGGATTGTTAGAATTTCATTAGCTAGTGCTCATCAAACAGAGTCCCAATAAGTTATTCATTCCAAGCTGGTATATCTCTGTGAATAAGCTCAAAGACCTTTTTTGGTTCATCCCTGTTTGCGGGTCCTCCTATGACTCTTCTAGGAAGCCATTTTGTCTCTCTGATATTAATCTTTTCCCCGTTCCCTACTACCCATCTTACTGAAGGAAGAATCTCATCTCTGCCCATGAGAAGACTTTGTTAGCCCCTTGAAGGTCAACACCCCTTTCCAGTTGACCAAAATTCAAAATGAGGGAAATATAGACCTTTTAGTAATTGGCACTGCATCGATGAAGGATTTTGCATCATACACCATGCTTGTTTACCGAGCATGGCTTTATTGAAGGCGATTAAATCTCGAAATCCCAAACCTCCATTGTCTTTCCTATTCTTACGAATGTGCCACTTCTTCTAGTGTATTCCAGATTTTTGTTCATTAGTATTCCACTAAAAGTTTGCGACTTTCTTTTCAATACTTCGACAAATAGAAACTGGAATTTTAAAAACTGACATTGCATATTGTGGGAGAGCTTGCACTACTGCTTTGATGAGAACTTCTTTTCCAACCTTGGACATAAGTTTTTCCTTCCACCCTTCTAGTTTCATGTTTACTCTAGCCAATATCCAAGCAAACATTTGTTTTTTTGTTTCACCCCAATAAAAAGGAATTCCCAAATACTTCTTGGTTTTGGCAATTTCTGGGACCCGATATTCAGCTAGCATGTTTTGGCGGAGTGTAAAAGGACAATTTTTGCTGAAGAGTAACCCTTATTTATTTAAGTTTATAGCTTGGCCCAAAGCGAAACAGTAGCTATTCAAAATCTTAGCCACATTTTGACATTCTTTTATACTCCCATCCAATAAAAAGATTGAGTCATCCATGAAGAGAAGATGGGTTAGTGTAGGACAATTCTTGTTTAATAGTGCCTTGCTCTAAAGCTTGTTTCAATAATACCGAGAGCATATTTGTCACTATAATAAAAAGATATGGCGAAAGTGGATCACCTTGTCGTAGACCTCTTGAGGGCTGAAAGTAAGGAAGTGGTTCTCCATTGAAATTTATACTGAAAGAAACGGTGGTAACACATTGCATCACCCACGTCACCCATTTAGCATGAAAACCCATTTTTAACATACAAGCTTCCAAGAAGTCTCATTCAATTCTATCGTATGCCTTTTGCATGTCCAATTTCAGTACAGCCTGAAACTTCCGCTTTCTATTTCTGATTCTGAGCTGGTGTAATACCTCATGGACTATTAAAATATTGTCCTAGATAAGCCGGCCACTAACAAAGGCACTTTGTTTTGGTAAGATGAGAACTCCCAACCACTTCTTCAATCTATTTGCTAGGATTTTTTAGATGATCTTGCATGAGAAGTTGCATAAACTAATGGGACGATATTGTACCAAGCTCTCGGTATGTGGGACTTTAGGAATAAGGGTGATTTGAGTTCTGTTAATTTCTGGGCTGAGCTTCCCTGTTTCGATTGTCAGCACTATATCAAGACAATTTACCCCAAAAGAAGCAACAGGATTTCAAGTGATGGATGCACATCGGGCACGTACCATCATGCGTTTCGCCTCAAAAGCCAAGATTAGCCTCCAACAATTACTGTCGGCTCTCTAAGGAGTAATTCTGTGCTAATCCACAAGAAAGAATTTCATCTCCTAATGCTAAAGATGCGAAGGAGTGCTGTCAAATTCTCGATAAAGGAACTTTTCGACCAAATTCGGCCAACAGGACAGTTGGTTATCCACTACTTATATCTCCAAATAATGGACAGTTCAACTCTGGATTTGTATGTATAGCTATTTCAGTCGTGCTCGTCGTTTCTCGAAAGTGCTTTTTTTTTTTTGGGGAACTTGGTCAACCAGAAATTTTCAAATATAGTTGGGAGACTTCACCTAAAAAATGGCTTATTGCGAATGGCATCCGTAGGTAGCACTTCGGCTACCGTATCGCAGGGTTTTGATTTAAAAAAAAAAAAAAAGGATCCAGAAAAGAGAGAATTTCCCCTCTCAGCAGCAACTCAACCCTCCATAAAAGTTAGATGCTAACAGCCCCGGAACATATATGCATGACACTTGACTCTCATTTCTTCTTTAATAGCAGCTTGATTGAGGAGTGCAGCTGAAGTTTCAATCACAAGCGCAGCAAAATAGAGGAGACAAGGACTCTCCTTTCTAACTCCTCCCCCTTCAAACTCCCCTTTTGACTTCCACTCGGAATGACATATAACCAACCTTTATAGCCTACATTCTTCCGATGATAGTCTCTCACGAGCTCGCGAGTAGGAAGTTCATTAGCCGACACATCGGTTTAGCTTCGCAACAAAAAGCACATGTCTCAGGGGCTCCGTCTTGATCCTTCTTTCCCATCACTTAAAAAGATCATGCAGAGATGGCTAATAAAATTTAAGTCAGGGCATCCGAGGGATAACCTCCATGGGATTCAGCAAAGCCTCGAAAAGCCCAGGATTGAGAGAAAGCAATGCAGCTTATGGAGATACAGGACCCTATGATCAACTGAAAGTCTCAATGATAACGGAAGGTTGAGAGGCTATCTTATAACTCAGAGATAATTTTCACAAGAGGAAGAATTCCCAGATACCAACCCTGCCCCGCCCCGCCCCGCCCGTAGCTAGATTGTTGGGGGGTGCGTGATAACCAAAATTTCGTTCCGGAAATAATTTTTCTATTCCGCACTGTTTTCCGGAATAGAAACATGTTTGATAAACCTACTCGCTTTTTTTATTTTTGGAATAGATTTTTATTCCGATATTAATTTGGAAGAAAAATCATAACTAAAAATTTTCTACTTCGATTTCGAAAGAGAAATCGAAATAATTTCTCCCACTAAACCCTAATTTCGGTGAGTCCCTCTCTCATCTCCTTTACGTCTTTGCCTCCTCCTCCTTCTTCGCCTCTCCTCATTTATTAAAAATAAAAATAAATATATTCATTTTATTCATTTAAAAATTAAAATAAATTTTTAAAATAAATTTTTAAATTTTTTTAAAAATAAATTTATTAAAAATAAATAAATTATTTTTATTTATCATTTTATTTTTATTTTATTAAAAATAAATTTTTAAATTTATTAAAAATAATTTATTTATGATAAATAAAAATAAATTATTTTATTAAAAATAAATTTAATAAATTTATTTTTATTTTCCTTTGAGTGTTTTGCCAAATAAATTTATTTTTTATTTTTATTTTTATTTTTTATTTTTATTCATTTTAAAATAAATTTATTCGTAAAATAAAATAAATCATAAAAAATAAAATAAAAATATCCTTAAAAATAAATTTATTTTATTTTATTTATTCTATTTTATTTTATTTTATTATTTATTTTTTTGTTACTAAATCATTTTTATTTTTATTTTTTATATTAAAGGTCGTCGTCGTCGCCGCCGCCGTCCGAAAGGAAGAAATTTCAGATCGTTATCAAACGAATTTCTATTTTTAGAGTAGAAATTTTGTGTCGTTATCAAACAATTATTTTCACAAGAAATTCTTCAGAAATAGAAATAGAAAAATTTATTTCGTTCTAAACTATTTCGGAATGAATGGTTGTCATCTTACGCGTTCTTGGTGGTCTTGGGCTAACGTATGTGGGCGGTTACTTTGGTCATGGAAATATTTAAGTCAAAATATTCTTTTCATCTCATTTTTCATTCCTTCCAAAACCATTCTTCATAGAATAATAAGAAGATATCAACTGTCGTCATCCTAACCAAACCCACTACCTAAAGGACTCTCTGGCTCCACTGAAAATAAAATTATCTCATTCTTCACCCCTTTCCTCTTCTGGAAGTACCTATCTACTATTTTTTTTTTCTTTTTTTTTATGGGGATAACTGTCGCTTTATTGTATTTTCTTCTTACAGACCTACTCAACTCTGCACACGCGTGTAGTGCATGTTCTAACCTAGTTGCACGTCTATGATAACATATGTGCAGTCTAGTTGCACGGCCACATCCTTCCCTCTCGGTCTACATCGATTGATAATATTAAACAAAGTAAAACATTCCAGCTTAACATCGACATAAATTGAAATATCCTAAAACCCTCCAATTTCCTTACCTTTTATAGGAAAAACCTAAAATTTAAAGAAATTATGAAGACCCATCCAAATCTTGCCTATCCATTACTATGTATAACTTTCAAATTTAGGGTCCACCTGTAATGACTATAATAATTTTTCATTGGATCAAAGAGTTGACATGCTATTATTATCGTCGAGCGCATTATGGTAAAAAAACCAATGTAGGATGTGACGATTCCCAGAAATGGGCAGCTCTTTCATTTTGCTTTGTGGCCCTGTGAATCTCCAAAACTCCAACCTAGTAATCGATAGCTAGCAAGAAATCTTGTAGTACTCTATTGAAGTAACAAATCAAAAGGGAAAAAATCAGAATGTTTGCAGTGTAGAATCTTTTACAAATCAGTATGAATATAACAAATTAAGTAAGTGTTAACGAGTCGATCATTTGGAGACTGTACATGATCTTCTACAAATCAGTTTGCTTACTCACTTGGATTTCATATATACTACGTGACATTGGGATCTACCAACGTCAACCTTCATTACTTTTCTCAGACATCTCGCAGCTAATATGGTTTTTCATGCTTGTACAAAGCACATTGAGATCAATTATCATTTTGTTTGGGAAAAGATTGCTCTCGATTCTATTGTAACATGCCATGTTCCGTTTTCCTCACAAATTACTAATGTTTTCACTAAACCATTGGCTCGAGATACGTTTGTCGGTTTACAAATCAAACTTGGTCTCTGGTCCTCCCATTAACCGGTTTGAGTATTGAAGTAACAAATCAAAAAGGGAAAACATCAGAGTGTTTGTAGTGTGGAATCTTCTACAAATCAGAATAAAGATAATATATCAAGTAGAGTATTAACTAGTTGATCATTTGGAAATTGTGCAACTTTTTTACAAATCAATATGAAGATAGCAAATCGAGCGGAGTATCAAAGCATTTATCATTTGGAAATCATTTCTGATTTGTCCTTTATTTAATTTCCTTGTAGATATAATTGTTATTTTTTTATTTTTAACTTTCACCTAGTAATATATATATTGCACAACATATCAATGAAAAGCAATACTTCATCGACTCAGTTTTTGAGTTTCTTCATACTCAACCTACAATGATATGTAACTCCAAATTCAAAGAAAACACTTCACAACCCTTCACAATGTTACCTCAAAGCTCATGTAAACAATCGACCTTAACTCCCCACTCGGCCGAACATCACAAATATCTCGGTACTAGTTAGATTGGATCAAGCTATGTCCTCACATAAAAGAAGCCGCCAATGCTAGCTTGCAAGGAGCTGAATCAAGAACTGAACCGAATCTCGCCCTAGTTGCTCTTGCCATCCCCAGGCGAGTTCGGTCCTTGCCAGCCTAGGCACAGGCATCTTTCACCTCATAAATAAGACCCGATTTCGACCAAAAAAAAAAAAAAAAAAAAAAAGGCTCGATGATGGCCAGCAGAGGGAAAAAGTTAAAAGAAAAGGAAAAGAAAAAATTGCCCATGTCAATACGATACCAACTGTACTAAATAGGATGGCTACATCAGTGATTCTCCAGTCAAAATTGGCTAAAAAGAGAAAAATAACATCTCTCACATTTCCCCCATTTTTTCCTCACAAATGAGGGGACTATTTAAGGTGAAAGAAGTCGAGTCTTTCATTGTTGAGCGTAGGAAAGTGTTTGACGACCACAAGTCCGAAAGTCCTTAAGTTGTGTTTGATTGTCTAGATTTCTAATCATTATAGGATTATATAGGATATGATATCATATGAAATTTACGGGATTTTGCTTTATCATGTTCACTATTTGATGATTGCAATAATAAAGTCGAATATATTCATATTATATCATATATATTATTAGATATAAATGGCACATCAATATAAATGAACCATAAAGTTTACAATCGAAGATGGTAAAGATTTCTTATGACACTTTTATTTTCATTTGCTTTTTTATTTTATTTTCCTCTCTTTTTTAATTAATTTCTTTTTTTATTTCTTTCTTCCCCTTCCACCATTCTCTAGTAAAATTTTATTAAATAGAAAACTATACCAATATACCTAAAATACTAAAATACCTAAAAATGTAATAAATATATATTTAAATATTGAATTCATATTATAAGATAAAATTAAATTCGAATATATAATAAAAATAAGATTATACCAAAAAACTAAATTGTTATTTTTTGTTTTTTGAATTTCTTATATTAGAATTCAAATATTATTTATATTAAAATATAATTTTAAATTTGTTAATTTAAGAAGTTTATTATTTGAGAAAAATAACTTTCCTATTACGGATATTAGAAATTTTACTCACCTTTCCTTGATCTCCCCCATGAAATAATTTTATCCGATTTATATCCCAATCTATATCTTCTTTATATCCAACTTTGTCCTGTCTTGAAGAGGCACCCAACTTAAAATGGGATAAATCTTATTATATTTTGAATTTTATCCTGACTATCAAATGCAGCATTATAGCTTAGATGATCTTATCTTATTCTCACTAATGTTGCTGTCTACTTCTCCTTACAAGGGACATATGAGAGGATCCAAAAGTCATTGTAAAACACAAATAAAGACTAATCTCACAATTTTATACTTCACAAACGGAGGATGATGATCCTCTTATGCTTGCTACGAGCCGATGTCCATGTCCACGAATTAAGTCCAAAAACTCGCCTTGTTCTAGTCCTTCAGCAGTAAAAATATTCCATAATAAGAAGAAATCATGTTAAATGCGATGAAGAAGCCATGTTTGATTGAAAGCAAAACATAACAACTTATCCGCGTCATCTTCCATAACAAGAAAGTCACGTTCCACCGAAATCAAACCATAAAATCACGTCTCCATTATCATCCATACCAAGAAGTCATATATGATTGAAAATAAAACGTAAAAACCTATAAAACATAAAAATCCATCTGCATCATCTTCCATAGTCACGTTCCACTGTAATCAAATTATAAAGAGGCATGTACATAATCTTTCGTAACAAGAAGCCATGTTTGATTGGAAGCAAAAGATAAAACCCGTCATCTTCCATAACGAAACTAATGACATAACAAATCTCTCTCTCTCTCTCTCTCTCTCTCTCTCTCTCTTCAGATGGACTCCTTACACACTTCAGCCACTATGAATCGAAACCAAACTGCTCAAAATCTGGACAATCATGATTGTTGTTTCTTTCAATTTGTGATAAGAATTTGGAACAACTATTCATAGCTCGCGCTATTTCCATCCTCTTTTTAGCTTTTGACACCCTACTGCTCAAAGTCTGGACAATCATGATTGTTGTTTCTTTCAATTTGTGATAAGAATTTTGGAACAATTATTCATAGCTCGTGCTATTTCCATCCTCTTCTTAGCTTTTGACGCCCTAATTTACATTGAAATGACTACACTAACCCTTACGGATGCTACTCTTGATTTAACAATATTTCTTACCCTTTTTTTCTTCCTTTTCTTATATTTCAATTTTACTAGAGATGAAATTACCAAGCTCCTGACAAACAATGATTATTAAGGTTAAATATGAGGCTTACTCTTGATTTAAGACTAATGCTTTCCTTCTTCTTCTTCTTCTTCTTCTTTTCCTTTCTCTTATGGTTTTTCCTTTTCTTTCTTATTCGAAAAAATTTGTTTATTTCTTCTCCAAAAAATATTTTATTCGGTAGATAGTTAACTAATTATTGCATTTTTTTATTGAAAAACTAACTATTTGTATATTTCTTTTTTGTACTGAAAAATATTATAATATAATAACATAAGCAAAAGTGAGAGGATAGCTTGGAGTAAATTTTGTATAATGTATACATCAACCACAATATTCAATTTTTGAGTAAATTCTTGTAAATTTGTACTAAAAATCGAAGTAAAAAAAATTCACAATCATGAGAATACTGGGAAATAAAGTAAACAATTTACAGATAAAACTAACATTTTTTTACTTTGATATATAATTAGTAATTGCTTAGATTATAATAATAGAGAATAAATCTAATAGAAGATAAGCATAAACAAACGCTAAAATGTAATGGGTGTGGAAGAAGTGGTTAGTGTGAAAAAATTACTTGGAAGGTATGTGAATACTCTTTTCTTTTAGTAAAATTGAAAAAAAGAAGAAGAAGAAATGTAAGAAATAATTTTCAATCAAGAGTGGAACTCGCAAAGAGACAATATCGTCATTTCAATGTGATAAATGGGGTGTAAGAAGCCAATAAATGAGTGGAAATAGTAAGGGTCTTACTCATGGATGTTTGAGAATTGAAGTTCTATAATTTAGGTTTTATGTTACATGTTTTGAAATTTTTTAGTATTTATTTTATTTTATATACCCATCTTTTATGGATTGAAGAAAATTTCATTTTTATTGTAACTTTACTTCCATTTTTCTCAACTAAAAATAAAGGATTTGTTAAACTCTGAAATCGATCTTGCATAACAAGATATATTTCAAATCTCGATGGGCAAATTCTAAATTTCAAAAAATAAAAAAGTTGAGTAGATTTAAGTGAGAACTGAGGACCTATGAGGAATCAGAAACTGTCCGTTCCCAGCATCGAGTCCCATACACGACGTCGTCGTCGTCGTCGTCGTCGGTCGCCCCATGCATTGAAAAACCAATCCCGTCGTGTCGTTTGTCGTGTCGTTCCAATTGGGAAACCCCCAGACCGGTCCTTAGGAATGCGCGCCGTGCATGCTTTTTTCTCTCGAGAATTGAGGTTGCAAAAGATGCCGATTCGGTTTTCCTAACTTACTGCTGCCGCGGCGGCGTTGCAAGAAGCTGCAGCAGCATCAGAACCGAATTTAAGACAACCGCCCCACTCCCACCACATCCCACCAGCTGGATGTCGGATATTTGTCTTTTTATATTCGCACGTCACGTTAATTCTCCCCCACCACTCTTTTTGTTTTCTTCTTCTTTTTTTTCTTTCACTTTTCTTTCTTATATTATTCGGAATGACGATTGCCTATCTTAAAAACCCCCTATACCCTATAAAAATATCGGTTTCAAAACTTTTTGAGCCACGTAGAAAGGCATGATCTTAAGCGTCACGCCATTATGAATATATATGACTTTCGATATCCAATCGAATATTCAATAACTCTCATTCTCAGCCATACATAATCTTTTTAGTCTTATGCATACGAGATGTATTCGGATTATAAAAAAAAATATGAAAACCCTTTGATTTTTTATTAAAGAGGAATCTCCACCAATTAGTAGGGTTCAATTTGATCTAATCTACAGGAATGAGTTCTTTATTTTTTTTTTGTTGGTCAATAATTATAAATTCCAATTAACTGTTGATTAGTTGGTAAAAAGTACGATTAAAGTTAGATTGAAAATTGAATCTAATAATATAATTTCAGTTTTGAGCTAAATTACCCTTTTTAAATTTTATCACTAACCCGAATTTCGAGAGAATTGTCCCTACGCACATACAACCATTTTCTACTTTTGATTCATGTTTTAATGATCAATTCTAACTCGGTGAAAATAGCCCTTGGTTTTTTTTTTCATGCCTCCGCCAGATTTTTCCTTGATGACAAATTCATCCCGAAAACTTAAAATAGATGGATTTTTTTTTTGGGGAGCGGTCCCCTTCTAGGGCCTTCTAGTGGTGCTCGCGCTTTCACTTAGTTTAGACAAGCCAATCATTCATGATGTGGATTCTAAATTTAGACAAATTTTCATGTGCAACTCATTAATTATCTCCATGACTTATCCCGATTCAGCCTGTTGCCTTCCATATTTGTGGTAGGTGAGGATAATGATAATTGAAAAAAATCTCTTGAAATTAGTATGCATTCAACATGCAATGGTTTGGATGGGTGAATTAAAATCGAATATTACCAGATAACAGATGAGAACATTAACAGATCAGTCCGGGCTCAAACTCCATCCCGCTTCTCCTGCGCTCTTTCAAGTCCGGCTTTAACCACATATCGTAACATCGATTTTAATGGAAATATCAACGGATTAAGAAAAATAAAATAAAAAATAAAAATAAAAATAAAAGGGAAGGATTACAATAGGATCGTAACGGCACCTGAATCCGCGGTCGCAGCAAAGATTTCGGGAGCGCCCGAGCCGGGCTCGGTCCGGGATATTCCTTTTGACTCAGCGAGTCCCCGGCCGTTGGCGCGCGACTCAGTAAGAGCGAAAACGGAAAAAAACAATAATATCTCCCCAGCTCCACCGCCCGCTCACGGAGCGCCACGTCACCAGGTGGACCCCACTTTGACTACTTATTTATTGAGAGAGAGCCAGAGAGGGGAAAAGCTGTTAATCCGGGCTGATTAGGCAAGATGATTGGAGAAATTACCGCCAGATAAAGAATAATATCTTCTTTTTTTTGGAAAGTAAGTTTTTTTAAAAAGGTAAATATAGATAGGAATATTATCTCATTAAAAGGCGGGCATCCCATATTTCTCTCTTCAACGCAGAATCACTCCCTTCGAGACTCTCTCTCTCCTTCCTCCTCCTTCGTCATCCTCGTCTTCCGTCGCTCGTCTGCCGCCGTAGGACGGCCGAGCGGAGAAGGGCACGTCTCGCCGCCGGCGACGATCCCTTCGAGTTCGCGACTGCGGTGTGGAGGGCATTCCTCCGCCGTTCGCTTCCTTGCTTGCTTTCCTTCTTTGGATTCTGGGTCTGGTGCTGGTGCTGGTTCAGGGGCTTGCGCTTCGCTCCTTTTTTTTTTTGGGTTTTTCCTTCGTGGGTTTTTCTTCTTTCTCCTTTCTCCTTGGAGGGGAGGGCGGGGCAGGGCGGGAGAGAAAGTCTCGTCTGCGGATGGCCGCGCCGTTCCACAGTGCGATGGGGGTGTACGAGCGGGTCAGGACCGAGGACGCCAATGGCGACGTCGAGAAGGCTTGTCCCGATTCTAAGGCCGGGTTCCCGTGCGCCGGCGATGGCTGTGCCGTCGCCTGCGACGTCGAGGCGGCGGGGCCGCAGGTCCCCGACTCGAGATCGGCCTCTCGCCGATGCGGCGGCGACGGCCGCGGCGGCAGGGAATCTGAGCGGCGGCAGCGGCTTGTTTCTCTCGACGTGTTTCGCGGCCTCTCCGTCGTGGTAACGTTGCCTTCGGCCCTTTTTCCAATCTTGTTAGGAAAGTGACGTGAGTTATTCGTCTAAGATATTGATAAAAAAAAAATGAAACTTTTGAGGTGCCCCACAATGCTCATTCTCAGTGGGCATTTGCCGGAATCCCAGGATCTGCTCACCGGAAAGTTGCCACCGCCGGTTCGAAAGATTTGCTGCTGTTGACATGATAAATTAGATTATGATGGGATACGAAACTTAAAGCTGTTGACATGATAATTTAGATTATGATGGGATGCGAAACTTTTTTATGTGTCGCGATTATCTTTAATTGGGCATTGTAGAATCCGCACCGGAAGTGTTGAATTTGAGTACCGGAAGGTCGTCGCTGGTCAACCATGTCTGTTATTGTCCAGATAATAGTGGTAGACGAACTGTTATCCTCAGAAACACAAGAAAGCTTCTATCTTAATCAGGGACAAAGGGTTGGTTTATTATCTTAATCATATTCATTGATATTGTAGTTGTTTTGCCTCTTTTCTGTAACTTGGGGAAATGAGCAATGGATTAGGTAATGTTTTCTTCTCAGTCAATTCTCCTAAGTTTTGAGCCTTGGCCACCTATCAACCTCTGCATTTCTTGTGAACCTGAGAAACAGAGGAAAGAGAAGTTATTTGAGAAGGTATCTTTAGATTTCTAAAATATTTATGTTACCTATCCATACTCAGGCCAAAAAATATTTATTTAAAAAAAAAAAAAAAACATTTGATGGATCATCTAGACCCACACTTGGCACCCTCCCATGGACCCTGCGTGGATGTTATTGCATCATCTTTACTTAGAGCAAAAGTCAAGACAGAGGAAAACCATTATCTATTCTTTGCTTATAAAGTTGGTTTCCATCCTACTCGCATTAAGGGGAAAAAAAAGGACCTTTCTTCTTATTGCCCCAATCTGAAGATACAATAATATGGAAAAAGAACCGAGTGTTCTTCCTAGCGCCACGCTCTGAAGAAATAATAATAACCCTGCATACGGTTTTCCTGCAATAGGGTAGGTTGAACTTCTGTCCAAAACAGATAGGGCATAAACTCCCACCCTGCATTAGTGAAAAGTTAATTTACTTGGGAGAACTCCAATCTGGGAGTGCTCAGGCATGAACTCTGTCCCTGTCCATATCCGAATGTATTGGAAGTGATTTACTCCTTTTTCAACATGTTGTAGGGAATTATTAGGTGGGCTAAATGAAGCCTAGTTTAGTTTTGCAACAAATGCAATATGATGCATTGGCTTTTATCTGGCCATTAATTGCGATAATATTGTTGAAGGCAGGGACATAATGGCTGAACTACGGTAGTTTGTATACCTTATCGTCAATGTTTCTCTAAGTAGGACTTTTACAATCTTGACTGATGTCATGATCTCCTGGGTATTAAGTGGTGAGAAAGAAATTTGTTTCATTCCTAGTATTTATGCAACTTTCTCCAGTCAGATTGTTCATGTGTGCTCTGAAGTGGGATTTTTCCTGTTAGCTAAATTACCAATAATTAGCCCATGTACTTGGGAAGCTTTAAAACAGGAAATGAAAGAGAAAAATATGATGTAATATTTCAGCCGCATGTGATCTTGGAAAAGGTATAATGACAACCATGAATCACTTAGTGGCTGTTTCCCTTTGTTTGCAGATTTCTTTGATATATTTTTGGGTCCTGAAAATGACTTTTGGCTAAATTATCACTGAGCGAATCACTTAATATGCTTCATGCAGCTAATGATTGTCGTGGATCATGCGGGTGGAATTATCCCTGCCATCAACCATTCGCCATGGGATGGCTTAACTCTGGCAGATTATGTAATGCCATTTTTCCTGTTTATTGTTGGTGTCTCACTGGGACTTGTGTACAAGGTACAATTGCTGATGTCTTTCTTTATATCTCCAAGCAGTCGTTCTGATCTAATATGCTATGCTTTTTTAATCTTGAACCTCAAATCCTAAACTTTTGAGTTAGGTGCCTCCTATGTATGTTGCCTCTTTCTCCTTGACTTCTATAAAGGTAGGTACTTTCATCAATTCAATGATTTGATAGATTTCTTTTCTTGTAGAAAATGTCATGCAGAGCTTCCGCAACTCGAAAAGTCCTTCTTCGGGCACTTAAGCTTTTGCTTTTAGGTCTTTTCCTCCAAGGTACCATACTTGATGTATATTTTTTGGTTATATGAGGAAGTCGTAACGTACACATTGCAGATTTTGTTGGTTACTTGCTGAATGAGGTTTATGTCACACTTTCTTTCATCTGTGTCTGGATTTTTTTTTTCTTGTCTGTATCATACTAGGATCTTATGCCTTCTTTCTGTAATTTCTTTCCCTCTAGGTGGTTATTTTCATGGTGTTGGTAGTCTTAATTATGGAGTGGACATGCAACAGATGCGATTTATGGGAATACTGCAAGTATGTGTTTTTATAATGCTCTTCTTTTAGTTGTTTTCTCTTTTTGAAGTTTCACGTGCTGTCTAATTACTTGTTAAACACCTTTCTGCCCCTCCAGAGAATAGCTATAGCATTTGTGGTAGCAGCACTATGTGAGATTTGGCTAAAGGGTGATGATGATGTTAACTCAGGATTTTCTCTGCTGAAGAAATACCGAAGTCAATGGTATGTTATTTAGATTAAATGGAGTAACTATTCTCACTATGGAATGGTTTTCGTTTCCAGAGGCTGGACAAGCTGGTCCCTATGTTTCCAAAACTGGAAATCTTGTGAATATTAATGCTCTGCTAAGCCATGTTAGTCAGTTATTTTCTTCCGTATTTAGGGCAAGAAAGCAGTTCAATACCTCAGCTTGCTCTACAGGGAATTTTAGCGATTGACAAAATGATTACTCAGATAATGATGGTAATAGTTAAAGTGGTGGTAGTGTTAATAACCACTTCCACTTGAATGGGACTTGTGTGTCCTCATTGATGGGAAGAATTTTGCTCTAAAGTGTTGTCAAGTAACTAATGGAACAAATTTTCACCTCATTCTCATGTCTATGCAAAACTTATGTATATCCGACATTCTCTATAAGAAAGACACGTTTTTATTTTCTAGGGTAATGAATCGCCTTTGACTCAACGACTCTTAAGGTCATCAATCTAACAGTCTTTCCCCTTTGTCGACAGTATTTGCGGATGATATTCCGTCAGACTGCATTACTCTTGTAGATGTTGACTTCTTTAGCTGATGCCATGTCCATGTCTTCTTCCAGGGCCGTGGTACTTGTGCTTACCACTGTATATATTTCATTATTATATGGCTTGTATGTGCCCGACTGGAAGTATCAGATTCCAACTGAATCTTCCTCCCTTTCACAAGAAATAATTTTGGTGAGCTTTCCGATTCATTGCTAAATCTTTTCCTGGATTGATCACGTTTGTATGATTTATGATTAAATAGGTGCTAAAATTTGTCCATTTAAAGGTGAAATGTGGAGTGCGAGGAAATACTGGACCAGATTGTAATGCTGTCGCAATGATTGATCGTGAGGTGTTGGGAATTCGACATTTATACAGAAAGCCAACTTATGCACGGACAATGGTCTCTTCATCATATTTGCCTTCTATGTCCATGGTTTTCCTTCCTCAGATTAGTTTACTTCTTGTTCTGATAATTCATTTTCTTTCACAGCAATGCAGTATTCATTCTCCAGAGTCTGGCCCTTTACCTGTTAATGCTCCATCATGGTGTCAGGCCCCCTTTGATCCTGAAGGCCTTTTAAGGTGATTTTTTAGAACAATTCATAAGGGAATAGGGGAGGGACTAGAATGGAAGAGGGAAAGGTGGAAAGATAAAGAGAAGAGAGGGTTAGGGCCCCCTTTGATCCTGAAGGCCTTTTAAGGTGATCTTTTAGAACAACTCATAAGGGAATAGGAGAGAGACTGGAATGGAAGAGGGGAAGATGGAAAGACAAAGAGAAGACAGGGTTAGGGCCCCCTTTGATTCTGAAGGCCTTTTAAGGTGATCTTTTAGAACAACTCATAAGGGAATAGGAGAGAGACTGGAATGGAAGAGGGGAAGATGGAAAGATAAAGAGAAGAGAGGTTTAGGGCCCCCTTGATCCTGAAGGCCTTTTAAGGTGGTCTTTTAGAACAACTCATAAGGGAATAGGAGAGAGACTGAAATGGAAGAGGGGAAGATGGAAAGATAAAGAGAAGAGAGGGGTTAGGGGTGTGTGGGTGGGGAAGTTGCAGATTTTCCTATACTAGGTGCTAAATCAAAAGTGGTTCTGTCTGTAAAAAAGGCCAAAGGCATGTAGTATATTCATTATCTTTCTTGTTTCTGTGGTTAGCTTAGTGATTTAATTGCCAACTTGCCATCGATGAAATATATGTGGTTGCCCTCTTTGTGGAGAAGGACAATTGTTGATTTGTTACTGGTTTCGTGTATTACAACAACGTGTATGCTTTCTGTATGCAGTTCGGTGATGGCCGTGGTTACATGCTTGGTTGGCTTGCACTTTGGACATGTGATTGTCCATTTTAAGGTGAGAGAATAGTGTATTGCAGAGATTTTGTCTTACCCAATGGAGATCACCTTTTTTGACCTTTTATTCTTTTGGCATTTTGCTTCCAGGATCATGGCAAAAGAACTTTCCTCTGGATGATCTCATCTTCTTTTCTTGTGGTTCTAGGCCTGGCATTAGATCTTTTTGGTGATTTACTTTTGATCTTGATTATTTATCCCAATCAACGATCAGTTCTGAGGACAGGTTTATTAATTTATCTATCATTTGCTTTTGTGTAACAGGCATGCATGTGAATAAGGCTCTGTACACATGCAGTTACACGGCTGTCACTGCTGGTGTAGCTGGGATTCTCTTCACCTTGATATACCTGATGGTAAATTGTCGATCCCCTCCGTCAAGTGTTGACTCGTCCAGATTTTACAAATTTGATGTATTTGTTTTACGTTATAGCAAGGATCTTGTCCTTACAAAGTCTTAATTTACGTTTCACACATTCTGGTTTTTCCTAATGTGCTTTTTCTCAACAGGTTGATTTTGGTGGACTTAGGCGTACTACCACGGTTCTGGAGTGGATAGGGAAGCACGCGTTGACTATTTTTGTCATTGCTGCAACAAATGTCTTGCCCGTTTTCCTCCAGGGCTTCTACTGGAAGCATCCTGAGAACAACATTGTATGTTTGCTTCTCCTTCCATTATTCTATTTCAACTGCAAAACATTACCCATTTGTCTGACAATGTCACAAAATCGATAACTCTTCTTATGGCAGCTGAGTTTAATTGGAATTGGAAGACGGTAGGAAGCTTGGTATCATTCTCCGACTCTGGAATGTAGCTCTTGATCGCTGAATATTTATTGAAGCAACTAGCCACATCTATTAAATAGTGGTCCGTTGCAGTTCATACAGAAAATATATCTGTTCTGTTCAGTGAGGTTAGAGAACTGCAGTTCTCTCCAAATTTGTAGGCTCTCTGTACATAATTAGCTATTCACCGTCGCTTTATTTCGGTGTAGGATTTTATAATGGTGGTCTCTAACGGTGAATCTCTTCTATAGTTTTTTGACGAAGGATATTGGAAATTTCAAAATATTTCTCAGGCATAAAAGTATGTTTATTCTCTGTTTTCAATGATTGATTGATGCTCGATTGGGATATAGATAACTCTGAATTTTGAGGCAAATGGGGATTAGTGATTTTACTTTGAAAGCCATATTTTTCTTTTTTTTTTTAAACCGAGGACTCCACCACGGGCCTCCCGTGTCCGAAAGGCTCTCGAGGGCCGGGCCCTTATATCTCGAGGGAGACCAGCCCAGCAACTCACCGTCAGGGCTCCCATTTAAATCTCTAGTAACTGTGGATTTCAAACTCTCAATCTCGGTGATGAGGGAGGGATTCTTAACAGGTCGAGACTCTCAATCGCTATCCAAGAATGAATTGAAAGCCATATTTGTTTCTTACTTAAATACGCAGCAACTAAACGAAACCCAATGAAGAAGAATGATCTATCCAAGTTTGACAATCACGAGGGAGACCGAAACAAGAGAATCATCTTTCGAAATTTAATAGATTAACATTCAAATGTTGGTCATTCAAAACATTTAAAGAGGGAACATGAACGTGACTGAAAACTGGAGTTCACAACGACAATCAACAAGAGCATCAGCCATCAGGAATTCTGGATGATGCCCTGGTCATGAAGCAGCGCGACATCCCGCTCACTGTTGATGATGTCGTCCCTGAAGAAGATGTAGGATGTGACCTTGTTCCTGGCCCTGAAGTGGAAGCGCTCGAAGGCCATAGCATTGAGGTACATGGACTTGTTTCTGCCTTGATCATGGGGTGCCTCGGGACCCTGCTGGTAAAGGAGATGTCCTTGCCGCTGGTGGTCTTGCTCTTCTTGAACCAGATCCCAGCCTCATCAAGCTCGGTGGCCAACCTGATTGTATCATTGCCGCCCTCGCGCCCCATGTTGTTCAGGTTGTGCCGGACCTTCTTGGGCTTCTTCTCATGGAACAGCAGGCTGTTTCTGAAGACGTCTAGGACGTGCAGGCATTTGCCCACTGCCGTGACGCCCGTGCCGGGGAGCAGAACTTGAGGTTGAGCCTGTTAATAAATTCGTCCTCCTGCGTTGTTGGAGTCAAGTCGGTGCACTGAATACGAAATTGCTGTCATATTGATAGTACTTGCGTTAGAGGAAAAAAGAAGAATTTCCAGTAGATGTGATAGGATTGATTATAAAATTGTCGGTTGATCTCGAACGGTGAATCCTACATTTGTGGAGTATTGGATTTTTCATTGATCCCAGGTGGGGTTTCTTGCTGTCACCAACCGATCCAGCACTAGCATCGGCAGCTGATTCTCCAGCATCGGCATGTTCCCCCCTGATGTACTGCATCATGTGGAGCTGCCAGTGATCGCTCAAGATGGAGTCGTTGGGCTAGTAGTCCACCTCCCGTGTCCAGGCCCGGAGGACCTTAAGCATGAAGCAGCCATCAGTGATCATCAGCTCCAGGAACCGGCCTGCCCGGCCTGCCATGCCCTCGCAACCGCCCTCCTTCCACTTCGGTCCAGCAAATCAAAGCTCTCCTTGAGGCCTATTGCCACCTCCCTCAGGGACTCGACGAAGGGCTCAATCGGCTTCCTGGGCCATCTGAAGAAGTGGAGGAGCGTGCAGGACTTGCAGCTCCTCAATGTGGCAGAGGTGGTCCTCGCCATGGTGGTAGGGGCCAAAGGATACAGCCTGCGGCCGGTAGGCCTTGCAGTTGAGGTCGATGATACAGGCATGAACCATATAGAATCCATCTATATTATAGATGGACTGCTTCTTACAGTATCGTAAATGCGGGTTTTAAAGGGCTATAAATTAGTGGGTACAAGGTTTCATAGGTTGGGATTAATATAGATGTGTTTTAGTAATGTGAGTCAAGTAAAGTATATGTAGCTAAATTTGTTTCTTATATACATAGATCAATTTGGTCGGACTATCTTTTGACTCGACTGACACATTTGACAGCCCTAGTCACTGTCGCGACGGCTAGGCCAATCTTGAGCCGGAAATCCACCTTGACTTTGTCGCCACCAATGACATGAGCATCATCGCCACACGAAAACCTCATCTGAGAATCTGGAGAAGCCTTCTTGACTTCGCCACTGCCGTCCTCCATCTCACCCGCTCGCACATGGCCATTGGTGACGAGTTCTTTCTTCCCCTTCACTCCGAGAGGAGGAAAGGAAAATGAAAGGACAAGAAAAGAGATCCACCGGCCCCCGAACCACAATCCGAAGAGAGAACGGAAGTGAATTGGGTCCCACATCTATATGCTATTTCACATTATCAATGATTGTGATGACATTCGGTCTGCAAACATGGCTACTGACAAGGATATTTTTAGACTGATCCAGCCAAAGCGTTGGCAAATCTCTTAGGCTCCTTCGGTCATTGGCTCATGATAAGGTACATGGGAGCGGAGGGCATACGGCATACCCATTGTGAACCTAGCCTGATGTGGTGGGAAAGTTGCTTGTCAAGTGTCATTCTTCCGTGGATTGGCACATGATCATTCTTCTTTTCTAAATAGCCTATACTGATCATTTTCTAGGACAATTTTGGCTCCTGAGGCAAAAAGTGAAATGGTACGTGCCCCGAGCATATCTGTCACTTGAAATCTGCTGCTTCTTATTAGGGTACAATGTTTTGATATAGTGACGACAATAAAAAAAAAAAAAAAAAAGGCATAATTTTTTAAAAGAAAACTCCTGAGTTAAGTACAAATTCTATCCCAAACTTTTTGTGGTAAAAAAAAAAAAAAAATCTCCAATTTTCTCTAGTCTCAAATCTGCCCATGTGTCCAAAAATCATTATTAGTTTCTTCAAAATTATTAACATCAATGCCAATTAAAAATCTATTATCATAACCTATGTCTTCATTAATACCCTCATATTTATATGAAAGAACAACAACCTCTTGATGTTGATAATTCTGAAGAAACTAGTGGAATTTTGGATGTGTGAGGCATATTGGAACTAGAGTGAAAGTAGAGATTATTTTTAGACAAAAAAAAAAAAAGTTTGAAGCAAAATTGAGATCGGATCTAAAGTTGAGATTTTAGGGATTTTCTTTTTCTTTTTTTTTTTGGGTCGAGAAATCTTTAGGAAATTAGCTCATCAAAGAATCATATGACTTAAGTTTTATGGATGACATGACGAATAGAATTATTCATATTACATGATAGGCAAGGCATGTAAATTACATTATATTGAAGTAACATTGATTTAATTTAATAAAATGAGTAAGTAATGATTTCTTCATGAGTCAACATTTGGTAGTCTCACATTCACACCTAAAATAGACAAATTCGTGATGGCGCTGAAGTTTTGCTACAATGTGCACCATTAAAAACTTGAATATATCTTTATTCTTCATTCTTTTTTTTGGTCGTGCTTTATTCTTCATTCTTTTTTTGGTCGTGCTTTATTCTTCATTTAAGAAAAGGTTAAGTGCACTATAAATCCTAAAAACTAGTCAAGAAAGTGTAATTGAATTATGAACTTTTTAAAAGTACAATGAAATTCTAAAACTTGTTAAATTAGTGCAATGAAATCCTTCCATTAATTTCATTCAACTTCATTAACGAAAAATGCCAACATTGCTTCTTCTTTTTTTCTCTCTTACGTAACATTAACATTATTAAAACATAAATATAAGATTAAAACGACATCCTTCTAATCCAAATCCTATTTTTTTAAGCCTAAATTTTAGTTAAATTAGATTATAATATGAAAAAGCTATAAAAAAAAAACACACTCACACACACAAAAAAGAGACCCAGAAATGGGAGGCCCTCTACTTGTGGCCGTAGTCAGATCACTGGAAAAAAATCGACTCAATAATTGAAGGAGACAGCCTGCTGTCGGTAGGCCTTGCGGTTGCGGTTGAGGTCGGTGACGCAGGTGTGGACCCTGTAGATGGATTGCTTCTTCCAGTATTTGTCGCTCGTCCAAGGGCATGAACCTGTCATTCTCGTTGACTTGGCGGATCCGGTTGGTCTCGTTTGGGTTCGACGGTGGCGGCAAAGGACCCATGATTTTGCAAGTTTCATAGATTCCACAAGTTCCTGTTTTGGAGCTTCTTATATTCTTCCTTATTTTTCTTGGTACGTTTGAGAAATTCTAGATTTCTCACTCTTTACTGCTCAACGCCCTTTTTCCACGCATACATAGCATATAGGGAAAAGAAAAATTGATTTTCACAAGAGTAAAGTTTCGATTATGTGCATGCACGTTTAACTCATCCCAATCATAGAACTTCTCATGAATTAATTTTGCAAGGCACACAAGGCCGGTTGTAATCTATCTCGTGTGACATTGAAATGCTTCCATTAGTCTATTATGGAGAAAAATTAATCCAAGCAAAAATATATATCCGAACTCAAATCAAAGTCAAACTATACCAACAAAGTCAAGTTTGTTCTCGGATCCATTATGACTTCTTATGAGCTACAACCAGAAAGTACTTGGACCCATTATAACTGCTATAATTAGTAAACAGTAAACACAAATATCCCCGTGAAAAAATGTAGGTTTAGTTCCAAAGTGACTAATTCCATAAACTGACCATCTTCACAAATCAATTTTCGATCAGTTGTTGTATCTGTAACATGACTTGTACGTGGTACTCTTAATCAAGTTGCCTGATTCTTACGTTCTGCAACTTTTTACATCGGACAACTCTTTAATTTAATCTTTTTAAGATTACATGGCGGGCATCTTAAGCCTTTTAAGTTCTAAATAATTATTGATGACCCCACTTGGGGAATCGGACAACTCTTTAATTTAATCTTTTTAAGATTACATGGCGGGCATCTTAAGCCTTTTAAGTTCTAAATAATTATTGATGACCCCACTTGGGGAAAACTTTTGCCGGTACGACCATTCAATTTTCAATCCTAGCAAAACAACTGTCGAGCATTCTTATCTTGCTCAAAGAGAAAGTGCCTCAGTTTCTCTTTCGGAAACTAATAAACTGATCAAAGGCTCTAACGCAAGAAACAAAAAGGAGCTGATTTGAGGCTGTTCACCGCTTTTGCTCTTAGGAAGAATCCTTGTGAAGCTGGGATGGCATAAGGTTTAAATTAATTTCATTAGTACGGGGGCACACGTATTGTAAGGAAAACAAGAAAATAAATAAAATGAAAGAGGGTATATGAGGTGCGTTTGGTTGGACTTTTGAAAAAAGCCTTTAGGAAAATGCGAGTTAAAAGAGTTTTCTAAAAAGCAAATTGCGTTTATTAAATTGTAATATGAAAGTCCATTATGAAGTACCTCTAGGCAAAATTGTGTTTGGAGAGATTATATTTACAAAAGACTTTTGTGATTAAAAGAAAAAAGAAAAAAATCCGTTAAAAAAATAAAATAAAAAAGTTGGCCGGCAAGGGTGGCCACCAGTGATTGAAATCTATTGCCAACGGCTGACATTTAAGGTTGTAAGACCTCAGGTGGTCCACGGAGACAACTAGTGATGGCCGCCTCACATTGGGCGACCCTCAGAGACCACCGGCGAGGGCCACCTAGGGTCGGGCGAGCCCCGACGAGGGTGCAACCAAGATGACCTCTATGGGATGTCCCGCAACCTAAATCTAGGTCACTAGAGGTTGCGTGACCCAGATCTGGGTTGTCGGAGGTCACAAGACCTTGATGAGGACCACCTGGTTGCGCGACCTTAGGCGACCCTTCATGGAGGTCACGCAACCCAAATTTGGATTGCGATGACTATTGTCAGGGGATTGCACAACCCTCGTTGAGGATCGCCCAACTACCTGCCCCTCACTAGTGACTACTTGCCCTTCGTCGACGACCACTTGCAGCCATGTTAGCCATGTTGGTCCTGTTTTACGGAGAAGAAGAATATGAACAGTCATCAAGGGCTTGAAAAAAGAAAAATTAGCAAGGATAATTTCGGAAGAAATTTTTTTTATACTAACCACTAGGTTAGCATGCCGAGAAGGCAAAAGCCCAAGGCACCCCCTAAAACTGTATTGGGCTTTCAGCCTTATGAAAGAATATATTTGAGAAATGGGATTCAAAAACGATTTGCCCAACACACTCTATTTGGCCCAAAGGCCTTTGGACACTCAAGGGGCTTTGACGATGCACCCATGGTAGCTTGGATGAAGAAATAGTCCATTATCTTGATGACCTTCGATTATCGAATCAATTTTTTTCCGGCAATCGGGCGGTGGCCCACAGGCGGAGGAGGGTCTTCCATTTGTGGGTTTCTTTTCATCTTTTTCTTTTTATTTTGTGTTTTTCATTTTTTTTTTTTTTTGCCTTTTATATATTTTAATCTAATTTTTAGCCTTTCTTCCTTTCTTTATTTCTTTGGATTTTGGGTCTGGTCTGGTGGGTCTCTTTTCTTTGTCCTTTAGATTTCTTTTCCTACTCTCGGAGGGAAGGGGGAGAAAGAACTCTTGACGAGGTGACCTCCGCACGGTTCCTCACTGCGATGGGGATGTGCAGGCGGGTGAAGACGGAGGACGGCAGTGGCGATGTTGGGAAGGCTTCTCCAGATCCTAAGATGAGGTTTTCGTGCGCCGATGATGCTTATGTCGTTGGTGGCGGCAAAGTCAAGACGGATTTCCGACTTAGAATCGGCCTAACTATCGCGATAATGGCTAGAAATCGTCAAATGAGTGGATCAAGTTGAAAGATAGTTCGATCCAAATTGACCTATTTATATAAAATACAAATTTAGCTACATATATCGGATTCACATTACTAAAACACATTTATACTTAACCCAACCCATGAAACCATGTGCCTACTAATTTATAGCCCATTAAAACCTACATTCATGATGCATATACGTTCTTAGCTACTTTTTTTTTTTCCTTATGCGCTTGCTTTACTGTTTCTAATTTTCTATGCATTTCTATTTTTTTTTTCTTGAAATTAGAAAAAATAAATAAATCTTACACATTCAAAGTATTATTATTTTTACAATATACAAATTTCAGGAATACCCCGATTACGGTCATCGCATATGCACACAATGGCATTCTCCATAGTGGATTTTCTTTTGGAGCATATGGAAGCTAATAATTTCATGAAAGAATATATCAAGAACATAATTCGCCAGCTCATCTCTAGTCTCTCACCCTCTTAAACCATCAAATCCATCATTTGAACACCGCAAGGGAAAAATGAACATGAACGAAAACAGGAGGAAGATCATCCTGAACAAGAATCAACAATCAATCAAAAGATAATGATCGAGCATCAGCCATCCGGAGAAAAACCCAAAAACTGTGGAAAAGTGTATTGCACAGAGGCGAGGGGAGGGTTGAACCGTTTTAGCCGCCCGCGATATATACGGTCTGAATTATGACGAGCGTGAGGAGGACGATGGCGGCGATGAGAGACAATCTAGCCCATGGATTCCTGAAGTAGGTGCGGTTGAGACGAGCCCTCCACCTGTTCAAGGGCCTCTTGCAGTGCCTGCTGACTTTCCTGTGCACGGCGTCGAGGCTGCCGTCGCAATCGAATGTCACATCCTTGGACAACGAGTTGAACAGCTTGGCGACCGCCTTGTTGCTCCCGATGGCATTCTGGATGATGCCCCCGGCGTGGAGCAGAGCGACATCCTGCTCATTGTTGATGATGCTGTTCATGAAGTAGATGTAGGACGTGACCTCGCTCCCGGCCCCAGCATGGAAGCGCTCGAAGGCTATGAGGTTGAGGAACGTGGACTCAGTGGTGTCGTCCACCACGATCTTGGGGAGCCTCAGAACCCCCCAGGAATAGGAGATGTCCTTGAGGCATTCGGTCTTGCTCTTCTTGAAACGGATCCCGGCGTCATGGAGCTCGGTGGCCGACCGGATCATCTCCTCGCTGCCATCGTGCCCCATCTTGTCCAGCTCTGGCTGGGTACTCTTGAAATCCCTCAGCATGCTCTTCCTAAAGACATCCAGGACGTGCAGGCATTTGCCCATACTCGTGATGCGCATGCCGGGGGAGTAGAAGTTGAGGATGAGCCTGTTGATGAGTTCGTCGTCCTGTGTTGTTGGAGTAAAGTCAGTACATTGAATCCGAAATTTTAATCTTATCGATGCTACTTGCGCAGAAGGGGAAAAAAACGAAGTTTCCGATAGCGGTGATAGATTTAATAAAGAAATTGTCGGTTGATCTTGAACTATGCATCCAATGCGTTTGGAGCATCAGATTTGGAGGATCAGTCGTAGGCATATGTGAGATTATCAAGATGTACTCTCAGGCGCACATAGTACGGCGGTTAGCGTAGGTGCAATAGCCGCTCTTACAACGGACCGAAGGCTAAGAAAGTAACCTTCTTGCCATCATCGTTCTCGAGAGTGACCAGCCGATCCAGCACTTGTATCGGAAGCTGATTCTCCAGCATCAGCATATCCCGCCTAATGTACGGCAGTATGTGGTACTTCCCGTGGTTGCCGAAGATGGGGTCATTGGGCGAGTAGTCTTCCACCCTTTTTGTTCCGGTCCTCAAGATCTCGAGCATGAAGCAGCCGTCAGTGATCATCAGCTCCAGGAACCGCTCTGTTGCGCCCTCACAGCTGCCTTCCTTCCACTTCTGGTCCAGCTCCTCATAGCTCTCCACAAGGTCCCCCGCCACCTCCCTCAGGGACTCGAGGAAGCACTCGATGGGCTTCTGGGACCGCTTGAGGATGCGGAGGAGCGCCCGCTCCTTGTGTTCCTCCATGGGGTGGAGGTGTTTTTTGCCGTAGTGGTAGGGCCCGAAGGAGACAACCTGCGGCCGGTAGGCCTTGCTGTTGAGGTCGGTGACGACGCAGGCGGGGACTTTGTAGACGCACCGCTTCTTCCAGGTCGGTTGCTCGCCGAGGGGCATTTGCTCGAGTTTCTTGTTGACGTAGACGGTCCATTCCATGCAGTTCCGGTCCAGCGGTCGCGGTTCTGGAGCCATGGTTCCGCAAGTTTCGCAGGTTCCAAAAACGTATGTTCTGGAGTGTCTTATGCTCTCTCTCTCTCTCTCTCTCTCTCTATCTTTATTTTATGCTGGAAGGAGTAAGAGAAGAGGTGAAATTAAGAAGCTATAGAGCGGAGATGGAAAGAGTGTCGGGGGGATAGAGTTTGAGATTGTCCAAGGCCCCAATGCTTCAAGCTGAAGAGTTGTCACCGGACAAGCCATGAATGTGGGAGTCACTTGCGCACAGAGGTAAAGAGAAAAAAAGTGGCTAACGTTCCATGGAAGGCTGGAAGCCACGGGAATCGAATCGCATGCACGCGTTGCACGAGATCTTCCAATCGTGTAACTGAGTACAGGTGATTTCAATTTAGGTAGGATCTTCGTATATTAGACAAGGCGCTAAATTTAAGATGGCATTTCTTTTTGTTTCATTTGATGATAATTGTTACCTCGTAATGATTGGGGTATTCTGAAATTCTTACCTGAGGTCTCACTTTTTTAGTGCTCCATGCCCTTCTTCGATGCATACATCGCAATAATGGCGTTTCGATGTTATCTGTGCGTGAATTAGCTCATGACTGTCGTATCACTTCTCGTGAATTGACTTTAGATGACGCACAAGATGAGCTGTAATCATGTCATATGAAATTCAGATACTTCCATTGGTTTGATGTGGAGAAAAATTAATTCAATGGAAAAGATATGTTACACTCAAATCGAAATCAGACTATATCTACAAAGTCAAGTTAAATTGAATATTAACAAGGTTTTTTTTTTTTAATCTTTTTTTGGTTTCAAATCACATAAGCGTAATCAGCCGCGAGCATTAATGAGCTCCAAGGGAGAAGAACTTGGATCCATTACAATTGGGAAAATTACCAAATCTATCCTCAACTTATGTACAAATATTAATTCAGTTCTAAACTTTCTAATTTTACCAAGTAGATCTTAAACCTTCATCGGAAATTCCAACATGATCCATTCAATCAAATTTTTGTCGAAAATTGCTAATGTGGCAATCTAATTATCGCTGCTATTTCAATGATTTCTAGCAAAAATTGATTAAAATGTCTATATTTTGTATAAAGATTTATGACTTAATTGACAAAATTAAAAAGTTCATAATTATACCGGCATCTATATAATAAATTTAGGATTGACTAGATAATTTCCTCCATGGTAGGCGTTTATGAGCTCCAATCAGGAAGTACCTAGACCCATATCAATTTTTGCATCCTAACATCACTTTTTTAACTTCATACTCACTTCTCATGTCATGCAACTCTTCTTATTCACTCTTTCGAGATAAACTGCGGCGCATGTATCTTAGGCCTTAAAGGTCTAATTAAGAATATTGATGACCCCCATTTTGGGTCCGCTTTTGTCCGTACAACACTTTCAATTTTTTTAGTCCCAGATGAATCAAATGATTCCTTTCTTGCTCCCAGAGAAAGTGCCCTCGGTTCCTCTTCCTTGAACTGATTAAAGGCTGTTCCCTGCTTTTGCTCTTAGAAGAAAGAATCCTCGTGATCATGCGGGCTTGGATAAAAGAAACCATAGCCCATCATCGATTTATCATGATAGCCTTCAATTATTAAGTCAATTTTTCACTTAGGTCAGTTGTTACATAAAAATAAGGTAATTTACATGCCTATCATGTATTATAAATGACCCTGTCCACCGAGCCATCCTTAAAATCTATTTTATAGGGGATTTCTTTGTTGTCGGCACCATATAAAGACAATCCACCCTACAAAGAAATGGCGGATTTTAACTAAGGATACACATAAGGCGCATACCATTAAACTTTTTAGCTTAAAAAGCCAAAGTTCAGGTCTGTTTTTCTTCACTGAAAATAAATAATTTGAGAAATATTATCTAAAAAATGATCACTTATATCTTTTGAGATAATTAATCAACGAATGGTGAAAATATATTTTGTTAATTTATTTTTATCAGTGATATGAATTATTTTTACGAAAATATTTTTCAAATTGATCTTTTTTTAGAAACAATCGCACCCTTAGCCTCAAAATAATTGGCATCGGCTTGCTAAGAGAGAGGAGCGATGATGTGCAAACCCACAAAAATTTTAGATCTTCTGATGCCAAGGATACTAAGGAGTTTTAGGCTTCTAGAGCTTAGCCTGACAAACTCTTGACGCAGAACTTTCCGACCACATTAGGCCGGGTTGACAGTTGGTTATGTAGCGAAAGCTATGTGAGGAACTTTAAGCGATTTTACATGGGCCAAAAATTTCGACAGATGCAAGATCATTTATTCTTAAGGTACTTCTTTTTATCTGTCTAGATCAACAGTTGAGATTTATTGAGAAATTGAGTGGGGTACTACACGAGATGGATGATTCAAGTCATTTCAAAAGGACCTGGCATACCCACCCAAACCCGCCTCTTAAAAGTAGCTGGACAATCAGAGCCAGCTTTTATTGAATCTTACATTGGGTTGGGCCACTCCATTAGAAGTACAAGTCAAACCCTCCGAAAAGTTTAAGGGCCCATCAGATGGCACAATTTGACTCTGGACCTATTTTTAAAACAATATTGAGGAAATGTTCAATGGCTTTACCAAACTCAATTCCCAAAATCTTCTAAAATCATGTTAGATTAAGATTAATTTAGTATTTTTACTAATATTGTTTTTGAATTCCGCTCTTCAAACCCTTTAATGCAATCAAATCCTCTAATACGCTTGATTTGTACAATAAATCTCCTGACCACAAACATATGATGAGCTTTAAAGATAAAACAGAATCTTTTCATTGTAGTATGCTTGTTCATCATGCGGATTTCATATTAAGATATCTATATGTCATCAAGAGAGGACGTCCAAGAAAGAGAAACTCACCAAGTCAATCTGAGGCAAAAGTGAGATTTAAGATAGGTCGTGGTCATACTAGTGGCAACAATATCGACGGCCATAGTTGCTTGCCATAGCACATATCTCTCTTTCTCTCTCTCCAATTCTGACTATGCCTTCATAGACTTCGCCTGAGGCAACAGTGGCAACAACCAAACCAACCATCTCCATCTTACCCCTACATTGCAGCAAATTTGGCAATGTGTAGACAAACTTTTAAGAGGGGCAAAAAATTCCAACTCTCAATTTGTGTTTTAATATCATCGGCCTTCTCATATACTATTAAAAGGATCAAAGTTCGCAATATAATGCGCATCAACTATGCGTCTTAGTGATAATGAACAAGAAACACAAACACGAAATGGAGTCCTTTCTTTTGCATTGTGATAAGATATTATTCTAGATACTTTTTCTCACATTTGAATTAATTCCAACTCCTGTTCTGGTCATTTTCTTTTCAGCGGGGTCAAGTCAAGCCCTCAAAGTCTGGATCACAAAATTCTCACATCTGATAAGAAGTTGTTCGAAAGGTCATAATATGTCTTCAGTGACATTTGTTAATTAATCAGATCCTCCTTGAGCAGCCGCGCAGGGTCTTTAATTTAGAACCAGTTGCACTTGAATGGAACTTGCGTGTCTTCCTTGATGGGGACAATTCCGCTCTAGAGTTTCGTCAAGTAAGTAATGTTACAAAATTCCACCTCATTGCCGTGTCTATGAAAAACCTCTGGATATCCGACATTCTCTGTAAGAAAGACCTCATTTTTTCCTAGATTAACGATTAGCCTTTAACCCAGTCCCTGTCCAGTTATCAATAAAAGTATTTTCCATTAGTTGGCGGCATTTGTGATTATATTCCCTCAGACTGCATTATTCTTGTAGCATGTAAACTTCCCCAGCCGATGCCAAGTCCATGTCTTCTTCCAGGGCTGTGGTACTGGTACTTACCACTGCATATATTTCATAATTATATGGTTGATACGTAGCTGACAGGGAGTATTGGACTCCAACTGCATTCCCCTACCCTTCACAAGGAAGAATTTTCGTAAACTTTTTCGATTCATCGCTCAATCTTTTCCTGGATTGATCACATTGGTATGCTTTGTGATTAATTAGATGAAACGTGGAGTGCAAGATTAATACCGGACCAGCTTTTAATGCTGCCACAATGATTGATTGTGAAGTGTGGGGAATTCGACATTTGTACAGAAAGCCAACGTATGCATGGACAAAGGTCTCTTCATTATATTTGTCTTCTATGTCTGGTTTTCGCTCGTCAGATATGTGTAACTCTGTTCTGATAATTCAGTCTCTTTCACAATAATAGAGTAATAATTCTCCAGATTCTGGTCCGTTGCCTGCAAATGTTCCATCATGGTGCCAAAGCCCCTTTGATTCTGAAGGCCTCTTAAGGTGATTTCCTGAGATTCCGATCTTCATTCTTTCGTCTCATTTTAAGACCTGCTCATCAGGGAAGAGTGGAGGGACTAGGATGGGGGATGGAAAGAAGGAAAGAAAAAGAGGGTGGGCGTTGTAGATTTTGCTATGTTAGGAGTTGAATCAAAAGTGGTTTCGTCGGTAAAAAGGTCAAAGCTATGTAGTTTTTTCATTATTTTTCTTGTTTTTGTAGTTATGTTAGTGATTTAATTACACATGTCGCAATAAATGACATAGAATGTGGTGGCCTTCTATGTGGAGAAGGACAATTGTTAATTTGTTACCCATTTCGTGATTCCAATGATCTCTATGCTTTATGTATGCAGTTCAGTGATGGCTGAGGTTACAAGCTTGGTTGGCTATCACTTTGGACGTGTAATTGTCCATTTTAAGGTCATAGAATTGGTATTCCGTAGATTTTATTATACCCAACAGAGATTTACTTTCAATCTTGATTATTGGCTAGACCTTTTTGGTTATTTACTTTCGATCTTGATCAAAATCAACTATCACTTCTGAGGACAGCTTCATTAATTTATCTATCATTTTCTTTGTCGTAACTGGCGAGTATGGGAGCAAGGTTCTCTATACATGCAGTTAAATGGGCATCACTGCTGTTGTAGCCCGTGTTCTCTTTACCCTAATCTACCTGATGGTAATGCATTGTGGATTCCCTCAATCACATATTGACGATTTTACAATCTGATTGACTTGCGTTAATGCTATAGTGACAGTGAGGATCTTGTCCTTGTCAAGCCTTACCTTATGTTCCACGTATTCTGGATTTTTCCAAATGGGCTTTTCCTCAATAGGTCGGCTTCAGGGGACCTAGGCGTACTACGTTGGTTCTGGAGCGGATAGGCAAGAACGCGTTGACTATTTATGTTATTGCTGCTTCGAATGTTTTGCCCATTTATCTCCAGAGCTTCTATTGGCCACGTCATGAGGAAAACATTGTATGTTTGCTTTCTCCTTCCAGTTCCCTATTTTAACTACAAAACGTTAGAATTATCATTTGTCAGACCATGTTGCAAAATTGATAACTCTTCTTATGGCAGCTGAGCTTAATCAGAAGTGGAAGACAATAGGAAGCTGGATATCGAGCTATTCCCACTCTGGAAGGATACCCAAGATTGCTAAATATTTAATGAAGCAATGAACTTCATCTTTTAAATTGTGGTTCATTTGCAGTTCACACAGAAAATATGAATTTTGTTCAGTAAGGTTAAAAAGTTGCAGTTCTCAACAATTTGCTGGCTTTTGTCTGTGTATAATAGTAGTTCACTGTCAGTTCATTTCGATAGAAGATTTACAATGGGGGTCTATGAAACATGAATAATTTTTATTTCAGGAAGGATGTTGGAAATTTCAAAATATTTTTCTCTCCTAGACAAAAAACTATGTTAATATTGATTGCTTGGCAATTGGCAAATATATAGATGACTTTGGATTTTGAAGCCATTGAGGAATGACATGGAAAAGAGGCAATGGAAACACATGAAGAGGACTGAAACAAGAGAATAATCATCTGATGATGATAAATAGCAGCCACATTCAAGACGCTTGAAGAGGGAAATGAACATGACTGAAAACAGGATTCATTTATAACAGTTAGCTTGATATACTGAAAAAGGGTGAGAAAATGTAAGGTTAGTGGGCGGCTAATTTTAAAGCAAAAAGAGAGAGCAATAGGAAAATTATGGATTTTGTATTACAGAGGCTTTAAATACAAGGGATGCTTCTTTCTTAGCTTTCTGCTATGCTTCCCGATGAAGATGGGTATGCTTTTTATAGTCCTCCTATGACCGACGTGGTACAAGAAAGTCTCCTCCAAGAGCTTCAACGTGGACTCTTCTTTTATTACAAACATTACCGACTTCCCAAGCGTTTTTCTGCCACAAGATTCACCTATCACTGAGAGATATTGTAGACTATTCTAGAGAGAGTATTTAACAATAACAACTAAATCAAGAGAGCCATCAGGAGAAAAACAAAAAAATGGAGAAGAAAAAAAATAATTGTACAGAGAAGCAAATGCTAGGTTTTTGTGTTGTAGCTGAGCACGGTATATATGGTCTGATTTCTGGTGAGAACGAAGAGGAGGACGGCAGCGATGAGAGACCATATAACCCAAGGATTCCTGAAGTAGGTGAGGATGAGATTGGCCCTCCACTTGTGCCTCTTATTGCTGCAGTACTCTCTGACCTTGTTGATCACGTCATGGAGACTGCTGTTGGGGTCCAGCACCACGCCCATGGCCAGAGAGTTGAACAGCTTGGCTGCCGCCTCCTCGCTCTCCATGGCATTATTTATGATGCCCTTGGTGTGGAGCAGCACCACGTCCTGCCCCTTGTCGATGAGGTTGTCCATAAGAAGATGTAGTGTTAGAAATAAACCAAATTAATCTGCATTGAAGAAGAAACATAATTACAGCCTAATCTTTAATAAGTCTGTTCATCATTATCTTTAATGAGTCTATTCATATTTTTAGGTGTGAATTGTTTTTAGAGATAGTGATTGTTTTCAAAGATAAGGTGAGATGTGGTAATTGTTTTGTTAGTTTCTAGATCTTGTTTCTAGATCTTATTCAAAAAGCTAGCTTTATCTATTAGGAAGAGTAAAGGTCATGTAACAAATTTATAAATATAATTGTTTTTGTGAAGGTGAAATAAATCTACAAGCCTATCTATCTTCTTCTCTTCCTTGTGTGAGTTGTAAGCATTTCACCTTCAAATTACTTTCATCATGTAGGAAATGACCTCCTTCCCAGCATTGACGTGGGAGCGTTTGAATGCGATTGAGGTTGAGAAACATGGACTCAGACGAATCATAACCCCAGCTGTCCATTGCAACCTTGCTTCATTGAATTCACGGTTTGATGAAGTTTACCTTGTTATAATTGTTCTTCGAGCTCAAATGAGCTAGGCCAACCACCTATAAACTTTGAGGGATGACTGATCCAAGCTCCTTATAAGATCTAGATGATGATCACAAGAAATATAAAGTGAATATGTGATCGATTAAGCTCAAACAAGTAACCCAAGGAAGATTAAAATGAGATAGAATGTGGCGACCAACTAGATGAACATCGGCCACTAAGGGCTGAAGGAAAGGTCTGCCAAGAGTGTTGCAAGGCTTGGACCACCGGAGGAGAACGCTGGCTATCAGATTCACCGCTCGAACTGATGGGATGAGCTACTGACGTGCAAGCTGGTCTTCAGATCGTGAGGAAGATGGAGTCCAATTGAGGCTCTTTGGCGAGGCTTGCAACTAGGCTGAGAGACACACTATGGTGGTCAGAGCACCAGTGGACCATTGAATGGGTGCCGACAAGCGGCAATGGGACGGCAAGGAACGCATGGTCGAGAGAGAGAGAGAGAGAGAGAGAGAGTGTGTGTGTGAGTGAAGAGAGAGATTGATCTGCAAAAAAATATCTAACCCCCCTTCCCAATTTTGAAGGGAAAAATGAACTCATACCCCAATCAAAATCAAATTTGGGCCCTTGACTTGATCCAAAGGCTCACATTATTCCTTCTTGATCAAGGCTTAATCCTATTGGTTTAAAGTTGATCACATGGATCAATGACATGTCTAGATGAATGGTTAGAATTAATCATTGATGAATGGTTAAAAATTAATGCTTAATCCCTAAGCAAGTCTCCTAATTGGCTTAATTTTAATGACTAGGATTAGTGACATGGCACTTTGGGGGCAATTTAGTAAATTCACCAAGGATAATTCCGTAATTTTCTTGCAAGAGGGGCATGGGAGAGTCGACCATGGCTTGGGCCAATCAGGGGTAATCACCAACCGCTAGAGCGCCATCGGAAAATGGCTGAACCGGTCATTTCCCTTCAGAAGCAAGTCGGGCTAATTAGACCGATTTAAATAGGTTCTGACCAGTTCGGTCAGTCTAGATTAGTTTTGGCCAGTTCTTTCAAAAATTTATTTAAGGACCTAATTGTGAAAAATTCCTATCCAATTAGAATGAAAATGGGCTAATTTGAAGGAAAATAATCCAAATTCGCTGAAATTAAACCAATCAAGACTCTCAAAAATGTCTCAATTGATTTTAATTGGATTAATCACCCCATAGATATTGAAAATCATGCTTAAATTCAATGGGTAAGCAAATTTGGAATTTCTAGCTGATTAGCATAATTTGTGCAATTCCCATCCTCAAAACCAAGTTAATCGAAATTGACTCTAATTGATACAGCAAGATATTATTTGCTTCAATTACCCATGTTCATGATGGCTTAATGCATCCAAATTGACACTAGAATGATGGTACGGATTTTATGTCAAAATTCAATTGAGGGCCAACGATGAAATTAAACCTTAACCCATCAAATTAAACCTTAGTCTAGAATGGGTCAACTTGAATTGCACTAATTGAAGCTCATTAGCCTAACTTTCTAAAGTTTAAGTAACCTAAATCCATCAAATTGGAAATTTCCCTACTGAATATGCCAAAATTAACCCCGGATTTGGATCTAGTTTAAGAAAATGAGTTAATTTAGGATGATTGCTCTTAAACCATGAAGAACCGATCGAGACTCCTGATTAGGCTAAAAACAGCAATTGTTGCTTAGATATGCCAAATCACAAAATGGTCACACAAGTGATCTTGAATGGCCTCTAGATCAAATGTTGCAAAAGAAGCTAAGTCAAAATGCAATAGAAATAAAGTAATTTTACTTTTATTTGATTTTGAAACTAACTCTGAAAAATCCGAATATGAGGTTCTTAATCGATCTTAGCAAAAAAATTTATGTCAAAGTCAAATTGAAACTAAAATGAGATGATTTTTGACTTTTTATATTTTTCAATTTCTTTGGTCAAATGGTAAACCCTTTAGTGACTTATTATTAAAATGTTGATTTTATGATCAAAATTTCAATTTTTTTCTTTTAACTATTGTGGCCTAGGTGAAATTAGGACCAATTGGAAGCTTTTGATGCAAAAAAATCAAATTTTGACTTGGTTGACTTTTTGTCAAATGGTTGACCAACAAGTCAACTCAAAAGTCAACTCTTTGATTTTTTGGGTTTTTATTAAAATGGCGAGAAAATTATCCACAAATGAAAGGCCAAAGGAAAAGAAATGAAAAATGACACTTTTTGTTCGAAAAGTGGGTTTCATCACAATTGGAAACCTTAATCACAAAGTTTTGTCTTTTGTGATGCATCGACTATAAATTAAGTATCAACAATTGACCTAGAATTGGTCAGTAACGACTCTAGTTTCATTCATATGAGACACTAAATGCAATCGGAATTGCTTAGGATAGCTCATGCAAATCGTGGGAGTCACCTCGCAAGAGGATAGCTCATCCCAAGGTTCATCTCGAGAGGGTCACAACAAGAGGGGAAAAAACTAAAAGAGGGAACGGTGGTTTGGATAAAGATAACAAAGCTTCAATCCTTGAGTCAAATTTGTCCTTAGGGGAAACAAAATCTAATTTGAAAGCGAAGACTGCCACTTTTTCTTTTTCCAATGACGAACAAAGATAGTAGTACATCGTTTCTGATGGTATCTAGCAGTAAATTTGTTTATAAGAGGGTGAACGGTGAAAGCAAAGGGTCCTTTTGCACTCTGATCAGATTTTATTTTGGATAAGCTTTTTCGCATTCGAATTAATTCCATCTCCCTGGTCTGGTCATTATCTTTTCGGTGGGATCAAATCAAGCCCTTAAAGTCGAGATAACAATATATGCAAAATATTACTTTCTGGGCAGCGTAATACAAAAGTCGATTTAAGATCTCACATTTGATTAGAAGTTGGTCAAATGGTCATATTATGTCTTGGTTAATATTTGTTACCTTATCAGAAACTTCCTTTGAGCAGCCACGCATTGTGCTTATTAAAAACCACTTCCACTTCAATGGGACTTGCGTGTCCTCATCGATGCCTGATGGAAAGAACTTCGCTCTGGAGTTTTATCGACTAATGGAACAAAATTCCACCTCATTGCCGTGTCTATGAAAAACCACTGGAAATCCGGCATTCTCTTTAAGAAAGACCTTATTTTTTCGTGAGTAATGAAAAGCCTTTTGCCCATTAATCGTCTGGAGTCATCAATTTAAAAGTCTTTCCCCTTAGTCGACCGCATTTGTTATAATATTCCCTCAGACTGCATCATTCTTGTAGCATGTTAACTTCCTTAGCTGATGCCATGTCCTTCTTCCAGGGCTGTGGTACTAATGCTTACCACTGTATATATTTCCTTATCATATATCTTATACATGCCCAGCTAATCCCCCCTCCCTCTCGCAAGAAAGAATTTTGGTGGACTTTTCGATTCAATCTGTCTCCTGTGTCTATGGTAATCCTTTCTCGGCTTTCTATAGTTCTGTGCTGATAATTCGTTCTCTTTCACTAACTCGCCAGATTTCTGGTCCTTTGCCTGCTAATGCTCCATCATGGTGCCAAACGCCCTTTGATACTGACGGCCCGTTAAGGTGATTTCTCGAGATTCTAATCTTCATTCTTTCATCTCTTTTTAAGAATTGCTCCTCGGGGAAGGGAAAAGTTTTTTTTTTTTCTTTTTTGGGGGAGGGTTGGGGGTTAGGGAGGTGTGGGGGACTCGGATGGGGGACGGAAAGATGGAAAGGAAAAGAGGGTGGAGGGTGCAGATTTTGCCATGTTAAGGGCTACATCAAAAGTAGTCCATCGTAAAAAGGCCAAAGCTACGCAGTTTATTCATTATTTTTCTTGTTTCTGTGATTATGTTAGTAATGTAATTACACAACTCGCACTGGATGAAATACAAGGTGGTGGCCTTCTATGTAGAAAAGGACAACTGTTGATTTGTTACTGGTTTCTGTATTCCAACAATGTGTATGCTTTATGGATGCAGCTCAGTGCAGCTATGGTTACATGCTTGGCTGGGTTTCACTCTGGATATGCGATTGTCAATTTCAACGTGAGGGCAATGTGTATCCTGGAGATTTTATTTTTACCCAATGGAGATTACAACTTTTACCATTTTCTTCTTTTGGCAAATGGCTCTCAAGATCATGGGGCTAGAACTTTCCACTCGATGATTTCATCTTCTTTTCTTGTGGCTCAAGGCCCGGCATTAAATCGTTTTGGTGATTTGCTTTCGATCTTGATTTTTTATCACAATCACCTATCAGTTCTGAGGACAGTTATATGAATTATCAATCTTTTTTGTGATTTGCTTTGTCATAACAGGCATGCATGTGAATAAGGCTCTCTACACATGCAGTTACATGGCTGTTGCTGCTGGTGTAGCTGGGCTCTTCACCTTTCTATTACCCGATCGAAATACATTATCGATTCCCTCGATCACGTATTGATTGTCAAATTTTTACAATTTGATGCACTCATTTCTCGCTATGGTGAGGATCGTGTCCCTGTCAAGTCTTATCTCATCTTCCACATATTTTGATTCTTTCCTCAACAGATTGATTTCGGTGCGCTTAGGCGTACTACCACGGTTCTGGAGCGGATAGGGAAGAACGTGTTGACTATATTTGTCCTTGGCGTGACGAATGTCTTGCCCCTTTTTCTCCTGGGCTTCTACTGGAGGAGTCCTGAGAATCACATTGTAAGTTGGCTTTCTTCTTCCATTTTCCTATTTCAACAACGAAACATTAGAATTATTATTTGTCTGACGACAGCGCAAAATTGATAAGTATTCTAATGGCAGCTGAGCTTAATCGGAACCGGAAGGCAATAGGAAGACTGATATCGAGCTATTGCAACTTCGCAAGGACGGCTCCTAATTCCTAAATATTAATTGAAGCAACTAATCTCGTCTTTTAAATTGTGGTTCGTTGTAGTTGTTGAAAATATATCTCAATTTTTAGCCGAGCGAAACCTGACATATGAGGATGTGTGGATGCTTGGCCATCCAATTTTAAAGTCGAGGACGAGGTACTTCTGAGTTTTTCCCATTACTGTTGATAATGACTGCAAGAGTAATGGAATAAATGGAGAATTATGGCCACACATGCACACATGGTCGGTCAAACTTGTAATATGGGCTCACAATTTCTATTTGTTTATTAATAATGGAGTTAGTTTTGTAGTGGCGGGAGATGAAGTTGTTGGTGGAAATTAAACAGGTCAAAAGGATAAAAGCGAGAAGGCACAGACTCCTTTTGCTACACACGTGACTTCCTTAAGCGGAAATTGAGGGAACTCTCAGAAGCTGCAAGTTGCATCATGATGGAGATTGGAGACCCATGCCCAAAGAAACATAAAGAATGAGGCGTTTCCATTTTTTTTAATCACGAGGAGGGCCTTTTCAGCATTATATAAAGAGGCAGAGAGGATGTGAAAGACTTAGAGCTTTCCTGAAGCAAAAGGGAAATTTTCGTTGTAATTAAACACGTGTGATTTAACCAGTTAAATTATTGTGTTGAGAATTTGTTCATTCTTTTCATAAGATTGAGAGATAAAACATCAAAAGTATTTTGAGTGCTCGAATATTATTGTAATCTCTCTTGAATTAAGTGGAGATAGGTTATACCAATTGAACCACATAAATTAGGTGTCCGATTTATGTCCTTCTTTCCATCTGTTTTATCTAATCGCTTGCTTCATTTTTATTACAGCAATTCATACGGAAAATACGAATTTTATTCATTGAGGCTGGAGAACTGCAGTTTCTATAAATTTGTGGGTTTTTCTCTGTACGCAATTAGCAGTTCGCTGTAGCTGACATCGATATAAGAGGTCTACAACAGTGAATATTTTTTCTCTCTCTTTTCTTTTTCTTTTTTTCAGGAAGAATGTTGGAAGTTTCAAAATCTCTCTCTCTCTCTCTCTCTCTCTCTCTCTCTCTCTCTCTCTCTCTCTCTATTGCATGACGACTGGAAAATATATAGAAGACTTTGAATTTTGAAGCTGGTGGGGAATAGAGATGACTTTGAAGGCCACATTTGTTTTTCACTTAGATTCGCTGCAATTTGTAGATAAAGTTTAATCAAGAAGAAAATGGTGCAACGGAAGATTCTATTTGCCTAAAAGTAGACCATTTTCATACTACCTGGCCAAATTGGACAAACATGAAGAGTGAAGCAAGAGGATCATCATTTGATAATGATAAATAAACAGCCAAACGCCCATTATTCAAAACATTTAAAGAGAGACAATGATCAAGACTGGAAACAGGAAGAAAATAGTTCATAACAACAATCAACAACCGACCAAGAGGTAATTATCGAGCATCAACCATCAGGAGAAAAACCAAAAGATAGAAAGAAATAATATATATTGTAGAGGGAGGCAAAGGGATGGTTCAAGGGTAGAGCACGGTATATACGGTCTGAATTATAGCGAGTCCGAAGAGGAGGATGGCGGCGATGAAAGACGTTATAGACCAAGGATTCTTGAAGTGGGTGTGTAAGAGATTAGCCACCCACGTGTACCAGGCGTTCTTGCAGTACTCGCTGACCTCCGTGTGCACGGCCTCGAGGCTGCTCCCGGGTTCAAGCGTCACTTCCTTGCACAGCGAATTGAACAGCTGGGCGGCTGCCTTGTCGCTCCCGATGGTATTCTTGATGATGTCCTCGGCATGGAGCAGTGCGACGTCCCCCTCTTTGTCGATGATTTTGTCCATGAGGTAGATGTAAGACGTGACCTCATTCCCAGCCCCGACATGGCAGTGCTCGAACGCGATAAGGTTGAGGAATGCAGACTCGGTGGTGTCGTCCACCCAGATCTTAGGGAGCTTCAGGACCCCCCGGAGCCCCAGGACCCCCTTCTCAAAGGAGATGTCCTTGAGGCTGGTGGTCCCGCTCTTCTTGAACTGGATCCCATGCTCATGGAGCTCGGTGGCCGACCGGATTAACCCCTGGCGCTGCTCGGGTGGCTTATTCTGGACCTTGGGCTCGGGGAGCAGCAGGCTCTTCCTACAGACGTCCAGGACGTGTAGGCATTTGCCAGTGACCTTGCTGGGGGAGCTGAAGAAGTTGACGATGAGTCCGTTGATGAATTCGTCGCCCTGCGTTATTGGAGTATAAAGTCAGTGCACTGAATACGAGATTGTTGTCGTGCGGATACTACTTGCATAAGGAAGTGCAAAAAGAAGTTTCCGATGGATAGATGTAATAATGAAATTGTCGGTTGGTCTAAAATCGATCTCTTGGATCTCGCGTGGAGTACATCTGAAATCACCAAGCCATACGGTTAGGTTAACATTGTACGGCGGTTTGCCAGCATGCAATAACCTCTCTTGCGAAGGGAGTGAAATCTAAGAAACTAACCTTCTTGCCGTCGCTCTCGACGGCCACCAGCCGATCCAGCACTAGCATTGGCAGCTGATTCTCCAGCATGAGCATGTCTCGCCTGATGTACGGCATTACGTGGAGCTTCCCATGATCGCTGAAGATGGGATCGTTGACCGCATAGCCATCCTTCTGCCGTTCCGCCTGTGTCACCTGCTGAAGCCCGGCCCGGAGGATCTCGAGCATGAAGCAGCCGTCAGTGATCATCATCTCCAGGAACTGGCAGGCTGCGTCCCCGCTGCTGCCCACCTTCCACTTTGGATCCAGTTCATCGTAGCTTTCCTCGAGGACCTGCGCCACCTCCCTCAAGGACTTGAAGAAACACTCGAGGGGCTTCCCGGACCGTCTGAGAAAGTGGCGGAGCGCGCGGTGCTTGTGTTCCTCCATGGGGCGGAGGTGGTCCTCACCGTGGTGGTAGGGGCCGAAGGAGACAACCTGCGGCTGGTAGGCCTTGCTTTTGAGGTCGGCAATGGAGGGGCGGACCTTGTAGATGGACCGCTTCTCCCAGTTCCGTTGCTCGTCGGAGGGCATGAGCTCGAGGCTGAGGCTCTCCTTGAATTGGATGATACAGCTGGTCTCGTTCTGGTCCAGAGGAGACATGGCTCCGCTAGTTTCTACTCTGGAATGACTCGTGTTCTTGTGTTTTTCTTTTTCTTTTTTTTTCCTTCTTTTTTCAAGCTGAAAGGGGTGAGAGAAGGGGTGAATTTATAGGGGGAAGGGGGAGAGAGAGAGAAGGGAAGTGTGTGGGAGGATAAAGTTTAGGGGTGTCCAAGCCCAATGCTTCAAGTCGAAGCGGTATTACGTGACAAACCATTTATGAGTGACTCCTTTTTTGTGCCCGGGTTAAAGAGAGAACGTGTTTCTGCACGTCTCATGAAAGCCGTACGAGTCGAAGTGCATGGCACGCAATTTACGTGAATTCGATGTACCTCATGACTGTCTGCCCAAATTAGAAGGTTTGTATGAATAGATTATACATAAGCTTTTGCTAACATAACAGTTTTTTAACTATTATGAAAATAACAACTCAATATGAGTCACAAATTTTTAAAAAAATAGGTCTCACAATAATTTATAATTATCTGTTATTTGATTTTTTGTAATCGAGAAAACTATTATTCTCACAATAATTTAAAAGTTACCACTTAATCATTTTTCTATAGATAATGTCAATTTAGATTTAAACTTCTCATTTTTAACATGACATTCCTCATAATAAGTTAACTTCTGATAGCGCACAAGGCAAATTGTGACCATCTTGTGTGAAATTCACCAACTTTTACTTGTTTCATATGGAGAAAAATTAATTCAAGTAAATTGATATCAAAGTCAAACTATACCGGGAAAGTCAAGTTTCTACATTAAACTAATAATAAGCATGGATTTTATTATAATTATTATTATTATTATTATGGTTTCAAATCACATAAGCATAGTGGGCGCCAGTATGAGCTCCAAATCGAGAAGAACTTGGATCCATTATCACAGTTTATGGGCTCCAATTAAGAAGTTTTTGGATTTAATCCGAAAGCGACTAATTCCATAAGCCCAAGTAAACCAAGTACAAGACATTCCTTTCTTACTCAATGAGAAAGTATATCGGTCTGTTCTTTTCAGAGGCTATTCGCTACTTTCGCTTTTGTGCCCAAGTTCAGACAAAGAAATTCTCCTCAGAGCAAGGCATGTCCGAAAGCTTCTAGGTCCGTTGATACTCGAATAGTATGTTCAATTAAAAGTTTTTATATGGGGAACTTTCACGATTTTAGACGGACCCAGAGATTTTGAAAGAGGCAAAAATCTTTTATTCCTATGGTGTTTAACGTGGTTTCTCAGCAAATCTCAACCGTTGCTATGAGCCTAATCTAGGTAGAGCAACCGTTGAGATTTATGTGTAAAATTGAGGGGAGTATAGACGAGTCATGTCATTTCAAAAAGCTGGGCAACGTTGTCCGAACCTACCTCTTGATTACCTTCATAACCCAAGCCAGCTTCATTAGATTTAAAATTGGGTTAGGTCACTCCACTAGAAGTACAAGTCAGACCCTTCAAAAACTTTCAGGCCCATCAGATGGTTCATTTTGATACTGTTCCTCCTTTTCTTCTTCTCCGAGGCAATATAAAAATCAGCGTTCAAGGGCTTTACCAAACTCAACTCCCAGTCTCCCACTGCTTTTTAAAACATGTCAGTTTAAGACATCTTAAGTTTTTTACCAATATCATTTTTTTATTCCGCTCTTCTAAATTTTTATTGCAATCAAATTTTCTAATATGCTTGATTTGTACAATCAAATCTATCAGTGAACAGCATCTAATGAGCTAAAAAATAAATTCATTGTAGGATACTTGTTCATGTACATTTAATATCAAAAATACCTATTTGACATCATAAATGCATTTTGCAATGAAATTAAATTACTTGGTGTGTGTGTGTGTGTGTGTGTATCTCACAGAAGAAGGAATACGTTTGTACTTTTTTAGCCGTGTCTTTGTACAATTACAAAGGCTCTATTTATAGACTTTTACAAGAAGATCAATGTCTACAATTAAGGGGGTTTTGAAAGGAAATGTAATTCACTAATCGGGAGTTGATGTAGTGATTTGTTGATGCTTGATTTGTGGCGATTTGATTCTGTCAATTGGTTTCTTTCTTTGGTGGAGAGTGTGTTGTGGGTTTCCTTCTTTGCTTGATTCTTCCAATGTTCCTTCTTTGGTGTAGCCAGAATGTCATTGATTGCTTGATCGTTACAGATTTCTTGATTCTTACTAATTTCTTGAATTTCAGTGATGATTGATTCTCTTAACGGTCTCACTATGCTTACTGAAGATCTCAAGTGACTTATAATCATGCCTGATTGTTATGATGAAAAATTTATTGAGAAGCGTCTTATTGCGACTATTCTCATATTCCTTTTATTATACATGTGCGAGACAATTTTATCATCATAAAAAAGATGGAGATTGTTGAGAAAACATCCTTATGGAATTTTGATGGTACCAAAACTATCTTTGGTACTAATACTTACTATGATAAGTGCAAATGGTGAATTAACTTTGCAAATGTCAATGATTTCTTGTATCGGTAAAGCTAAGAAACTAGGCTGCGACGAACTAGTGAACAAGCATCAATGTGAATGGTATTTCACGGTGGCTCGGATGGACCTAAGTCAAGCTAGTGTTCTTGACAATATTTGAGACTAATAAAAGTGAAGAACCGTCGACCTGTTGTTACACGTCATTTTGTCAATATTGTCATTGGTGATCGTCAATCAACTCACTCATAATCTGCACGAGCTGATTGTTAATTCTGAATAAATGGTGAGTTATCACTGATGATGGTGAGTTATGTGTGTGAAGATGACCGTTGACTCCGTTGATGGTACAAAATATAGCCGTTGCAAGACTGAGTTCCATATTTAAGAAATTGGGAAAGATATCTAAAAAGCGACTAATAAGTTTTAGCTTCAGTAAAGTGAGAACTGCAGTAGATTCCATTTTTAGAAACCTGTGAAAGTCAAAAGAAGCAGTCATATAAGTAGTCCCAATTTTGACATACGACTCCGCCTACCCTCAAACAGCTAGCTTGATCTCTTTGAAGGTCTTCCACGGTTAGATTGAAGACTTTCATAATTAAGGATTGGTGCACCTAGATCAGACACGGAATACTCCACATTGTATGTTTGCTTTCTCCTTCCATTTCCCTATTTTCAACGAAACATTAGAACTACTATTTGTCTGACGATGGCGCAAAATTGATAATTATTCTAATGGCAGCTGAGCTCTAGAAGTACTTGGATTTAATCCCAAGCAAACCAACTGTAGGACATTCTTTTCTTACTCAATGAGAAAGTTCCTCGGTTTGTTTGATTAAAGGCTATTCACTACTTTTGCCTTTGGACATGAGTCTGAACAAAAAATTCTATTCGAATAAGGCAAGTCTGAAAGCTTCTAAGCCTATCGATACATGAATGCATATGTGCAATCAAAAGTGTTTATATGGGGCTTTCACGATTTTAGATGGGCCAAAGAATTTCAAAAGATGCAAAGTTCTTTTATTCCTATCATGTTTCTCTTAATTTCTCAGCAAATCTCAACCGTTATTGAGATTTATTTATCCCGTTGAGGGAGCACTGTACGATAAAGAGAATACATATAATTTGCAAATGCTTAAACCCGCCTCTTGATTACCTTTACAACCAAGCCCGCTTTATTGAATCTAAAATTGGGTTGGGCCACTCTACTAGAAGTATAACTCAAGTCCTCCCAAGACTTTCAGGCCCATCAGATGGTCCATTTTGATACTGATTTTCTTCTTCTTTTTCTAGATAATTCCAAGAACAATGCTCAAGGGTTATGCCAAACTCAACTCCCACTACTTTCCAAAAACATGTCTCGTTAAGACCAATTTAGTCTTTTTACTAATATTTATTTTGAATTCCTCTTATCAGACTTTTTAATGCAATAAACTCCTTTAATATGCTTGATTCGTACACTCAAATCTTTCAATCATCAACACTTAACATCCTTCAAAGAAAAAACAGAATCTATGCATTGAAGTATACTTGCACATGCAGACTTAATGTAAAAAGATCTACACATCATTGTAAAAAAACGTCGAAATATGATAACATAAAACATGCTTCATGAGAGAGAGCTGCACAAATCCTTGCAATGATGGATCACCCCTTTTTCATGTGACACAACCTAGGAAAAAAAACTCACCTAGATGAATCCAACGCAAAAGTTGCATTTTGACATAGGTTGAGGTCATGTTGGCCGTAACAATTTTTACAGGCGTAGCTGCTTGTCACGGCCTTGTCAACAATTTTTCAAACTAAATTACTTGAAAAAAATTTAGAGGGATAAATAATTGAACTTTCGACTAGTATTTTAATATCATCAACCTTCTCAAGTACTTTTAGAAAATGGTCACAGTGTGCAATGTAATGCGCATTAACTGTGCCTCTTAATGATTAAGAACAAGAAACATGCCTGTCCTTTTGCTATTGAGGAGGTCTAGTTACGCGAGACTTGGCATTCAAGCCAGCAGGTTTCCCGGAAGGTTGGTTAGACCTTCACCACATGGTCCTTGGGTATCCTCTCCATTTAAGGAGGTTAGAATCCAAACCACCGCTCCATTGCTGGAACACCTCAGTTACCCCTGAGGTCTGTGGCCCCCTTGTTGGTTTATTGTTTTTCTTCCCTAACCAAGGGAATACGGGGACCCCACATGGGGACTCTCACCCCTGGGAGGTTCTCCCTCCAGTGGGGGGTCTCCCCTTGAGCCTTTTAAGGACCTGCTCGGGTCCAGGTTGGCCGAGTCTATGGCGGGACTTGAAATAATAGTCACATCCATTTATTTAAATTTTGAACAAATCCTGAATAATAAAGGATATTTCTCTTTAAACTGCTACGCAATGTGTAATTTTGACTTAAGTATCCTTCCCATTAAACTCAATCTACCAATGGTTAAACATGAAAAATAGCAAGAAAAGAAAAAAGATACATTACTCTCTCAAAAGTATATGTATTCAGCTATGGCTATGGAGGTGGCTGTGGATTTTGGCCCTTCAAGATCCGCTACGGTCGCGAATATGTCGCGAACTGTTAATCCCAAACATCAAATCCTCAGGCAACCCAAACGAATGATGTGGAGTCGTAGGAGGCCCTCCATACGCAGCCCCACCGCCATCTCTCTTTTGACCCAGTCCTCCCTCTCGCCCGCTCTCTCCTTCCGTCACATCCGTCTCCATTTTCCGCTTATAAAAAAAACGTTGTGAATTGTGATGCAGCTAACAGACCACGCCACTGGTTTCTCAATGTCAAGCAAGATCCACATCGCTTGGTTTTTCTCTTTCAATACGCCAATTATTGCTCCTATAAACACCATTTTATTACGCTAAACCTCGCTGTCAATCTACTTAGCGTTTCGTCATCGTTCACGAGAGAGAGAGGAGAGGGGTTTATCTTGCAATGATTAAAATAAAGGGGGGTTTTCATTAAACTTAGCCGTCATTAATTAGCTGGTTCTATCTAGGGCAGTCTGTCTCTACTTGCAATTGCATTTTGTCCGCTCTCCATTGGCAGATGGCAATAAGCTCGCTCGCTTCCAAACAGCATCTTTACCACTGATAAAAATGGAAGAATCGTCGATCTTGTTGTTACACGTCATTGTATTGATAATGTCACTGGTAATCTACACGAGCTGATTGTCAGTTCCAAATAAATGGTGAGTTATCACTTATGATGGTGAAATATGCATATGAAAATGACCATTGATGCCATTGGTGGTACATAATATAGTCATTGCAAGACTGAGTTCCGTAGTTGAGAAATCGGGAAAGATATCTAAGAAGCAGCTAACAAGTTTTAGCATCAACCAAGTGAGAACTACAATAGACTCCATTTTTAGAAACCTGCAAAAAGTCAGAAGGAGGAGTCATATAAGTAGTCCCAATTTTGACATACGACTCCATCAACCCTCAAACAGCTAGCTTGATATCTTTAAAGGTCTTCCACGGTTAGATTGAAGACTTCTATAATTAAGGATTGATGCGTCTTGGAAGAGATCGGACCCGGAATACTCTACATTGTACGTTTGCTTCCTCCTTCCATTTCCCTATTTCCAACGAAACATTAGAATAATTATTTGTCTGACGATGGCTCAAAATTGATAAATATTCTAATTGCAGCCGAGCTTAATTGGAACTGGAAGATGATAGGAAGCCTAAAATTGAGCTATTGCTATTTTGCAAGGACGCTCTCAATTCCTAAATATTTATCGAAGCAATTAATCTTGTCTTTTAAATTGTTGTTCATCGCAGTTGTTGAAAATATGTCTCCATTTTGAGCCAAACCAAACCCGACATATGAAGATGTTTTGATGCTCGGCCATGTAATTCTGAAGTTGTCATTGAGGGACTTCTGAGTTGTTCCCATTAGTGTTAATGACAATTGCAACGGTAATGGAATAAATGGAGAATTATGGCCGCACATGCACACATGGTCGGTCAACTTGTCATATGAGCTTACTATTTCTATTTGCTTATTGATAATGGAGTTAGTTTTGTAGTGGCGGAAGATGAACTTGTTCGGGGAAATTAATCTGGTCAAGAGGATAAAAGCAAGAAGGCATAGACTCCTTTTGCTAGACACACGTGACTCCCTTCAGCGGAAATCGAGGGAACTCTCACAAGCTGCAACCTGCATCATGATGGAGGCTTGTGCCCAAAGAAAGATAAAGAATGTGGAGTTTTTATAATTTTAATCATGAGGGCCTTCTTCAGCATTATATAAAGACGCAGAAGGGATGTCGAAGACTTAAGAGCTTTCCTGAAGCAAAAGGTAGAAGCTCTCGGCAGAGGGAAATTTTCGTTTCAATTACACATAAGTGATTTAACCACTTAAATTATTGTGTTAATAATTTGTTTATTCTTTTGTTAAGATTGAGAGATTATTTCATTAAAAACTGTGGGAGGCTAAATACTAACTGAGTTATTGGATGTAATTAGATTTGGGAAACACTGAAAGTGTTTGAGTGGTCGAATATGATTGTATTACTTGTTCCATAGTGAAATAACGTGTTGCTTTCCCCATGGAGGTAGGTTTTATCAATCGAACTACATAAATTCATTGTCCAATTCATTTCTTTCTTTTCGTCTGTTTTATCGGATCACTTGCTTCATTATTATTTCAGCAGTTCATAAAGAAAATATGAGTATTGTTCATTTAGGTTAGAGAATTGCAGTTTCTATAAATGTGTGTTTTTCTTTGTACATTAGCAGTTCTCTGTTAGCTTACATCGATATAGGAGCTCTACAACAGTGAATATCTTTTGCTCTCTTTATTTCAGGAAGGATATTGGAAGTGTCAAAATCTCTCTCTTTCTCAGGCATAAAAGTAAGTTCCCTTGGTTAATGGCAGATTGCTTGACTACTGGAAAATAAATAGATGACTTTGAATTTTGAAGCCGGTGCTAAATAGAGATGACTTTGAGGCCATACTTGTTTTTCATTCAAATTCGGTGCAATTTGTAAATAAATATAAATCAAGAGGAAAATGGTGCGATGGAAGATTCATCTGCCTAAAACTAGATTATCCTTCATGCTACCTAGCCAAATTGGACAAACATGAAGACTGAAGCAAGAGAATCATCATTTGATAATGATAAATAAGCAGCCAAACGTCCACCATTCAAAACATTTAAAGAGAGACAATGAACAAGACTGAAAACAGGAAGAAAATGATTTATAACAACAATTAAGAACCAATCAAGAGGTAACCATCGAGTATCAACATCAGGAGAAAAACCAAAAGATAGAAGAAAAAAATTATTGTAGAGAGAGGCAAACGGAGGGTTCAAGGGTAGAGCATGGTATATACGGTCTGAATTATAGCGAGTGCGAAGAGGAGGATGGCGGCGATGACAGACAATATAGACCAAGGACTCCTGAAGTAGGTGTGGTAGAGAGTAGCCATCCACGTGTACCAGGTGCTCTTGTAGTAGTCGCTGACCTCTTTGTGCACGGTATTGAGGCTACTCTCGGGTTCAAGCGTCACTTCCTTGCACAGCGAATTGAACAGCTCGGCGACTGCCTTGTCGCTCCCGAGGGCATTCTGGATGATGCCCTGGGCCTCGAGCAGTGCGACATCCCCCTCTTTGTCGATGATTTTGTCCATGAGGAAGATGTAGGACGTTACCTCATTCCCAGCCCCGACATGTAAGTGCTCGAACGCGATAAGGTTGAGGTATACAGACTCCGTGGTGTCGTCCACTTGGATCGTGGGGAGCCTCAGGACCCCTCTGGCAAAGGAGATGTCCTTGAGGCTGCTGGTCTCACTCTTCCTGAACCAGATCCCATGCTCGTGGAGCTTGGTGGCCGACCGGATTGTCTCCCCACGCAGCCTGGGTAAGACCTCATTGGACTTCTGCTTCTTGAACTTCTTTTTTTCCGGCTTCTCCTCATGTAACAGCAGGCTCTTCCTATAGACGTCCAGGACGTGTAGGCATTTGCCAGTGACCTTGCTGGGGGAGCTGAAGAAGTTGACGATGAGTCCGTTGATATATTCGTCGCCCTGCGTTGTTGGAGTATAAAGTCATTGCACTGAATACGAGATTGTTGTCGTATGGATTCTACTTGCATAAGAGGTTTAAAAAGAAGTTTCCGATAGATAGATGTAATAATGGAATTGTCGGTTGGTCTCGAATCTATCTCACGTGGAGTACATCTGAAATCGCCAAGCTATACGGTTTGGTTAACATAGTACGGCGGTTTGCAAGCATGCGATAACCTCTCTTACGAATGGAGTGAAATCTAAGAAACTAACCTCCTTGCCGTCACTCTTGACGGCCACCAGCCGAAACAGCACTAGCAATGGCAGCTGATTCTCCAGCATCAGCATGTCTCGCCTGATGTACGGCATTACGTGGAGCTTCCCATGGTTGCTGAAGATGGGGTCGTTGACGGCATAGTCATTCGGTGGTGTCACCTCCTGGGTCGCGACGCGGAGAATCTCAAGCATGAAGCAGCCGTCAGTGATCATAAGCTCCAGGAACCGGACCGCCATGCCCTCACTGCCGCCCCCCTTCCACTCGGGGTCCAGTGCATCGTAGCTCTCCTCAAGGTCCAACGCCACCTCCCTCAGGGACTCGAGGAAGGGCTTGAGGGGCTTCCTGGACCGCTTGAGGAATTCGAAAAGCGCGCGGCACTTGTGTTCCTCCATGGGAAGAAGGTGCTTCTCGCCATGGTGGTAGGGGCCGAAGGAGACAACCTGCGGCTGGCAGGCCTTGCTGTTGAGGTCAGCGATGCAGGTGCGGACCCTGTAGATGGACCGCTTGTTCCAGTACCGTTGGTCACTGGAGGCCTTTCGCTTGAGGCTGTCCTCGACTTGGACGATCCAGTCGGTGTCGTTCGGGTCTGGCGGTGGCGGTGAAGGATTCATGATATGGTTCAGCAAATTTCTGTTCCGAAATGTCTCGTCTTGAGAAGTGGTCCGAGAGCGCTATGTCAGCGTGGTCCCGGGGTAGGAGAAGAGTGGAGAGGGGTGGGCTCATTGCTTCAAGTCGAAGAGGTATTCCGGGACAAACTTTGGATACGGGTCTCACTTTTTGTTGTCCGAGGTAAACAGAGAACGTGCTTTAGCGGGTCCCATGACGTACGAATCGAATTGCATGGCACGCAATCTACATGAATTCCAGGTATGAATAGATAATATGTAATGTCAATTTAGGTATGGACTTCGCATAGTTTACACGAGACTCCTTATTATAAATTAATTTCAGATTGCCACAAGAGAAGTTGTAACCACCTCATGTGAAATTCCAGAACTTCCAATCGTTTCCTACGAAGAAAAAAATTAACTCAAGTAAAAAGATATATTAGAATCCAAATCAAAGTCAAATTATACTGGGAAAGTCAAGTTTCTACATTAAACTAATCATTAGCGTCGATTTTATCTTCTTCTTTTTTATTATTTTTGGTTTCAAATCACAAAGTTTAATGCATCGCCAACATTTATGAGCTCCAAATCAAGAAGAATTTGGATCCATTATAATAGGTTATGAGCTCCAATTGAGAATATAATCCCATAAGCAAGTATAGCTTATATGGTTATATGCGTATATATTATATATGTATATATCATCACGGACGACCCGACCCATTCAAACTTAATCCCAAGTAAACCAACTGTTAGGACATTCTTATCTTGCAAAATGAGGAAGTGCTTCAGTCTGTTTGATTAAAGGCTATTATTCACTACTTTTGCTCTAAAATCTGAGTTCAGACAAAAATTCTCCTCGGAGCAAGGCGTGTCCAAAAGCTTCTAGGCCTACCAATACATGAATGTGTATGTGCGATTAAAAGTTTTTATGTGGAGAATTTTCACGATTTTAGATGGGCCAAAGAATTTCAGAAGATGCAAAGTTCTTTTATTCCTACCGTGTGTTTCTCTTAATTTCTCAGCAAATCTCAACCATTCTAGAGGTTTATTTATGCCATTGAGGAGAGCACTATACGTTCAAGAGTATCCATGTCATTTGCAAAGAACTGACCTGCCCAAACCCGCCTTGGTGACCTTACAACCCAAGCCAGCTTTATTAAATCTTAAATTGGGTTGGGCCACTCTACTAGAAGTATAACTCAAGTCCTCCCAAGACTTACAGGCCCATCAGATGGTCCATTTTGATACTGATTTTCCTTCTTCTTCTTCTTCTTTCTAGATAGTACCAAGAACAGTGCTCAAGGGTTTTGCCAAACTCAACTCCCACTACTTTTCAAAATCATGTCACGTTAAGACCAGTTTAGTCTTTTTACTAATATTTATTTTCAATTCCACTTATCAAACTTTTTAATGCAATGAACTCCTTCGATATGCTTGATTTGTACACTTAAATTTTTCAATCACCACTGGTGATTCATCAATATTTAACATGCTTCAAAAAAAAAAAAAAAAAAATCTATTCATTGTAGTATACTTACATGCAGGCTTAATGTAAAAATATCTACACGTTATTGTAAAAAAAATGTTGAAAATTTGAAAACATAAAACATATTTATGAGAGAGAGAGAGAGAGAGAGAGCCGCATGAGCACATGCAATGATGGATCAACCCCTTTTTTGCGTGACACGACTTAGGAAAGAAAAATTTCACCTAAATCGATCTAAGGCAAAATTCGCATTTAAGATAAGTTGATATCATGCCGGCTGCAACAATTCTTATGGGCGTAGTTGCTTGCCATGGCTCTGTCGATAATTTTCTAAACTATATTACTTGAAATTTTTTTTATAGGGATAGATATTCAAACTCTCGATTAGTATTTTAATATCATCGACCTTCTCAAGTACTTTTAGAAAAGGAAGCTTGTAATATAATGTGCATCGAATGTGCTTCTTAATGATTAAGAACGAGAAACACAAACACGAATAGGAAAATAAAGAAAAGAAAAGAAAAGATACAGTACCCTCTCAAAAGTATATGTATTCAGCTATGGCTATGGAGGTGGCTGTGGATTTTGGCCCTTCAAGACCAGCTACGGCCGCGAATATGTTGAAGGAATTGGTCGCATACTGTCATTTTCCGACATCAAATCCTTAGGCAACCCAAACGAATGATGTAGAGTCGTAGGAGGCCCTCCAAACCCAGTCCTCCCTCTCACCCACTTTCTCTCTCTCTCTCTCTCTCTCTCTCTCTCCCCTTCTGTCACATCCGTCTCCATTTTCCATGTATAAACAAACGTTGTGATGCAGCTAACAGACCACGCCACTGGTTTCTCAACGTCGAGCAAGATCCACATCGCTTAGTTTTCCTCTTTCAATACGCCAATTATTGCTCCTATAAACACCATTTTATTATGCCAAACCTCGCTGTCATTCTACGTAGCGTTTCGTCAGCGTTTCGTCATCGTCCACGAGAGAGAGAGAGAGAGGAGAGGAGAGGGGTTTATCTTGCATGGACCTGTCTTCTTGTGAGAAAATGATTAAAATAAATGGGGGTTTTCATTAAACTTAGCTTTCATTAATTAGCTGGTTCTATCTAGGGCAGTCTCTCTCTACTTGCAATTGCATTTTGTCCGTTCTCCATTGGCAGATGGCGATGAGCTCGCTCGCTTCCAAACAGCATCTTTACCACTTGTCTCGTAGAAGAAATTCTTTTTAATATTGGGTTTAGGGTTATTTCTTGTCCTTAACGAATGATAGTTTATGTGCTTTAAAAATTGATGATATCATGATTTGGACGTTCTTACATGACCTTTGTTACTCTTCAAGAGGCATTACGGCTTTGTTTCGGAGTGCAAAGTGAAAGAAAAGGAAAGGAAAGAAAAGGATGGAGGTAAAAATTAGGAGAAAATACTTAATTACGCATTGTTTGGGAGAGCGAATAGAAATAGAAAGCGGAGCATAAGATGTAAATTAACCCTACTCAAGTTATTCATTTAAGCTTCGAGTCTTGAGTAGAGACAATAAAAGAGTTTAGCTATATAGCCTTCCAGATGTCACTTCAAAGGGGAAAATTGCCAAAAAGGCCCTAAATCTTTTGGTTTTGTCTTGGATTTAGTCCTGCTTTTTTTGTGCCGATTTAGTCCTAAACCTTTTACGTTGTGCACCAATTGAGTCATTTCGGCCAATTTTGGCCGGATTTTTTTTCTTGGTATTTGCATTTGACATGTACAATTTTTAATAATATTTTAATATTTTTGAATATTTTTTTTATTTTATTTTTATTTTTCTCTTTTTATTTTTATTTTTTCTTTTTTTCTTTTTTCTTTTTCTGTTTTCTTCTCATCTTCTTCCTCCGGCCCGGTCGCCGGAGCTCGGCGCCGCCGAGGCGACGGCCGACGAGGTCGACCTCGCCGGCCACCTCACCAAAGTGGTCGCGAGGGCGAGCGAGCCTCACCCGCCCGGCGCGAGGCCGCCCTCGCGGCCGGGTGGCGAGGCTCGCCCTCGCCGGATCGCGTCGAGCCTCGCCCATGGCCGACGAGGGCGAGCCACGCTAGCTCGGCGTGAGGCCACCGCCTCGAAGAACCCCAGAATCACAAAACCCCACCCTCGACGAATCGCCGCCGCGGGAGAAACGGGCGAAAATCCGAGGCCGGAGCCGCGCGACCAAGACACCCCGAGCTCTCGTAAACCCTAGAGACGACGACGACAACGAGTAGAGGAGGGAGGAAATTTCTAGGGCGAAATTGGGATCGGAGAACGGAGCCGGGAGGAGTCCACCGGCCGAGCGGCGGGGCTCGCCCTCGCCGGCCATGGGCGAGGCTCGACCCTCGCTAGATCCGGCGAGGGCGAGCCTCGCCACCCAAGCTGCGAGGGCGGCCTCGAGCCGGCGGGCGAGGCTCGATCCTCGCTAGATCGGGCGAGGGCGAGCCTCGCCCGCCCGCGCGAGGCCGCCCTCGCGCCACGGCGAGGTGGCCGGCGAGGTCAACCTCGCCGGCCGTCGCCTCGGCCGGTCGCCGAGCTCCGTGTGACCCGGGCTGGAGGAAGAAGATGAGAAGAAAAAGAAAAATAAAAAATAAAAAATAAAAAGAGAAAAATAAAATAAAAAATAAAAATATTCAAAAATATTAAAATATTATTAAAAGTTGTACACGTCAACACCGATCAAGCCACGTCGCCCGGCCGGCGTCCGGTCGGTAAAATCCGGCCAAAATTGGCCGGAAAGAATCGAATTGGCACAACGTAAAAAGGTTTATGACTAAATCAGCACAAAGCCAAAAGGTTTAGGACTTTTTTGGCACTTTTCCCCACTTCAAAGTCTAAACACTGCTGTGAAGGTAAAATTCTGATGTTGCAAATACTATATTTTGATCCCAAATTTCTTTCATTGAGATAGGATCCTATTTTCACAATTAAATATGTTCCAATTTCTTGATCAGATCATTATCCTTTTGGTGGGGTTGAACTCAAGCCCTCAAAGTCGAGATCACAAAATTTGCAAAGAATTACTTTCAAGGTGACACGGTGCAAAAGTCGCTTCAAAATTTCAAATCTGATAATAAGTTAGTCAAATTGTCATAATATGTCTTCGTTGATGTTTGTTAATTTAGCGAAATCTCCCTTGAGCAGCCAGATATTGTCCTTACTTAAATACAATAAACTATTTCTATCTAAATTGGCTATCTATTCATGTCACATTAAAAAAATATTCAGTAAATGATAAGATTATATGGGCTTATCACCCTTTTGAACTCTTATTCTCTCATCCATAAGATAACTTCTTTGGTTTGTTGGCTTATGGAAGTGTTGTAGGCCAAGGAAGGGCTCGAGACATTTTGCTATGTCGAAATTGATGAGGCTGAGGCTCTCAAGGAATGAATTGAGAAGATTGTGTGACTGAGACTGATTCAAAGAATGTTCATGAAGCTTTGTTAAAGAAGGGTGAGAGCATTGTAAGGAAGATTGCTCCTGTTACTCATGAAATTTGTGAAGTTTTGATGTTGTTTCGATACGAAGTGCAAATGCAGCTGCTAAATTGGGTGTCCCTTAACCAAGCCACTGCCTATGAGTCGCCGGCTAAAGCTCCTGACCCTAACCTGCAAAAACCAAAGCAGGCAAGAATCTCATTTTTTGGTAGTACGAAGGGGGAATCCATTGTCTAGAGAGAGTGGAGTGATCTCAAATAGTTTTCTATTTTCATATTTCTAAAGATTCAGATAAAAAAAGAGTTCCAAACCTTTATGCCTGCACCTCCATACAAGTGCTGTGTACGTTTCCACTGGGTAGAACCTTCTCAAGGAAGTAGATCTATACCAGGGGAATTAGTAATGAGTCAAGAGAAAAATAAAATTATTTTTAAGTTCAAGTAGCAAATACGTGATGATTGCAGGAGTCTATCGGAGGCCTTTGGTATCCCCTCTAGTCAAGAATTGGGGCCTCCCAATCACGAGTCAATATGCTTCTCTCCTATACACACCTAGGAGCACCCCTTCCTGCATATCCATACAAGACCCGAGTAGGTGGGTCGAGGTCCTACAAGGTACCCACTACTTGGAGTACCCTCCCAAAAGAAAAAAGATGGCAGAGGGTCCGTAGTACCCAAAGCACTAGAGTGATCAAGTAGCCAGGAAGGGGCCTAGAAGTGCGAGCGGGTCATGTGACGGATGCAAGCTAGACTTTGAAGCAAAAAATCCAAGATTTCATAGAAGAAGGAAAAATCAACGTGGCGGATGACTAGCTAGTTTGGTTGGCAATTCGACCAAAAAAAAACAAATTGGGTGGCAATTGCAAAGACAAAAGGAATTTGCCTCCGTTGGTTGTTGGTTTATCCTCCTCCTCCTTTAGGACTTTTGTTAGACTATATTTTCAAATCTTTTCACAATGGGATTTTGTTGTATTAGTGGGAATGACTTATGTTATCCACTTGTTTTTTTTTTTTTAAAATCCAAAACTCTTGAAACTTTCTCAATACTGAAATGCTAATGCGTAAATTCATGTATAAGTTTTTTCATAATTTTTTTAATTTTAAATAATATTTTAGATAATATATTTATTTTTCATAATTCTTCTAGTAAAATTATTTGTTTCAAATATCCGCATAAGTGTAAACAAATAGATTTAAGAAAAGTAATGATGATATTTTGGCAAAAAAAATAATTACAAATAAGTCCTAAAACTTGTCATAAGAATACACTCAAGTCCTCGCATTTTCATTTCCTAAGTTAGATGTTAAAACTTGCAAGTTGGATGCACTTGAGCCATTTTATAACTTCGTCGATTTCAAGTTGACAAAAAAAAAATGCTATATATGACTTTTTAAAATTATATTTTGAATCTCATGCGACTGTCAATATAAAATGCCATGTAAATTTCTGTTTACTAAACCTAACAGAGTTAGCGGAACGACTAAAGTAGGCAACCATGATAAGTTTTACCACTAAAATTGAAAAAAAAAAAAAATAGGACTATAAATTGACAAGTTTTAGGCTCCTCCACTAATCATCCAAAAATAAAACCTCTCATCTTGTCAATATTAACGCGGATTTTAACACGAGATTATGCTTAAAATCAAGAGACTATTGAGAAATGAAATCAGCTAGAAGTAATAAAATTTGTATTCTCATGCCTAATATATTACCATTGAAAAAAAATCTGTACCGTGAATTGAATTTAAGGAAATATAGATTTGTTAGTTCTTTTCATTTCTTTCATTTCTTTTTTGGCGCTTCACTATCAATGACGACCCAAAAGTTTCTGTCAACTGGCTCATGATCAAGCGCAAAAGGCAAAAGAGGGTTTTCGACACGGCAAATCGTCGTCGTCGTGGTCGTGATCAGATCATTCTCACATGCCGAAGAAGGTTCAGCTGCGAAACGACGCGACAGAGAAGACCCGATCCAGAGAACCCGGATGGGGACCGGCCGGTTGGCCCCTAGCGCAGAGAAGGGCCGAACCGCTCGTGCACTCTCTCTCTCCTCTTCTAAGGTCGAATCGCCTCGTAAATCTCTCCTCGCACTGTTCTCATTGGTCCCCACCTGTCTCTGTCTCTCTCTCTCTCTTCACTTCCTAAACAATTCAACTTAAAAATGTTGTTGTCGTTTTCTGCGGGGAGGTGAACCTTTTATATCATCTCCTTACTAAAAGCGTGCTCGTTTTTTTTGTGCATACGTCGTCCCCTGGCTCCTCTCTCTGCCCATCTTTTAGCTCCCTCCCCACCCAATAGCCTTAAGATTCTCCTGGTAATTCTTCCATTGCATGTAATTCTCTTATCTCTCTCTCTCTTCGTGTCCCTTGGTCTGAAGATCTTCTTGCTGATTCCTGAGAGAATGTGATTCTTTCCATCGTGGGTCGGCCTCGTTTCCGCTTCTGACATCTGTAATCCTGCAATTCAGGTTTGAATCTGCCTCCTCTCTTACTTAACTGCTTTCTGGGAGTCTTTTAGCTCGAACCCAGAATAAGAAAGGAGGGAAAAAAGGGAAGAAACTACTCCACATGGAACATTGTGCATTCCTTTTATCTTACCATTCAGGTCTTCAGATTTTGTTCTCTTATGTTCATGATTTCCATTTTCAATTTTTCTTTTTTTGGGGGGGAGGATTGGAATCTCCCTCTCTTGTGCTCTCTGATGTTCATGAATTTCCCAGCAATTCATTCGTCATTCTCTTTGGTCATCAAAAGTTTTGGTGTTGTTGGAAGTTCAGGTGAGAATAGAGATCGGTATCAGATGGGGATGTTTGGACTGCAAATCGCACTGGCCCAGTTAGTCCTTTGAAAGAATGAAACAAGCGGTGATTTTATTTTCCTTCGTCTTTGTGATCAGTGATTGATTAGTGTAGTGGCGTGCCTCAAAACTCTCTCTGTTTTGTGTCTTCTTCTTTGCCTTCTTCTAATCTCCTTTTTTACCGTCGTGCCCAGGATTTCCAAGGCACTTTAATCAATTGGCAGTCCTGGGCTCATCTACTGGGAGCAAAACCATTTTCCGAACAGGTTTGTACTTGTGCTGGGCGTTCGCGTTGGACTTGGGTTTATATGGACGTGCATGTTTAGTTATTCTGTTGAAAATGGCATCTCTGAATAAGTTCATCTGGGTGGAGTCAATCTTGATTAACTGCTTTCTTCACCCAATGAAATTTGCTTGTGGGAACTGAGAATGAATTTCAAATTTCACCCCTTATTACCCCCTTTTCCTGTCCTTTTGCTAGTAACTCCAGTTTATACTGTGCTGGTATTTGGTGGAATCCTACGTGAAAGATCTTGTGGTTGAACTTTTGATTACTTCTCTGAGTACCTTTTCGTAGATACCCATTGTGGTGGATTAACTTTTTTAGTTAAAGTGAAATGCACTTTTCCCTAGAGTGATTTGTCAGCCAACTAATCGCAGTACTCGATTGCTCAACTAAGAATCCACCCATGTCTATGTACCACTTTGGTGATATCTAGAGCCTTGAGGGAAAAATCAAAGATACTTAGTGTTGTTGTTGGTTTCCAAAAATATGATAATAAACTGGTTCAATGGAACAATTTAGCGACATAGCATATACATGCAGTAATCTTCTTAATTCAGATTCTGTAGAAGTATCTGAAACCAGTAAAATTTCAATGGTTAGCCTTCACAATTGCGATTTCCCAAATTTACATCTTCAAGTATTGTTTCTTTTACCTTCAACATAGACTTCCAAATGCCAGCAGTAGGTTTCTAATTTTGACTGTCGATAAATTATAAATCTTACGGTAAGAGGAAATGCAATAAAGATCTAAAAGAAAAACATTTGTTTGCACAATAATGCTCTTACTGAATTAAATGAAACAGAAATGTCGCCATGCTCTTGCAAAGCATGCAAAACACATGGTTTTCTTGTTTAATTGATTTTCATATTACTTATGTGCAACAGCACCAAATTTTATGGGTGACTTTACATATGGTCAATCCAAGGAACAATTAACGAGGTTATTTCCTGAGAAATATTCATTGTTTGATTTATGTTGGCTGCTGGTGTGTGAATGACGTAACTTTTAATCATTCAGAAGAATTAGTAAGAAACAGCTGCACTGGGTGGCATTTGCCTTTGATTATCAGAAAATGCCTTCAATATTGATAATTGCCTCTTTGTCTTGGTAAGACACTCAGTACTTTTTTGCTTGCTCATGTATCAAAAGGAAGTGTTGTCTTGATGCCTTTAGCACAAGTCACTTATATTAAGCCCTTAAATCTTGCTTGCTTCCTCTGAATTCTGCAGGCACAACTTCTGTCAATATCCAAATGCTTGAAACTTTGCCTTTGGTCAACTTTCATGGGAAGGGATTACTGCTCTGAGATCGGACATGTCCTGCTAGAGGAATTTGACTCATCCGCGACATCTGTCTTCTGTGAGAAACATGGTGGAAAAATTAAACATTGATTTCCCTATGCCTGCGAGGGAACTAAGTGTCAGTTTTGGCTATCAATGCAATACCACTAGCTACACCAGCTCGATGAGCATCAAAGATGAGTATGATGATTCAGAAAGTGTCATGACTTGGAGTTCCACCATGAAGATGAGGAATGGCTCCTTTTCTTGTTTGTCTGGTGCTGCTCTGAGTGCCAATGCAACTTTAGCCAACACAAGAATCGGTAATGGCATCATAGGAGAGGAAATCTTGCCCAGCATTGACTCTCCAAAATCATTTAGAAGATTGCCTTCTTCTTCTTCCCTATCTCAGTTGGACCTTGTATCATTGTCCTTCACTAATAGCATTGCTCCCAGGAGTGGATCAATAGACACTGAGGTTGTCGACAATGAGAGGAACCTTTGTCCGTCTAATAGTTCTCCCACTAGAACAGAGTCCTCCAGCTTTCTTAATGCGATGGATGTACAAATGGCTGGAGGGGCTGCAGGTGAGGATAGAGTCCAGGCTGTGTGCTCAGAAGAAAATGGGTGGCTTTTTTGTGGAATATATGATGGATTTAATGGGCGTGATGCTGCCGATTTCTTAGCTGGGACACTTTATAACAGAATTGCTTCTTCTCTGCATAATCTGGAGTGGCGGACAATGAAGCTACATAGGTCATGTGAAAGTAGTTCACTGCATCAACTTTCTGATGTCCTTAGTGACATTTCCTCGACCACTGATCCATACACTTCAAGTATGGAGGATAGAGAAATTAACCATTTTCAGTCTTCTGATGATGCATCCACACATGACACTTTTCGCTGTGGGGTGATAAATTGTCTCAATGTTGCTGTTGCTCAAGCAGGAAGTGATTTCCTGCGCATGGTTGGACGGGAAATGGAAGACCGGCCTGACCTGGTATGTGTCGGATCATGTGTGTTGGTGGCGCTTCTCCACATGAATGACATTTATCTTCTAAATTTAGGAGACAGCAGGGCTATATTGGCGACAAGTGATGGCACGCGGAATGGTGCTTTGAAGACAATTCAGCTGACGGAAACTCATACTGTGGATAATGAGTTGGAGAAGAAGAAGCTTTTCGAGGATCACCCTGATGATCCTTGTCCTATTGTAAATGGAAGAGTGAAAGGGAAACTAAAGGTTACTCGAGCATTTGGAGTCGGTTACCTCAAAGAGGTAGCCAGTTGTTTATGTGTGCTTTAATTGGAGATGAAGTTTGAATCCACTAATATATTTATGTAATTCGAATTGATTTTGTTCCAAACTATTTTAATCCTCGCAGAGCAAAATGAATGATATGTTGATGGGCATACTCCGTATTGAGAACTTACGGAGCCCTCCTTATGTTTATTCCCATCCCTTCACAATGAGCCACAGAGTGTCGGAGAATGATCACTTTGTTGTTCTGGGAAGTGATGGGCTGTTTGACTTCTTCAGTAATGATGAGGTCGTGTGGCTTGTTCATCTCTTCATCCAGCATAATCCTGTCGGTGATCCTGCCAAGCACCTCATTGAACTGCTTGTCCAAAGAGCGGCCAAAAATGCAGGTTAATTGCTTCTGAGATAATGTCTCTTTGCAACCAGGATGCTCTCTCTCTCTCTCTCTCTCTCTCTCTCTCTCTCTTCGAATCTGTCATGTTATGGATGTGGAAAGTAATGTTAGCAAGCTAGTGATCGCCAATTGGATCGGTATCCTCTGGTTTCTGCTATTTAAGCACTGAAAAAAGAAAGCAGAACCTGCATAAAGATTAATCAATTCGACCCATCCGTCTGACTTGGAATGGCAACTTCTATAGATGTTACAAGAACCAGATTTTTAGTGATAGCATTTGTCTCTTTTAGTGAATATTTCTTGTTCCTATTGCAGGTTTTAGTGCTGATGAGCTGTTGAATATTCGTCCGGGACGGAGAAGGAAGTATCACGATGATGTGACAGTTATAGTAATCATCCTCGGCAATAAGCAGCGGACATCTACTGCATCAACATCCCTGTAGCAACCATCGTACTCACTTCACATCTTGTCCAAGTAATGAATAAAGGGTGAGCCAACAAGAAATTCGGATTTAGACCATTGAGATTTCTCAAGATACTGTTTGTAGTCTGTATATGTAGAGATCATTAGAAAGTATTTCGTGGGTTGAGTGTTAGCCTGTCACCATTTCGATACAACAAACTGTGCCAGAGCTGAGCTTTCTGATTTTTTTGCAATCATATGGTTATTTGATATCAGTGAGCCTTGCTTTTCGAGCTTATTAAGTTTCCTTGCTTGTCTGCAGTATGCTTGAAGTTATGTTTTATAGCACCTTTGACACAGAACTCTATGTCGCAAAAGATCTGTTGGTTTTCTACCTCCTTCAGCTGGATGATTATGGAGATTCTTAGTAATGCATGTCATTTTTTTATATTTTGAAATTCACCTTGTATTCAACTGTTCCAGTTCTGTGAGTTTTCACTTCAGCATGCAAATCTTTTGAATTCGTGCCCATGATCATTTGTCTACTTTTTCAGCTAATTAGAAATATCAGTAAACTGCTGCATCTCTGTGAATTGTGATGTGTACCAATTATGCTCATGCACATGTTTCAACGTCCCAGCCTTGAGTGCTGCAAAGGAGTACAATTCTTGAGGATCATGAAGGGTCCTCGGTCTCTGAACAACAAAATTTAGTTTGTTTTAATGAGAAGGACCTGTACTTTTCCCCATCAAAACCAGGCCAAGAACTTCAGAAATATTCAAGACCGCTATGAATTATGTACTTCAATCCTCAGCTTCTTCTAGGTGAGAATAAGAAATAGAAACATAGTCCAGCTCTCTGGCAAAACAGATTTAAGACCTTTGTGAGGTGCTTACGCTCTTCCCCTGTGGAGTTGACAAAGGCGAGCTAGAACTGATACACAAGCTCTTCTGAGGTGATACCAGCAGTGCTTGAATTTTATTATCAATCAAATTGTTGTTACCATTCATTCACCTTCAAGCAAACTTACAGGCTGATTCTTCTTTTACATTATGATGCTCCTAAAAATTTCCAATAGATTTATAGATCTTATGACAAAAGAGCACAGTGGAGACAAGAAAACTGTGCAATTGATCATGATGAAGTACTGAAATTCTGAGTGTTATGCTAGAATTTGATTTTTTGAAGCTTAGATAGTTAAACCCATTTACTGCACTGATGGAAACTGAAGTATTGATAGACTACCTGCGAATTTATGGAGATGTAGGTTTATCATCATTGCTAACATCTGGATGAAGAGTTCCCTGAAGTTTCCTTTGACTAACTGAAAACTACTGAGCTATTTAGCAGAGTCTTAAGAATGGTTTTCTTATGCATTAAGGCAACAAGTTAGTGAAACTGAGATCAAGAATAGGTCTAAAGGGGTTCTTGTTTCAGCACCTTCAGGATGAAACAGTTTGATGTTAAAGATATCTAGGTCTTTTGCTCCCTCGTCCAGCTGGATTGTTGTGGTGACTCTTGAAATTCATGTCCAGTTTTTCTAAAATTTATGTTGCATTCAACTTTTCTGATACTGCAAGTTTTCATTTTAGCATGTTGATCCCTAGAATTGACGCTCATGTTCCTTCGCCTTCTTTTTTAGATAATCTGAGATCTTGGTTAATTGCTACATCTCATGCTATGTGATTTCATATTATTAGTTCACATTTTTTAAGCCCCAAACTTTCATGTGGGGCAAGAGTATTTCAATTCTTGAAATCATTAGAAGTCCTCATTCAGACCAGGCCAAGAACTTCAGTGACATTCAAGATTCTTATTAATTGCGTACTTAAATTCCAATCTTCTCCTAGAATGACAAAAGTAAACGTACTTCAGCTCTTTTCCCAAATAAATTTTATAGAAATTTTGAGATTGGTCGTGATCTAATGCTACGAAGTTGACAGGCAAGATGCGCGAGAACCGATAGCTACACTGGCAATACTGGGCTGTGCACAAATGTTATTACCAATCTAGTAGTTCTTTTTATTCACTCACTTTTGAGATTAAGCAATTTTACTGTTCCTGTACAATTTTTCAGTCGGCTGAAGCACCCTTCTTTGTTTGATCAAACTCAAAGACCGACACTTCTTGGACATTTTTATTTTACTGCCCTTCAAATTTCCTGTATACTTCTAATAGTTACAACACTCGTGAAAAAGCTAAAGGACACCGTCTAGATCTGATCATGACAAAGAAATACCGAAGTTCTGGTGCACAATCCAAGTTCCTGAAGCTTAGACGATCAACCCTGTTAACTTGCATTGATGTAACGTAGTAAACATGGATGAAGACAGATTCTCCATGCTCCACCAAGTATTCAAGGACTAAACTTTGTAGATGGATTGGCAACATGACCCGACTGTGTCATCAGCTTTGGCTTCTCAGTGGAACGACATTCAATGCACTTATGTTTAGTACCATTGCAATCGTCTGAATGAAGAGTTTTCTGAAGTTTCCTGGTTAATCTGTGAACCGATGAGCTATTTAGCAGAGCTCAGAAAAGTTCTTTTCTTTCCATCAAGGCATACCTTAAAATCCTAGATCCGTGTCTTCCGGACATATCTAAATCTCAAAATGGAAGCATGCAGTCTCCTAATTTAGAACAGGATTGGTCACTGTGATCACAATGATTACTGGGAGATTAAATTCTCTCTATCGACAATTAAATTTCTTAAACTTCCTCTTCAGACCATACTTCATGTAAGCTGAACACATTATTAAGCACAGGTCAGCCACTGAGTTCGTGGCAATCTAAGCGTATCCATCTATGTCACAGTTGTCACAAAGTGGTGTCCTAGCGAGAATTAAGGGCCCATTTGGTTCAGTTTTAGGCAAATGCCATTGGAAAAATGCAAATACCTTTGAGCTAAAGGGGCTTGTGAAAATGCAAATAGCGTTTGGTAAATTGTAGTTTTAAATTGCATTGTGAAACGATTTTGGGCAAAATATTGTTTGGTAAAAATTGTATTTGGAATGGACTTTTGTTAAATTAAAAAAACCAAAAAAAAAATTACAATTTTGTTTTTGAAGTTTGGTTGCCGGACCGGCCAAATCTAGCTGCCAGACCGGCAGGATCTGGCCGCCGGACCGCCCGATCCCCCTCAATTGCCAAGCTATTTGCATTCCCAAAATACAACTTCCCAAAACACCTCAAGCCTTCTATTCAGCTAAAGTCCCTAGAACTATTTGGAGAATTGCATCTTTACTAAAGTCGTCCAAAAAATCAAACCAAACGTATTTGCATTTGGCCAAGGGACTTTAAAGTCCCAAAGCCCCTTCTAAAGGTCGAATCAAACAGAGCCTAACATTAGATCATAGGAACATCGACTGTGTCAGGAGCATCTGATTAATTTCAGATCTGTTTCATGGATTGGCGTGATTTAAACCATGCAGTCTGGCTTTAGGCAACACTTTCCTTAATTTGAAAGTGAAATATTTCCATAGTTCGGTCAAAGCTGTATTGCCCCTCCCAGCAATCATAAAGGTTTCGACCGTATTTCTTCAATCAACTGGAGTTAAAAACACTCTTAGCAACCATTCGAGAGCTCCTCAAGCTATCAGAGACGAACCCAGAACACCCAGCTTCTGTTACCATACAAATTTCACATTGTTCACTCCAGCAGCGAAACAGAACAAAAATAGCAATCAATCTTGTTATTTCCCAGCAGATGAATTAAGTACATCTAGAAGCTCACAAGGTATGAGTTTTACTTTTACGACGGTATACACCCAGTCCCACACCCATCTTTTATCAAAGACACGGAAATAGATGAACGAATAGTGGTAAAACATAACTTAAGCAAACAACAATATAGCATCCAATATCCATCTTTCTTAGGCTCATCTTTCATGCTTAGCTTCTTAATCTCTCATGACCACCGAATTCAGAATTTGATCAGACGTCCCTGTCCCTCCTGCACTCCGGGGACATCGCGGGGTACCTCTTCCGATCGGTGCAGTAGTTGTAGATGGTGTATTTCGAGCGCACCCACCGGAGCCTCCGGTACTGGAAGGCATCGAGGTCCTGGAACTCCTTCTGGTCCCACCACCTCTGGCCCTGAGTAGCGCAGAACTTGGCCTCAACCGACGCTTCGCACCCGTCGATGTGGAACCCCCGGTAAGAGGCCACGAACGGCGCCTTGGACCAGTCGGTCTTCTCAAGCCCTCCCCGAGTGGCCCAGTCATCCGCATTCCACAGGCTGGAGTACAATTTCATCGGCTGGTTGAAGGGGAATTTCACCCCAAGGTCCTTGCTGTTCTTGAACACCCGGATCGGCACGTCATCCACGAAGAATCTGCACGAAAGCAGATTGAAATCAATACCGAGTAACCCCAATTCAACCATTGAATCATAAGTTCAGCCATTCGCGAGAACCTATTCTAAATCTCTATCGAAGAAAACATAAATTAGTGATTATTAAACAGACTCTTTCTATGAATGGGAAGTTTTCAACTACTCAAGATCTTTTACCTAGTGTGAAAATCTTAAGTTCTTTTTCAATTTTTCAATGCTCAAAGAGTAGGTCCATGTGCTTTTGAGCTGTGATTAGCAAAGCAGCAATCACATCCCAAGAGACCAAGATGGACATCACTGTTGATTCGCTCCCCCCCAATTTGCTCACATTTTGTGAATAAACAGGGAACGAAACCAAGAAAAAGTGATTGGTTGGCAATCTCTTTGCCAAGTCCTGTCGGAATCTATAACATTGAAAAAGGAGGGCCACGAAAAAGTGAGTCCTAACAACCCCCCAATGACCAAAGCAGAGCAAATAATAGCGTGAATCTCTTTGATTCGTCTCATCTGTTTGACATTAGGGGCTTTGTCCTTTGTCGGGGACTAGTTCTCGAGAGTGAGATGTGTGAGCTGTATCCAGGGGACTTCGCATGCAATTCGGTGATTGCGACACTTGGGCACAAGCAAATTTTAAAGAAATCCCAAGAAAAGATTGTCTGGAGAGAGAGAGAGATGAAACCAAAGCGAAAAGTTCCTTTTTCTATTCTTTTTCTTTTTTTTAAGGGAAGGAGGTAGTGCTATAGATTCATTACCGGGAAAGTTCATCCTGGGGAGGTGCTGCTTTTAAGTTATAATAAATTCGATTGATTGGGATGAGACAGTGCAGTTGCAATTACTTAAAGCTGGTAACCACAGCTCAGGAAAATAACAACGAACATCAGAGTGAAGATTTGATCTAAGATTTGTTTTATGCGAATCAGCCCGGTTGCCAGTAAGAGGATCAGCTGCTCGCCACGACACTACCTGGTTCTGTTCTTTCTCTCTGACATTATTCCTTGGTAAAGTAGTAAATAATAATATTGACAATTCCCACTTGCCATTGACAGAGAGGGGGCAGAGAGAGAGAGAGAGAGAACGAGAAACCATTTTGACCGGTTCTTGAAATCGAGACTTCTGATTAGAAAGGCTCATGTCCCCGTCTCGCTATCAAGTCATGCTTGGTTTGACAGAGTACGAAAAACAACGTTGAGCTTAAAAAGGAACACTAATTGACGGTTAAGCGTGGATTATATTTATAATTGATGATTACCCTGTGGATAATATTTCTCACACGTAAATTTTTTGTTAATACTATCCTCAAATTCATATCTGGTAAAGGCAAGAACAGGGTCATTGTGTGGTGTTGAAATTGAACGTAGAAATAGAAGAGAGAAGGGAGGAAACTGGGGACTTACACAATCTGGTACATGTTCCAGAGAACAGAGTAGGAGTGGTAGGCGGCGGTGGGATCGAACCAAAGATAAATCCTTTGTTCTCTGTCTCCTTTTCCTCCCGTGAACACATTGGTCTGCACTATGTACGGCTGCCCACTCCTGTTACCCAAGAACTCAAAGTCTATTTCGTCGTGCTCTGAGTTTTGAGATGAGAGCTGCAACAGAAGATCACATCTCGCGTAACGAATGATCCCGTGATGAAAAAAAAATGAAAGAAGGAAGAAGAGAAAAACAGAGCAACAAGACAAGCCCCAAAGGAAGCAATTTTAAGAAGAAATCAAGATGATGATCACTTTAGAAAACAAAAATCCATTTTTGTAAACCCCATTTCTATAACCAGATCATTCATGGATGAAACATCCTGGCTTTAAATGCCACGAAATGGTCGACAGAATAGGCAAGAAATACTCACGTAGAAAGCAGTGACTGTCCCTGCAGAATCTCCAGCAACCAACTTGATGTCCATGCTGAAATGCCCGAACAGGTAAGACCCCTTGGATTGAAAGCCAGTACCTTTATTTACCCAAAGAATTTAAAAAAAAAAAGTTATAACCAGCCAAGAACTGAGAAGGAATCAAAGCCAAAGAGGGAGTTATTCTCTCGAAATGTTCAAGGTGGGATCTTTCTTCCAACTTCTGAATCACACGCTCTCTGCGTCCATATAATATTCACCTGTGTATTTGTCCAAGGAGAGCTGTATATCGGAGCCACCATTGAAGTACTTGATGTGATCGAAAGCCCATGTGGGCATGTAGTTTCTACCAAATGGCACTGCCACAGGCTTTCTTGGAGCAGCCCCCATTGCCCCAGAAGCCATCAGAACAAGACCCAGAAGCAGAGCCCATGCGTGTGCAGCCATTTCTCTGATTCTGCAAAAAAGAACAGCAACAAACAAACAACTTCAGCTATGGAAATCAAAACGAAATGCTCTTCCTTCATAGGCTTCTAGCAAGAGAAACAACATAGCAGAAACAATGGAGCTCAAGAGCAATACCCTTCAACACAGAGAGAGGGAGAGAGGGAGAGAGAGAGATGAGAGAAAAATGGCAGGGTGGGGAGGTGTATATGTAGGGGTCAGAATCCTTCCAATCCAGAGGGAGAGGAGAGAATGAGTATTATTGAAGGGTGTGCAGGGACATTCAGTTTTTTTTTTTTTTTTTCTTTAATCAATTTCAAGATTTTCTTGGGCCACTTGAAGTTTGAAAAATGGCTTGATTCCAATAATTTATGGTCAATAATGATATAGTGGCAATACAGCTAAAATGTTCAGTGTGCATGTCAGGTGGTACAGCAATTAGTTTTTTCTTTTTTATTTTTCCTCCTTCCTTCCCCTTTGGCTCTGCGAAGAAATTGCTTGGACTTTGGGGAGAGATTCGAGGAAAGGCGTAAACGAATACTTTCTCTCTCTTCCTTTTCTATCTCATTTTGAGTTTTTTCTATTTTCTTTCAGTCTTTGGTACTCGTGTGGCCGTGGACAATTAAGAGCGTCGGCCATGTACAGAGACTCCAGCGAGAAAAAAAAAAATTAGGAAGACTTTCAGATAAATCCTTAAAATGAGACCATTTCCTCCAAAGATAGATTAAGAATTTATTTTATTCCAATTCAAATAAGGATATGACTAAATCTTTGCCGATCGACCAGAAAATGCGAACTTCTGTAACATCGGTGAAGGCAGTACTATTCAGGCCCTTTTGTTATGTTCTTTTTCTTCTTCTTCTTCTTTTCCTTACTTCTCTTTTTCTTAATAAGCGCTTCCTTTACATTTGTGAATCAATCATAGAAGAAGCTTCATGATCCTCAATCTATATTTTTTTTTTTTATGTTGGTATGTCGAAAATGTTTATTCCCAAACATATTTCACAAGGAAGAATACTTGACGATGAATTATTGTTAAATGTTGAATATGACTTATCTACTTAAAAGCCCATCATCTGTCACATCGTTTTGGACATACTAATTGGGTACATTTATGTATCTAGATACTTAATATGACTCATTTTTTTGTGGACCTTATCTAACATCATAATGCAAATGCAATGCACCTATTGCTTCGTTCATTCATATTGAGCTGCTAAGAGCGACCACACAGCATGGGCCACGGCCTGCCAACGTTAAAATGTCCTTTTATTCTTTTTGGTGGCATTTCGGGGTGAAAAACCAGGAAAAAAAAAACATATGATATAATTTCGACATATCTTTATTCTGTCAACCTGCAAAGTGATTGGCATGGGTTACTGTCTTCCTCCCGGTATAAAGGGGACAAATTTTTCCCAATCTCCCATGTCTAGGGCTTCGCAATGCGCTTTCGGTTTTTTAAAATAACTTTTTCACGTTGGCATTTTTCTCATTCAAACGAAATGATTTTGTGTCCATCATTACTTATATTAAAAAGTGATATTAAAATTGTGGGCGTATCTGTTTGTTTCTGAACTGGAAAAGAATGTCAAGTTAGTAAGATGAAAAAAGAAATTCTTTAGTTTGGTTACTTGTCAAGCCACAATCGATCTAATTTCGACTTAAAAAATTCACGCAATGTATTTATCAGAATTTTAGATGTTTGTTATAAGAGCTTTTTGTCAGGTTTTAAAAAGATTCATATGTATTTTTAAAATCGGCATATTAAAGAGAAGCATAGAAATAACCTTTTGGATAATTCGATCATGTTGATGACATAAGGGAGGAAAATGAGGGCACCCAAAACCCTAATTGCTATTGAAAAACTTCACATGATAAGACCCATTTAATCCGAAGGACCATAATCAATTGAGTCCTCCATGCACCTTTAGATTAAGTGATTATCGTGAGACAGCCTCACATGAAATGCACACATTCACGTAGTGCTCCATTCCGAAAACTACACATCAGTACTCAGGCCTATATATCAAAGTTTCTGTTCGAGTTATTATTTTGTGAGTGATGCATTGATCGCGTCAGCATTTCTGCTGTAAAGAACGATGAAATCCACGAGTGACGATGAGCAAATCTTTTGGGGCCACTGCATGGAAATAAGGAAAAGGGGTAGTAGAGCTAGGGTTCATGCATGGGGAGGAAGGAAACAAAAGAGAGTTTTAATGGTGACATATGATATCCAACCAACCATGTAGCATTAGGCAGTAGGGGCAGCTCAGGCGTAGCTGGAAGAAGCCTGTGAGATCTTTTGTCTCGCTTGATTTTGAGAAGAAAGTTGTTGCATGCAAAATAAATAATTTAATTTTTTTAAAATTAATGAGTTGTATGCTTGAAATAAATAATTGATAAAATTATTTTCATTATCTATAATAATTTATATCTAAATATTCTCATGAATAATAAAAATATTTTTAATCATCTATTTTTATAAGCAATTATTATTTTAAAAATATTTACAAACCTTTATTTTTAAAAGATAACAGGATTCGAAGAAAAACATAACATTCTCGATTTAGAGTTTTGATTAAACGCGGATGAGGTTGTCAACAGTCAATGTTTCAGACCATCCACGTGTGTGTGTCGTGTGGGGCCCCCACTAGCGCGCGCTCCCGATTTCCTGTTTCGGTCCATTGATAGACTGACACGCCAATTCATCCATGCAGCGTCTTTCATGTACCAAATTAAAGCTGTGACGTAATAAATATTTCGCTATATTCATAATTCAACTGAGGAATACTTCGAACCAAAATGAGCATCGAGATGTTATTACTAATGCATGGGTTTGTGCCTAATTCGCGCACAAATCATCCCTTAATCACTCGGTTAAACTCGTGATTTAAGACATGTTTGTTTTAGATCAAGTAGGAGCAAAATCTTTTCCCCCCTCAAAATCTAGATATTAGTTAGATTTTAAAAATGCAAATATAATTATGTATATATGTGTATCCTCAAGCTGATATTTATATGATTTTTCATTTCAGATATTTTGAATAAAGAAATTGAAAAGATACGCGAGTTGAGAGATCAATATTAAGCAAAAATAAATAATTAATCCAAGTATATTCCAATAATACTCGATGTATTATCATGCTACTATTTTCCCCGCCTTCCAATTAACTAAACTGTGAGTCGTATTTGTTTCGGGAGCTTTCTAAATGCATGTTGTTTAATGCAAGTGCAATGGATTGCTCAAGCGCAATAAGCATGCATGTTTTCCTTGTCCAGGGTCTTAATTTTAATTATTACATTTGCATATTCTCTTAAAACTACTTATACGAGTGCAAACTCATGTATTTTCTAGCAATTCATATGTATGTAAGATAAAGATTAGTCAAGTGCTCAAAGAGATCTGCATTAAAAAAAAAAAACAAAATTAATACTTCTTTACTTCATGGCAACTTTAGGTTTTTTTGTCAAGAAAAAAAAATAATTACTTTAATGGATGGAATCATTTTGTACCTTTTTTGTTGATATCATGGTGTGGTAATGGAGGTAAAACGATGGATGGTCTTCGGTGCCTTCGATTAAACTTTTTTGCTTATTTTTACGGGTAGACAAATGTTGGTGTTTCCCACGTGAATCTATGTAAAAGGAGATCCACTTTTTTTATTAATTTATAATAACTTTATATACCTAAAGTGCCTAACCCATGTGGCCGACTTTGACAAATAAAATAAAGAGAGATATCATTGCTTGCTTTGATATTAATTTGTGCATTATACTAATTTAGGTGTAACTTGATTGAAATGAAGAATTGACCCACAAGGAATTCTAATGGACCCTTCATTTAGAAGTCATACATGATGGAAATATAGGGAATAAGTGCATTGAAAATCCTAAAACTTATCATGAAAGTGTAGTTGAGTAATAAAACTTCACAAAAGTACAATCAAGTTCTAAAATTTATCAAATTTGTTCAATTAAGTCTTTCCATTGATTGCATTTTTTAAAAATTTTGGAACTCAATTGCATTTATTAATAAATTTTAGAACTTGATTAAACTTTTTAAAAGCTTTACAACTCAATTGTATTTTCATAATATATTTTAGGACTTTCAGTACATTTATTTCGAAATATAATGCTCCCATCAATTAATGTTCTGAGTGGTCCTTCAAGAATTGTCGCTATTGGGAAAGAAAGATTGCGTGATTATCTGAACTTGCAAAATCTAGGGTTTGAGCTCAAAAAAATAGAAGGTAGGGTTTGGGTCGGGAACATGAATGCTTTCCAGCACTATATCCGCGTAGCCGCGTTTAATGATGAAGCACAGCCAATCTCAACAGCTGCATTTACTTTCTTTAACTAATTATTAACTACTACTAATGAAAATTGAACGATCGGCATTTATCCCAAGAAGACAAGAGAAAAGAAGGTTGACTTCTTGGACTCCTTTTCGCAAGTCACCAAATTCATGCAGCAATATGAGGCCATGATCAAGGGGTGAAAGATTCAAATACAAAACGATGACAGAGTCTTCTTAATCATGTCATTTCCTCGATCACTGTCCCCACACTGGCTCAGGGTGAAAGATTCAAATACAAAACGATGACAGAGTCTTCTTAAACATGTCATTTCCTCGATCACTGTTCCCACACTGGCTCAGGAGATATTTGGCAGATGATAGAAAATAACAATATGTAGATTGTATTAAAGAATGATTATAGGTGTATCTTAGATAGTCAAAGAAAGACAATTTACAAATTCTAGGGGACTTGTTTTCTCATTTTATTACGTGTAATCAGTGTTGTTAAAATCAAAACATATCTTTATAAAATATATTTAATCAATGCTTTGAGACCATTCGTTAATAAGATCCCGGCAACTCCTGAACGTTGAAGTAATTGCTATGAAAACATAGTAAGAATGATAATTAGGGATGTGTTAACAAGTAAGGATGCAAAACCCAAATCGGGTTGAGCACCTGAGCGATCCAATTTTCTAGCCCAATTTGACTTTTTTTCTACTTTGAATTTCTTTAAAAATATTTTAAATAAGTAAATCAAATAAACATGAAAAATCAACACAACTGTAGTCCAACCACAGCTACACCAAATGAAAGCATTCTTGACTTTTTTAACTCCTTAAAAGAGAATCTCCATTCACGGGTAGATTCTATGGATACCTAACGAATTGATATAGTAGCATGCATACCTCTTTTACGGTAGGACCAACTTTTAACTCTAGTGTTGCACAACTTAATCCAATCCTTTTTGTCGTTGCCGAATAATCAAATTAAATTATTTGAATTTGTGTATAGAAAGATTGATATAGTGAACGCCCCCAACAAATCATAATTCCCTTTTTTCCTTTGTTTTAGTTTAATGCCCATCAGAACACCATCAGCTTAATTTCTAATCATTTGATAATTTAGCTGACCTAATTCTCTATGTTGCATCACAAAATCGCTGCAAAAGGGCATCGATTTCCCTTTGTTGGCTTTGGCAAAGGCAGATCTACTCGTCCTTGATAGCCTAAAGGCAGCCCTTTATTCATATACATAGTAATATTTCTTACTTTCTTTTTTTAGAATTGTATAATTAGTTTTGTAAAAATAAGTTTGGGTAGTTATCAGTGTCTTATCAATGGCTATTGTTAGGAAACCTGTTTGAGCATGCTAGCACCCAAATGGAACTGTACCCACTTGGTTTTGTCTCGAACTTGTCCAAAGAAACTTGCCTACCGGGGTCTCCGATTGCCCCCCAAGCCTAATGTGAACAAAGACATCCGTGTCCCCTCTCTTTGACCGGTTGAAATTAGATCTAACAAATGACTGGATCAAATTGGGTCGAAAATGGATTAACCTAAATAGATCTTTTAAACCCGTTTTGACATATTTTCATATAATGACTCATACTCAAATCAACCCATATCATCAAAACACTTTCATTTTAACCCAATCTAAGAAAAGTCATACCTAAATTGAGATGAGAATATGGAATGAGCGAGCACAAGGTTAAGTGAATAGAAAGTCATATAAATGAGTCGGGTATTATGAACCATTTAATACTCATTTTGGTTAAGAAATGGGTCACTGACCCATTTTGACAGGTCTAGTTGAAATATACACGCAAAACTCTGTTTTTTAACTCTATTTTTATCACCATTTTTCCATCTACAAATCGTAGTTTTGTTGTATGGTCACTACGTGCACTAAACTTGACTAAAACATTTATAGAAATTATGATGAAAAGTGATGCCGAGAGAAGAATGCGGTCTCGGGATTAACAAAAACACAATAAAATTAACGCAGCAACTTCTGGAATTCCTCACGATGGCTTGTTTTAGAAGGTGGTGCGAGAAAAGAGTAGATAATTGAGAGCGAAAAGAAAAGTGTACACAAACAAACACTTCACGAAATATACGGTAATTCTGAAGAAGATAATGTGAATAGACATATCATTTGGTTTTCAAATCGAGGGCATAAACTCAGAAACGTGACCGTTGAACCCTTGTGTTCTCCTTGCATAGGATTCCAAATTACATATCATATAGCCATGCACTTTAACATTATCTCCCTAGCCATGTCCCGCCTCGCGAGTCAGCTATGCTGATTTCTATCTCTGATGCAAAGTCCGTATAAATTCTCGGGAGGATTATTCAAGTGATATGTTAGAAATAATTAAGAGATTATTTATCTCTAACATGATAATTTTTTAAAGAAACGAAACGGAGACTCATCCACGGCATCACACAGTCTCTGTCCTATGGCATGAACATGTATGACCCAGCTAAATCGTGCACTTTCTGCGGTCTCCAACCATTGTTTATCGTCTGAAAACATGGGGGCCAAAAGCTTCTACAAAGGGCATCCATCCTTAAAAGTTGCCAACTGGTCATAGGCTAAACCGTCTAGTCGTACGTTCCAGTTCAATTTTTTTTGTGAGTAAAGTTGCCATGCATGTCTCAGCATATGGTGACCTTTATTTATTTAAAGGCTCGTACTTTTATACCACGTACAAACATGAATTTTCACATGAAACTTTCGTTTCTCGCTAGTCGGGTGGACTGCCGACCAAAAAAAGGAATAGTATAGCTCTCTTTTCTTTTTCTTTAGTACCACGTTTCATCAACACATAAGTAGAAGTACCCTTTGCATTATACCAGCTTTTAACAAAAAGTAGTTCAATATTTAGCTCATTTTAATATATATTCTTCAATCACACGATTACACGACGTGTCAATCATTGCTAAACATTGCTGAATTTGATCATACTACGTTGAATCCTCCATCCTCACATGCAAAAAGACTTGAATGCTTCCGAGGCATCACTAGACTTTCCCTTAAACAATCCAAATTCATTGGGAAAATTATTTAAAAGTTCTAAATCTATTACAATTATATCAATTGAATCATAAACTTTTTCATGTTTTGTCAATTGAGTATATTTAGTCAATTTGAATCAGAAATTGTTGACGTGGATGTCAATGGTATCACGTAAGACGGTTAGCATTGATATTGAAATTTTTTTACAATTTTTAAAAATTATTATTTTTATATTTTTATATTTTCTTTTCCTTTTTTTTTTTCTACCAAGTCCAACAAGGGCCGGCTAACCCTTATTGGTCACTAGGCGATGGTCGCAAAGCCCTCACCGATCGAAGGCAAGGGTCATGGCCCTCACCAAGTTAGGCTCAGACTTCGAAAGGAAAAAAAAAAAAAAGAGGAAAAGAATGAAAGAAAATAATAACATAATAAAAAATTTTAGAGACTTTTTAAAATATAAAAATTATTTATGTCGATGCGCCGTCTTGTGTAGGACAATCGATATCAACATTAGCGATTTTCAATTCGACCCGATAAATTTAATTGGCAAAACATTAAGAAGTTTGAAACTCAATTAATAAAATTGAAAAATTTGTGATTGAATTAACTAAAGTGCAATAAGTTTTATATTTTTTGGACAATTTTTCTAAAGTCATCGAGTATCTTTGAACTTCCTCATTCTCCTCCAACGTTTGCCAACATTCTCGCCGCGTCTCCTCGGCCTTTATATTCCATTTTTCATTTTTTCTTTTCAAACAATCCCAATCTGGAATTTTTATTTTATTTTATCTTTCCCCCTTTCTTTTGGGGGTTTGAGTTCATGACACAACATGAACGGGGTTTCTTTATTTCAAGCGTAATCATGGCCCGTGCGTGTGAAGGCGAGTCAGCCCCTCCAAAGCTATAGCAAGCATCAGGTATCACCTGAACCAGATGATTCCTCCTTCCTTAAAGTCTCAAATTGAAGAAGAATCACTCCACCCCCTACTCAATCCCCAATCTCAATCCATTTCATATTATATTATTATAACAGAAGCTAATCATCAATTTCAGGTCAATTTCTCTCGCCCCTCAATCGCTTTTCACATGTCCAACTAAGACTTCTTGAGGATGACTCTCCATCCCATAATGGCCTTCATGTGGAAAGCCCAACATTTTCTTCTTTTTTCAATTTCTTGTAATCCAAAGAATCTCATCAGTCAAATTGGCTCTTGCCGACTTTGGGTGGTGGAATACCCGACTAATCCCGTTGAACCGCGACACTTTTCTCACGGGATTGGTGAAGAGTCGGGTCGATGAATGTCCAGAAACGATGTTCAAGCGTACTATTGATTCAAGAGGATTCAACTTGCAAAGCATTGATGACGCATACGCGTGGGCCAGAATGAAGTGCGCGTGAATTTTGCTCAATACCTCAATTGGCTATTTAACAAATGTCTTTTGGGCGTTGGAAGACCAAATCGATATGATAACTAGCAAGACAACAAGCCCCGGAAAATTCTAGGAAAGTCTTCTTTTTCAGGACCGGACTTTTGCAAAATACAGTGGGTAAGGTCGGTTCAATTCCATTAAACAAAGGCCGGAAAAAGGAATAAGTAACATGGCAAGATACGGGTTTGGTATCAAATCTTTAACCACCTCGCCGAATCCGTTCGATCAATCACTTCAACAAACGCTGAAACTTCGAAAATCCCGATGCTCGATTGGGGTTCCGTCGTCCATGTCACGAATTTGGCAGCTCATTCCCGACCAAGACCCTCGGGAAACAGCAGAGGGTGTCCGATGATTCGGCCGAGACATGTGGGCGTATTAATGTTTACTTTGGCAGGGTTCGTGACGTGAGTTCTGGTTCTTGGAATCGCAAAGGCTCCATCACATCTCTCTCCTGCCCCCACCCGTGGCTTGCTTTCTTTATTGTCCTCTCTCGTTGGGTTTAGCTGTCCAGTCGCGGGGGAGGGACATTGCTGGTTGTTGACGCGGCAAAATCTGGGAATCGGAGATGACGCCGATTTGCAAAGAACTCAGAGCACTTGCATGCACATTAGGTGTTTGATGAATTGTCCATGCAGCGTCAATGCGCCCAGCTTACGTTAGTTTGGGGTTCACATCATCCTCGAGCTGTACATTAGCGAAGAACGCTTGTGCCCCCTCGTGCTGTTGCCTGTGGTGCTCTGGACATATCCAATCGGCAATCAGCATATCTGTTGCTATTCACGTGGATAAATTTATTAGTGTGTGTCCGGTTCTCAACGGATTTTTTTGCAATTTGATTGTTGAACTTTATTTTCGATGGTGCCCACATTCCGGTTCTTCGACATGTGCACGTTAATTAGGAGCCGGCCAAATTTCCTGTGATTGGTCGCTGGTGGGTAAGAATTTGATCGAAATCAAGTTCCAGTCAACGTGTGTTCTTTGGAAAAGAAATAAAAGTCTAGTGTTTTCAGAGATTAAAATCAAAGTTCAATAACTTAATTGTGAAATTCACTAATTAGAAGTGAGTATGGTTTTAGGATAAACCGGAAACCAAACGATTTCAAAGATACGAGGATAGGTTAAGTTTCAAAAATAAGGAAAACAATTTGATGAGTAGGTTCTGAATTATAAGTAGAAATTAGATAGAATCTGAAATTACTTATCTCTTATATACAAATATCATTTTGCTACTTAAACCTGAATTGATTTATTGAAGCAAAAGCTGCATGTAGCCATCGAGTACTCTTTGATTGTGACACTTAAAAAATCTAGAAAACTAGGTAAAAGAAAAGCAAAAAATTAGGCTTAATTAAAAATGAAACAAAAAAAAAAAAAAAAAAAAATTTGGCCAACACTAATAGACTCCAAAACTTGTGACGGATAGCCAGATTCTAAATATACATAATGTGATTCCCAAGCTCTAAAAAATGAGATCTATTTTGATATGTAAATTCTAAATTCTACTTAAAACTTGAAATTGTTCGTCCTTATTATCTAATTTTTCCCAAATGAATAGGGTTTTCGTTAATTCGAGTGCTGAAAATTGCATTCCGTAAGCTCTGCCTGTATTTACTACACGGAAAATTCTGGGTGGTGTTTTTATTCTCAAATTTCCCCGTCTCACGGCGACGGAACTTTCCTCCGAAGAAACGAGACGTTGACATGGCGACAAGTAAACATCACATCATAAGATGACAAAAAAAAGTTGAAAAGAGAAAAGAGCGGGTGGGTGGGAGGGGGACAGTGAGGCCCATGGGCCCTTGTCGGTGGCCTGCTCGCAAATTATAGACTTCCTCTAATTATGGTACTAAACAA